>CM060932.1:329276054-330526054 GCA_030765085.1 Allium cepa
TGGTCATCTTCATCTATAAATATAGGCTTAGTTGTTCAATTTGGGGACTTTTACGTTGTCGGTTGCTTTATAATCTTTTGTAAATAAGGATTTTCATCTAATCCCTATTGTACTTTGTTTATAAAGTGGTTAATAAAACAATCCGTTCAAAGTGGACTTAGGCAAACAACGTCGAACCACTATAAATCGTTGTGTGCGTGTTATTCTTTCAATTTACTGTTATTTCTATGTTAACGTCCTCTATTTTTATTTTATATTCTTCATTTATTTCTCTTCAAAACTTCTATTAGGTGTTTGTTCCAATTTTTGGTGCAAACACGAATATCCGCATCGACGGATACAGACGAATATCAAATAATTATTGTATTCGCTAACGATTAATAAATTGAGAAATCTAAATAGGAAATGTTGGTTTAGCATAATTTTTTTTTAATCTCATTGGTTATAAAAGGATGACAAATAATAAAATATAATGATAATAAATAGTTTTGATCAATTAATATACATTAAATGCATATAATATAAACTATTAAATTAATAATAATAATAAAATAAACATATGTTTTTCATTGTACTAGAATACATAAAATATAAACTATAATGTTCATAAAAACTTGAAGAATAATTTTCAGATGTAGATACCTTTTTATCTGCATTCGTATCTGCTTTTTCAGATATAATATAATTATCCGTTTTTCGGATACGGAAGCAGACGAATTTCTGATTTTTCGAATATCCATTGACAAACATATTTTCAAGACGATCCGCATTTTTTATAATTATCATTGGTATATTTTACTAAACCTTATAGCATCTACATTTTCAAAAAAGTATTGTCTTCTTTTCATAATTATGTTTTTTTTGTATGTACGTATAAGATGTAAATTTGCAGCCGTATTTTCATTTGTTATTGATAATTTGTTCTTTTGCATATTTTATTTAATATTGAAATTTTGTAAAGATTTTATTTCTTGTAAAAAAAAAGCTCGAAAAAAAATTCTTATTTTAAATATTTATTTTTCCTACCCATGTATATTAATGATCTTCTAAATTGCATTGGATCTGCACTTCTATTTTTATGTTTAACCTATGTTTTTTGAAATGTGCTTATGTTTTATATTGTCTTAATATATGTGTTTTTGTGTTTTTTTTAGATATAAAGAATGTGGCATCCATATGTTATTCAAGTCAAGTTTTGCATTTTTTTGGGTGACCTTGCATATTTATTTCGAAATAACCTGGAGTTTTTTGGCTAATGCAAGGTGTATGAACTATTGATTTTCCAGACTTAAATAAAATATAAGAAAAATTCCATATCTGTGCGGATTTTGGACAAATGTAATTTTGTATTTTTAACGTGGATTTTGATGCATTAAACCGGGTATTTGATGGTTCGCTAGATGATTTCCAAAATATATGAATTAAAATCAGTGACAGAATTACAGGCTGGATAAGGAAAATTCATGAATGGGTGGCCACAGATTTGAGGGACTGCATGAAACTTCTCAGTGTAAAAGTCTGAAAAAAAGAAAAAAGAAAAAAGGAGTTGACGTTGAATTCAAACTACTGACGAGTTTAATTAAAACTGGCGGAACATATTCTTTATATAAAAAAAATATTATTAATGCAACACTGTTACATGCTCCGAGTCTGACAGAAAAATGTTTAATTCTGTGAAGTCGGTCATGAAATTGTCGACAACAAATCCGTACCGTTAACGTATTTATGATAAGGACCACGTACACCGTATGTCATTTGTCCACGTGGGAAGCTTCTATTGGCTGCAACACGTGTAGTTCCTACTAAAATACTCCAAGTTGCGAACGGTCAAAGCTTGGCTACCCCAATCAAAAGCGAAAAGCAAAGTTTGGTCATCCGTTTTCTTTTCAGCAACTCAAATCCTGTGCATTATGTTATTTTTCTTTTTATTTTTACAACGGCATTGCTGCTACAACGTTAAATCCATTTTAAATCCGAAAGAATGCATTTCATAGTCTTGGAATCAGAATAACTACAAAAGAAAGTTAAATTGGTAAACTTTATTCATATAACAACACTTAAGATACGCTGACAAATATAAACCAAAATTTTGGTTTACGTCACACTTTTTTCTTTCAAAAAAAAGTTTTCAAAATTCCATGGCTCTCATCTCCATTATTTTTTACTCAAATCTAAAAATGGTTCATACAAAATTAGAAATTTTGCACATTAGATTAATTCGAATCAATAAAATGAACTCTAATTTCTATAATTAATATTGTTTTTTAATTTGGTTCAATTCTCAAAAGGATATACAATTAATAAGAATTGAACTCTTGATCATACATATGAGCACCACATTTTCTAATCAACTACGTTATCTCTTTAGATAGTTTTTTGTAATATCTTTATTTACTTTTCAATTTTTTTTAATTTCAACAAAATCAATTCTAATCTTATAAAAAGACGGTTAAATACTTTGAAATAGAGTAATCAGTAGCAAAAGTTGTCTTAAATGATGTTTTAGGTATCTCGATATAAAAAGGCATTAACTATTATATCTATTTGATCAAATTTCATCAACTTTAAGGTTTGAAATTTATATAATTATAAGGACCAAATGCAACTAAAAAAGGTCAATTTAGCACTAGATTTTCTAAGAAAAACAATGATGCATAGTAGGTACTTTTCGATGTATGAATATAATTTTTTTAAGTAATTATCTTGGTTCTTTGTAATTTGAAAATTAACCTTGGGTCATTTTTTTTTTAATTTAATAAAGCCGGTCCCTTTCCTTTCTTGTTTGTAAATTTTGGTCCTATGTGCACGTTTTTACTAATCTTCCCTCGAGCTTTTTCTACTACTTGTAATTACACGTCTATTCACAAATTTTGATCGTTCTCCTACAGTAGAGTTTTTTGTTTACAAAAAACTTTTTAAATTCTAAATTAAATATTTTTTTTTCTTCCATTGTTCTTTATAAACTGTATTTACAATCTCGAATTTAGCCATATAAATGAAAATTAAGATTTAAATGAGGAAGACTAAGAAGCTACTTCTGAGATCGAAAGTTCTCGGCATTATCAATCATGTAGTCTTTTAAAATGTAAAGTTTGATTGTGCCATAAAAACGCTCAAGAAGGTGATGCATGTTGCAGCAAACGTCGTAAAGTGTATGATTCAAGAAAGGTATAATCGTTTTTTGTCATTTTGATTATTTTTGAATACTTATGCAGTTATTGTTATTCGAGAAAGGTATAATCGTAGAAATTCAATTGTTTTAAGTGCATTAGGGTTATGATAATCGGTATGACTGGTTTTGTTCGTATTTTACTGCACTAGGGTTATACAGTTATCTTTTAGTTCATTGGGGTTATGCTAACCAAAATGGTTGATTTTGTTTGTGTTTTACTACATTTGAGTTATGCAGTTATCTTTTAGTATATTAGGTTTATGCTATCAAATGGCTGTTTTGGTTATCTTAAACTGAATATGTATTTTTAAAAGTATTTGTGAAAGGCAGTTTAAACTGCATATGATTTTAGATTTAAAATTAACAATTGCATATTATATTTACTTTAAATTGGTATGAATATGAGATTATTATTTTTTTAACTGCTATTGAGCTATGTGGTTAAAATAGTACATGAGTTTTGCATCGGATTTGAATTATAATGCATTAGAGTTATCTATCATGTTTCATTTGAGCGGTGCATTTATGTGAAATGCAGTTATAACCGCTCTAGTTGAATATGAATTTGTGTTCGAGTTTATTTGTGAAATGCGATTAAAAATGCATGTGATATGTATAACTGTTTCTGTTAAAAATGAAATTGTTTCAAAGTTTATTTGTGAACGCAGTTAAAACAATATATCATACGCATATATAATTAATAGTACTAACTACACATCCGATTTACTTATATTTGGCATGAAATATAAATATATGTTTAACTGCATTTTAGTTATGCGGTTAAAAAGGCATGTTATTGTAAATACACTTTTAACTATTTTCAGATATATTACATTATAATTTTAACTACATGATCTCAATGTCTTTAATTGTTGGGACGGCTTGGCTAATGTCCTTATTAAGTTTCAAAATACATCAAACATCCTTTCTAAAAAAGTATGCAAATTAGGTCTCTAGAATTAAGTTACTGAATAATTATATTCATTTATGCAATTATTTAGTGAATAATTGCAGATATTTATGCAATTTTATTTAAAAATTGCAAACATTTTTGCAATTATTCGCTGAAAAATTGCGAAAATTTCAGCAATTTTTTGAAAACATTTCGGATATTTCCACAATTGTTCACCAAAAAAATTGTAAAAATTTCCGCAATTATTTACTGAATAATTTTAGACATTTATAATTTTTGGATACAATTGCATAAACAGGAAATTATTGTCAAGGACAAAATTTCACAGCTTTTTAGACTCAAGGACGGACCTTCAATATTTTATCCTGAAGGACAACTTTATGTAGGTATCAGTTTTTAGTTATTGATAGCAGTTTTTAGGTATCAGTTTTTAGTTGTCGGTGACAGTTTTTAGGTATCAGTTTTAGCTCGGTAGCAGTTTTGTTGTCCTTATGAATAATTTTGGAAAATGTTTTTCCTTATGAATAATTTTTAGAAGAATGTTTGTCCTTGTGGTAAAAATATTGAGGTCGTGTCCTTGAGGCAAAAAATATACAAATCTTTGTCCTTTAAATTAATTCTCCCTTGCATAAATGTCTGCAATTTTTCACTGAATAATTGCGTAAATGTATACAATTAACTTAATTCTAGGGACCTACTTTACAACCTTTTTTCGGGGAGGAGTTTTCGCGTATTAAGTTTGATTTTAAGGACTTGTTCCTAATATTCACTTAATTGTTTTTGGATTATACATTAGAAAAGAATTTTATTTATGCTCTTGTAAGCGATTAGTAATAATTAAGCCTTTGATTTATAGTGCACTTGGTTTTAATATGAAATATAATCTTAACAACATTTTAGTTATATAGTTAGAAAGGAATTTTACATTTTATGTGTGCAATTGACTAGCAATAATTAGGAATTTTGTAGTTTGTTTAATTCTTCATAACGTTTTAAAGCAGTTACCTTATAAAGCGTTATGCAATTATAGTTTTCATTATAATAACCATTTAAATGTTGTAAATAACAATTATAGTCTGTTTTGATATAGAATTATTAACCTTTAACACGGTGTGACGACCCGCAAATCCGTACCCTTTGAACCGACAATAAACCACACATATCCGACCCAAAAAACACAAACTGACAGAAAGTCATGAGAAAGAAATGAAGAGAGAAGAAGAGAAGAGAAGAAATAGAGAAGAGAGAACCAAACAGGACAATATAGAATCTCACATCGCAGCGGAATAACGTATAATATAGATTAATAATCTTTACAAAACAGAAACTGTAATATATATACATCAATTAGAGTTCAATAATCTATCACTAATCATCAGCCTAGACAGTTATAATAACCTATCCTTACAATTGCTGATAATGTAAATAACAAAGCATCGAAAAAATAGACAGATACGTGAATACGACATGAAGATCTCCAGCTCGCCTGCTGAAGCTCCAAAAGCACCAAATCCGAACCTGAAAATATACTCAGTCTGACCCGAACATTGAACAGGGAAGAACATCCGGATCAGTCCGGTAAACCAGCGTGAGAAAACACACTCAATTGAGTTTATTTTAAATTACCAAAACTTTTCCTTTCAAAATAAAAGTATCTCGTAAGACACGCCTACATATAAACACGGACATGTTTTTACCTTACGATAACCAAAACCTTTCATATCAAATTCTCTTATATTACAATAGTGTCTATTGCACAAATAATATTAATCAGCCGAAATTGTTACGTTGATTAAATTCCAACATACTAGGCTCTACAAACCAAAATGCCATGCACGTAGTGGAGTTTGGATTTCCGTACAAATGACCAGGTGAATGGACTACCTTCCGGCAGTACATCTCTAGAGGAATATACCAAGGACCATCACAAAGGATCCTCTACCAACACAAGACCATCCTACTTCTATAACTAGGTAGTACCGAATATATCATCCCCTGGTCATTACTGTCCTTTTTGAGGACCCTCATAGCATAAAAACCACATTAATTTATATCCCGAGCATCATAGTGGGAAGAAATATATCTAGAAGGGGATGATCATATCCTAATTGGGAATGACCCACTTAGCCTTACCGCATCTAACTCTGTTTCGGTCATTTCCGTTTGATGAAGCATGAGGTAACGATTACCTTTCACATGTCACATATCATATCACTTTGAATGTCACATTACCATTTCCATTGGCTACTAATTGCCTTCCACAAAAATACAACCTTTAAGCTTGTACTGTGAGAAATGCGGATTACGAATCTTAAGGCTAAGGTTAACACTAGAGGGGGGTGTGAATAGTGTTAATAAAGAATTACTAAATCTTTTTAACTTATGTTAATTTATACACAAAAGTATGTAATATACAGACACAGATATGATCACAGAAACAATCACAGATGCAGATATAAAATAAAAACGGTAAAGGAAAGAACACACCGGATTTTATACTAGTTCGGAGTTACCCTACATCCAGTCTCGTAACACAAGTACGGATTTCCTTTCAAAAGCAATTATACAATTACACCCTCGGGTTCAAGGCTACGAGGTACACCCTCCAGAATTTCGATCCTCTAGGTAGAGATACTTGATTTCCGAGCCACAAGTTTACCCAATTGATTTACCAAGGCTACAATCACACCTTTTCTCTTTTGATTGATTTCCAAGGCTACAATCACACATTTTCTCGCTTAATAGATTACAAAGAAGTCTATAACTCTGAATAGCACTGAGAATCATGTAGAGATAGTGATAGAGAATCAAACTAGAAGTAATCGAGTATGATTCAATGTTGATTTCGGCAGAGTAATGATAAGAATATGTATTAAGAAATGAGGAAGAAGAAGAGGAGTGAAAACCAGAAAATTATGATTTAAAATTCATTGAAACTGACCCCTATTTATAGAAGAACAACAGCCATGACCATTCATGAAGAGTTATGGCGAATAAACACTTCTTTTGAAATTTGAATTTTCGAATCAAACTGTCACCATGTCGACATGGTCATGCTAGGCATGTCGACATCCCAAAGGATTTTATGGTGTTTTTGATTTTCTTTGAAAATAACATTTATCTTATATAAAATCTATTTTAAACTTTATAAATATACTTGACTATAGTTAAAATTCATAAGTAAATATAAAGAATAATATATATAGATTTTAACTATAATTTTATATTTAAATCTAAGCATAAATATTTAAAAGTTAAATATATTATTTAAAAAGATAGTTTAAAATCAGGAGTAATTTGACTTTGAAAATAAAGATGATTTTGAGGCTAAAATAATTTAAAATCAGGATCGAGGGTTTTGAATCTTTTAAAAGGAAAGTTTTGAAAACAGGATATAATTTTGAAAAATCATTTTGAATAAAAATTAGTGGATATAAAACAATGTTCCACTAGATTTTTCGTAGGTTCCATCCTACTTAGGGTTCCATCCCTTTAACGGGATCGAAGTGGATTCCATTACACGAATAAATTGGATTTTAAGATGCCAGTGCTTTTCTACGAGTTTTAACAAAAATTCCTAATAATAGTAAAAAATACTTATCCTTGAAATCTTGAACTCTTGATAGTCTCGATACTCATGAGTCTTCTATCTTGATATTTTATTTTGATATCTTGAATCTCTATACTGTACAGTCTTCATTCTTAGTACCTGCATAGTTAAATCCTGCATATACATATATATCTAAACTTATAATGTTAGTATTTACATTTTATAATCTATTCTAAGGTTGTTTTCATCAAAACCATCATCTCACGGACTAACAATCTCCCCCTTTTTGATGACGACGACCTTTGTTTATAAAATATTATTTCTATTCTAATAACTCCTCCTAAAACTAACAAACTCCCCCTTAATCTATACCTAACAACCCTATTTTATATTTCTTCCCCTTTGTCATCAACAAAAACTTACTCCCCCTCATTCTTGGACTTCAGTACCTGCATTGATAAACTATACAACGGAATATATAGAGTAGGAAATAATTATACTTCTAAGCATGATAACTAATTTAAAGATTATATACATTTCAATGTGTGTATATATATATATATGTCTTACAGACCAATCTTCAACTCAATAAGAAATCAATCCACACAAAGTACCAATTCAAACCAAATCAATTCAAACAAAGTAAATAAAAAATCAAACGTTACGTGGAACTTCCACCCATCCTTCTTCTCCAAAGATTGGGTCTGCCTTAATAGCATCCCAATTATCATTGTCATTGGTGAGAGAGACAGGAGGATGTGCTTGTGCAGAGAGGAGATCATCCATCGTATCGCATTGAAGTGCCTTTCTTGTTCCTTTATCATCTGCATTTGACTTAATTCTAAATGACGCTGGTTTCATAGAATAAATGAGAGAATATTCTTGAACCAATTAAGAGTTTCTTCAAGATTTTCAGATAAATTGTGAATAGGATTAGTCATAGTTGAATTTATGAAAGAAATGGAGGATATAGATGATAAGAAATAAATTTCAGTAAAGAATTCAGGAAGAACAGGTATATATAGGTGTAGAAATTCGTTTGAATTGAATAGACATGTGGTAGTTATTCAAATTTCAAATTCAAAATCAATTACCATTTCTGACCAGTACATGTCGACATGGTCACATAGGGGATGTCGACATGGGTTACTGAAATGTTATGACTAATTTGATTTTGTGAATAATTGTGTGTGTGTGTATATATATAATAAACTAACATTTATTCTAGAGATAAGATAAGGTAGATAACAGAAAGGAAATTTCATTTCATTGCATACTACGATAATACAATGATTAAGCACACAACAAACCACATGAACATTCGAAATAAAGCAAACTAAAACAAGTACAACAAGATACGAAAAGATAAAACTAGTTAGAGGATGAAGATGATGAAGATAGTCCAAGTTTCTTGCTGACTTTGGAAAAGAACTTGTTCATCTTCGAAGAAATGTTATCCAACTTTTTACTAACGGGTCGTTTTAGAATCTGTTGATTCTCCACAATTATCTTTTGGTTTTTGAGAAGGGTTTTGTTGGATGGATTGGAAGGATATTCAATGCTTTCCAAAGACGTTTCACCTTCTTCTTCTTCTTCTTCAATTTCCATTTCATCCCCTTCTTCTTCTTCAACTTTCTCTTCTTCCATTTCCTCATGAGCCAAACGCTCTTTCTTTTCGGTAAGTGTCTCATAAGGTTGAAAAACAAATGGAATTTTCATAAGCGAAATGTTGGAATGATTGAAAACTTTTCTAGAAACAAATTCTTCGCCTTTGAAATCCACTCCAAAATAGTTAAAAATTCAAGTGAGATAAATTCCATGGCATAAAGTATTCTCACCCATTTCAAGATTTTTAGGACGAAATTCATCCAAAATAACTTGCGTCCAATTTATGTCATAGTTTTTGAAAATAGCAAAAAGTGCTTTGCAAACTTTTGAAGTAGATTGTTAAAATTTTCCGATCTTGTGGTCAAAGTATGTTGCAGAAGAAGATTAACAATTCTTGCTTTTGGTCGAAAAATTCTATTTTTAAAATCAAAATCATCATCTCTTTCGAAAATGTGATGAAATGTCTCACGATCATGTTCATCGATTTTAAAGTTAGAAAGATCCATTCTCAAACTCTTGCAATTGAGAATGGTACCCAAAAGATCACAATTGAAAACAATTTGAGTGCCTTTGACACCACTCCAAATTTCATCTTCATTTCCAACATAAAATCTGCGATTTAAATTCGCACAGAAAATTTTGACAAGATTAGGATAGCAAACAAAATCATTTTGAGAAGCATCAATAAGACTAAGAACATCATTGTTTGCAAAAAGAGAATCAATTTCATTAGAAGAAAAATCTTGAAAAATAGAAAATTTTCCAGGATGGACTTTGGCATAGTTAGCATAATTGATGTATGTTTTAATTGCCTCTGTATCATTGAATAATTGCTCTTTGATTTTTCTTGAAATTCTCATGGTTGAGAGGTTGCTTGAAGAAGCCATTAGAGTAGAGAGTAGAAAGCTTGAAGTTATGAAGAGAGAGTTTGAATTTGAAAATGAAAGTGAAAAGATATGATAAAAGATAGTGAATAAATAGATTCTTAAAGGACATATTCTCTGGTCAAAAGGTATCTTTTCAGAGAATTGAATGAAGTGAAAAGGTGGAGGGAAATTCAAACATTTGAATTCAAATTTTGAAATTCAAATTCAGATAGCCATGTCGACATCATGGTAGGGACCACGTCGACATGTGCTTTTGAATTTTCATGAATTGATTTTTCCTAAGATCTCTAATATATACATTATTATTATTAATGTCTATTATATATTTCTGAAATATTATTATACTTATAATATATTTCAGAAAGTATTAAAAAAAATAGAAAATAAATTTTAAAATTCAAACAACACACCAATTCAAAATCAATCAATCAAACAATCAAGCAACTAATCTTAAACAAGCAATTTCAACCAATTGTATTGTAAACGTGTACCTTTTTCTGAGTCCGTTTCTCTGAATTCGTCCGTGTCGTGAACAGCTATGTAACACAAATTCGAATTATCCATCTTCTGATCATCATCACTCGAGGACGAGTCTGAGTCATCTAGAGTAGCAGTAAATGCACGCTTCCATTTCTTTGCTGGTTCATTGTTCATAGGAGGATTCTGCCTTTCTGGATACAGACAGTCTCTTTTGAAGTGGCATGGTTTATCACAGCTGTAACACTCGTCATTATTTGGCACTATATTCTGATTTTCAGAATTCTTATAGTTGTTTCTCTTGAGATTATTCATCATTCTGTATTTCAGGAATCTCCTAAAATTTCTGGTCATAAAGGCTATCTCTTCATCATTATCGCTGTTTGAGTCTGATCCATCGGTCAATGCATTGAATGCCATTGATTTCTTTTCAGAAGCTTTACTTTCTCTTCTCCCGATCATTTGAACTTCATATGACATTAGATTTCCGTTTAATTCTTCTATCTTCAAAATACTGATGTCATTTGCCTCTTCGATCGCATGTTTCTTTTGATCCCATTCTGAAGTTAGAGAATTTAAAAAATTTCTGACTTGATCTTCTTCAGAAAATTCCTTTCCCAAAGATATTAGAGAATGCACAATATCCTGAAATCTACTATACATATCTGAAATAGACTCATTAGCATTCATTTTAAATAATTGAAACTGATTTGTGAGCATGGAAATTTTGGTCTGTTTAACTTTGCTTGTTCCTTCGTGAGTAACTTGCGAAGTTTTCCAGATTTCATCTGCAGACTTACAAACTGACACTCTATTGAATTCATTTCTACCTAGTGAACAAAACATAATATTCATTGCCTTATAATTATTTTGTGCAACAGTCTTTTTGATGCAGCGCACCATGGTAAATCGCTCATCGTCTTGAGTCGCTCACATGTTACAAGCGACCTAGTGAATCATGGGAACCGGTCCAGCGAGCTAAACCATTCCATACGTATTACCTTAAGTCGCGAGCGACCTAACAAAGCTTTACGTCGTCCACGACCTAAGGAGTTGGAAGATGCAGTGGAGGATAAGGCGACGCATATCATTGTGTTAGGACGTTTGGGTTGAGTCGTTCTCGACCTAGGCTTAACGAGCTAGGGGATGGCGAGTTAAGAGAGAAGGGAGATGCCACTCGCAACGACCTAACGAGTTAAGTCGTAATTCGCATGAAGGGGTTAGGTCGCTCAGGATATGCCGCTGTCATTTTAGGTCGCTCGACCTTATGTCGCATAAAGTAAGCCGCTGTTTGTTGAGTCGCATGTTTGTATGTAGTATGTTAAATCGCTTGGTGTCGTATTGTGTAAGGTCGCATTTTGGTTAACTCGTGTTGTGTTGTAAATATGTTATGTCGTGAGTCATTTGTTGTAATGATGTACATGTTAGGTCGCGTAGTATTGAGTCGCAGTACTGTATGATGTAACTCGTGTATAGGGTGATGAGTCGTAGGTCGCGTTACCGAACTATGCCAGGTCGTAGGTCGCGGCACCTGTTAGGTTGTTGAAAATTGGGCTGTGTGAGTTGTAACTCTATAAATAGCGGGTGAGTTGTATCATTTTGAGTGGTTGATTTTGAATAAACTTTATTTGAGTGCTTTGTGCCGCTTTGAAATTGGAAGTTGAACGTTGCCTCCTTTCTCCATTTTCGGTTATTCGAGTGCGCTCGAATCAACGGATTTGAAGCCGATTCACGGAATCTCGTGCGCGAGATCAACGTAGAAGAATTGTAGATCTTTTAACACAATATCGTGCGCGATCAACGTGTTGGAGATAGCTAGAATTCGGTATCTCTCGAGATCAACGAATTTGGGCGTTCGGTATTTTCAATCCATCGATTTATCTTGTTTCAACTAATCGTTTCTTCGGCTAGTTTGACGCGAAATCTTCATTTCGTTGTCATCCGTAAATATCCGCTGCGCTAGTTTGGTATCAGAGCTAGACTTAGCCAATCATAGCTAAGCCGAGCCTATTGGGAGAAGATTTGAAGTGTTGAAGTTTGAGCCGAGTGAAGTTAAGTTCAAATTTGATTAAAGCCGAGAGCTATAAGTTGAAGGTGTGCATCACTATGAAGTCAAGCCAAGAATTGAAGTTGTTTGGATTTTTTGAAGATTTGACAATGCCTCCGAGACGTGCTAACCGTTTTCAAAATGTTGAAGATGTGTACCGTAGACAAGAAGCTGAACAAATGGAACAACGTATCAATGAAAAGTTTGATGAAGGTATTGGGAAGTTAGAGAAATTGATGAATGATATGAATCAAAGTCAAAGGAGAAGATCACCAATCTCGAACCATGGAGGAAACAGAGTTTCGCCATCGTTTGCGGAAGCGAGGAGGGTGTCACCACAATCTTATCGGGATCGAAGAGAATCATCAGTTTCAATGAGACGAGATTATCATGAGTACAGAAATGAAGAGAGAAGAACTCCATGTAAGTTGGGAGATGAGCCATATCGTGATGCTGAAAGACATAGTAGAAGAGACATGCATGATCGAAGAGATGTTGATGGTCGAGATCGATATCGAAGTACATTTGATTATGATGAGGATGGTGATAGATGTAGTGCTCATTATCGAGATCGAGACCAAGTACGAAATCACTATCGGGATGTAGAAGATGATCGTAAATGGGAGTCGGGGATGAAGACTGAAATTCCGGAATTCAAAGGAAGGATGATTGCGGAAGAATTTCTGGATTGATTATCAAACGTTGAAGAAATTTTTGACTTCAAGGAAGTACCCGAGCATCGTAGAGTTAAGTTGGTTGCTGCACGATTGAGGGGAAGAGCTATGGCATGGTGGCAGCAAACTAAACTTACACGGGAGAGAATGGGAAAGTCGAAGATTGAGTCATGGGAGAAGATGAAGAAGTTGATGAAGGCTACTTTTTTGCCTTATAATTATCAGTCTCTTATGTATCAGCGCTTACAGAATTTGAGACAAGGGACAAAGTCGGTGGATGATTATGCAGATGAGTTTTATCAGTTGATTGCTAGAAATGACATCATGGAGACGGAGGAGCAATTGACAGCTAGATTTGTTGGAGGATTGGGAATGCAAATTCAGGATATGGTGAATATGTTTGATCCAAGATCCGTTGCCGAAGCACACCAGAAGGCTCTAGCTTGGGAGAGGCAAGGTAGAAGGGGAGGTGGTGTGTTTACAAATTCCAATAATCAAGTGAAAGTGACTAGTAGCAATACTAACGTTTCCAAGGCTGTTAGTAAACCAGTTGTCAATGAAGTTGCTAAGACCAAGGTCAACAACAATTTCAAGTGCTATAGCTGTCAGGAGTTTGGTCACAAGAGCAATGGATGTCTGAAGCCGAAGAAGCAAGTTATGGTTGCTGAGGTTAAGGACGAGGATGCAGAAACAGAATGTTTTAATTCACCACAAGCTGAGGAGGAAGCAGAATTATTATCAGGAGATGAGGGTTGTAATTTGATGATGAGGAGGTCGTGTTTGACACCGAAGCAAGAGGATGATTCTAGTTGGTTGAGGAGTAATATTTTCCAGTCAACGTGTACTATCTTGGGGAGGGTTTGCAAGTTTGTCATTGATGCAGGAAGCTGTGACAATATTATCTCTTCAGAAGCTGTAAAGAAATTGGCGTTAAAGACAGAGAAGCATCCCAAACCTTACAAGTTGGCTTGGTTGAGGAAAGGTGGAGAAGTGAAGGTTTGTCGAAGAGCTTGTGTAACCTTTTCCATCGGAAAGAAGTATAAAGATGATATATGGTGCGATGTTGTGGATATGGACGTATGTCATTTGTTGTTGGGGAGACCATGGCAATATAACAGAGCTGTGCAACATGATGGTCGTACCAACAGTTACAGTTTCATGTTCGAAGGTACTAAAATCACTTTAGTTCCTAAAAAGCGACAACAAAGTGAAAGCAAGTTGGAGGAGATTGAATAACTAAAGACTTTGTTATCTTTGAAGGAATTTGTCAAGGAAGTGGAGGAGTTGCTTGAACAAGGGCGCGTACAAGAAAGTTTAAGTCCTCGTGCAGTACCAGCATTGTTAGTGCCGAAGAAGGATGGAGCTTAGAGAATGTGTACAGACAGTCGAGCACTAAACAAGATTACAATGAGATACAGATTTTCGATGCCTAGATTGGACGATTTGTTAAATCAGTTGAATGGAGCTGCTATCTTTTCAAAGATTGATCTGAAGAGTGGATATCATCAGATTCGAATTCGACCAGGTGATGAATGGAAGACAACATTCAAGAAACGGGAAGGATTGTATGAATGGCTGGTCATGCCGTTTGGTCTTTCGAATGCACCTAGTACTTTTATGCGAGTGATGAATCAGATCTTTCAACCGTTTATTGGAAAGTTCGTGGTGGTATACTTTGATGATATATTGATATATAGTGGGAGCACCGAAGAACATCTACTACATTTGCGGGAAGTGTTGATGATACGGCGATAGGAACAATTTTATGCTGCAACGAAGAAATGCGTGTTCATGACGCTTAGTGTTTTATTTTTGGGATATGTTGTATCAGAAGGAGGTATACAGGTGGATCAGAATAAAGTGGAAGCGATCAGAAATTGGCCACAACCCAGGACGAAAACAGAAGTTAGAAGTTTTCATGGTTTAGCATCATTCTACCGAAGATTTATTCCACATTTCAGTAGCGTGATGGCACCTGTTACTGATTGTATGAAGGGGAAGTAATTTTCATGGTCAGAGGAAGCAAGATTTGCTTTTGAGCAGATCAAGAAACTTTTGACGTCAGCGCCCATTCTAGTATTACCAGACTTTCAGTTGCTATTTGAATTACATACTGATGCATCAAAGGTTGGAATTGGAGGAGTGTTGAGTCAGAGGGGACGTCCAATTGCTTATTTCAGTGAGAAGCTTTCGGGAGCAAAGATGAGATATAATACTTATGACGTGGAATTCTATGCTGTTGTTCAAGCTATCAAGCATTGGAGACACTATTTGTTCCATAAAGAATTCATTCTGTATACTGATCATGAAGCCTTGAAACATTTGCAGGAACATGATAAGGTTGCAGCTAGGCATGCCTCGTGGATTGCATACTTACAATAGTTTATATTTGTTGTGAAACACAAATCGGGAGTTACAAACCGTATGGCAGATGCATTGAGTAGAAAAAATCATTTGTTGACTATAATGAGGGTTGAAGTGACAGGGTTTGATGTTTTGCCAGAATTGTTTGCTGAAGATCCTTACTTTGCTAAGATTATTGATGAAGTTGAGAAAGGGAAGACGGATGAGTATGTGTTGGTGGATGGTTTTCTATTTAAGGGAAATCGTTTGTGTATAATAGAGTGCAGCTTGCGTATGAAGATTGTGAAAGAATTGCATGAAGGACATGTGGGAAGAGATCGTACTTTGCAGTTGATTTCTCAATCATATTTTTGGCCTTCCATAAGGAAAGAAGTTGAAAGATTTGTGGAAAGATGTCACATATGTCAAATTTCCAAAGGGAGTTACGAATGCAGGATTGTATATGCCATTGCCCGTGCCTACTAGACCATGGGTTGATATTAGCATGGACTTTGTGTTGGGTTTGCCAAGAACTCAGCGAAGGAATGATTCTATATATGTTGTGGTGGGTAGATTTTCAAAGATGGCACATTTCATAGCTTGTAAAAAGACCGCTGATGCAGTCCGTTTTGCTCAATTATTCTTTAAAGATGTTTATCGACTACGTGGGCAACCTGAAACCATTGTTTCTGACCGGGATACTCGTTTTCTAAGTCATTTTTGGTTGAGTCTGTGGAAGATGGTTGGGACGAAGCTGAATTTTAGTAGCGCCTATCATCCACAAACAGATGGGCAAACGGAAGTGGTGAATAGATCATTGGGAAACTTGTTGAGATGTCTTGCGAAAGATAATTTGAAGAGCTGGGATATGAAGTTATGTCAGGCGGAATTTGCACATAATCACGCTGTTAATCGAAGTACTGGATTCAGTCCATTTCAAGTTGTATATTCAGCAATTCCGAAGGGACCGTAGGAATTGACGACAGTGCCATATCAAAAGGGCGAGCTTGTGATTTCGTGAATGAGTTGCAGGAGTATCACAGAACTGTTCATGAATGATTGCTTGCATCCAATGAGAAGTATAAACAACTGGCGGATAAGAAGCGAAGGAGTATGGACTTCAAAGAAGGTGATTTTGTGTATGCAGTGTTGACGAAAGATCGTTTTCCAGTTGGAACTTACAACAAGTTGAAGGCTCGAAAGATTGGCCCAGTAAAAATCTTGAAGAAGATCAATGATAATGCATATCAGTTGAGGTTACCGGATCATATTCACACTGCAGACGTTTTTAACGTCAAATACTTGATTCTGTATCATGGGGATGAGCTTGTTGTGGAAGAGGAAGGTGCAAATTCGAGGTCGAATTAATGTCAACCGGGAGAGGATGATGCAACGCACCATGGTAAATTGCTCATCGTCTTAAGTCGCTCACATGTTACAAGCGACCTAGTGAATCATGGGAACCGATCCAGCGAGCTAAACCATTCAGTACGTATTACCTTAAGTCGCGAGCGACCTAACAAAGCTTTACGTCGTCCACGACCTAAGGAGATGCAAGATGCAGTGGAGGATAAGGCGACGCACTATCATTGTGTTAGGACGTTTGGGTTGAGTCATTCTCGACCTAGGCTTAACGAGCTAGGGGATGGCGAGTTAAGAGAGAAGGGAGATGCCACTCGCAACGACCTAACGAGTTAAGTCTTAACTCGCGTGAAGAGGTTAGGTCGCTTAGGATATGCCGCTGTCATTTTAGGTCGCTCGACCTTATGTCGCATAAAGCAAGCCGCTGTTTGTTGAGTCGCATGTTTGTATGTAGTATGTTAAATCGCTTGGTGTCGTATTGTGTACGGTCGCATTTTGGTTAACTCGTGTTATGTTGTAAATATGTTATGTCATGAGTCATTTGTTGTAATGATGTACATGTTAAGTCGTGTAGTATTGAGTCGCAGTACTGTATGATGTAACTCGTGTATAGGGTGATGAGTCGTAGGTCGCATTACCGAACTATGCTAGGTCGTAGGTCGCGGCACCTGTTAGGTCATTGAAAACTGGGCTGTGTGAGTTGTAACTCTATAAATAGCGGGTGAGTTGTATCATTTTGAGTGGTTGATTTTGAATAAACTTTGTTTGAGTGCTTTGTGCATCTTTGAAATTGGAAGTTGAGCGTTGCCTCCTTTCTCCGTTTTCGGTTATTTGAGTACGCCCGAATCAACGGATTTGAAGCCGATTCACGGAATCTCGTGCGCGAGATCAACGTAGAAGAATCGTAGATCTTTTAACACGGTATCGTGCGCGATCAACGTGTTGGAGATAGCTATAATTCGGTATCTCTCGAGATCAACGAATTTGGGTGTTCGGTATCTTCAATCCATCGATTTATCTTGTTTCAACTAATTGTTTCTTCGGTTAGTTTGACGCGAAATCTCCATTTCGTTGTCATCCATTAATATCCGCTGCGCCACTTTTGCTCAGCAGTCCATTGTGCAAAATCAATTGTGGGTTCAGAATATTCAGTTTGTGTGATATTCCAAGTGTCTAATCCTATAGATTGTAAATATATTTTCATCCTACATGCCCAATATGCATAGTTACTGCCATTAAAAAGTGGTGGTCTGATAGTAGACTGACCCTCTACAAATGAACTAGTGACAGGGATACTAGTGTTAATAATAGTACCAGTGTTGGTAGCCATTTTGAAAACTTTTCAAAAATCAGATCATGAAACTTTGAAAACCTTGCTCCGATACCAATTGTGAGAAATACGAATTACGAATCTTAAGGCTAAGGTTAACACTAGAGGGGGTGAATAGTGTTAATAAAGAATTACTAAATCTTTTTAACTTATGTTAATTTAGACACAAAAGTATGTAATATACAAACACAGATATGATCACAGAAACAATCACAGATGCATAAATAAAATAAAAGCAGTAAATGAAAGAACACACTGGATTTTATACTGGTTCGGAGTTACCCTACATCCAGTCCCGCAACACAAGTACGGATTTGCTTTCAAAAGCAATTGTATAATTACACCCTTGGTTTCAAGGCTACGAGTTACACCCTCTAGAATTTCGATCCTCTGGGTAGAGATACTTGATTTTCGGGCCACAAGTTTACCCAATTGATTTACCAAGGCTACAATCACACCTTTTCCCTTTTGATTGATTTCCAAGGCTACAATCACACCTTTTCTCTCTTAATAGATTACAAAGAAGTCTATAACTCTGAATAGCACTGAGAATCTTGTAGAGATAGTTATAGAGAATCAAACTAGAAGTAATCGAGTATGATTCAATGTTGATTTCGGCAGAGTAATGATAAGAATATGTATTAAGAAATGAGGAAGAAGAAGAGGAGTGAAAACCAGAAAATTATGATTTAAAATTCTTTGAAACTGACCCCTATTTATAGAAGAACAACAGCCATGACCATTCATGAAGAGTTATGGCGAATAAACACTTCTTTTGAAATTTGGATTTTTGAATCAAACTGTCACCATGTCGACATGGTCATGCTAGGCATGTCGACATCCCAAAGGATTTTTTGGTGTTTTTGATTTTCTTTGAAAATAACATTTATCTTATATAAAAACTATTTTAAACTTTATAAATATACTTGACTATAGTTAAAATTCATAAGTAAATATAAAGAATAATATATATATATTTTAACTATAATTTTATATTTAAATCTAAGTATAAATATTTAAAAGTTAAATATATTATTTAAAAAGATAGTTTAAAATCAGGAGTAATTTGACTTTGAAAATAAAGATGTTTTTTAGGCTAATATTATTAAAATCAGGATCGAGGGTTTTGAATCTTTTAAAAGGAAAGTTTTGAAAACATTTTGAAAACAGGATATAATTTTGAAAAATCATTTTGAATAAAAGTTAGCGGATACAAAACAATGTTTCACTAGATTTTTCATAGGTTCCATCCTAGTTAAGGTTCCATCCCTTTAATGGGCTCGAATTGGATTCCATTCCACGAATAAATTAGATTTTAAGATGTCAGTGCTTTTCTACGAGTTTTAACAAAAATTCCTAATAATAAAAAAAAATACTTATCCTTGAACTCTTGATAGTCTCGATACTCATGAGTCTTCTATCTTGATATTTTATCTTGATATCTTGAATCTCTATACTGTACAGTCTTCATTCTTAGTACCTGTATGGTTAAATCCTGCATATACATATATATCTAAACTTATAATGTTAGTATTTATATTTTATAATCTATTCTAAGGTTGTTGTCATCAAAACCATCATCTCATGGACTAACATGTACGTCTCAAGAAAGGTGTTAAGCTAAGAGAAGTTGCCTTTTCCGCCACCACCGATGTACGTTTGTAAAAATCAATGCACGTAATCTTAGAAATGCAATGTCAGACACTTGTCCATACAAGTTGTCCAGGAATAGGACAAACCGAAGGTACTTTCCTACTACATCCTGTCGGGAAATCCCTAGGATTAGTGGCGAATAATCCTTGCATTGGATATTTCATAACGAAGAGACTACTGCTACTGGATGTATATTAGGATTTTAACTCCAAATGATCAACAAGCAGTCCTTCACGATTGTAACGACCCAATTTTTTTAGTGATTTTATTTATTTAATTAACTGAATTTTTGTTTAATTTTAAACAATAAAATTTGAAAATAAAAAAAATATTATTTGGAATACGTCTATTTAAACATAGCAACTAGTAAATTTTCATCTGATAATACTAAAGTTTATTTTCTTGTGAAATTTTATTTCAATTTAAATCAGTTAATAACAGTTGAATTTAAAATCTGTTAATAACAGTCAATAACAGTTTCGCGAAATTCGGACATTTATAGCTCCGTTTGGATTTTTCCATACTGAATAGCAACGTATATCGGTACCGATTATCGACTTTTGATCGGATGATCATACCACTAATATCTATATACCGTTTTGATCATCTCATTGTGCTTATCTCTACGGTATATTCACTTCGGTGTTTTGAGGTCCGGTACGCGACGGAAACAATAAACTGTTCACCGTAGCGGTACCATATTTTGACCTTATATTTTCCTGTGTGGTTCAAATCTGAAATGTGCTATCCAAACAAGCAATAAATTGTTTTAAATATCCACCTTATCACCAGTCGACCGTTGCCATCTCCTCCACTGTATATTTTCTTTGTTTCGAGACAGTTTACTCGTGCCCTCTTCTATTCTAATGGTTTTATTTCCCTTCGGTTTTAATTGAAAAAAAAAAATTAAAGGCCTGTTTAAATTGATTTCCCTTTCTTTGTTTTGTTTCAACATACGTTACCATACAATAATATATTATAAATCACTCATATCATCTTCACTTTTCCAAATCTTCTCCCCTCTCTCTACTTTTTTTTTCTTCTTCTTTTCTTTAAACCAAAGTTCATCACGTCTAAACGTGAGGTTATATTGAGTTTTGCATATTTGAGAATATTGTTCATTCCTCTCGGCCAGAAGCTGCTCGAGTTCCTCCAAGCCTTGCATATTCTCGCTGTGCCCTTGAACCACTTCCACCTGCTTCCACTCCATGCGTCCTTATTCGCGATGCAAGCACCCTTATCGAAGAAGTTGTTTCGGCCTCCACGCTCCGTCAATACCTTCGAGCCCCCTCCATTTTTCCCTACTCTCCATAGCTGTAACATCTCCCCTTTTCGCACACTTTAAACCGACACACGTGCCAATTCAAAGGCATACGCAAGGGCGGATTGTTATGGGGTAAATAAGAAAAACAGAGAAGAAATAAAGCAAAATAGAATCTCACAGCGGAAGGATAAAATATAATAATAAATATACAGTTCAAAACAGTTTACAAACACTTGATTGGCTTTATACAATAAATACCAGAGTTACACATACCAATACAATCAATGCAGCGGAACAGTATGAGTGTGGTGCAATACTATAGATAATAATAATACGACTCCTTCGTCTTCATCCTTCAAAGCTAAAGTCTTCGATCCTGAAACGCTCGGACTGACCCGAGCGAATTTGAAAAGACAAAAACACTCGAGTCAGACTAAAAGATCTTATGTGAGTTAAATTAACAGAAATAAATATGAGTACAATAACTCAAGAGATGTTCGGGATTTACATCTCCTAAGGATCCGTTAAACTATTTACTATGTAGTATATTGCGCTATTACAATAGTGTCTATTTATAAAATAAACTTACTTTTAAATAGCGTTAAGGCTTTACATTTTCCACCTTAACACGTAAAATGCCAATAGTCTATACAGTACCGTAATACCTCCTGATCGGGAAGCTACCAGAGGATACTCCATAGGTACGACACAAATAGAAACTCGTAGTAAAGGCTCGGTATGGTAGGTGACACGGCACAACTAGGCAATGCCAGGGTAGATATACCAATTGCTATCCAGGCTGGTGGAAACGCGTAGCCGCAGTTACCGCCCACCTCGGACTAACTCCCCCAAAATCAAAAATAAAAGTGGCCACTGAATCAATCCAAAGTCATAGTATAATATCGAAGAGGAGGGTCCGATCAGAGGAATGACCTCATTGGCCTGAGAATCGCTCATGTTTTAGCCACCTTATGCCAACTCACGGGAGTCGGGTCCACGTATTTACCTTACAGGAAAGTCGCCACCACCTACTTCATTCTGGAATCTCCACCGCGTACACGGTTAGTCAAAGTGGTTTTCGGTATCGACAGAGAGTATGTCCATATCCGATCCCGGTCTCTTTGCCAACCCATCGTTATTGTAACACCGCGGTCATTTAAAAATAGGTTATACTTTAAAATCAGAATAAACATTCCATTTCATAACCATGAATACGATATCATTTCAAAACCCAAAACCATATTTTATCACTTATCCCAAATATAATTCTTTTCCAAAATCATAATGCTTTAACTTCATAACGTCTGAAAATCAAATATTTTCAAAGCATAATATTTTTAAAATCATAATTTAAAACCATAACTTCTAAAAAAACTTGAATGGTTTGGACATTCAACGGTATATGAATTAAATGGTTTAACTTAAATGTTACTTTGTAAAGAAAATAGTTCTCATGGCTTTACAAATACATTTCTTTATTAAAGTCTAAACCAAAATTTATATTATCTCTCTCAAGTTCCAAAACCACTTCAATTTATTTATATATACGTATGTCCATTTTGAGTAACAATATTTCAAACTAAAATTGGATTTTATTCTTTCAACAGATCAATTGTTCTATTAATTAGTCTTGAATATTCACATAAAATCCATAAATAATAAGACTTCAATTTCTAGTAATAAAATATATATATTTTCCCAATTCAAATTATACTAGAATATTCATTTCAATTTATTTTGGGAAAAATCCAATTATAAATATCATATCTTAAAATTTCCAAACTTAACATTTAAACATATGATATAAATTATTAAACTCCATTTTCTTAATTTTCTTCCATTTTTAAATAAAGATTTTTATACACCTTTTAATTTCAAAATTTTCAACTTCATATGTATATATATGGAAGCATAATATTTATACAATATAAAATTTAAGATTATTAGAAACCGTATTCCATCCAAACCATAGAAATCACATTAAAATAGTTATATATAGTCCGCGGTGCCTGTATAAAATTTTCTATCCTATGGTCAAGTGATACAGATATTTATCATTTCAATCCGCAATTTAAAAAAATATAAAATTTTGCGGTTATATATCATTTCAAACCACAATCCCGAATGAAATGAAATATGCATGATAATTTGCAATTTAATGATATACAATAAACATCCATTCATCAACATCATCCATCATCCAAATCGCAATCATCAATCAATATCAATCAATAACAATATTATTTTTGGTATTACATAACAGGTAATACTGGCAATTTTATTCAAATTAAATTTAACAGCTATTAATCTACAGTCTATATTCAGTAATAAATTATATAACTGTTAACTAGCAGTTCATATACAAACAAATAAATTTTAACTGTAAATTTATACGCAATAAATTAATTTAATTAACAGTTAAATTTAATAAACGCAATTCAACAGATATGAATAAAATAAACATGCCAAATACTCATAAATAAATTTCTATTCATTTCTAAAATTAATTTATCAAACATAAAAGCTTCTAGTAGTTGTGAGTGGGTTAAAACACTCACCTTTTGAATTTAAATCGAATTTAAATCCGATTTAAACCCAAAAATTCGACGGTCTCAGAATTTGTCCAAACCAGCGTCAATGGATCTGGAATTAAATTACGATCCTAACAAAAGAAATTTCGCGTGAATCGGAGAACGTATGAAAAAAATATTCATTTTAAACGATGTGAAAACAAAAATAAAAATAAAATAAAATAAAATAAAACAAAACCCACTTAACTTCAATGGCCACGTCAGCTAAAAGCTACAGCACATCGTCGAATTTTTTCTGGTCAAACGAATATCCAAAACAGAAAACGAATTGTACCAGCAGATTACGTGTCTCGAGAACTTTATCATAAATTTTCTGGAATTTTTGTGGAGAGTTTGAATTTTATTAGAAAATTTGAATTGTAGATAGATTGGGTTTTGTAACCATTGAGGAAGAGAAAGAGATGAAGAAAAATGAACGTACAGCCAATTGACAATAGAAAGGAGGCTAGGGTTTATCACAGCATATTTATAGATAGATCGCAACAGGATAGGTGTGCACGAATTTTAACGTGCAAACAGAAGTGGTCCCAAAAGGATATTAATTATACACGTTACGGATTAAATTATTTCTTTCTCAACATTTACATTGCATTTTAAGCGTATTCACACATGTATAATTAGATGCTTCATTTAAATTTCCATATATATATATATTCACAATTCCATAAATTTCCAAATACGTAGATAAATTTCCAATTTCAACTAAATTCTAAATTACTGTAATAATTACAGATTAAATTTCTATCCATTCTCAATAGATTACGTTTACATACTAAAATCCACATTTCTATGTATATTTGAATTCCATATTATACATATTTTATTTATCTTAATTACTTCCAACTTAAATTTCAATCAACGTAAAACGTTTTATTCAGTTTCCAAAAATTTCAATCATGCTTTAAATCCAAATGAATAAATAACTTAATTCCCATTTAAGCATTTTTCATTTGATTTGCGATCAACCTTTTATGATCAATTAAATCCCGATATATTAATTAAACGTTATTTCCATCATTCTTTATCCTATGAAGAAATTTAAGTTATTCACACCTATTACTAAATTTCATATTAATACACACAAATTTACATTTATTGCAATGGTTACCAAATATTTCCCTGCAATAATTCATTCCCCTATACATACTTACAATTTCACTTAAACTTTACTATACCCATTTATTTTCTCAACATTAAAACCAACGTTACCTCAATTCCACTAATGTACACTTATTCTATTATCACTTACTAACCATTCAAATTTTTATTAACAAAGAGGCAGGTAATTCCTATGTTACAAATTTTTAATTCATCCTAATCCCTTACTATTGACATACATTTGCATTACTTACATATCATTTACAATGTTACCCAAAATCTCTATCCATTGTAATTAATACCTTAAATAAGTTTCAATTTATATTCAAGTGAATACATTACCCTTTTTCGTTATGTCATCCATTTTTCACAAGAAACGTTTTATCGTTTCGACAACATTTTATTTCTAATTACCTACATTGATTTGTGTACGTCTCTACTATTTAAAGCATTACCATTCTCACCTTCATCTAAATCTTCATTTATGAGTATTTAAAATAAATTTCACTTATTTCATATTTATACACTTATAAATTCCAATTCCAATAAATAGATAAATCTCCGTTTGCACTACTTAAATCAAAAATCAGCGATTATCCTATCTATACATTTTAAGTGGATGGATCAAATGTTGTATTCAAAAATCTACTTCTTAATATTATTAGATTTAAACTCAACTCTCTATTAACAGACGTTTAAACTTCTTTTATTACCATTAACTTATTATTATACATTAAACTTAAATATACTGACAAAGCTTGTTTTTGGTACTCTTTTCATTTCCATAAATAAAATTAGCAGTGGATTCATCCCTTATTATGTAATTATCTTTAATTCCACCTAACTAAATATTTACATAATCTTTTATTTGCAATAAATCAACTATTTTATATTAATTAAATTTAATCTTCCTGGTTTACTTATTCATAGTATGTAATTCAGTTACTCACCCTAACCTATTTATTTGAAATCCAATCCAGATTATTTTTACTAAGTTCCAATTTCCAAAGGTTACTGCAATTAATCCAATTAATTGCAATAAATTCTAATAAATTTGATTTTATTGGATTACAACTCAAAATAAATCAATTATTACTCAACTACCTAATTAACATTTCTTTTATATTCCAATACATAAATATTTCCCAAAATTTCATCTTTTATTTGCATAACTTACCGTATCTAAATTTTATTGGAAATTTTGTTAACTTTACGCATAAATAAAGTTAGAACCTCAATTAATTCATTCTATTATATCACATTAATCATCATATTATGAATGGAAATTTATCTAGGTTACATCTTATTTATTCACTTACCAATATTCCACACTAACTGCAATAATTTAGTGCATTAATTGAAATTGATCAAAATAAAACTTAACAAACTAATAGAATAAATAACGTACAAAAATTTATTGTCATTAATCTAAGTCTACACTCAAATACTCACTTAAAATAAGTTTTACGTTTCCATTAATTCGCGTTCGCACACCCGTTACTATATTAAAAATTACTAAAGTAACGTTTTTCTTAATAACAACATTAAAATTTCTCAATATTTAAATGAACTTTATTTCCAATACATGCTACCTAATTGCATTTACTTATGATCTTATCCAAACATTCATTTATATTTTATTTCCATCAATTAGTTAATATTTACATCCATTTATTAACAATTTACTTCCATTATACAATTGCAATTTATTATAGTTATTATTACATTAAATACTATTTCAATTTTATTCTTTTAGTATTAATTAAACAATCATATTTAAATTAAGATATTATAATGTTTTTCACTATTTATTTACACTCCATTAAAACCCAACAGTCGTCTCAATCACTTTTGAATTTGCATTAAATTGGTTGTCCAGCAACTGCCATTTGTATTACTATCTTAATTCTTATACAGTTACCGTTTTACCAATTTACTAATACATAGGTAATTTAAATTTTTGTCTTTAATTCTTTATTTTATATTTTATTCAAGTGCAACAAATTACACTATTCCTTTATTGATATTTCACCTAACCTTTCAACAATTAAGTTAAATAACTGTTTCTACAATTCATTATTAATTATAAATTTAATTCTCCTTTATTTATGCAACTTACACAAGGGTATAAATTTTCCATTATCTCAATCATTAGATTTCTATTAAATTTAACAATAATTAAGATTTTTAATTACCGTTGCTATAAATTTTCATTTAGCGTTCATCCAGTATTAATTTACCTCCTTTATATATATATATATATATATATATATATATATATTTCCCTTTTCTACAAAATTTAAATTTCAAAATCCTTTTTAATTAAAAATTTAATTGTCGAAATTTACGGGTCGTTACAATAGCACCTAGCTGCGCTCCACCCAGGATCGCCAAGCCAGACCCCAATTACCACAGCACAGCCGCTTCGCGTAGCCTCCATCTGAGTCTCATCGTTTCCGCATCTCTGGCTTCATTTTTCCACCATCACAGGTTCATTTATATAATAATAATGTGTTTATTTAAATCTCTGTTGAAATTTTTAAGTATACATATATAATACAACAGTTTCATTTATGTTTGTATTTAGATATATTTGAAAATGTCTATATTTCGGTTATAAGTGTGATCTGCTTAGGTGCCTATGTATTGATTACTAAGTTATATAGGTTATATACAATCTAAGTTATTTTGAGTCTATATATTTTAAATTTAATTTTTGGGTTAGTGCTTGACAGTTGCCCACTGTGTTATATTAGCGTGTGTACGAATGGGCTTGTTTTTTTGTTTAAATTTAAAGGAGTATATGTGTTAGATATACGGCTGTTAGATTCATAGAGGGAAGTTTATATTATATTTTTTGAGTTATATTTTCTGATTAGTTTGGATATGCGTGTGTAGTGTGTATGCGTGACTGTATATATATGCTGTAAAGTACATTGTATTTATATTCAAATCTTCTTTCAAGTTTATAAAGGAAAAAAAAGAGTTGTATATATGTTTCGTATAAAGGTTGTTAGGTTGTAATTTAATTCAAAGGTACAATACTATTTTGGTTGCGGTAAGTCAGTATATACATTTTAACATTTTAGGTTGTATATATTTTAAAGTTTATATTAGTTGCATTTATATATATTGTATAAATTTTACATTTTAAACTTTCGGTTTGGACAAGTTACAGTATTATATATATATATTGCATTTAGATCTTTTCTTGTACTGATGGTATCCCGAGTAGTGTAGTCAGTGATTGAGATCTAATCTTTACTAGTAAATTTTGGAAGGAATTACAAATCGCTTTGGGAATGAAGATGAGTTTAAACACCGCATATCATCTCCAGACCGATGGGCAAGCTAAATAGGTAAATCGAGTGTTGGAAGATCTTCTGAGAGCTTGTATCTTAGACTTTGGAAGTTCATGGAAAAACTATCTTCATCTGGTGGAATTCTCTTATAATAACAGCCATCAGGCAAGTATTGGTATGGCACTATACAAGCTTTATATAGTCGTCCATGTAGATTCCCATCATGTTGGATCGAAACTAGAGATCAATTAGTATCGAGTCTTGATATCATTCAAGAAGCCTCAGAAAAGGTAGACTTAGTCATAAAGAGGATGAAAGATGCCTAGAGCAGGCAAAAGAGTTTGTCGATCAAAGGGATAGAAATTTGGAATTTTCAATTAGAAATTTTGTATTTTTGAAAATCTCTTCGATGGAGTAGTAAGAGTTGGACGGGTAGGAAAGTTAGCACCTCGGTTTATTGGACCTTTTCCCATTCTTGAGCAAATCGGCCCACTAGCTTATCTAGTGGAATTGCCCGAGAGGTTATCTGGTGTGCACAATGTCTTTCATGTATCTTATCTATGAAAATATGCGCATGATTCAAAGCAAATTATAGAAACAACTACCTAGTATGATTCAGAAATAAAACCTAACTTAGCAATTATCAGACGGCCAATTCGAATCGTAGATCGTGATGAGAAACGATTGAGAAGAAATGTTGTAAGATTGGTTAAATATCAATGGAGTGGTGATGCAGAAGACTGCACCTGGGAAACAGAAGATATAATGAGGAAAGCGTATCCTGAGTTTATATATATATATATATATATTGTATCGATATATGTACTCACCGCCTACGGTATAGTCACTTATCATATCTTGTATACATTTCATCTTGTCAAATATATTTATTTGTTTTTGAGTTATCTTCTTCTTATCCTTAATTTCGAGGACGAAATTCTTTTAAGAGAGGAGCATGTAACAACCTGGAAATTTATTACTTTGAATCTTTTTTTAAAATATTCAAATATAAGATTTTTAAACATAAATAATGATTTTTTGAACAATAAATATAATTGTAATCTTATTTGAATGAATATTTACAAAAATAGTCGCGCTTTGGCAATTCGAAAACCAAAGCAATAAATTCTTTAAATGGATATTTTTAATTATTTAAAAATATAAAATAATTTCTATAAATATATTAAAATATTTTAAAATAGATTTGAGTTATAAAAATAGGCTACCAATTGATAGAAAGTTGTTTTGATCAAAGGAGCTTTAAAAACATTATTTGCAGCATTTTTTCATAACACCTTGTCGTAACTTTTGCAAACAACGGTTTTAACTTAATTATTCTTTTTCGAATCTTTTAGGAACATTTTAAATAAATAATTAAGTATTTTAGAGTTGATTTGGAATTTTTTAAATTACGTTTAAAAGAGTTTAAATAAATGGTTAAAAAAGCTATTATAAATAAATGATTTAATCTTGGTTCTAAAATTCGATGAGTAGACTGGATTTTTCTATTCGTGAGATCCAGGTGTGAGGTGCTTAAACTAAGGAGATGTTCAGGAGTAACCTGTGCCTTGGCTCATCTGGCCTCTTTCCCGAGAGAGGAATATGTAAGGTCAAAATATCGAAAACGAGGCAAGTATAAAATATTCAAATTTACAAATTTAACTTGGATTGTGTAGAAATAATCTTCTTATACTTGGTATTAAATTTCGTGGAGAAAACCTATACCATCCATGTGAATTTAAAAGGTGATTCCACCGTTATTCGATGGATAGTAAAGGTTGAATACGGAAATTGATATTGAGTAGAATTAGTATAATTTCTATCGACTCTTCTTACTCAATAAGGTTTTGCTATGTGATTTATGAGAGATGATTTTGATTTGGTATTTCCAAAATTAAAGAGAGATATAATGATTCCATATATACTAGAAAGGAATATGATTTAAAGATTTATATCATTAAAAGGGTTATTTTATTCGATAAAATATATTGATAAATGAAATGATAATCACCCTCAAACTTAACATCTTTTATCGATGATTGGTTCGAAGAAACTGGGAATAGATTTGGGTTATTCCTATCTGAAATCCATTTCGAACCAATATACTTGTTCGAAGTGAAGACATGGAATGATAATAAATTAAAAGATGGAATGTAGGACTGCTTGTCACGGACACTTGGGAGAAATTTCCCATATAATATATATGTAACAGTAGTATCTTCATTTGATCTGTGATGCAAGAGCTGCTCGCTACTAATCCAAGGGGTGATTCCCGATAAGATGTAGTAAAAGAGTTCCTACGGTCTGTCATGTTCTTGGACAACTTGTATGGATGAATGTTTGACATTGCATTTCTAAAATGCATGTACATTGATTTTTACAAATGTACATCTATTTGGTGGTGTAGGAGATAACTCTCCTATACTTAATACCCTTCTTTGAGACATACGAGCTGAGAGGTTTAACATTTGCGGAAATAAATAGTGTGTGATGGAATTGGCAATGTGGCATTCGGGTGAAATGTGTGCTATAAGAAAGACAATCGTTAACTCGGGCCTATCACCCGAAAATGGCTTAAATAGAGCATGTCGTAAGGCTATGTAGTTCGCAACCATTAGGGTATGGTTATCATTTTCTAGATTACTCTCTATATGTCGAGTATGTTGTGTATGCTATAGGATCCCGGATAGGTCGGTTACGACCAGGGTGATGTCATATTCAATTCTATTTTCGACTCCAGATTGGACTTCGCGTAGGCCGGTCTTTCCAGGTGCAGAGGTTTCAAACGTGTTGATCCTTGGTACATCCCTCTAGAGATGTACTATATGGAGCTAGTCCCCTACCAGCCATTGTATGAAAATCCATTCTCCTACAAGTGCCTTCGGACTTGATTGTAGAACATATTATGTTGGAATTTAATCAATGTAACAATTTCGGCTAAGATTATACAAGTTTACTTGAAATTGTTTTTAAAAGAATATGCATGCATTTTTAGTTGTACATGTGGAAGTAGATTTGATAGTAGCATCCCCATATTCAAACTCCGTCTAGGCAAGAGCCGCTATTTTTTTGTTTAGACTGCAATAACTTTTTCATACAAACTCGAAATTGGGTGAGACTTCGAACGATGAACTTCAACCTAAATTATAGACAATAAGGAACGCTTGGATACTTCATCTAGTGAAGGTATATCGTAGTTCTTCATGGTGACTAACAGTTGTACTTAGAAAATAACATGCTGCATCCCCGTATTTGAACTCCGCCTAGGTAGAAGCCGCTAGTTTTTTGTTCATACTGCAATAACTTATTCATACTAACCCGCAATTGGGCGTCGATGAACTCCCACCTAAATTACGAACAATATAAAACACTCGGATGCTTCAGCTTATGGATGTATACTGTAGTTCTCCATAGTGATTAATAGTTGTACTTAGAAAATAACATGCAATATCTCCACTTCAACACTCACTGTAGTTCTCCATGATGACTAACAGTTGTACTTAGAAAATAACATGCTACGTCCTCATATTTGAACTCCGCCTAGACAGAAGCAGCTATTTTTTTTGTTCATACTGCAATAACTTCTTCATACTAATTCGTAATTGGGCGCCGATGAACTCCTACCTAAATTACAGACAATATAAAATACTCGGATGCTTCAGCTTATGGACGTATACTGTAGTTCTCCATAGTGATTAATAGTTGTATTTGGAAAATAACATGCTATATCTCCACTTCAACGCTCACTATAATTCTCCATGGTGACTAATAGTTGTACTTAGAAAATAACATGTTACATCCTCATATTTGAACTCCGCCTAGACAGAAGCAACTATTTTTTTGTTCATACTGCAATAACTTCTTCATACTAACTCGAAATCAAGCGAAACCAATGAACTCCCACTTAAATTATGGATAATATAGAATACTTAAATACTTCAGCTTAACGTATGTCGTAGTTCTCTATGGTGGTTAATAGTCATACTTAGAAAATAACAGGCTGTATTCCCACTTCAACGCTTACTATAGTTCTCAATGGTGACTAATAGTTGTACCTAGAAAATAATATGCTACATCCTCATATTTGAACTCCGTCTAGGCAGAAGCCGTTGTTTTTTTCTTCAGACTATAATAACTTCTTCATACTAACTCGGAATCAAGTAAGACTTCGACTTATGAAATCCCACCTAAATTACGGACATATGGTGCACTCGAATACTTCATCTTTTAAACGCACACTGTAGTTCTCCATGACGACTAATAGTTGTACTTAGAAAATAACAAGCTATATCCCCCATGAGATCTAAAAGGGTATATTTGGAATTTTAAAAAGTCATCGAGTAAATATATTCAATGAATTCTCTTTATTAGTAACTAGTATACAATGCATGTACGTGTATATAATATCCAAAGATGTTTAACATGGGTGGATGTGTGTTTTAAGTGTAAATGTTTTTGTAGTCATAACACATTTCAAGTTGTTTTGTTAGTGATATCGATGACAAATTGATAGTAAAATTTAGTTGGTAGGTAGGTGGAAAGGGTGGTGAAATTCTATTAAAGAATGGGGGTAATTTTGGAATTTAAAAAGGACACCGTGTAAATCATGTTGATTAAATTCTTTTTATTAAAAGTAGAGATGTACGGTGCATGATTGTACTTTGAGTTCTCTTGTTGTAATTGTAATTGATATAGTTAATATTATGGTTACAGCTCTTTTGTGGTACTCGGTACTGCTCTTTTGTTTTGTGTATTGTGAATAATATTTGTGTTATAGTTACTGTTCTATTGTAATTCTTTTTAGTACAATTACACTACCACCACTGTATATTTAAGATCTTAATGAGGCAATTTGATATTGCTTCATATTATTAATAATATAGTTTGATAGTGTATATATCATATGATTTGGTGCCATAAATTTAGAGTATTATATACTTTTTTGTAAAACAATTTATTTAATTTAAAAAAGAAAGTGTGCAGTTTCGACGGTTCGACCTTTGAAACCTTCGGTCTGGATGATCATGGTTCGACTTGCGGTCCGGTATCCAAAACTATGCATGAAACTATGGCTAAGAGTTATAGAGTTAAAGAAGGGGGATTCAAGATTGATAGAGTTTGAGTGCAATTAATTGCATTAGGTGGTATGATTCGTGTCAAGGATGTGCAATTGGAGCCGATCAGATTCATTGAGCAAGTCGAAGTTTCCAGGCATGTTATGCAATGTGGTAAAAGGATTAATATGTTGGCTTAGATGAGGATAATTCATTTGAAGTTGAGCTTCTAGTACTACTGCATGGGAAGCTTCTGTAGTCTGATGAGGTGGGTGTTTGCAAGTGGATGTGGCCTGTGTTGCATCAGCATGGTGTGTCGGGGCTCTATCTTGCTGCTTGTGTTTTGAATTATTTAAAAGTACCACATGATTAGACCGATCCATGCTCTGATGAGATGTGGACACGTCATGTAATTGATGAGGTAATAGGATCTCATCATTTGTACCGTGATTGGTAGTCAATGCCTCATTATTTATGCGAAGGGTATTTCTGGTATTTTAAAAAGAGACATTTGAATTCTTATTCAAAGAATTCTCATTATTAGTAGTAGAGATAAAGATAAAGATAAAGTTATTAAGTATTATTTAGTGATTATTTATAATTACAAACTATATATTATTCATTATTTATCCAAATAACAAAGAGGTAATTAGCCAAAAGGATAAACATTAATAAAAAATGTAGATGTAGTCCAGAATTTTTCAAATTTAGGCTCAAGGACAAAACCACGTTTTCTCTCTTCTCCACGTCAATCTCAAATCCACTTCCTTTCAACTGTCGCTACTCATATTCTTCTGTCAATATCAGAACTTCGTAGCCCCTCCTCCTCTCATCTCCATCGCCTTCAACAGCTCGACCTCGACCCACGCAGCATCGACCTGTACTGCGTCCTGCTCCGCCTCGTCGGCGTCATTGCCGCTCTCCTCATCGTCTTCGTCGATCTATTGTTAGTTTTTCATTGTCGCTCTTCCCATCGTCATTGTCGCACTCCTTATCGCCGGCGTCATTGCCTCGACCTGACCTGCACTGCGCCCTGCTTCGTCTTCGTCGGCGTTAGCTATGAAGTAGATTAAATAATCGTCGATCTGAATTTTAAAAAAATCAATAACATTATAAAATGCTAAATAGCATTATATCATTGTAGTGCTATATTCAAAAAATGCTAAATTTTGCTATCATTTTGCATACATTAAACATGCTAGTGTAGTTCATACTTAAAATGCTACATCAATCTATCATTTCAAATATCATTAATATGCTACTAAACTTTATATCTAAAATGCTACATTAAACTATCATTTTGCATGTTTTAAAAATGCTACTGTACTTCATAGCTAAAATGTCGGTTTAAAAATGATAAAATAAACTAGCATTATCGTTCCTTTTTATAGTTAAAAAACGGTAAACTAAATTAGCATTATATACATATAATGCTATATTCATTTTCACTCAAAGATAATGCTAGTTATATTTAACATTTTCGAATGTTAACTGTTCAAAAAAAATCGATCGGCACCAGCTTTGGTTGTCTTCTCTTTCATCTTCGACGCCATGCTTCGTTGCTACGCCATCATCGACGCCATACTTCGTCGCTACACCACCAACAATTTTCTCTTCCATTTCCTTCCAATCCACCTCGACCAACCACCTCGTCGCCTCTTGGTTGTTACCACCTCATCGTCTCGACCAACCACCGTCACCATCCCATGTTCCTGCCACTACATCGCCTTCTAAGCCTCATCCTCAATGGCGTCGTCTGCCAAGCCACTACCATTTTAGTCTCGTCTTAAGTTTGACTTTGCTATATATTTTTACAGGAACTTTGGCCTTCGTACTAAATATAAAACGTGTTGTTCTTGCGTCAAAATTTTTCTTTATGTTTGTCCTCCTTCCAGTTTTCCACAATAACAAAATACATTAAAAAAAAAAATCTACTTTTAATCAGCCTTTAAGCTCCGACATCTCATCAAATTTGTTCAAAAATGCTTTTTAATTTTGCCTTTTAACTACTAACTTCTAACTTCTAACGTACTGGAGTTACCGGGAGTTGGGTTTGTTGTCCACTTGCCCTAAAGTAACAAAAGAATGGTGCTCTATCAAGCAAGTGCAGCTGTGTAAGCGCGTGGACTGTTTCTTATGCAAACAACAATCGAAAAAGAAATGCGCTTGGACCAATGACCGTCGACTTTACTTTACTGTCCTCAAAATGGCCTTGTGATTATCGCCACGCACACATATCGTGCTTAAATTCACAGCATAGCGTCTTTAGTGCATTTATTTCGCTCTCAAAATCTGTATATCCACGAATCAAATCATTTCTTACGTGCAAAGGTTAAGAACTATCATCCACCTTCAATGGCAATATGTCGCAATCTATTGCACAATAAGTAATAAACCGTACTTCTATATCAAATTAGCTATCGGTTGCTTTCAATAAAATTATAATTACATATAAATCTATCGTTTATTCTACTCTATGGCAAGCACAAGATAAATTTAATTCAAACCCTAAACATATAAAACGGTAGCATAAAGCATTTTCTATCGTAAAATTAAATGTTAATTATTTTTTATCAACTTTGCACGACGGCTATCATCGCCGATTAAAACATGAGCTTGAACGGGAAAAAACTAATCATATATGAACTCGCTGCGAACTTTAATAAAGTACATGGAAATTATTAAACTACATTGATTAAATAACATAGTCCTTAATTTCTGGCACTAATGTCAATTTCGACAATATATAAATCCATTACTTATGACATCATTTCTTTCTCCTCCTCCAAGTAATTTTCATTTTTCCCCTTTTCCTACAATATTAGTGGTTGAGAGAAGGAAATTAGATTCACAAGATTTGTTCCAATTTGTCTATTTCTCAATAAAATCGAAGGAACAAAACATTTGATGCTCGAATGTTTCTGTTTCGCTCTTTTTCGCAGCAATAAAGAGCTTCTCTTTTTCTTGATTTCAATCCTACCGCTGTCTTGATTTCTCCATTTTTCCGCCATGAATCCCTAAATCCTTCAAGGGTTCTTTTCGAGATCTTGGGATTAGGGTCTCTTTCTTATAAATTTCGAATATTGCTAAGCAAATCGCCATGAATCTTTAAATTTCGCTAGTATAGCCCTTTTTAGCTCTATTTGTAACATTTTGTAGAAAAGAAGATGTCTTCAGCTGGTGTTGCTGCTCTGCAGTTATCTCCAATTCACGAAAATTCGAATTTGTCCCCAATTCGATTTGATGGCAGCAGATCGCCACACTGTGCAGCTGAATCGGTTCTGATATTCTTAACGGTACCAGGTTCCTCGGTAATTCCAATGAGGGTTCTAGAATCCGACTCCATTGCTTCGGTTAAGCTGCGTATTCAAAGTCACAAGGGTTTTGTTGTTAGAAACCAAAAGCTTGTTTTCGATGGCAGGGAGTTAGCTCGCAACAATTGTCGGGTTCGTGACTACGGAGTTAATGATGGTAACATTTTGCACTTGGTTCTTAAATTGTCTGATGTTAGATTAATCACTGTCAAAACTTCCTGCGGCAAGAAGTTTAAGTTTGAAGTAGAAAGCAAGCGTAAAGTTGAACATATCAAGCAAGAACTTGCTAAGAAGGGGAAAGATTTTGTTGATTTGGATGAGCAAAGATTAATTTGTAATGGAGAAGAACTCAATGATCAGACTATAATCAATGACGTGTTTAAGAATAAGGATGCAGTTATTCAGTTATTTGTTAGGAAATCAGCAAAGATTAGAACTAAGCAAGTTGCAAAAGATTTTGAGTTGTCTATTGTGGCCGAGGAGAAGGAGATAGTTGATAGCAATATAACTAAAGTACTTGATAGGAATGTTAAGATCGAGCCTGTGTTTGTTAATTCTAAAATTAAACTGTCTACTGACTTTGAAAATGTGGTTAAGGTTGCAAGTGATGGGATAGAAAAGGGAAACTTTCCAGTTATGTCGTCGGAAGGAACAGGAGGAGCTTATTTCATGCAAGATGAATCAGGTAACTACGTTGGTGTTTTTAAGCCAATCGATGAAGAACCAATGGCTGAAAACAATCCACGTGGTTTACCTGTGACTGTAAATGGAGAAGGCCTGAAAAGGGGTACTAAGGTTGGCGAAGGTGCACTTAGGGAAGTTGCTGCTTACATTCTTGACCATCCTATTGGTGGAGCTCGAAACCGGTCGATTCTTTCTGATGAAATTGGTTTTTCTGGGGTTCCTCCTACAATGATGGTTAAGTGTTCAAAGGGCCTTTTTAGCAGTGGGGAAAATGGATTTAAGATAGGGTCTCTGCAAATGTTTGTGAACAATAATGGAAGTTGTGAGGATATGGGTCCTCGAGCTTTTCCTGTTCAGGAGGTGCATAAGATAGCGGTTTTGGATCTTAGGTTGGCCAATGCAGATCGTCATGCGGGCAATATATTAGTTCGCAGAGATGAAGAAGGGTTTGGGCTTATTCCGATTGATCATGGATATTGTTTGCCAGAGAATGTAAGTATTTTTTTTTGATCTCTTTATGTTTTGACTTAAATTTGTAGAATTATTGTTCAGTGGGCCAAGTATAATAATCATCTTGTAACATCCTTGGTACTTCAACTGTACACCAAATTTGTCGTGTACATACAAGTGGAAGCCATCGCTTTAAGTTTTATACAAGCCAAGGTCTTCCGTTAAATAAAACCCCACCCCTTCACTTGGTTTAAGTTTCAAACTGTAGCATATTATGGTATGACTTTATGCTGGTGCGGATGTTATGAATTGCAGTTGCAGTATAAAGTATATTTAAAAGTGGTTTTGGTAGTAATTTTCTTTGCTTATTTGTACAGACAGACATCAGGCAACCTTAACAAAGGTCAAATTGTGTACTTCATCAGTATGTTACATCTCTCTGGCTTTAAGTTGTAGTTTAAATTAGCTTCAACGTAGAGTGCACATTGTACAATAATAAAGGTTAATATGCTGATATGCTGGTATTCTGTATTGCGCTCAAAATACCAATGTTGTAATTTTTCTTGGATTGTTGGAGCATATCGACTATGTTACCAAGGTCATAACTGTTTCTGATTTGCCATGCTTGTTACACAGTTCGAAGACTGCACATTCGAATGGCTGTACTGGCCTCAAGCACGTCATCCATTCAATTCAGAAACCAAATTGTACATAGAATCGCTGGATGCGGAGAAGGACATCGATCTGTTAAAGCTGTACGGATGGGATCTCTCTGTTCAATGCTCTCGCACTCTTCGTATTTCAACCATGCTTTTGAAGAAAGGAGCCAAAAGAGGTCTGTCTCCTTATCAAATTGGAAGCATACTGTGCAGAGAAACATTGAACAAAGAATCTAAGATAGAGGAGATAGTTGGTGAGGCAATGGATTCTGTTCTTCCAGGCACCAGTGAAACTGCTTTTCTGACATCTGTTTCAGAGATCATGGATCGCTGCCTTGATCAAGTTGGGAATTGACAAAGGCAAAGTATGTGGTTGGTTGGTTGTGGATGTTATGCTGTGTTGTTATGGTTGGAATTAGTAGTTTAAGTGGTATTGAAATAATGTAGATATTGGTTTAAGTCTGCTTCATCCGAGTGAATTAGGTTGATGGATGGAGTTGGATGGAGGGTGCTGTATGTATCATGTTGATAGTTTGTTCCTTTATGCCTGCTGTTCTTGTAAAAAACCAAAAACAAAACTGATCTCATTTGTTATCTATTCATCTGTTTCAGTATGATAGCTGACTTTGTTTGTCAAGTTACCCTTGTACACAGACTGTTTATATGTTTTTCTTTCTTGTAGTGAAACTGTGCATGTTTGTTTGTTTCTTTTGTTATGTTGTCATGTGTCGCGTAGTGTAATGTTTATTCGTACAATATCAGTGTAGTCTTCTGCTCGTTTGTCCCCATACGCTGTAAACTAAAAATAAACTATAAAATCTGGATTTCACGTTCATGTTCCATTATCGATTTATTCAAATACAAATTTAAATTTAGAAGGAACCAAAGAAAAAGGAAAAAAAAAAAAAAAAAAACAAAATTCGAACTATTGTTTGATTTGGAAACACTCGTGGTTTCTGCTTCGAAATGCTGACGCTTGGTTTCATTTACGCTTCTTTCTCCCCCTTAAAGCAAGGACAATGTGTATGAAATTGCAGACTATATTCCAAGTGACTTGGACATACGGAAACTAGTATTTTGAATAGTGACCTTGAAGCATACCATGGACAGGGAACACAAATTTGCAGGTATGTGAAGTTTATGACACTGATATGAGATTCCTAAACAAAGTAACTTTAGTACTATGGTGCATAACGTAGATACGAAGGTAGTAAGATTTATCGATAAAAGCTTAAATGGAGATTGGTAACAAACTGAACATACTACGAGACTTAGTGTTCATCCTTGATTGAACAAATGGAAGAGGGGCTAAATTAAAATTTTACATTTTGTTCCTGCGTGGATGAAAGAGGTTGCGAAAGGAACAGAATATATCTGAATAACGAAGTTTAATGTTATTGGCATAATTTAATGCACTTGTTGTCCGTGTTCTATGTTTATTTTTAAACGAAAAAAATCAAAACACGAACATTTTCATGAATTAATAAAGCAAGATTAATTTATTTACAGCTCACGGTTTCAAATTAAATATACAATGACATATATAATAATTCAATATTTTAGATAAAATAATACAAATACAAACCTTTTTATGTTTCAACGTATCTTTTAATTGGATGCTTCCCCACATCAATTTAATTTCCACAATACGTTACACTTGATTAAAATATTATAAATGAACGGTGAAAATTAAATTGATATATCCTTGCAAAAAAGTAGGACCACATGTTTTGTGATTATAAATTCTTTTCAAAGTAATAGTACTTTCAATGTATTCTTTCAAAAAAGAATCCAAATCATCATCATTATGGCGAACAAATTGTTAGTTTGGTTTGAAAAAAGAAATAAATATTAAAACCAATTTTACTTATACTAAAAATCCAAACCAAACCAAAACTGAAAATAATTGGTTTAATTTGGTTTGTTTGGTTTGATTGGTGGGGGCTTAATAACATAAGTTCTGTAATTATCAAAATAACAAGAGACAAAAACGATTGACTAGATGTACGTGCATTTAAATATGCTACAATGTTGTAATTTGTAGATATTAACTACTTCTTTTATAAAATTATTAACATGAATTGAAAGAGAATTAATTTATTTTAGATAATAATATAATAATGATGATGATGATGATGATGTCAGCATTGATAAAAAGGATGTTACAAAGTATACTTTTCAAGTTATTTTTTTAAGGCAGCCGCAAGAATTTCCACCTATTCTCTTTTCAAATCTCATCTCAAATCTACACGTCTCAAATCTATCTCAATAGTAGACAGCAAAATCTGACAAGGATCCCATTGTTGATAAAGGGGACGGTGAAAGAGAGAATGATGAGCGCACAGAGTTGAAGAATAGACGATCATCAAAGGCAGCACAACCTGATAAAAGTCCAGATCTACAAAAGACCAAACCGACAAAATAAGAGAATATGAGCTGCGGGTTAGGAGGAGCAACACTAAAGCAAAAAAGACCAAATCCAGCAAAATTTCATGTTGCTGGTATCCCGAATGATACAGTGTCAATTTAAATGTGTAGATATTGGAATTTATATTATTATTATTATCTATATTTATTGGAATTAATATCTACCATGTATCTCATAATAATATCTACAAGCGGCTGTATTATTATTAGTTATTGGAATTTATACCTACCATGTGTAGATATAATAGTTATAGATATAAATATTTATTATATCTACCATGCATCCTCTTGTACCTTCCTCCACAAGCGGTTGTATGTATTGTTGGTTGTTTGATATCATTCGGGATTTGACACTGTATCTCATTACCTCGTTATAAGAATAGGGTACAACCTGAAATTTTGTTGATATTATTAGAAGATATATGTGTAAATATTGGAATTTTGTCAACGTATATTATTAATTATATATTTATAGTTACTGGAATTTATATTATTGTAATTATTATTATTTATAGTTATTACAGTGTTAATCATACAATAATAATAATGATAATGATGATGATAACAACAACAACAACAACAACAATAATATATACATGTATAGATATTGAAATTTATATCTACTATGTATATATTCATTATTTGTATATACATATGTTATTACCGCAATTAAAGGTGTTCAATAAAATTAAATTAAGAAAATATATTTCTAAATAGGGTACAACTTCGGTTTGAATATGATAGGGTCAAACTTTATGAGCACTCCATACAAAATTAAATTGCTATGAGAAGTACACATCCTATTAATAAAACAAATATTTTTGTCTCTTTTACCTTGTTTAAAACATCAGAACTTTAAACACTTTCATTTACTCTCTCATTTCTCTTAATTTTTTATAAAAAATAATGATGAGAATAAAAAATTCATCTTGATCTTCACAATCAGATTCAAATTTGTTGAGAAGATGAAGGAAAGATAATTTCTTAACCCAATTTATTAGGAGATTTTTTAACAGTGGTAAAAATTAAAGTTTAAACTTACGTGCTGAATACTTTCTTTAGTAAGAATCAACAATGTCTTGTTTTCATTTGCAATTCCATCTAAAGGTGAATTGAATTCTCCATTATTTGATTAATGATATTGGATTAAACATGAATGATGATTCCAAAAAATTATGATAAATAAAAAAAGGGCAATTATGTCAATTTGATTGTAATTTTATAGGAGTGCTAGTTTGCTTAATATCCTTTATAATAAAATCAACCTTTTAAAAGAATATGGTCCCTCGTATCCAAAACTGGAGTGTCAACAACAATACCCACTAATAATGTGCCTTAACAATATAAAATGTAATATAAATGTTTATACACACACACATATCCATATATATATCCATATATATATATATGTATGTATGTATGTATGTATGTATGTATAGTGACTAAGCCAAATAATTTCCAATTGATTCAAAAATAAACGTTCATATTACATCAAATGTTTCTGATGTATTTGTAAATATACACGCATGAACACATACATATATACAAAGTTTCAACCCAAAAATAAAGTTTGCTTTTTTAACAATCAATATATTACCAAACCAAAATTGCATACATCAAATGAATAAAATATCAACAATCTCTATGTTGCATGTGTTTGCACCAAAATTGGACACAAAACTCTTCGGATGTGTTTGAAGAGTTAAAATGAAGAAAATAGATGTAAAATGAAGCAGATCTAACAAACACACCAATAAACATATAAGAAAACACATAGAAACACAGAGTTTTAGAGTGGTTCGGCATACGGCCTACGTCCACTATGAAGTTGATGATTTTATTGACTTCCACATGCAGATTACAACTTATTGCAGCATATTACAGCGGATTATAATGTTGAAATTCATGTACAACAACAACTATGGAGTACAAAATTGGATTCGGCGGAGTGTGGACGTAGGAGAGCAAAAAGATCCCTTTTCTGTAGGCTCCGGGGTGTTATTTATAGGCGTAGGAAGCCGATATTTCGCTCAAATCTCGGAAGACTTTTTCTGGCACGTGGGGGGCCCCACGCGATCGACCCCACAAAGTTTCGGCCCGATCCGTGATGGATACGAACGAATTTCGTATCCATCAAGATTTGATCCAATCGAGCTGAAATTTGGCGTGAACCTTCCGTAGATCGCATGCAAGCTCCTGAGAAAATTTTATTGCATTTGAACTTGTGGATTGTGAGATATGATCAATGCAATTTGGAGTTTTTCGGACCGTGATCGATAAGTATGAATTTCGTATCGATCAAGAATTGATCCAATTGAGCTGTAATTTGGTATGAACAATCCTTAGGTTGCCAGTAAGCTACTGTGAAAATTTCATAGCATTTGGACTTGTAGATCTCGAGTTATGATGGATGCAAGTTGGAGTTTTACGGTCCGTGATCGATATGAACGAATTTCGTATCGATCAAGAATTGATCCACTCGAGCTAAAATTTGGCATGAACATTCCTTAGGTTGCCAGTAAGCTACTATGAAAATTTGGTGGCATTTGGACTTGTATACCTTGAGTTATGATCGATATAAGTTTGGATTTCTCAACCGTGATCGATCAATATCTTGAGCATACGAACTCCGATTGACTTGAATTCGGAATGGTGGCTTCATTAGCTTTTCTTGTCATGTCATATCAATTGTAGCTCGATTTGGACTTGGAAAAAATTTGCTGATATCCATAGTAGACCTATGCGTTGACGATCTCCAGGACGAACCATCCTTGGTTTCTAGTCAAGTTCTTGGTGTCACGGCCTTGTCAAAAGGCGGGATAACAGTATGATTGTTTAAAAAGTTCAAATATGAACAATTTAAAACATATTACTATAAATAATTTTAGAATAATATATTCATAACCTATAACATTGATTTATACATATATAAACCTTGGTTTTAATTTATCAAGCTAAAACCGATCAAATCATTTAACAAATTATTTGAATTGTATTGCTAATTTTAAATCAACATGAAACAATAATATATAGATATAAACTTATAATAAATATAGAGGAAATTAGTTTAAAGGAAATTTAATAACATTTAATTTTAGTGGACGTTAAAATTAAACTTTCGTCTCAAGGACAAGCGCCAAAATTTCTCGATCGTTCCTGCTGTTTTAGTTTTGTTTCTTCTGTAAACAAAATTTCTTCTTCATCAAACAATGGCAACCCAAACCGAAATAAATTTTCTTCCTCAAACTGATTACAAGTGCAATCGACTTCAGAATCTAAGTCGATGAACGTAAATCAAAATATTTCAATAAATCCTGAACAAATAAACGATGAACCTACGATTTCAAAAAGTAGGGCTTCGAATGCTACACGTACAGTAGTAAAGAGAAGGCGAAAAACTAATTCATCCACGGCTGTCGATTCGAATGATATTCACGAAGATACAAAGAGGACGAAAAAATCTAGGGCACGTAAAACTATGAATGAAGACGACACGAAGAAACAATAGCTTAATGATGAAATCGCCAGCAGAAAAAGAAAGACAAAGGTATAACATCTGATTTATTTTAAAAATAAAAGATAATTTTACAATGATAGTTCAATTATCATTTGATTTGTTATTAAATGATAGATCAATACATCATTTGGTTTGTTGCATGTATAATATTGAAATATGAGATGATGGATGAAAATAGCATTCAGTTTTTAATAGATTATAGACAACAATAGGATGAATAGTCATAGAATGATAGACAAATATAACATTGAAAAAAATGATAGACAAACATAGCATGATAGAATGATAGTTGAATATATCACTTTATTTACTGTAGGTGTAATGATGCAATGATAGATGAAAATAACATTTCAATATTTGACAGACGGTAGAAAATAATTAGATGGATACTTATTCGATGATAGTTCAATATATCATTTGATTTGTATGCATCATATTGAAATATGAGATGATAGATAAACATATCATTCAGTCTTTGACAGATGATAGACAACAATAAGATGAATATTTATAGAATGATAGAAAAATATAGCATTGAAAAAATGATAGACAAACATATCATGATAGAATGATAGTTGAATAAATCATTTTATTTACTGTATTTGTTATGATGGGATGATAAATGATAATTATTGAAAGATAGTTCAATATATCATTTGATTTACTGTATTGATAGTTATTGAATGATAGTTCAATATATCATTTGATTTACTGTATTGATAGTTATTGAATGATAGTTCAATATATCATTTGATTTGTATGCATCATATTGAAATATGAGATGATAGATGAACATAGCATTCAATTTTTGATGGTTGATAGACAACAATATGATGAATAGTTATAGAATGATAGACAAATATATCATCAAAAAAATGATAGACAAACATAACATTCAATCTTTCGACTTTAAAAGCATACACTAAAAAGGAGTAATGATAGACAAATATAGCATTTGAAAAAAGAATGATAGATGTATATAGCACTAGTAAATTATGCATTCATAGTTGAAAAAATTGATAGATAAAAATAAGAAAGCATTTAAAAAATGAGACATGAAAATAACATTATAGTTTGTTAAATACTGAATTATTCATTTACAGTTTTTTGTACAGGGATCAAAAGGTAAAACATTGAAGAAAGCAAAAACAACAGAAGGAAAAAAACCAAAGAAAGTATCTCAGAAAAAAAATTCAGTATAGATGTAGCTTACTTCCAATGATAAAAAATTTCAGGAAAATTAAAGAAAAAGGAGGTTATCTTGTAGATCAATTGAAATATTTAAAACAAACACCCTTCGAAAAATTTATGCTAGTGTTTCTCAAAGAAATTTTATCCATAGCTGCTATTACAAATCATCAATAATCTTAGATGATATCATAGAAACATTTTCTACCAATGACGAAGGTTATAAAGTGGGGAATATTTTTTTTAAAAATCAAACCTGAAGATGTTTCAATTCTCTTTAACTTACCTTTGTCTGGAATAAATATTTTTCCATTACCTAAAATGAGTTTACAAATCCTTCCAGACAATTGTAAATATTTTGTACTGAGAAATTTTGGAACAATAGAGCACATCACAAAAGATCATAGGATTTCAAAGATAAATAATGTGCTGGAAACACAACAATTTCAACATAAAAATGATTTTCCAAAACTGCTTATTATTCTTGCAATGATAACCTTCTTCTTTCCTGATAACCAAAGATCTTACCATAGGGATATATTCCCTATATCGTTGATCAAACAAAATGAATTCAGTATCTTGGCTAGTTTCAATTCATCATTCATTGATTAGATCTTTGACGGCTTTCAAAACAAAGCCGAGAAACATGCCGGGTTATTCCATGCTCGCAATTGTAAGTACAACATTCTAACTTTATTTTAATGCATCTATCTCTATAAATTAAATTATACACATTATATGTTTTAACAAGTAATATTTTATTTGTAGTTTTCCTATGTGAGCATGTGAATTTGAATTCTCCATTAGCAACATACTATTCTACCTTACCTAGATTTGGGAGATGGAATATCAGAAGCTTGAAAAAGGTCATCTCAAGAGAAGCTTTGATGAACATGGACAATAGAAAGGTATTATTTATCACATTAATATAAGAAATATATAATGATAGATAAATATATCATAACATAGTGTATATCAACAATTTTCATTTTCTTATTATAAAATCATAATTTAAATGATAGTTACATGTATCAGTTCTGCATAAATACAATTTTCTATAGGTTCTACTAAAGAATGATAGTCAGATATGACATCACATGAAAAATGAAAATTACATATAAAATTAGTTCATTCATTGTATGTTACCTCATTCATTACTATTTATGTTATTACATAGATTTTTGTTGACATAAGAAACCCGACTGAAGATGAAAAAGCACTTCTTCAACAAACAATCCAACAAAAATTTGTCCAGCTGGATACCAATGAGAATATTGGGATGCACAAAATAGAAAATTTGGAAGAGACGTCAAAAAAGCAAGTTGACTCAATCCAGCAGTACATTGAAGATTTGGAAAATAAATTGAAGAAAAGTGAAAAATAATTAGAAAAGGAAAAACAGAAAAGAATACAAGCAGAAGGCACTATCATACAGTTGAGAAAAGAAATCAAGATGTTGAGATCAAAAGCAAGAGTAGAAATAAAACCACCATCATTTGATCTCAATCTAACTCAGGAAATTAAAAAGATGCAGCAAGCGAAAGAAAAACAGGATCAAAAGAAACCTTCAGAGGCAACAGAAAAATCACCAACAATGCATGAAAAAACACAGAAGAAACCAAACTCTTTAGTTTTGAGGATTAAAATGCGCCAACGAAGGAATAAAATTGATTCTGATTGCCAGTATGAAATTGTTCACAGAAAAACAAAGAAAAATATTGACAATGAAAACCAAAAGCAGGAACTTGAAACCAAGGAAGGTCAGAAAGAAAATACAAATGAACACGAACAAGAAGAACAAAATAAAGAATCAGATTATGAACACGAATCTGAAACTGAAACAGATGAGCAAGCCATAACAATTGAAAATGAAGAAATTATTGATGTTGATGGGTGCTCGCAATCAAGTAAAACCTACAAGAGTAAAGTATCACAAAAAGCAGTATTCTACAATTATTGAATGAAGAACAGCAAAACAAAATTCGTACTTTCTTCAAATTTAACGAAATGAGAAGTAAGATTTTCGATATTTTTTCTTTCATTGTATCTGTAATTAAATATAATTGAAAAAAATCAACTTGTCAATTATTGATTTTCAATTACAGCACTGTAGCATATGAAAAAGATGAAGGACACAAAGGAGGAATCACAATAGTGAAATCTATGCTGGAAGCCGTTCTGTTTGAAGGGGTTACATGTGGACAGGTATGAATCAAATTAGAATTATGATAGTGAAAAAGTGTATATAAATATATAAAATGAAAGAATGATAGGTAAATGAGGGAGTGGCAGCTAAAAGTAGCATTAGTATTTGTAAAATCTAGATAACTGTATAGAATGGGAGAATGATTGATAAAACTAGCACTCATAGTTTTTTAAGTGCGTATAAGTGTATAGGATGAGAGAATGATAGATAAAACTAGCATTCAAAGTTTCAAACTGCATATAAATGTATTGAATGAAAAAATGAGAGTTAAAAATAACATTGATATTTGTAAAGGGCAGATAAATATATAGAATATCCAAGATGACTGTTTAAACGATCATTTGCATTTTCAGCGCATACAATGCAGTAAACATGTAAATGAAAGTGAATACTAGCATTAGTATTCCTGGTCCAAAAAAAAGAATTATCCCATGAAACTTACAACCTTCGTTGTTTGGTTTAATAGCTTATTGATTGGTTTTATTACAATCAAGAGATGTATGAACACAGTTACTACTTCACCACAATGATGATGGTAAGTATAAGATTTTCAATATAAATGTTAAAAAATATTATAGTATTCTAATACATATGAATGTGCAGAATGCTTTAGTACATGACCAACAAACTGTGATCAAAGACATAGCTATACCAACAATTGATGTCATTGTCAAAGATGAATTTACAGAGAAAATATTCTTCCGTCTACGTTACACAAACCATTGGAGCTTGTTGATGCTAAACTACGAAACAATGCAGTGGAGTCATTATGATTCAACCAAACCAAAAACTAGATCAACAAGGACATCAAACTTCAGCTATGACCAAGCCATCATTCTTGTAAGAAAATTATAATTTTGAAATCACTCTAACATTAACATACAGCCCTAATTTTTCTTCTTGCAGAAAGAAAAAATTGAATTGATGTTCAAGGAGAAATGGGCAGAATTAGGAATACCGAACAAAGAATTTCACGAACCTAAAGTGTTGCAGCCAAAAAGCCCACCACATGATTCATATTCGTAAGTAACTAGTTTCATTTGTTCTCTTGTTTAAACTGTCATTTCTATGTTTAAATTGCAGTAGAATGCATTAAGTATGCAAAATGATAATTAAAACTAGCATTACTAATTAATAGTTCATTGATCTGCATTTATTGAACAAAAATATTATGTATAAGGTGCACATTCCACATGCAGCAATGATGTCTCTATGAATGCATTGATTAATATTATGATCAAAATATAAAGCTATATTTTAGAATTCTACAGTAAAAAATGCAATATTATTTTAGCATTAGGTTTTACTGTAATATTAACTAATATTTCTATATTTGAAACAGACTTGATTGTGCGTTCTTTGTCATGGTAAACATGAAAAAATGGACAAGGATGAGATATCAGAAAAATATCCAAAGAAAATGCTTAGAAACCTAGGAGCTGTAGTGGTGTATAGCATACTCAATGATCCACAATTTAGTTGGTCAGTGGAGAAACCCTGCGAAGATTCTACATAAGAATAGCTGTTGCATTTTACCTTCTTAGAACGTTGGATATATTTGAACTGAACCACTTCTGCTAATTAAACTGACATGGAGTCTGATATGGAGTCAGAGATGAAGTCTTATATGTTTTCCAATGATTGTATTTTGTTCTCAGTGTATATACTACTCAGATGAATTTGAATTTCTTGATTTGAATTTGATTTGATTATAGTTGTCTGTTTTCAATGCGTGAACTACAATGTACAAATATTCAAGTGTCATTTTCATGTGTTTTTTAATGCTTTTACTATATTTCTGATGTGCTGAATAATATTTTATACTGAAACGCTAGATAGAACTAGCATTACGTGAAAATACATTTCTCAGTGATTGAATTGTGATGAATAATTTGTGAATTTATCCATATAGCATTTTTATATGATTTCCAATGTTTGAACTCCGTTTCAAGTGTGATGACTACTGTTTACACTGTAATGCTAGTTATAACTAGCATTTAACTGAAATGGTAAGCAAATATAGGTAGTTATGGAGATGGTAGGTGCTGGGGTAGAAAGATGGAGAATGTGGTTTTTTTGGAAGTTATAAAGGCAGAGGCAGTGGGTTGTTGTATGGTGATAATGGAAGTGTTGATGTATGAAGAAAATGGTGGAGATGGCAGCAATTTGGTGGTTGTAGTTTGAGTGTGGGATGTATAGCAGCAGCAAAGTAAAGATGACGTTCAAAATGAAGTAGCCAGCAGTAGTGGTAGTTTAAGTAGTAAAGGGTAGTATGATTTTCGGGTGGTGATGAATTATGCAGGGTGGAAGAAGTGATTGGTATGGGGATGATTGGTGTGCATAGTTGTGACTGAAGTAAGGAGATTAGTTTGCACAGTAAGTGAAGTAGTTGTTGAAGGCACTGTTTGTTGTGTAGCAGTGTATGTTGTTTTCTGTTATTTTCTGAAACAGAGAGATGCAGTCTGCATAATGAAGATATCCCATTTACAAATTGGTGTTAATTCTAACTATTGTTTCTAACAATAAGGGAAGATATTCCATTGTAGTATAGAAGAAATATGGGAGTAGATGTTCCCCCATATCATATAAACCGTACATCATCATACTGGCAAATAATTACAAAACCACTTAAGTAATCTCATCAGCTAATCATATAAACAGTATATCATCATCATCATCATCATCAAATCCTTCGTTCTTGCTCAACAGCTTACTCAGTTCTATACAATGACAGATGATGGGTTTCAATGATAGAGAGATGCATACTGATTATAATGAAATGCTAGTTACAACTGACATTCGACTGAAATGATAAGTACATATAGCATTGAATAGAAATATTTATACCGAAATGCATAGGAACAACAGATATTAGAAATTAAAACAAAATAACCAAATCATTTCACATTTTATTTTCTAATGATTTCACAAAGTTTGACTTCATTTTTCAATAAGCTTTAGCAGCTGTACACTTAAAAAACTTCTCAATTACACTAACAAAACACATAAATTTTCTTAACATTTTGATGAACGAAGACAGTTTCTTTTGTTGTGGCCAACTTCATTACACTGACTGCATCTGTTTCTTTTACTTCGAGAATACCCAAATCCACTACGCCTCTTTGTAGATGGTCTTCCAGCACCACGAATTTCTTTAGGAGGCCTAATCAAAACATCATTTCAACAGCAATTTGCTTGTCAAAATCTGGAATTGGATTGATAGCATTAGCATACGAAGATCTGAAAGCATTAACAGTAAAATAGTCCTCCACAAAATCATAATCTGATAATCTACACTTGTCAATGCACTTAATTGCATGGGCACATGGAAAACTAGTAACTCTCCATTGATTACAACTGCATAAATGATTTTTAAGATCAACAACCTGTGACTTAGGAGATTTAACTTCAAACTCAAATTTCAAAGACTTATAAACATCCCAACCAAAGCCATCATCTACTAACTTTGACAAATGTTCCTCCATAACAGGACAAAGATATTTGTCCACAGATAACATTCCCCTCTTCATCTCGCCATTTGCTCCATAACTTTCACTCGAGTACCATCCAAACAAGAAGTTATAGGCATAACTCTATCTTTCAAATCCATGAGTAAAAACTTTCTACGACATTTGAAGAATATTCACCATAACACTTTCCTTGAAAAAATAAATCTGCCCAATGGTCAAAAGTTTTATCTCTTAAAATTTTTTCTACAGATGTACCCCCAATATCTTTAAATTTAGAAAGATATCGCTCAAAATCATACACATTAGAAGCTCTAGCACAAAGTTTGAGCAACTCCACAATAGATGAATCACCTTTAGCTGCCTTGACAACAGTACCAATATTCTATTCCATGTGAAGTAAACAATAGCTATGATATGAAGAAGAAAATATTTTGAGAACACCTAAAATGAGACCCCATTGACGATCAGACATAAAAACTAAATGCCGATCTTCATTAAGCATTCCTTCAGATGGGATAAAAAACCAAGACCAATTAGATTCATTTTCATATGAAACAATACCCATAGCAAGAGGAAAGAAACCTACAAAATAAATAATTAATGATAGCTCAGTACTAAGAAACATGAATTATATTAAACATCAAAACCTGTATTAAATGTTAATAATTTCTATTATGCACAATCAAAGTAAATTCAAAATGATACATGAATATAGCATATGTTATTTTAAAGTCTTTTAGTTACTGCTGTATAAAATTTTAGTTCTTGTTTTTGTAAACATTTCTACCATAAACATTTCTAGTGTAACCAGGTCAATCATTGAATAAAATAAAGCCAACAATTCTTGTGTAAACATGGCTGCATTATAATTATGTACAACTTTGAACAACGATAGTTTAATATATCATTACTAGAAAAAAAAGTAAATAAAACAAAACTAAAATGAAACTCATACCTTGGTTACCGTTTTTTGAAGTAGTAGCTAACAGAACACCTGGTCTTCCCTTCAAAGCAGCTGCATCTAAAAATATTAATGGCCGACAGTGTTTAAATCCAAGTAGACAAGCACCATAACCAATACTAACTCTCTCAAACTGATTGGTTGAAGCATTAACTTCCATGGCCACATAACTACCAGGATTATACTTTTGCAACGTCTCTAAATACCAATGTAAATCATATAATGACATAGCGTCATCCCCATATATTTCTTTCAAAGCCCACTGTTTTCCTCTATAAGCATAATAATATGAAAGATTAAAATTGTACTCTCTTCTAAATTCCTTCATAATATCTTTTGGCTTCTTCAAAGGAGCATCTCAATTTGATCAACAATCAAAGATTTAACAAATCTACTTGAAATATTAACTTTATTAACATCTCTAAGACCGGCTCCACAGGAATGATCAAAATTGTAAGTTCAAATAAAAAATCGAGAGAGTAAACCAGGATCCGAAGAAGCATTAAGATAAAACTTACAACCATCCTTCAACCAAGAGCAATTAACTGAAATTCTATCTAGAGAATTTCTCACAAAAATCAAATCACAACCATTTTTTATTTGATATGCCATTAAAAACTCCCGAAAATCCTCAGCTCCATTAAAACAAAAACCAAGAAAATCCACAATAGTTTTTTGAGAACCTTTCTTCAACATATCTTTCAAATAATAAGAAGAATCAGCACATGAATCATTATTTCAACCAAAATTACTAGCAATTGAAGTGCTTTGAACACTTGCATTGCCTAAACCATAGCCAGCAATATCAGCTTCCTTAGCACAAACATTTTCCTTAATAGTAAACTTAAAATATTGATTCTTCCTGAAAATTAGAAAACACAGAATACTAATCAAATCTGAATCAATATCAATGATTATATTCTTATTCTCAGGAACATAAGATATCTCAATAGAAAATGGACTAAGATGTGACCAAACTTCATAAATTTTAGTCTTAACACCAAACAAAGAAGAGCCCGTGGTGATTCGAGTAGAATAACAATTCTCATTATGTTAAAAAATAACTAGCAAACTATTTGCTTCATCATTGTAGATATCAGTACTGCAAAATAAATTAAAAAACCAATTAACAACTTAATTAATGTTATGAATAAAGCAACAACAAAAAATGTTAAATTAACATAGCATAACAAATCAAAATCAAATTAAGAGCTAAATGAAAGAAATATAAATTAAGTAAAAAGCAGATGATAAATGAATATAGCACTATCAAATTAAAACAAAATATGAATACAACAGCAAAGAATGCTATATACATATAGCATAACCAACAAACTACATATGAAATTCACTAGAATGATAGACGAACAGTAATATTGTAAAACCTTAAACTATGTTGAAGAAACAGAATGATACACAATAAAATCTTACGTTGCCATTGAAAAAAATCCAAAATAGGAACTGAAATCTAGAAGAAAACAAACTGTGCAACCTAGAAAAACAAAAATAAACTTAATAATCGAACGATGTTATATCAGAGGAAGATAAGAAGAATATCGAAAAAAATAAAAGCAATATACCTGAATGTAAGTAAATTGTTTGATAATGATCCAGAGCACGATGAAGATCGATGATAAAGAAACACGATGAAGATCGATGACAATTGAGAAGATCGAACACAAAACGCGCCCTTGAATCGAGAAGATCGATGAACTAAGATTAGTAATATCAGAATGAAGGTAGAGAAGAAATTAAGACGAAAGTTTAAATTTTACATAAGTTTATCCTTAGAATGAAAAAATAATCCACGTTCGTAGGCCCAAAAAGAGAAGTAAAAACTTCCTTTAGTCCATTTTCTTGATAAATATATTACATAAAAAAATTAAAATTTAGAATATATCTTTCAGATCTATTTAATAAGTGACACTTTGATTTGGAATTTTCTCCTTAGATCTTTGAATCTACAACCAACTTTGCAAGGGATGGATTAACCACATAGCTTTTATATTTACTTGATGTTTTTATTGATTTTGGAGTTGATTTTCATTCATAAGAGAAGGAAGCCATTTTCGGCGATGGCAAGAAGAAAAGAGGAAAAAACGAAACAATTAAAGGAAATAAAATTAGCGCATTTTTTAATGGAGAAAATGCAATATTTCTCGTCCTTTTAATTAAAGCTTCCCTAATTAATCTCTTGATTTTTTCTCACTCCACCCTTTTTTCTTCATATATGGCCGGCCATTATTTGCCACATATATGGTGTAAAATTTTCAAAATCGCTTCGAGCAATTATCTGTTATTTAAAACCATTTAAAAAAATATCGATATCATAAACCGATGCGTGTACATATATATTTTATATATGCATTCAAATAATTATAAACAACTTTTGAAACACCAAATAAAATAATAATTATTAGCAATTCTCAAAGTAAGGAACCATGGCATATATGTTTGGAACAGATTCCATTTTGAGAGATTTCAAAAAGCACTATCTTGTTGAAAGGTTTCATACATCTACCCTTTCCCAACGTATTTCTGTAGACAAAGTCTCTGTTTTTTCCTCTTTCCTGATGGCATTTCACGGCCTTGGGCTTGATTTACGCGGTCGCTTAGATCACGAACTCTTCAACCCTATATATTTTAATTGGTAAAAGAAGCTTAAATTAGTCTAGAGGCAATTCGAACTATAGTAAAGAGGTTTCATTGATGATGAGATCAATTTCATCTCCGATAAGTGGTTGAAGGACCTAAGAATAACCAAGCAATTCGGAAAGAATGGGAGTTCTTCGCCCGAGGGAATTGTTAATAGAGATCATTCCACCAACGAAAATTGGAATGCCATGTTTAAGAGGGTAAATCAATAGGAATAGAATCCGCAAAGTAACAAAGATGAGAAGAAATGGTGAAAGGTCATTGATTTCCCGTAGCTAAATCTAAATAAATTAAGATCTTCGCATCCCAAAGGAAAATGGCCTTTATGTCCAAACCAACGAGGTCAAATGTCATGATTTTTTATTAAGGGAAAATGAATTGAGGCCTAATCTTCGCATCTGGGCACGAAGGCCTTAGCTTAAAAATTATTTCGAGGTATCATCTTGTAAAAGAAAGATATGCCACATCTGCCGTACGAATGTTGAATCAGAATTAGATAGGGACGGAACATGTTGAATCTTTCTTTTATTGCCGATTAGGCTGCAAGACTAGAAGAATCCCCTACACATGAAAAAAAGAAAATGGCCGAGTAACGGCTTTGAGGGAGTAGGTGAATGGGAAATTGCTTAAGTCCGCTATGGCTGTACTCTTTCCTCTGGCTGTCTAAGTTCATAACCTTCTCTTTTAGACTTTCGAGGTCTTTTTTTTAATTCAAAAAGCACTTTTTGGTCTGGCTTGAAAATGGGTTCTAGGGAGTTACTATATTTAATTTACAACATTTTATAAACTAATTAAATTGTGTGATTTTCGAATAATTTGCACATATGGTTATGGGACTCAGATGTGTGAATCCAGTCAGCGATTAATTTTTAATTTTTTTAATAATAATGTTCACATATCATCTTAGCCAGTGGTATGACAATTTGGTCAAATTTATTACCTACATGTCTTTTTAGTAAAATCCAGTTTCACATTTTCTTAAGCAGTACCTTCCAATAATGATTATGTACACATTCTCTTTGTCCAAACTATATCAGTTTAGGATATATGGAATTTTTGTAGTTTTTAAAATCCAATATTATCCACATTTAACTTGGTTAGTCCTAAAAAAAGTTAATGGTTCAATAATAACATTTATTATTAACCATACCACTCTGTCCAAAGATTTTGATTTTGAGTTGACTGTAATACTAACCTCATGCAATCGATGAGACAAATTCTATATTGAATACTATTTCACTTCCAATGCTTCAAATTAGACCCAAATATAGTTGCTAGATGGATCACTTGATATGATTTAAAGATAATCAAAGTGGACTATTCACACTAAAGCTCCATAGTATTCTTAAATCAAGGGAACTGTGTAACATCGTTATCTTAAGATTTCCTGTTTGACATAATTTTTATTAACCGAGACTAGAAACTTTCGGATGAGTCATCCATAATTATCCAATAACCATGAGTACATAACTCATTATTACCCCGCAGCAGCTATGAGTAATATACTACCCAACATTTGAAGAGCGTTGCGTACTCTGGTCCTAACAGATATATCGGTATCATTTCTCGAAACATATTGACCGGGAGTATTTAGTACAAAATGTTATTCCATGTTATGATTAATCACTCACAATTGCAACTGTTTACAACTACAGTCGCATTGTTGGAACTGGATCAGCCCGCAGTGGAAGAATTAGGCAAAATTTTTTTTCATTATTGGGTTTTTAAAGGAACTGGGTGTGCCTGCAATAGAAGACTAGTCTAGTTCATTTAGAAATTTTTAAAATTTTTATAAATAAATCAATATCTTATTTGAATATATAAATGAAAATTATTTTATATAATTTATATTATATTTCATATATGTGTTATATACACATATGCGGATGCGTGCATTTGTAATAGTATAATGTGTACACGGTCTAGTATTTTCGTGTATAGATGCTGAGATATACACCACAGTAGACATGTTAGTCCCTTGTGTATACCAAAGTATTTTCTAAATATACATATATGTGCATCAAAAATATTGTATAAACAAATATATATAAATAATATATATATATATATATATATATATATACACACACGTGTGTGTATGTGTGTATAAATTTAATTATACATTTACTATGAAATATTGGTCATTTATACAAATCATTTATGAAATATATGTGTAAATATATATGTAATTAAGTTAAGTTTTAAAATTATTTTAAATACTAATTTGTAAGATAAATTAAAACTTTATCATATATTATGTAAATAATTTTTTTTAAATTTATACACACACACACATAAATATAATATACACACACATAGATATTATATATATAGGGCTAAATTACACATTGTAGCTAGGGATAAATTAGTCTATGCTAAAGCTTTGGTTGAGATTTCCACCGATAAGCCTTTACCAGATACAATCAAAGTTAGAGTGACCGAGGATTAGATAGCGGAGATTGTAGTTCGTTATGGTTGGAAACCAGACATATGTACGACCTATCAGTTATTTGGTCATATATCATCGTCATGCTCTCGTTTATCCTTTGTTGGCCCGCTTTCGGTCCGGATCCCCCTACACAAGCCCTAGAATATGAAATGGATCCCAAAATTGTGCATAGATCCACCTTCCGTGGCACCCTCCGACCCTCCTGTTGAGCCTTCAGTGCCTTCTTATGTTCCTCCCCTATCTGACACTGTTACAAATTCCTATATTCGAGTTTCTAGTATTCTGTGGCACCCTGCTGAGATGGCTTGGATCCATGTACAGTCCGACATGAGATATGACACGACTATACAAGATTTTCATATCTTTGTTAATGATGATGATGGTGAATCTAGGCGATTACATTGCTCTATACATGATGGTGGTTTATTCTCACGGTGGATAGAGCTCGCGGTAAGCAGAATAGATCTATTCTCCTTGATGATAGCTGGGATAGGAGATATATATACAGTAGAGATCACCTTGGTTTTGTTTGGATATTACGTCTCACTTTGCAGATTATTTGCATGGGTTAGGTCCTGCAGGAAGTGATTCTTCCTCCTCTTAGGAGGAGGAACCGATGTTTTCGTAGGTCATTATTATAGCTGCAGAAGCACCTAGCTTCTCTCCTGTCATGTACTCTCATGGAATGGCCACTATAAAACCATGTATTTGTTTCTGTGCATGTGCAGAACACCTTTTCTTCATTTATATACAGTGGCACGACCCACTATAAAGTCGACTGGCTTTGCCAAAAAAAAGATATTATATATATATGTATGAACATATATCTATTTAATTAATTAATATATACATATATTTATTATTTTTTATATATTAAATACATATATTTGCCGTTGTTCGCGACCTAATTTTTTTTCTTTAAATGTTTTTAAAATAAAATAAACTTTAAAAGTTAAATTTTGGTGGATTTAATAATAATTATATTTCAAAAAGCAAAATGCATAATTAATATTGTATAAATTTTTATTTATAAATGTATTATAAGTATATCTTGTTTGTTTAACTAATATTAAATCAAATAAATAATTTAAATATTTACATAATTATAAAGTAAATAATTTTTTTTACTACCGAATGGTTTTAGGTGTGTATAAAATTTAAAAATATCTTAAACACATATATCATTTGAATTAATATTTTATAATTAGATTTAATCGATAAAATCATTTAATAATATTATTTAAATTAAAAAATTAAGTTTTTTATTAGGCCGAGATACACAAGATGATATCTATAAAAAATCTTATGCATATAATATCGGCATAAGATAATACAATAATGCACGGATTCATGATATGATCTATCTAGCTAATATATGACCGATTGATCAACTTAAGAAATTTAAATAATAATAAATCTGAAGCATACCTCTCACTAAGAAATAGCAATTACACTTTGAAATGATGAAATGGCTCATTGAATTGAATTTCAACTTCTAGAGTTGCGGGCTCCTGAACCGCTTTACCATCGACAATCGAATCAAAGAATTTTGATGTTATTTGTGCTTGGACATTTTAGGGTTTGGAAGAGGATATTTTGGACAATATTTGTAGGTAAGAAGAGGAGCAAAACGATCTAAAAATAATGATTAGAGAGTGGCTTATTAAAAGGGAGAAAGAAGAGTGAAAGTGGATCACAGTTCCTAATATCTTTCTTACAATTTCCACTCCGTTTTACATTCAAAATCACCAAGCCACATCATATGTGGTTGATGTCCCTATAAATGCATCATGATCAAAATTCCAAGCACCCTTTCGGCCTAAAAACAACTCCAAAACCGAACGATGTTCGTCCTATTTAAATTCAAATTTAAATACGTATCGATATCGTATATTGATCAATATATTTATAACTATTATAAATACACCACACAACATCATTCGACACATCAAATACAAAGTTTTAAGATTAATGTTACATAAATATTAATTAATTTATAAAAATTACAAATTAATTAAATCATGTGGAAAAAAGGAGAGTTCCTCGTTTCAGTTATGTGACTCTTAGGTATAAATTTGGTCAGCAATTAATATCAAACTATTCGAATATTAACGTTCACATGTCGCTTAGCAGGCGGTGTGACATTATGGTCAAATTCATCGCTTAGTTTGTTTTGCTACAATCCAATTTTGCTTTATTAAGCGTCATTCGGTAGTGACAACTATTTACACAAATTCTCTTCATCGAACTATATCACTTGAGACTTATGGAATTTGGTAATGGTTAAAATCCTAATATCATCCATATTTAACTTTATAGTCTGAACGCAAAGTCCATTGTTCAATAATAAAAATTATCATAAACTGAACTACTCTGGATAAAGACTTTGACTATGAGTTGACTTCAGTTGAATGTGATACTGACCTCATAAAACCATGGAGATGAATCCTTTCTTGAATAGTGTTTCACTTCCAATGCTTTTGCTCAACCCAACTATTGTCCTTCGATGGACGTCGTGCCACGATTTAAATATAATTAAAGTGGAGCTTCCACATCGAAGATCAACAATATTCTCAAGTTGAGAGAACTTTATATTTTCTGTTTGATCTTAGTTATATTAATCAACCGAAAACTATCGAGTGACTCGTTCCATATTTATCCAATAACTATGGCATGTAACCCATTGGTCCCCCTAATAGTCATGGGTGATGCATTGCCCAATAAATAGAGAGCATTACGTACACTAGTCTCAATGGATGTATCGATATCTAGTCTCGATACATCTTAACTAAGAATATTTGAAACAATATGTTTATTTTATTGTGATAAATCACTCATGGTTACAATGCATTGCAACTACTTTCACAAAACATACTGGTTATGGATTTTCTATTAAATATACTTTTAGTTAAATTAATTAATTAATATAACGTATTATTTCGATTATATAATGGAAAGAAAATTTATTTCAAACAAGATTGGTTACCGAGTTTGATATATATAACAAATTACATAATTTCCCCTAGCATATATCACTAACTTTATCAATCTCCTACTTGCACTTGGAAAGTATTATGGAATCCCTATCACACCCCCTTGATCAGTATGATGAGAACTAATTGAGCTAAAACTTTATGAGTGGATTTTCTATGTTATTTTAATTATCTACTTTGTCAATCAACTCTCTTCGATGTGATAACTACATTTATCACGCAGAACTAGTTAGAATATGTTTTTCGATTTTTAGCGAGCTCTTATTATTACATTATATCATATAACAATCATATAGTATTCTTAATACTGTGGAATCAGCCTTTGCTCAGTTATAAATTTGTGCATATATGTTTACACATTACTTTCATCGTGGCACTATTCAATAAGATTTACTTAGCTTTTTTGTTGAATCAGCCATAGTTTTTTGTTTGAAACATTTCCAACTTAAATTTGCTTAATTAAATTTGAACATAAATTAAATATTGACATATTATACTCGATAGCACTTATGAAGTTCGAGTCCAAACACTCCTCCATAAAGAGTTCATTATTTCTGTAAACAATTACCTCGTATTTCATAAATACTTAATATGACAACCCGGAATTTTTGAGCATTTAAAAATGGAATATTTAATTGATTTTAAATATTTAAAAGTTAATTTTTAACTTAAATTCAAATATCACAAATTATTGATAATTAAATTATTGAATTAAATAATTTAAAGGCTTATAAAATTTATATTGAAAACATTGAAGATAATAGAAGTTGTAAAATTGAAATTAACAGTGGTTTGTTTAGTTTTAAAATTTTATTGTTTTAATTGAATATAAAAATAGCCTTCCGAGGCGCAGTCTCAGAATTCGACGAAACCATTCCATTGGGTCCGTAATACTGAATTATTACCGGATTTCAAATTTCGTAGCTTTCGGAATTAACGTGCAATCGTACGAGGTATAAACGCTTAGACGATAATTATCGATCTAATTTAAATATCCTTATCTGAAAGAAATCAATTCAGTAGTCACCCTGTATTTTTTTTAGCCAACCTATCTCTGTTGTAGCCGACATGTAGAAACAATTTTTCATGCGAAACGTCTTTCCCTGTTCCCTTGTTATCTCTTTATAATGCAACCCTTATCGATCTCGTTTAGACTGGATATAACGAAATCTTCCTCTGCTTCCTTTCCTATTTCGATTGGCCATTCAAAAACAAATAAAAGGAAAATTCATTTTCCCTCTTTGCAATTAGTTCAGATTGGAAATAGGAGGAAAGAAGAGAGACTCTGAAGGTAATATTAATGGCGACTTTGAATCGCCGTTCACCCAAATAGCTAGGGTTCGAAGTCGAATGATTTGAGCAGCTGCGAGGGATATCGTGAGTTATCTCATGAACTTGGGAAAGCATTGGGGAACGAGGCTGTTGTTTTGTGAATCTTATTCGAAGCTGCTCGAACTAGGGTTCGAGATTTGGAGAGGCTGCGCGAGGGATGGGTTCGGTTTCGTTTTTTTGGGGTTGGAAGGCGATGGTGCTGCTCGAATTGTGCGGCATTTGGTGGTTGTTCAGTCAATGAAAGGGAGTCTCTCGTGGGTATCGCGGTGACTGGTGGTGGATTCGAGTGTTCAGAAGGTCTGTGCGTCGCGAGCAGATTGGGGAAAAGGGTTTCGCGCGAAGTCAAGGAGGTAGAGGGCGACATGGTCTGACTTTGTGGAGCCATGGGTGTCGTAGTTCGTGCAGGCAAGTCGTGATCGAAGAAGGAGCAGCTGGGAGGAGGCATGTCGAGGTAGTAGGGTGGTCGCAGTCTGGGTTCGCATTCTCTCTGTAAGGTATAATCTAAATCATTTCTGAATAAAATTTATAACTTGGTTATAAAAAAAATTAAATTAAATTAGAACCTTGGTTTATATAGGTTAGTTTAAATATATATATATATATATATATATATATATATATATATATATATGAAATTCTAAAATAGAAGAAATATAAAAATAAATATGCATTTTTAAACTTACCCGTTATTTTAAAGATATATATTTTGGGTGATTTAACCTATTTAATTTATTTTAGTTGCAAAAAGATTTTTTTTAAAAGGGAAGATGTTCTAATTGAGTTCTTAGTTAATTAAATTTATTAAAATGGTTAACTAATAATTCGATTTATTTATAATATTAATAAAACCGTAAATGATTATTCAAGGTTTAAATCATGGAAACAAGCCAGTTTGGATTGGAGTGCAAACAAAATCAAAGGTGACTTAATCTCACTCATCTGGTTTAATTTAAATTTAAATGGTTAAATTTAAATAATTGGTCGAATAGTTGATAGATGTGCTATATTATAGTATGTACAACATCTTGGAATGTTTGATTTCCCGCATTATATAGCGGATGAGACCCTATGCGCCGCCTAATAGCGGATAATATTATTTAATCCCATATACCACGATATTCCACCTCGAAGTGGAATTGGTATTGTGCTAACATCTGTGGATGCAGGGAAACAGGCTGGAGGGATCCAACTGGATTCCTCAAATTTATTTAGATTATTTAATATTCTGAGTATGAATATTTGATATCCTGTGATGATTTTATTGATAACTGAAAAACTTGATGGTATGGTTGGACTGAATATCTCAGTATTATGAGTTATTAAATCTATAGAATTGGATTTTTGGAAAGAAATAAAAGAGTAAAATTTAAGTAAAATAAAGCTAGGGAATTTGAATTAATTTAATAATGAATTGAAAAGTAAAATAAAATAAAAGCGATTTCAAAATTATAACAAATATGGAAAAAGGGGATTTTGAATTAACAGGGGAATAATAAATTTTAAACTAAAGTGATATTAGTTTAAAGAATAAAGAAATTATTTTTAAATTTAAGGGTTAAATTTAAAAAAAAAAGATAAGAAGGAATTTTGGAAATCTGAAATTGGTATTTTTAAAAAAGGTTTTAACTCATAATAAAGAAGTAAAATCTAGAAGTTAATGGACTTTGAATAGATGAAGTAAGTGAAGGAATTTATTTCAAGTGAAGTAAAATTAGAAATCAATTGTAAATTTATTTAAGTGTTTAGAATTAAAATTTAAAGAAAAGTGAGATTTTGTAATTTATAGACTGAGTTTATAAGAATGAAGTTGATTTGGGAAATAAATTCAAGGTGAGAATTTATTTATGGAATGGCAAATATGTTTAAAAGTTAATGGTGATTTATTTTTAAAGGATGCGAAAGAGAAGTGTATTTCCCTGGATAGCCAGTATGGTTTTCAAGGAAATTTTTAAAAATAGGCTAAAAGTTTTAAAGTTGTTGTAAAAAGGCATGTTTTTGAAAATTCATTATTTCTGAAATATTTAAATTCTAAAGTAAGTATTTTTTATAATCTATTATAGTAGTAATTATTTAAAAGTGACCTGGTATTTGTTTAAAAAGAGAATCTAGTTTAATATTTTATAAAGAAACCTTATTTTTCAAATATTCCTATAATATAAATATATTTTTAATAAATTATTGAAGTAGTTTTCAAATTTAAACGTTAAGGTATATTTTATAATATAGTGGTTTTAAATTATTTTAAAAATCTAAAGTTTTATGCTTGGTGATTTCAGTGGAAATAGAAAATTCTTGTAATTTATCATGAGAAAGGAAGATAGTTTGAAACTGTTTTCAAAAAGGTTTGAAAAGTGAAAATTTATCTTGTAAAGATATTTTTGGGATTAATAAATAATTTGGGAAATTATTTATTGGTTGATGTTTGTTTGTGAATATTAATTGATAGTTAAATCACCGACTATTAATATTGGCCAGATGCGCTGATCGTTTCGAAGAGACCGGGATCGAGATTAATTTCTCGAAAACCACTTTGATCCGGTTTGTACGTTTCTTGGGGAAACGAGTTCGGAGTCGAAGATGGAGCAGTGAAGTGGAAGGGCTAGTCGCTACTAATCCTGAGGATATTTCCAAAATGGATGTAGTAGGAATAGTGCCTTCAGTTCCGTTCGAACCCGGGACGGACTTGTATGGATGAATGCTTTCGGAACATCGTCAGGTGGACGATGGGAATTCTAAGGGATATGTTCTAAAAAGGTAATGCTTAGCCTCAAGCCTCATCAAATGGGAATGACTGAAAATCAGGGTTATGCAGCAAGGCTAGGTAGGTAGCACCCAAGCAGGGTGAGGTCATCCCTGTCTAGATGTCCCTTTTTATTTCGGCTTAGTGGGCGGTTGCTGATCCCAACCGCGGGGTGATCTCACTCGGGATTATCCAGTAAGGGGTAGTTCCGGTCTTATGTTGCAGGGGAGCGGGCGTACTTCTTGGTACGGTGATCTAGGCCACGTACTGTGACAGGTGGTACCCCAGTGCCTAGTCATTAGTTGGAAATCCATTCTCCCTACAAGCCTTATACGAGTTTTGTTTGTATTACCCACTTTGTGGCTAGTAGCTGGAATTTAATGAATGTAACAATTTCGGCTATTTTATAAGTATTTGTATATAGACCTATTATAATATCAGAGGATTTCTATAAAAATTGTTTTAGCTATCGTAAGGTAAAAACCCGACATGTTTATTTGCGGCATGGTCTTACGAGATGCTTTTGTTTTCAAAGGATTTTTTTGAAACTTAATAATCAATTGAGTGTGATTTTCTCACGCTGGTATCCCAGACTGACTCGCGTATTATTTAACTGTATTTCTCGGGTCAGATCGAGTGTTATAGGATACAGGATATGATGTTGTGGAGCTCAGGAGACGAGCTAGATGACGATATGTACTCCCGTACTTGTTTTTATATATATTCCACTATGTTGATTAGTTGTGTATCCAGTTGTATGTTATTGATGTTGATTTATGATTGATGTACTCCGATGATGTAATATATGAATAGATATATTTGTTTTTGGTGTAAAGATATGTTAATATCTATTATATTTTATTCTGCCGCGATGGTTAGATTCTGTGGTTGTTTTCTATTTTCTTCTTCTACCTCTTCTTCTTTAACCTAAATGGTTCGTATTTCTATGCAACTTGAGTTGATTTAGATAGAATAGTGATGACTCAAGGGGTACGGATTTGCGGGTCGTTACAGTTGGTATCAGAGCTTAGGTTGGTGATAACCTTGGCTCTAGTGGGAATTACTCATTGAAATAGAGTCCATAGTACTCTAGAATGAGTTTGAGCGTATTAATAGATATGAGCGTATATTTGTTAGTGAATATAAAATGATTTTATATTGTGTTGATTGGTTTATTGAGTAGTTTATGGATTCTGGTCAATATGAGTAATTAACGTTATTATTAGGGAGCTCTAAACACTTGAATAGGACAATTCGACACAGTATTGTTCTAAAATAAGGGTAAATGAAATAATTTTACCCAAATTATTTTTGTGTATAAAAGATATAATTTTTGTAAAGTATTATAGTATTTGGATGCTTGATTGTTAAGGAATGATAATATTAAATTATTGACACTATTGTGTAGAAATTGAATAAGAAATTGAAAACTTATAACTAAAGTTGAAGAATAAATTTATATAACAAAATGGAATTCGAAATATAGATTATAAATGTAATTATAAATTGAAATAAACTTCATATACAAATGAGATTTGTAAATGTAAACTTTAAAGGTGATTATAATTTTGAAATAGAATTCCAAAGAAAATTTGAAATTGAAATGAGATAAAATTCCAGAGAATGTTTGAATATAGATTTAAAGGGATTGCAATTTGGGATTTTTGGGAGGATTTTTGGGAAAAATTTCAAATCCTTTGGGGTTTGAAAATGATTTCCAAAGGGTTTGGAGGAATAATAGTATTATTTTGGGAATATTTTGAGTTGCATTTGAAATCTTGTGAGATTTGGAAATAAAAAATATATTTGAAATGTTGTTAAAGAGATAAAAGCATTAAACTCTTTCGGTCGCTGGAAAATATTTCCGATGATGATCGCGACATCATCGGTGTTCATTTTCGAGTTTCCAAGAGCGGAATTGCTACTTGAATATTTTAAATTGGAATTGTTTGCGAACTAGGTTTGGGTTTGGAATTCAAAGGGATAATTGAATTACCAAAGGATTTTGGATGTAGTTGATTTCAAAAGTGGTTTTGAAATTTTGGGAAATTGTTTAAACTCTTGAATCTTATTTAAAATGTTTATGGAATAATAAAAATATATTGGCTAAAAAAAGTATAATTCCGAGTTAAAAGTAAAATGTGAATGCAATTGATTTTAAATAGATAAAATAACACATATAAATAAGTTTGTGACTCATAAAATTTAGAAGTGGAATAAATTAGCCAAAATAAATTTGTTTTGTATTTTGGGAAATGAATAAAATCCAAAACTTAAATTATAAAATAGATTGAACACCAGTAAAATAGTTAAAGTGGTTTTTGAAATAAAAATCAAATACTAGGTATAAAATTGGAATAAACCAATAAATAATTAATTAGTTAATGAAATTGGAAATGAACTTGAGTATAAATGAATTCAGCTTGGATTGTTGGTGAATTAAATGTAATTGGAAGTGTAGTCGAATAAAATAAAATTGGATTATAACAATGATGGATTGAATTGGTGGATAGAAAAAAATCCAAGTAGACATTAATTTAAAAACTTTCCTTGTTACTGATAGGAATAAATTCAGAATGAATTAAGTATGGAAGTTTGAAGCTTAAAGAAATGACTTAATAAAATAATTTAATTAAATTAGTAAATGAGGTTGGTTTGATAAATGAAAATCAAATTAAGGATTTAAATTGGAAAGTGCTTACAAGAAAAGAAAATATATAACTTGAGTTTTGAAGATGAAATAACTTGAAGGAAATAAATAACTTAAGTAATATTCGAATGAAAGTTTGGCTAACGTAAATTTGTGAAATGATTGTGTCGAGTTTTATGAAATGAATTGCAAGTCGAATACAAATTGGATGTGACCAATGTTTGGGTTGTAAATAAATTGTGGAATGAGTATTTGATGTAATCAATATGGAATGAAAAATGAAATTGAACAGAATCAGTTAGGAATGAAATAGAATGTAGGAAAGTGAGCTGTAAATCACTGAAAATGAATGAGAATGATGGATGATTTAGTTGTAAACAACTAAATTTGTAACGAAACCATATAAATAGCTTATGAAAATTATTTTGGGTATATTTCTTATGAAAATTATGTGTTTAGTGCATATTGCTTATGTTATGCATGTGTTTAGCTATTGAAATTAAGTGAAATGTTAATAAACTTTGTATATTTGTCACTTACCTGTTTAAATTAAGTAAGTACAGGTTTTTGGAAGCCGTTTGACTGGTTTGACAGCGCTAACAGCTAAAATAAATAAGCCGTTTGCTTAAAATGCTAAATAAGGTAGGCCTACGCAATACAAATAGGAAATATGAACTTTTTTTCTGTTTTCCGACCGTGTGGGTCGATGTATATATATTTATATCTCTTGTCAAATTGCAAAAGCTCCTTCATACAAAGGAGACTGCCAAAATTTTTCGAAAATTTTGGGGAGTTAGAATTTTTTTTTGAATCTTTTGAAAATTTTCACTAACGACAAATGATTTAAATTTGTTACGTAAATATAATTATAACTGAATATTGAAATCTAATTTAATTTGTATATGTAAAGTAAGATGAACTGAAGATATTTTTCAAAGAAATTAAAGATAGAAAAAGTTTGCAAACAAACTTTTATTTGATATATAAAACGAAATAGTAAGTGAAATTAATTTAAGGAATGACTAATCGAATATTGTTTGAAATGAGATGAATTGAACTCGATATTTTGAAATGGAAGGTGAATTAAACTCAAGTAAAATTGAAAATGAAGTTTGGATAAAGGATGAGAATAAAAGTATTGAGGTTTGAAATTAATTTGCAAATTGAAGCAAATTGAATTTATTTGGAATTGGAATCCAAATTGATTAAATAAAAACTGGAAGTTATGACAAGGGAAAGTGAGAATAAGTGAATAACAATCAAAATAAATGTGAATAAAAAAGAAATTGATATAATTGATAATCAATCGGGGCAAATACATAGGATGTACGTATATTATTTATTCGCATAAGCTGTTTGATCCAGAATTCGAGCATAGAATTTCAAGGTAATTTTACCGATCCGAGTCGGAGTTTTTCCCTCGATTTTCGACGGCGAGCCTGGATATGAAATTTTGTTTGATTCTGAAAATTCTCTATCTTAGTTATGACTATGCAAGGAGAATGACGGTTTCTGATCAAGAAACCAGATCTGGGTCCGCACTAGGAAGTCGGGTGGACGATACTAGTTCGGAAGTGAAATTGTGTGATCGAGTGAGCGATCGGATTTGGTATTGCGTCCGGATGATATATGTGCATCGTACGGGCTTCAGTAAAGAAGATATTGAAATTTTGAAAAGAAGTTAATAAAATGATTTTGAATGTTGTGATTGTATATTATTGCTAAATAGGATATGCAGGTATGAAAAAGGGGAAGGAAAATTGGTTTTGATTTCAGATAATAAATTAGAATTGCCCGACCAAAAAAGGTATGTGTTTAAATTTCTGTGAAATTTGATTGGGTTTTTGGATCTAGCCACTTGGCTTTTTATTTTCTTTTTGAGATTTGGGGGCCGTAGAGCCATTTTGTAGTTGTACCGAGCTAGCCGCGCAAAGGAGATGCTGGTGAATTTTTTTGGAAATTTAAGAAGTTAGAAAATTTTGAGAAATTTTTGAAATTTAAATTGGGTTTAAAATTTAAATTTGAATGGATTGGGTAAATGATATTGGTAGGAACCAAATGGAAGAAGTTCGAATAGTTAGTAAGGTTGGTGATGTTCTTATTTAAAGGATGGTTTGGGATATTGGTAAAAACTGTTGGTTTTGGGGAATAGTAAACGGGTATAGGACCATTCTTCCTAACTAGTAATTTCGGGGACGAAATTCTTTTAAGGGGGGAGGAATGTGATGACCCAGAATTTTCGAGCATTTAGAAATGGAATATTTAATTGATTTTAAAATTTAGAAGTTAATTTTTAACTTAAATTCAAATATCACAAATTATTGATAATTAAATTACTGAATTAAATAATTTGAAGCTTATAAAATTTATATTGATAACACTGAAGATAATAGAAGTTGTAAAATTGAAATTAACAGTGGTTTGTTCAGTTTTAAAATTTTATTGTTTTAATTGAATATAAAAATAGCCTTCCGAGGCACAGTCTCAGAATTCGACGAAACCAGTTCCATTGGGTCCGTAATATTGAATTATTACCGGATTTTAAATTTCGTAGCTTTCGGAATTAACGTGTAATCGTACGAGTATTAACGCTTAGACGATAATTATCGATCTAATTTAAATATCCTTATCTGAAAGAAATCAAATCAGCAGTCACCCTGTATTTCCTTTAGCCAACCTATCTCTATTGTAGCCGACACGCAGAAACAATTTTTCACGCGAAACGTCTTTTCATGTTCCCTTGTTATCCCTTTTATAATGCAACCCTTATCGATCTCGTTCAGACTGGATATAATGAAATCTTCCTCTGCTTCCTTTCCTATTTCGACTGGCCATTCAAAAACAAATAAAAGGAAAATTCGTTTTCCCTCTTTGCAATTAATTCAGATTGGAAATAGGAGGAAAGAAGAGATTCTCTGAAGGTAATATTAATGGCGACTTTGAATCGCCATTCACCCAAATAGCTAGGGTTCGAAGTCGAATGATTTAAGCAGCTGCTAGGGATATCGCGAGTGATCTCGTGAACTTGGGAAAGCATTGGGGAACGAGGCTGTTGTTTTGTGAATCTTATTCGAAGCTGCTCGAACTAGGGTTCGAGATTTGGAGAGGCTGCACGAGGGATAGGTTCGGCTTCGTTTCTTTGGGGTTGGCAGGCGATGGTGCTGCTCGAATTATGTGGCATTTGGTGGTTGTTCAGTCAATGAAAGGGAGACTCTCGTGGGTATCGCGGTGATTGGTAGTGGATTCGAGTGTTCGGAAGGTCTGTGCGTCACGAGCAGATTGGGGAAAAGGGTTTCGTGCGAAGTCAAGGAGGTAGAGGGCGACATGGTCTGACTTTGTGGAGCCGTGGGTGTCGTAGTTCGTGTAGGCAAGTCATGATCGAAGGAGGAGCAGCTGGGAGGAGGCATGTCGAGGTAGTAGGGTGGTCGTAGTCTGGGTTCGCATTCTCTCTGTAAGGTATAATCTAAATCATTTCTGATTATAACTTGGTTATAAGAAAAAAAGAAGAAAAAATTAAATTAAATTAGAATCTTGGTTTATATAGGTTAGTTTAAATATAAATATGAAATTCTAAAATAGAAGAAATATAAAAATAAATATGCATTTTTAAACTTACCTGTTATTTTAAAGATATATATTTTGGGTGATTTAACCTATTTAATTTATTTTAGTTACTAAAAGATTTTTTTTTAAAAGGGAAGATGTTCTAATTGAGTTCTTAGTTAATTAAATTTATTAAAATGGATTATTAATTATTCGATTTATTTGTAATAGTAATAAAACCGTAAATGTTTATTCAAGGTTTAAATCATGGAAACAAGCCAGTTTGGATTGGAGTGCAAACAAAATCAAAGGTGACTTAATCTCACTCATCTGGTTTAATTTAAATTTAAATGGTTAAATTTAAATAATTGGTCGAATAGTTGATAGATGTGCTATATTATAGTATGTACAACATCTTGGAATGTTTGATTTCCCGCATTATATAGCGGATGAGACCCTATGCGCCGCCTAATAGCGGATAATATTATTTAATCTCATATACCGCGATATTCCACCTCGAAGTGGAATTGGTATTGTGCTAACATCTGTGAATGCAGGGAAACAGGTTGGAGAGATCCAACTGGATTCCTCAAATTTATTTAGATTATTTAATATTCTGAGTATGAATATTTGATATCCTGTGATGATTTTATTGATAATTGAAATACTTGATGGTATGGTTGGATTGAATATCTTAGTATTATGAGGTATCAAAATCTATAGAATTAGATTTTTGGAAAGAAATAAAAGAGTAAAATTTAAGTAAAATAATACTAGGGAATTTGAATAAATTTAATAATGAATTGAAAAGTAAAATAAAATAAAAGCGATTTCAAAATTCTAACAAATATGGAAAAAGGGGATTTTGAATTAACAGGGGAATAATAAATTTTAAAATAAAGTGATATTAGTTTAAAGAATAAAGAAATTATTTTTAAATTTAAGGGTTAAATTTAAAAAAAAAAGATAAGAAGGAATTTTGGAAATATGAAATTGGTATTTTTAAAAAAGGTTTTAACTCATAATAAAGAAGTAAAATCTTGAAGTTAATGGACTTTGAAATAGATGAAGTAAGTGAAGGAATTTATTTCAAGTGAAGTTAAATTAGAAATCGATTGTAAATTTATTTAAGTGTTTAGAATTAAAATTTAAAGAAAAGTGAGATTTTGTAATTTATAGACCGAGTTTATAAGAATGAAGTGGATTTGGGAAATAAATTCAAGGTGAGAATTTATTTACGAAATGGTAAATATGTTTAAAAATGAATGGTGATTTATTTTTAAAGGATGCGAAAGAGAAGTGTATTTCCCTGGATAGCCAAGTATGATTTTCAAAGAAATTTTTAACATAGGCTAAAAGTTTTAAAGTTGTTGTAAAAAGGCATGTTTTGGAAAAATCACTATTTATAAAATATTTAAATTCTAAAGTAAGTATTTTTTTATAATCTATTATAGTAGTAATTATTTAAAAATTACCTGGTATTGGTTTAAAAAGAGAATCTAGTTTAATACTTTAAAAAGAAACCTTATTTTTCAAATATTCCTATAGTATAAATATATTTTTAATAAAGTATTGAAGTAGTTTTCAAATTTAAATGTTAAGGTATATTTTATAATATAGTGGTTTTAAATTATTTTAAAAATCTAAAGTTTTATGCTTGGTGATTTCAGTGGAAATAGAAAATTCTTGGAATTTATCCTGAGAAAGGAATATAGTTTGAAACTGTTTTCAAAAAGGTTTGAAAAGTGAAATTTATCTTGTGAAGATATTTTTGGGATTAATAAATAATTTGGGAAATTATTTATTGGTTGATGGTTGTTTGTGAATATTAGTTGATAGTTAAATCACCGACTATCAATATTGGCCAAATGCGCTGATCGTTTCGAAGAGACCGGGATCGAGATTAATTTCTCGAAAACCACTTCGATCCGGTTTGTACATTTCGTGGGGAAACGAGTTCAGAGTCGAAGATGGAGCAGTGAAGTGCAAGAGCTAGTGGCTACAAATCCTGAGGATATTTTCAAAATGGATGTAGTAGGAATAATGCCTTCGGTTCCGTTCGAACCCGGGACGGACTTGTATGGATGAATGCTTTCGGAACATCGTCAGGTGGACGATGGGCATTCTAAGGGATATGTTCTAAAAAGGTAACGCTTAGCCTCAAGCCTCATCAAATGGGAATGACTGAAAATCAAGGGTTATGCAGTAAGGCTAGGTGGGTAGCACCCAAGCAGGATGAGGTCATCCCTGTCTAGATGTCCCTTTTTATTTCGGCTTAGTGGGCGGTTGCTGATCCCAACCGTGGGGTGATCTCACTCAGGATTACCAGTAAGGGGTGGTTCCGGTCTTGTGTTGCAGGGGAGCGGGCGTACTCCACGGTACGGTGATCTAGGCCACGTACTGTGACAGGTGGTACCCCAATGCCTAGTCATTAGTTGGAAATCCATTCTCTCTGCGAGCCTTGTACGAGTTTTGTTTGTTTTACCCACTTTGAGGCTAGTAGCTGGAATTTAATGAATGTAACAATTTTGGCTATTTTATAAGTATTTGTATATAGACCCTATTATAATATCAGAGGATTTCTATAAAAATTGTTTTAGCTATCGTAAGGTAAAAATCCGACATGTTTATTTGTGGTGTGGTCTTATGAGATGCTTTTGTTTTCAAAGGATTTTTTTGAAACTTAATAATCAATTGAGTGTGATTTTATCATGCTGGTATACCGGACTGACTCGGGTATTATTTAACTGTAATGCTCGAGTCAGACCGAGTGTTATAGGATACAGGATATGATGCTGTGGAGCTCAGGAGACGAGCTAGATGACGATACGTGCTCCCGTACTTGGTTATATATATATATATATATATATATATATTCTGCTGTGTTGATTAGTTGTGTATCCGGTTGTATGTTATTGATGTTGAGTTATGATTGATGTACTCCGATGATGTAATATATGAATAGATATATTTGTTTTTGGTGTAAAGATATGTTAATATCTATTATATTTTATTCCGCTGCGATGGTTAGATTCTGTGGTTGTTTTCTATTTTCTTCTTCTACCTCTTCTTCTTTAACCTAAATAGTTCGTATTTCTGTACAACTTGAGTTGATTTAGGTAGAATAGTGATGACTCAAGGGTTACGGATTTGCGGGTCGTTACACTTAAGAATACTCTAAACTGCCATTTAGTAATCGTTGCATGTCGTTTGGTACATTCCCAACATCCTTTATACTTAATATAAAAGATATAATTTACAAATCCAATATCGAGTATTTAACAATCAAACTATTGTTAATTTTAATATAAGCTCATCGTTAACAATCAACTGCATGTTCTTTACTTATAATATAGACATCCATGTATCTTTTAGTGGCTCATTTTTATGTATACACTTTGTTAGCACCAGAATTGTTCACTAACACCCTTTAGAGAGTTTGTGTAGAAAGATTAATGTAGAAAGTAAATTAAACAGAGGATAATATGCAGATTTAAATGCAGAAAGTACGAACACCAGATTTATAGTTGTTCGGCGTAATTGCCTACGTCCACTTTGAGGTTAATCTTTGTTGCTTTTCTCGATAATCGATTACAGATACAATCCATATGCCAACTATATTGAATACAATCGCTTAAGAAAAAAGATAAGTCTTGAATGAGTCTTGAATGCGGCAGAGTGTCCCTGATGTTCTCGAAAAAAGCTCTATTTCACCGTGCCCCTGCTTCTCTATTTATAGACGAAGATAGGTTAGACTTCCTCGGTGGGCCTAGCAGCTTGGTATCTCAGCCTAAAAAGAGTGATCTCTGTGTGCCAACCCAGAGAGGCCGAACGGCAAAATGCCGAGCAAAGAAGAAATGCCGAACGATGTTCTCACGCCGAACGAAGTGATGCCGAACAATATGAATGCCGAACGAGGCATTTGTGTCAAACGATCTTCTTATGTCGAACTAAGTGATGCCAAACAACCTGAATGCCGAACGAGGCATTTGTGCCGAACGAAGTGATGCCGAACAAACTGAATGCCGAACGAGGCATTTGTGCCGAACGAAATGATGCCGAACAAACTGAATGCCGAACGAGGCATTTGTGCCGAACGATGTTCTCATGCCGAATGAAGTGATGCCGAACAATCTGGAGTGCCAAATGACTCTGCCATGCCGAGCATCCACAGATGCCGATCGATATTCAATACCGAACGTCTCTCAATGCCGAACGCTCTCGCATGCCGAACACTCTCGCATGACGAATGAATCACATGTGCCGGATGACTCTGGAAGCCGAGCACTTCCTAATTCCGAATGCTCCTAAATGCCGAGCGTTCCTTTATGCCGAGCTTTCTTCTAATGGCGAATGCTCTTGACTGCCGAGCCATTTTGTCATGCCGAACGGTCTTCAATGTCGATCGACCACAGGTGCCGAACGGCCTGATCTTGCCGAACGAGATTGCTGTGTCCTTAGTTGCTTGGTCAAACCTCTAGGTAACACTTTCCCCCCAAAGTGCATCACGTGGTCGAACGTGATGTGCTTTGAACCATGAGTCCACTGCCTTTGCTTTGAGATATGGTTCAGTTTCCTCGATGGTGACTTCCCTTGATCACTAGTTGAGGTGGTGTGTACCGAACGATATGCAAGTGCTGAACGATACAGCCGAAGCCGAATGCTCCATGTATGCCGAACGATATCGTTTTGACCGGTTCTACCGGTCATTGCCTCTTCAACTTCTTCTTTTTCCCTATAAAAGCCAGCATTTCCCTTCTCCTCCACTTTTTCACTTTTTACCTCCGTGACTTTCAAGAACATACAAACTACTTCCCTTAAGTTTCATTCACTCCTTTGATCTTTCCTTCCTAGTTGGTATCCATCACGCTCTTTCAAGTTAAGCTCGATCAATCCCCAATCCTAAATTTACAGACCCCCTAGTCCCTGCCGTACTCTTAGGTAAGAACTTTCTGATCACTCTCTTAGATTATGAAGTATCACTCATTATTGATGAATTGAAGTCCGGGCGCGCTCTAAGGTTGAAATTTAGTATGCTTTCATATGACCTTGACGTGGATGGATTGGAGAAGAGGAAGGTGGAAGATGCATTGCAGTGGCTCGTCATGATCCTTTAATGCCAAGCGATGTTGGAGGGAAGAATAGAGGAGGAGCGGGAGTTGGTTAGAATGCCGAACAACACGGTTCTGTATGATTTGCCAAACGGCTCGTTCACGTCGTTCGGCATGGATGAAGGAAAAAGACGAAATCGTTGTTAAGGATGGAGTGCCGAGCGTTGGGACTCTGCGTAACTTTGGTTTGGCATGATTCGTCGCATGCCGATCAGTGGAGTCGAAGGATAGGAAGGAAGCACGAATTGGATAGAGTGCTGATTGATACCTCGACCGAACAGCACTTAGGCCGAACGATATTTTGACCAACGAATCATAGGCCAAATAATGCTTTGGCCGAATGATACCTAGGCCGAACAATGTTTCGACCGAGCGATAGTTTGGCCGAACGATACGTAGGCCGAATGATTGTTTGGCCGGATAATACTTAGGCCAAACAACATTTTAACCGAATGATACCTAGGCCAAACAATACTTCACCTTGCCTAAACATAAGACAAAAACAAAGACATGGACGTAATCAAACTAGCAAATTGAACTAATCTGGACTGTTAACTTCCTAGTTCCAAATATCACAAGCCTGAACTGGAGTCGATAAAAACAGATAAAAGCTTTTGGCATACAATGTCAATGTCCAAGTCCAAAATTGAAAACATTGCAAGGCTGATTTTCGGAGACGGTCAGCGATGACGGTCTTCGAAGACGACAGTTCAAAGTTCAACTTATACCATCAACTCTGTGACTTATAATTTCTCAACACTTATACTTGAATTATCACACTAGTTCACACACCACACGGGGGGAATACTTGTGTTGTTAAGTCTGACGTCGATTGTTTTTCAAGTATAGTTCAATCAGGTACTCTGCTAGATTTAATTTCTATCAAAGATATCTAAGAAATCTAGCTCCGCCACAATCTCAGATAGACCTGGGCCATCTTCTAAACAAGGGGTTGCAGATACTTCTAACCCGTCGACTTCCCCTGCTCATAACTTAGCTCCCGACTCCCTGGAGGCATCAATTTTCTTGGATAACCCGGTCGATTCACAGGCTTCGAAGATCAATGAAAGTGCACTCCGTCGGATATGCTCCATCCATGGAATCCCCTTCAACGATGTATTAGTTCCATCGAGGCACGATCGTCCACACCTGCCCCCAGTTGGATATACTGCCTGTAATAAGTTTATATGCTGGGTCGGCAATGTGCCACCGTTTAACTTATTTCTTCGGGACGTGCTGCAATACATCAACATTGCCCCGTCACAATTGCACCCGAACGTCACGCCTTCATCTAAGGTACCTACATTCTTTTCATGACCGTTCTCTCCAGGCCTCCAACCCCGGGTGACATCAGATATATATATGTGTGTGTGTGTGTGTGTGTGTGTGTGTGTGTGTGTATATGATCAAGAAGCGGAGATATAGTCCCTCTTTCATGTTTCTCAAGCCCTACCACAAATGCCAAATCTTGACTGGAGCATGCAGCAAGTTCGCCCTGTATGAACATGAATGGTTCTATGTGCGTTGCCCTCCTGGTTTCGCAAGGAGATGGGTGGAAGGAAGTAAGTCTTTTCTCTAGATCGATATTCATACTTGGTCAAAGCCATGCCTCTTCTAATTCTTTTTTCCATCTTTTCAGGTATCAATCCACGTCCTGACGGTTGTGGGTATTCTGAAGCCGCCGGAGCCATTAGAGCCCTTCCTGCCGACGAACGGGACATCTGAACTCTCATTTCAAATGAGTCACTATCGAGGTTTGGATTGTTAGCTGAAGGTCTTCGGATAAGCCTTCCTGAGGGCGTTTCCATACCCAGGCCCGCCTCCGGTAAAGGGAAAAAACAAGCTAAGTCTTCAGCACGCAGCGCTCCTGGCGCACTAGAAGAAGAAGAAATCAAAGAAAATGAAACACCCGAAGCACAAGATGAGAACGTTGGGCCTACTCAGGACCCGCCAGTTGAAGTTCATGACATTGAAACATCATCCTCATCTTCGAAGAAGAAAAAGAAACTGACGTACAAGATAAGGAGGGAAAAAGTTGGTGCAATCTCAAAAGTTACTCTTATTCCGACAAAGAAAGAGGCATCCTCACAACGTTTAGAAAGTTCTTTAAAGGGCCTCTCGAACCTCTCGATACCCGACGATCTTCTTATTTATGATTTGGATGATCTGAAGACACTTAAACTTCACTCGCCCATCAGAGGCTATGCAGGCGTTCAAGCCCACACTCAGGGAGAAAAAACTCCCATTAGTAAGGAAACTGGTCTGTCGGGGGGAAACACTAGGATACAGACACAAGCACATGCACTTCACCTTGCACTTAATTTTCCGTCGTCACACCGCTCTTTGCTAATTTGTTATTATTTAAATTCTATGCAGGTAACATGGGGCGTACAAACGGAATTGATCGCCTCCGCGGGTCATCTGTCTTCCATCACTCTGGACGTGACTCAAGTTTCGGGAAACGTCGGGACAGAGACGATGATGGCGATAGGGATTATCATTCCCGGGACTCATCATCTCGGAAGAAAACATATTACCAGCACAAGTACCACCAACATACCTATTCTCACTCGGAACAAAGCAAAGATAAGCACGGCTATAAGGGGTCGCAATCCGATGTCCCCCATGACCAACACTCCGATTCCTCTTCCACACGACAATCTCGGGATCCTCACAAGAGATCTGAACTTTCAAAGCCGCCTTCTCCTGTCCCCACAACAGATCCAACAGTATTGGAGAGACTGGCCGAGCTTAAAACTAAATTTCCAAAGATTTGCTTTGATGGTCTAAAGTTCCTCCCGGTGATCCACCATATACCTGGAGATGTTAAACAGAGCGTCATCGCCTGCACCAACGACGTCTATGTTCAACATGACGCGTTTGTTCATTTGGCTGAAAAACTTTTAGAAGTCTCCATGGGGCGCAAACATGAGATCGATTGCCTGAAGCTTAAGGCTATCCATGACAAATATATCATTAAAGCTCAGGACGAAGAGATTGCTTCTCATAAATCTGAACTTGAGGCCCCCCAGCAGAGCGCCAAGGATACCGTCGAAGCCGTGACTCATCTGGAATCGACTCACAAAAAAGAACTCGACGAGGTGGTACAACGCCGTGGGGCTTTGGCTTTGGAAAAAGATTCAATGTAAAAAGAGAGGGATGCATTCTGTCTCCGGGTTAAAGAACTTGAGGAGCGACTCCGCCAAGAACAAGAGGAGAAGGTTGCTATCCAAGAAGAGTCGCAGTGGTATTGCGACGAGATTGTTGCAACGCGACTCCCAAAGGCGAAACTTGAGGGCGAGCTTTCTAAAGTTGAGGCGCAGAAGAATGAAGCCCGCGAAGTGGGCAAAAAGATAGCCTCTGTGGAAATCGACTCCTGTCTTGAGGCAGCCAAGGAAGAAGGTGGAGAAAAAATCAAAACCATGTTCGACCCGCTTATTGCAGAATTCAATGCCCGCGTTCTCATGCACCGGGACTTAACTTTTCTGGGCGAGGGCTATCTCGAATCTTTGGCCAAGGCATGGGAGACTTTAATTGAAATCAAGAAGGCTGAACACGGTATCGAGGAGGTTGATGAAGGGGCCTTGATAAAAGAATTTCTCAAGGGAAAAGAGCCTTCGGACCTATCAGCGGCTAAAGCTATTTATTGTAAGGGCTCCCATTCAACAAAAGGGAAAGAAGTTATCGCCGATCCATCCGGGATTGAGTCTCCAGCTCATGTGCCTATCCAGCCGACCAGTCGGACGATACTCGATCCTTTTGAACAGCACATCGGCTATGATCCGGAGGATCTCGGTCTTGGAGTTCATGTTTTGTCACCTATCCCAGAGGGCGAGACCCCCCTGACGGTTGAGAGCCAGCCGGAACCTGGTAGGCAACTCTTTTGCTTTAACATTCCAAGAACTTTCGTTTTTCACCAGAAGTTATCATATTATAATACTTGCTTTTCTTGATTTTATGCAGGCCGTTCTGATCTTGAGCCCACTCTGAGGAGCGATGTCACCAAGGAGGTTAGGGAAAAAACGAGTGAAGCCACTCATGCAGGAGAGGCTCCCGGTCCCGATGCTCAGGTGATCGGAGCGCTTGACGAGGACAAATCTGAGACTTCCTCCCCTATCAATTGGAGTTATAAAGTTGAAATTACAGGTGTCTTCGAGCACACGTCCGAACTGAGCCTGAAGGAGCGGCTTGATAAAGAGAAGGAAAAGACGTCAAGTTCATGGTCGAACCTCAAGCTGTGGACCCGGACGACCCTTTAAACAAGCCATTGAAGGTCATTCTCCCAGACGGGTCCAAACCCATGGATGTTCCTCATACTTCTTCGGCTGTCACTTCCCTTTCAAAGAAAACCGTCAAGGGTAAACGCACCAGGGAGGAGTCATCGGGTAAAAAGTCGAAGAAGTAGTTTTCGCTCTCGTTCAACAAGAGCTAGTTTATATTATTCAATTATTTTTGTTTTCGTAGTTTATATAAATAAACTTTGGACTCCGAGCTTCGGAGGATTTGTAGTAGAAACTTATTTTTGATGAATAAAACTTAGTTCTTTTTTCCTTTCGGAAGATTTCTGTTGTCCGGTTTTCTGTATAATCATGGTCGGAACCCAAGCTATTGCGAGTTACACCAGCTTCTCAATTCATCTTCAAATAAGTTGATAATCTTTTGGCACTATACATATTTTATTCCATGCTCCAGGTACTTAGAATATTTTCTAGTCCGTACGCCAAGGGCTTGATGACTTCAAGTCATCTTATGTCTGGTCCGCCTTCAGGGGACTTGGTCATTTAAATCGTTTATACCCGAGTCCGCGCTCTGGGGACTTAGAGTACTCCAATCCGCCCTCCGAGGACTTGAAGGTTTTGAGTCGTTTATTCTCGAGTCCACACTCTGGGGACTTAGAGTGCTCCAGTCCGCACTCCGGGGACTTGGAGGTTTTGAATCGTTTATACTCGAGTCCACGCTCTGGGGACTTAGAGTACTCCAATCCGCACTCTAGGGACTTGGAGGTTTTGAGTCGTTTATTCTCGAGTCCACACTCTGGGGACTTAGAGTACTCCAGTCTGCACTCCGGGGACTTGGAAGTTTTGAATTGTTTATACTCGAGTCCGCACTCTGGGGACTTAGAGTACTGCGGTCCGCACTCCAGGGACTTGGAGGTTTTGAATCGTTTATACTTGAGTCCGTACTTTGGGGACCTAGAGTACTCCAGTCCGCACTCCGTGGACTTGGAGGTTTTGAATCGCTTATACTCTAGTCCGCACTCTAGGGACTTAGAGTACTCCAGTCCGCACTCCGGGGACTTGGAGGTTTTGAGTTATTTATGCATGTTCGTACGTCAGACAAAATAATGTATCTCTTAGTCATTCATTACAGCGTTATCATACACAGAAACATCGACAACTCATGGGAAAAGGAAATGGCTTCAAGCCTTTATTAATGTAAATAAGCTAAATTGTCTTTTCACATGCCGTAAACTAAGAATAAAAACTTGCTGGAAATAAATGCAACTAAAATATGATAGAAATGAACTAAGTGTAATAGTGCCGCAAATGTTCACTATTCCATCCTCGGGGGAGTGTCGCACCACCAACGGTCGCTAGCTTGAAAGTTCCTTCTCCAAGCTTCCGTTCAATGACATATGGACCTTCCCATGCATGGCTCATGTGTGACGGAACTGGGAAAACTCGTTTCAAAATGAGATCACCCACTCCAAATATTCTTGGTCGGACTTTTTCATTATAATATCGAGCAACTCGGTGCCTGTACGTGGCCGCTCTTAAATTAGCTTCTTTACGTTTTTCATCGATGAAGTCTAAAGATTCCAGCAAGAGATCTTGGTTTGACTCTGGGTCATAATAAGTTACCCAATGTGATGGGACTTCAAGTTCCACGGGTACGACAGCTTCCATGCCATATGCCAATGCGAAAAGAGTGTGGCCAATCGCGGACTTGTGGGTGGTTCTGTAAGCCCAAAGTGCTGTTGAAGCTCATCCGCCCACTTGCCTCTAGCCTTTTTCAAACGTTTTTTCAATATGGATTTGATTATCTTGTTTACGGCCTCCACTTGTCCATTAGCTTTCGGATGAGCAACTGCTGCAAATGTTTTCTCAATACCATATTTTTGGCAAAACTCTTTGAACTCTTTGCTTTCAACTGAGTTCCGTTGTCTGTGACGATGGTTCATGGAAGGCCAAAACGACATATAATATTTCGTGCAATGAAATTAATGACCTTTTTGGTGGTGATAGCGGCCAAAGGTTCTGCTTCTGCCCACTTGGTAAAGTAATCGACCGCAACAATCGCGTATTTCGCACCACCTTTGGATAGAGGCAAGGAACCAACTATGTCAATTCCCCATATTGCAAATGGCCAAGGACTAACCATTTGTGCGAGTTCCGTCGGTGGAGCTCTTGGGATTTTCGCATACTTCTGACATTTGTCACATCTTCTCACGTAGTCTGCGGCAATAGTTGGCCAATAGTATCCATATCGGAGGATCTTCTTTGCTAACGTCTGTCCTCCGGTATGGTCGCCACATTCACCTTCATGGACTTCCTTCAGGACTCGTTTTATCTCATAATGGGCAATGCATCGGAGTAATGGAGTCGAGAATCCCCTCCGATACATTATTCCATCCTGCATTACATAATGAGAAGCCTTACGGATGACTTGTCATCTTTCGCTCCTTCTTTCGGGCACGGTCCCGTGTAACAAGTAATGCTTGAATGGGGTCATCCATGACTCCTTCTCGATCTCTGTTCCTAACATGAAATCTACCTCCATCATATTTATGCTTGGAACATGTAAGGTTTCAATGGGAAACAATCTCATCTACTGCGCATCGCCAGTGCTTGCAAATTTTGCCAATGAATCAGTTGCCCTGTTCTGTTCACGCGAAACATGTGAAATATCATAATATTCGAGATTCGCTAGCAGCTCTTGAACTTGGGACAAATATGGGGCAAGTCTCTGCCCCTTGCTTGGTAGTCTCCACGCACTTGATACACCACCAGTTGCGAGTCGCAAAAGATTTCAACCGATCTTATTCCCAATTCTTTGACGAGTCTTAAGCCGGCAATCAATGCTTCATACTCGGCTTCGTTATTTGTTGCTGTGAATTCGAGCTTCAAAGCGTAGCAAACTGATCGGTTTTCAGGAGTTACCAGAACTATGCCAACCCTCGAACAACGGTCGTTAGATGCCCCATCGGTGTACATCTTCCATCGGATGGGAGGTATGACATTGCGGCCGTTTGATTCGTCTGTCATGGCGAATTCAGCGATGAAATCCGCCAGTGCTTGTCCCTGTATGGCCTTTCGTGGTAGGTAAGCAATATCGAATTGACTTAACTCGATATTCCACTTTAACATCCTTCCGGAAGTTTCCTGTCGTTGGAGTACCTGTCGTAGGGGTTGATCAGTGTAAACACTGATTGAATGTGCCTGAAAGTATGGGCGAAGCTTGCGTGATGCAATCACTAAGCAATAAGCTAATTTCTCGATCTTGGGATAACTTCTTTCTGCCCCCATCAAGCGTTTACTGACATAATATACTGGCTTTTGAACTCGGTCCTCCTCGCGAACTAGAGCCGTACTGATAGCGTGCTGGGTTACTGCTAAATATACATACAACATTTCATGGTCGATTGGTTTCGATGGCACCGAGGGGATATCAAAATGCCTTACCAGAGCTCGAAATGGTTCCTCACAGTCGGATGTCCACTCGAAATTCCTTTTCCCCTTCTTTATCACATCGAAGAAGGGAATGCATTTATCCATGGCTCTGGATATGAATCGGCTCAGTGCTGCCACCTTTCGTTCAAGCTTTGTAATTGCTTTATAGTTCTGGGCAATTGTATGTCCCGAATAGCCTGAATCTTTTTCGGATTAGCTTCAATTCCACGTGCATTCATAATGAAACCTAAGAACTTCCCGTTTCCATACCAAAAGAGCACCTCAAGAGGTTGATGTTCATACCATAATGTCTGAGTATATCAAACATTTCTGCCAAATCTCGAATGTGGTCGTTTGACTGTCGTGACTTCACGAGCATGTCATCCACATAGACTTCCATCGTCTTACGATCTGGTCTTTAAACATTCGATTCACCAGACGCTGATAAGTTGCTCCTGTGTTTTTCAATCCAAAGGGCATTACTAGATAGCAATATAGCCCCAAATTCATGACAAAACTGGTGTGCTCTTGATCTGGAATATGCATTGGGATCTGATTGCATCCTGAATACGCATCCATAAATGACAATAATTCGTGTCCGGCGGTAGAGTCAACGAGCTGGTCGATTCTAGGTGAAGGGAAACTATCCTTCGAGCATGCTTTATTCAGACCGGAGTAATCAACATAAGTTCTCCACTTTTCATTTGCTTTCTTCACTAGCACTGGGTTAGATACCCATTCAGGGTAGACGGCGTCGCAGACGAATCCATTGGCTTTTAGTTTGTCCACCTCCTCTTTGAGAGCCGCAGACCTCTCCGAATTCATACCTCTCCTTTTCTGATTTATGGGAACGTGTTTCGGGTCTATGTTCAACATATGACTCGCAATTGCTGGAGAAATCCCACACATATCAGAGTGTGTCCAAGCGAAAACCTCCTGATTCGCCCAGAGGAAATCAGTAAGATGCTCGGCCACTGAGGGGTCGAGTTGCGATCCAATCTTAAGAACTCGTGATGGGTCATCCTGGCTGACTAGGATGTCGATCGTCCGCTCAACTGGTGCTGCATCGTTTCCCTAAGTTCCCCATCATCATCTCTCGGATCTGTCTCTAAGGATCCGAGAATGCTGCCCGAGCCATGGCTCGGGCACTACTTGTCAATCATCAGTCTTTAGTATGCGGACGGAGCTATCCGCAACCTTTTCCTTCTCTCTCCGCCGAGTTTCTCTAAATTCCGCCACATAACATGCGTGACCGGTCACCTGATCGCCATGTACAACACCGACTCCTTTGTCTATCAGAAATTTTAGTGTCAAACACCATGGGTCCAAAGCAGCCCTAAATTCTGCCAAGGCTGGATGACCCAAAAAGACATTGTATGGAGAGTCAACATCCATTACTATGAACGGTAGGACTCGCACTCTCCTACGCTCATCTTCCCCCAGTTCCACTGGCAGCTCTATATACCCCATCGCGTCGGTTGAAGCACCGTTAAAGCAGTGGATATGGGCTTTGCATGGTTTCAAATCTTTCGTTTCCATCTTCATCTGGTCATAGGCTTTCTTGAAGATGATGTTAACGGAGCTCCCACAATCAATCAGGATTCTTTTCATGTAAGCTGGCCCGATTGTTGCAGATATAACCATCGAGTCGATAGTAGGAGCCTCCACCTTGTCCGCGTCCCGACTCCTAAACACTATATCGTCAGTCCTCATGCGTTGTTGCTTTGCGGGGGTTCCATCTTCCACATTCGAACAACATTCGTAATCCGCATGCCTTAAGGAGGTAGCATATCATTCCATCTCCTGTCAATTCTTGTCTGTAGGATGAGGTCCTCCGACAATAGTGTTTATAATCAATCTACCCATAGTCCGAGCAGGTTGTTCCGGTTGGCGTGGACCCGGCCCGCGTCCGGGGTCTGACGTTCCTTGCCTTCCATCTTGCGGGTTTTTGACAAATTCCTGCGATTTTTTCCGTCTGATTAACTTTTCTATGGCGTCATGGAGGTGTCTACACTCCTTATTATTGTCCCCATGGGTTTCATGGAAGCGACAGTACTTCCCTGTCCGTTTCTATTCTTCAGTGGACTCCTTTGGGCGTGGCTTTCTATATTCCAAGGTGTTACAGGTAGATAGATAAATGTTATCAAGAGAAGTATTCAGCGGGGTGTATTCATTGTAGGTCGGAATCCTTGACTTCCATTTTCCAGCTTCTCTTTTCTTTCCGGGATTTCCACCTCCGGATCCTTTGGACTGCCCAGGCTTATTCTGGACGTTGACTTGAACTTTCCCCAAACTATCGCCGGACTGCTTGACGGAGGTTTTACTTTTCACAGTCTCCTGAACAGGCTATGGTGCTTTATCTTGTCTCGTCCATCGAGCCTCCTCCCTCCGTATGAACTGATAAGCTTTGGAATAGAATCGTTCCAATGTAGCTGGGGGCTTTCCCGCCAACCAATCTCCAAACTCCGAGTCTGGATCTACACCTCACATTACCGCTATCAAAATTGCATGGTCGTTAGGATTGCTAACTTCAGTGGCGGCAACATAAAACCTCTGTACGTATGCTTTCAAAGACTCTCCCGAAGCCTGGATTACGCTTGATAAAGACATTACGTCCTTTGGACGGGTAGCATGTATCTTGAATTTTCAACAAACTTAATTGCAAACTCGTCGAAGCTGGATATAAATCGCGGAGGAAGCCGAGTAAACCACATAGTGGCGATTCCTGACAGAGTGATTGGGAAACACCCACACTTAGTTGCGTCATTTGCCCTTGCCGAATCCATCATCCATTCGTACCTCATCACGTGTTGCATAGTCGGCATATTGAATTTCTTGGGGTACTCAGCCTGTAGGATAACATCTATGAAGGGAGTATGACTTCTGGACACTCCCCAATCCTCGTTGGTCAGAACTTAGTTCTCTCTCATCAACTTCCTGACCATGGCCGATAAATCCGGAGTTTGTATGGAGGGTGGAAGGTTGGGTTCCGTTCCACAGGACCGTGCGGATTGGTGTCCCGCTTGATTTGGATCTTGGTGATCCGGGCGTCCGGTCTCATCACGTGCCTGATCCCTGGCGGATCGATCAGTGGCACCTGCTTGTGCTGCTTCATCCTTACGGCTCTACGTCTAGGAGGTTCATCAGCGGAGGTTGAGCTATCAGATTCAGAATAAGGAGTAGGACTACTTCTAGCTTTCTGATGCTGCTACAGGGCAAGCTGAGTCATGAGATTAGTATTGGCTTGAATCTGCTCTGCAAATTGCCTTCTACTTTCCCTGAGTTCTCTTATCAAGTCGTTGAACTCTGTTCGGGAAATGACCTCCGCTTGGTTCTGGGTGGAGGTTCCTGCTCCTTGAATTGCTGGTTGGTTGCTAGATCCTATCTGTTGTACACTAGCAGTTTCGTGGACATCTGCGTTGTGAGAGGCCGATCTAGTTCGTGGTCTCTCCATGGTAGAGTTGTTGGTTGTAACTCTGAGTAGAATCTACAGATGTCTTGTGAATGATTTGGATCTCCTTCAGGGGATTTTTCAATCCAATAGCTGCAAAGTAGATCCTATCATCCTGAGAATTCGATTCTCAGTGAAAGCACCAAAATGTTAGCACCAAAATTGGTCACTAATACCCTTAAGAGAGTTTGTGTAGAGAGATTAATGAAGAAAGTAAATTAAACCGAGGATAATATGCAGATTTAAATGCAGAAAGTACGAACACCAGATTTATAGTGGTTCGGCGTAATTGCCTAAGTCCACTTTAAGGTTAATCTTTATTGCTTTTCTCGATAATCGATTACAGATACAATCCGTATACCAACTATATTGAATACAATTGCTTAAGCAAAAAGATAAGTCTTTAATGAGTCTTGAATGCGGCAGAATCTCCCCGGTGTTCTCGAAAAAAGGTTCATTTCACCATGCCCTTGCTTCTCTATTTATATACGAAGGTAGGTTGGACTTCCTCGGTGGGCCTAGCAGCTTGGTATCTCGGCCCAAAAAGAGTGATCTCTGTGTGCCGACCTAGAGGTGCCGAACGGCAAAATGCTGAGCAAAACAGAAATGCCGAACAATGTTCTCACGCCGAACGAAGTGATGCCGAACAACTTGAATGCCGAACGAGGCATTTGTGCTGAACGATGTTCTCATGCCGAACGAAGTGATGCCGAACAACCTTAATGCCGAACGAGGCATTTGTGCCGAACGAAGTGATACCGAACAACCTGAATGCCGAACGAGGCATTTGTGTCAAATGATGTTCTCATGCCGAACGAAGTGATGCCGAACAATATGGAGTGCCAAATGAATCTGCCATGCCGAACATCCATAGATGCCGATCGATATTCAATACCGAACGTCTCTCAAGGCCGAACGCTCTCGCATGCCGAACGCTCTCGCGTGCCGAACGAATCATATGTGCCAGATGACTCTGGAAGCCGAGCACTTTCTAATGCCGAACGCTCCTTTATGCCGAGGTTCTTCTAATGCCAAACGCTCTTGACTGCTGAACCATTTTGTCATGCCGAACGACCCGATCTTGCCGAACGAGATTGCTGAGTCCTTAGTTGCCTGGTCAAACCTCCATGTAACACACTTCCTCCGTATTTTAAATGAAAAATAAACTATTTGATATTTATATCAAAATATATTCAATTCTGATGCTTATAGAATGATACCTTCGTATCATTTCTTGGATCATATCCAAAATCCCACAAATTCGATATCACTCCCTTTGACTTTGAAACATTTTGGTTGTTGTGTATAAACGATCTTTTATAAATAATTATTTAAGATTTTCCATTTCAATGCATATGTACTAAAACACTAAGTCTACCAAGCGATGATTTTGTGAGTAAATATGGATTAACTTGAGCAAGTTAAATAATGAATCTATTATGCTAATTTTAACAGTTGAAATTTACAATGTAATTCTTATCAACATCGTTCATACTATTCCAACTGGATTGGACTTATCCTTGAAGACTCATTCCCGATCGATGGATCATATTCCTTCAGGCTCAACTATCAAAATCGTATTTTGATGCTGTACTTGGAATCCATTTTGAATTTGCACACTTTACCATATTATAGAGTAAACACTCTTAATGGTTTAATTAACAACTGAGGATATTTATTCTTAACATTAATAAGAAACACATAGTTTGTCTTCAACGTGCAAGAATACTTATTAGACGTTCCAATTCGTTGTTTTCATTTTAGGTTTGATTAATTTTATTTTATCTCTCACAATCAGTTTTTCCCTTGGATCAAATCCATATCCATTTTTCTACCAATAATTTCTAAAATAAGTTCCTTTACTATGAAGTTGGTATTTCTTGAAACAATAATTATTTCTCGGTGAAATGGAATATGTATTCATAAATACTTTATGAATTACCTTATATATAAAACTAATTTGGTTTTAGTTGACAAAACTTATGTTCAAAACATAAATAAGTCATCCAACAATAATCGTTTCTAAAATTCTTTCGGGTTGATTCAAACAAGATCCGTCATGTAGAATTACTACATACATTCTTTCGACATGTACAACCTCCCAACTCGTTGGCCTAGAATATGTTGGGCTTTACCATAAGCCCTTATCTTGTATGGTTTTGTAAAGTATTCTTTAGATGAAATTAATTTTAACCTTGGGTACTACTCTTAAAGACACGACCTTAGAAAAATAAATTAACCCAGCTTCACACACAATGAATCATACTTTGTTCAACAATGTTTGATCACTCCTTATCGATACATCATTATGCATCACAAGGAGGAGTGACTTTTGAGATTGAATCTATATTATTTTTTAGATACAATTGAAACTCTTTTCAATGTACTCATATATCTAATCAAATCGGATCATCTTATTTTCCATTGCATGTTATTTTATTTACTTTCGTTTTATATTCTATGAACCCATCATTAACATACCACATGCATATCAAATACACATATTTATGTTTGTGATAATTTATTGATGAATACAATGAAGTACATGGAACCATATTAGGATTACTAGACTGCATATATTAATATGCATCAATTTGAAGGGTTCATCAACTCCTATGTTTCTCTCATCGAATGGGTGCGTTGCACTTGATTATTTGAGATATAGTTGACTAATACCATATGATTCATAATCATATATTCAAAGAATTATTTCTCAAACTATGGCTTAGTATATAATTTCAAAATAATTGCTAATAAATTTTATACTTCTGTATCTTCCAATGCTTCATAAATACTAGTACTATAGTTTTATTTTAGAATGAATATTTGTAATATTCACATTGAAATAAACCGTGTCTATTTTTCAATCAACAATAAAAAAAGTTATTATTTCGTACATTATGTTTTGTATGTATTATAAAAACAATTTTGTAATTTGATGCGACTAATAAGTGCTATATGGCACGCTTCCACTATTTCCGTCACTACTGTAATTGGTTTACAATCGTGAATCTTCAGATCAAATATCTTAAATTTAAAGAAATAAATGTCATAAGTAAAAAAATTCTATTTGAAAATACATTTTGGAATAGAATGATTTTCTCTTCCAATGTTAAGTATCTATAATTATTTTACAATTCTCGCTTCTGAATTTCTTTATGAACCAGAAGTAGTCATTCACTCTCTCCATCCTAATTGTATGTTTGGTTACATCCACTTTTATAAGTTTAATTTTCTTCTTAAACAGTCGAACCATTCAGAGGAAGTTTCTACTACGATATCATAAAGAACTCTTTGCAAAGTGTATTTAGTCATCCTTAACGTTTAAGGACATTAAATAAATTGCACTTTATGTAAATGGATCAAATTGACATTTCAATGGTCAAGTTTTTAGATTTATCTTACAGCCTTTGGTTGAGTGTTATATTTAACACAACAAAAATATTATTGTAATCAATCATATTGAATACACAATCACACACTATAGTTTTCTTTCCTATTTCAGTGAACTAACTTCATCGGGGTTTCATACATTATGAATTGTGACCGTTCACCATATAACATTTATATGTGATCGTATATGGATCAAATATTCATATTCTTATATTACTTTTAGAGTTCGAAACTCATTGAAGACAATAAATGGTCTCGAGCAAGTAGTGACCAAGTTACAAGCATAATTAAGCGGTTATATAATTAGGCATTTGCAAGGGACAACATGAAAATATTTAATTGCTAGTATATTTTATGTTTCTATTTATCAATATTAATTCAGTTCATTTACGTATTTTAATTGATAAATATTTTATCAATTATATTAATTGCACAAATTTATTAATGTTGATTATTATAACTTTATATAGTAGATGTTCTTACAATATTAAAAAGGTTAAATGCAACCATTTCTTTTTTAACTCACTAGTCTTTTATGCTTCTTTAAAAACAATGATGAAACATAGATGTTTTTCAACTGCACTAGTGGATGTTAGGATTTGTCTATCTTGGGATTCTGACCTTGAGATTGTTCAACAAGTCATAGCCCCATGAATGATGGATAACTCCTTATTAGTTGTATCCATACAACTCTTAACCAATGGTTCCCTATCCTAATCTCATTTTGACCTTGAGTTTGCTCAACAAATCAAAAAAAATTATTCGCTCGTACCTACCATTTCGCGACGGTCTAAATATAGTATACTGTACCTTGAGTTTGCAAAACAAATACATATAGTTATCTTACATCGTCTAAACAATATAGTAATAATACTACACATAGAATCTCAAGCTTGAGTTTTCTCAATAACCAAAGAGTATGCAAGTAATTTATTAATATATAAATGGTAGTGGTTAACCTTTATATATTAAAGATTCATAATTTTTAATATATTTAATTAAGTGATAATAACTTATGGAACATTATACTTTAATGAAATACCATCGTGATTCAAGTATATGACACATCAGAAATTATGGTATACATACTTTTACGTGTGTATTTATTCCATAAGTCTATTTGAGGCTTCTTTAATGTTCTACCTTTAATTATACATAAGTTTTATTATTATATAACATTTATACTTCATTTAACTTATATAATATTTTATGTATAACATTATATTAATTAAATCTTATTAATTTAATTTAATTAATTAATTCTTTAACTAATTATTATATTATTCAATTATAATATATTATATTGAATATGTTTACTATAACCTTTATAGTAATACACACATATTATATATACATATTAATTTATTAATTAACTTTTAATTTATTTATTTAATTAAACAATTTTGATTACATTTTATTAATTTCAAAATTCTTTTACACACACATGTATACTCGTATTATCATAAACAATTCAAGGAAACATATCGTCTATCATTATATATTATGCATGTATATATACTTAATTAATTAAGTTATTTAATTGATTCATTCATTTTATTAAACTTATAAATAAATAATATTTTCAAAATTAGTTTTATAACATTTTCGAACATTTTAGAAAACATATTATAATTTCTGTAATGTGTTTTATTTTAAATTTAACTTTTAAATTTCAAACTTTTATTTTAATTTTCAAAACAATTATGAAATTGGCCTAAGGCCCTGTTCAAATTAGACCGCTTTTATTAATTACGGGCAACCTTTAGGCTCACATAACTATTCGGGTCAAGCTGATAACCAAGTAGGACAGAGTACTTGATTACCCAACAATCCAGCCTAGACATTACCTTTCTAGACATTCTACTAATTAGGTTGTAAGCTTAATTAGTTAGCCATAATATGACTAATTTAGACCGCTAGCTCGCAGTCGAAAAATCAAGCAAATTTCAATTTTTCCCATTATTGGATCTTTAATGAGCCTATGTGATCTAATTCATTCAAAACTTTTCTAAATTTTCTTTTAAATAAAAATAATATTTCATTCGAATTTATAACTGGAATTTATTTTATATAATTTGTATTATATTCCATATATGTGTATCATATGTACATATGTGTGTGCGTGCACATGCAATAATATAATATACACATGGTTTGACATGTCCATGCATAGATGATGAGATTTACACCACAACTGACATGTTCATCCCTTGTGTATAACAATGTATTATCTAAATATACATATATGTGCATCAAAATTATTGTATAAACAAATATATGTATATGTACGCATAAATTTAATTATGTATTTATTATGAAATATTGATTATAAATTATTAATATAAATCATTTATGAAACATATATGTGTGTGTAATATAGTTAAATTTCAAAATTATTTTTTATATTAATTTGTAAAATAATTTAAAACCTGTAGTATGAAAATATTTTTTAATATATACATATACATACATATTATATAAATATATAATCATTTAATTAAGTTATATACACATACACATATATATAATTTTTTATGTATTAAATACATATATTTGTTATTTCTCACAGCATAATAATTTGTTTATTTTTCATTTTTTATTTAAATGATTTTTATATAAAATATACTATAAAGTTAAATCCTTGCAGATTTAATAATAAAAGGGTATATAAAATATCTCTGAAATCAAAATGCATATTTTATTTTAATTGATTTTTTACAGAACATTATATTATACACAAATGTATTAACATATTTTGCTTGTTCTACTAATATTAAATAAAATAATTAATTTAAATATTATATAAAATAAATATTTTTTATTGCAGAATGTTTTTTAAGTGTGTACAAAAAATTTAAAAATATTTTAAACACATATATCACGTGAGTTAATATTTTATAATTGGATTTAATTGATAAAATCATTTAATAATAATATTTGATAAAATATTAATTCTTTTTATTATTAGGCAAAGATCAACAAGGTGATGTATATATATAATTAATGTACATTTGTATGTAACTATTGACGTGCGATGATAAAGTAATAATCGATTCATCATATGATTTATTTAGCCAACATATGATCGATCGATTAACTTAGACAATTCGAAATATTAATAAATCTGAAGTATAGCATTCACCAAGGCCTAGAGATCACACTTTGAATAATGAAATAATCACTTAAATAGAATTCCAAGTTCTACAGTTGCTGATTACCAAACTGCTTTATCACCGAGGATTGAAACAAAAAGTTTTCACTACAACAAAATTCCCTTTTACATAGAACCATCCCTTTTGTAACTGGTTTTTAACAAAGGGTTTGCGACCATCGTATTATGCATAGTTGTAATAGAGTTGGAGTTTGGAAAGGGATATTTCTAGGCGAAATTTTTAGGTAGGAGGAGCAAAAAATCTAAAAAGAATGATTAAAAAGTGGCTTATTTAAAGGGAGATAGGAGAGTGAAAAGTGGATCACAATTCCTAATACCACTCTTACCATTTCCACTCCTCTTTACGTTCAAAATCACCAAGACACATCATAAATGGCCGGCCTTTCTATGCAATCATCATATAATGTCTGTTGCATTTGAATCCAAAATTAAACGCGTAACAGTATTGTTTATCAATCAGTATATTCATAACTATTATAAATACACTATAAAACATCGTTCAGTACATCAAATATAAAATTTCATAATTAATATTTCATAAATATATTTAATTTAATTAATTTATAATAATTACAAATTAATTAAATTAGGTAGTTAAAAGGAGTATTCATCGTTTCGATTGTGTGACTCTTAGGTGTAAATTTGGTCATCAAATAATATCGCATAATTCGAGTATTAACGTTCACACGTCACTTAGCAGGTGGTGTGATATTGTGGTCAAATTTGTCGCTTATTCAGTTTTGATAAAATTCAAATTAATTAAAGGTGATACTTGGTAGTGATAATTATTCACACCAATTCCCTTTGTCAAAACTATATCACTTAAGGACTTATGGGATATGGTAACGGTTAAAATTCCAATAGCGTCCACATTTAAATTTATAGTTCAAACACAAAGTCTTTGGTTCAATAATAATAATTATTATCAATCGAACTGCTCTTACTAGAGACTTTGACTATGAGTTGACTTCAGCTAACCATAATACTAAACTTATATCACTAAGAAGATGAATCCTCTTTTGAATAGCATTTCTCTTCCAATGCTTCTACTCACCCAATTATAATTATTCGACGGACGTCATGCCACAATTTAACCAATCAAAGCGGAGCTTCCATATAGAAGATTAATGGTATTCTCAAGTCCAGAGAGCTATGTAATTTTGTCACATCAATATTTTCTATTGGACCTTAGTTATATTAACCAACAGAAAAGCTATCGAGTGAGCTATTCCATAGTTATCCAATAATTATCAATATATAACCTCTTGGTGCCCCTAGTAATCATGAGCAATACACCGTCCGACATTTGGAGAGTGTTACGTACTCTAGTATCAATGGATGTATCGATATCCAGTCTCAATATATCTTTGACTAGGAATATATAAAACGGCATATTTATTTTATTGTGATAAATCACTCATGGTTATAATAATTGTAACTAATATCACAAAACATGTCGTTTATGGATTTTCTATTAAATATACTTTGAATTAAATTAATTATTAATATTATGTCAAGTATAAAATATAAATAAAACACCTTTTATTTTGAATAACATTAGTTATCGAGTTAAATATATGTAACCAATTACATAATAGCTCCTAGGGCATACACCTAACTCTGTCACACATAACCTTTTAATTAAGGATTTTCTCATTATATTCTTTAAATTAATTATTTAATTATTTATATCACAATATAACAAAATATATAAAAGAAATAACACCGTATTATGAACAGGATTGACTACAAAGTTAGATGTATGCGATAACTGTACAATTTCCTCTAGGGCATGCTATTAACTTTTTCAATAAGTACTTTTGTAAATAAGATTGGGCTTCCTTTCAGGATAAACAATTCTATTGCTTGAACCAAAAATGGCACAAACTCCCAATAGATTGAGTAGAGAATAAAAGGAAAAGTGAAGAAAATTAAATAAAAAAAGAGCAAGAAAAGAACACATGGCATTTTTTAGTGGTTTGGCTTATCTAGGCCTACATCCACTTTGTTGATGGTTTATAGTGCTTTTTACACTTTCGATCTTACAGATCATTATAAATCCATTACGAATATAGTCCACCAAATGAGCCCCTACCCTCGTATTTATAGTTGTAGGTTGCTTGAAAATTCGCCTCCGTGATCTCCACCTCATTCTCCACACCAAGACCAGGTCCCTAGAGAAAATGGTGGACACCTCATCCAAATTCATGGATTGATACCGATTTATGGTCTTGAATTGGTACCGATCCATAAAATGGTCATAAGGACCATTTTGAATGCTTTGTCCTGGCTTGATTCATAGTTATTTTCATGGTTCCAAACTTGTTACATCATTATTAGCTCATTCTTGAGCCCAAATGATGGATCAGTGGGAGAATGGAGTCGTTGTCTTTAAGTGCTCATTGAGATCGATAAAGATTTGCATGGGATCAATGAAATGGGACTTGGAATAAGCTACTAGCATCGTCACTTGTGTATAAGAGAAATTGGGGTTGGATTGGATGAAATTTTCTGGATCTGTACCAATCTATGGTGTTGGATCGGCAGCGATCCAACACTTTGGTAGGTTTTGGGTTATGGTTTCTTAGGATGGCTTTGCACTTGCCTTATGATCTTGCATATGCTTGGTTTTCTTAACTCCGGGTCTATCTCTCCGAGTTCCTTGCCTTGGTAGATTGTACGTTTGACTCGTCCAGTTTGTCCATATATTACCTGGTAAAAAGGCGGGATAACACTTACCCCCAAAGCATGCCTTGCAAGTGGAATCCGTGGTCGTTCAAGACCGATAATCAAATCTAAGGTCTCTCCAAACCCTTGCTAAGCCCAGTCCGCTTGCTCTTTGATGAGGGGACTCAATGACAAGCAAGCCCATCCGTTCACGCTCCTACAAGGCTACTAACTTCTTGCACTCTAGTCCCTACTCTCTGGTCCGGACTAAAGGTGATCAATATCGTACAAGTCCAACCTCTCGCTCTCCAGTAAGGTACTTTCGCCTTGCACTCCAATTCCGTCTCTCTGGATGGGACTTAAAGTAATCAGTTTCGTACAAATCCATCCACTCGCTCTCCGACGAGGGGACTTGCACCTTGCACTCTGGTATTGTCTCTTTGAACTGGAATTTAAAATGATCAATTTTAGACATCACATTCAATGTGGTTTTTCAAAAATCTAAATATTCAAATCAACTCAATTCAAAGCAAACAAGTAAAAATCTTAAGCGTTTGTCCTTGACATCCGACTCAAAACATGCTTAGAACCAATCTAGGTCGTGTATGCATGTAAGCGGTCCGAGGTTATTACCATCCTAAGTAGTCATCTTAATCACCTGACTTAGAGCGTGCCTAGGGATCGTTCGAGATCCCATGCATGTGTAAGTAGCTAAGGTTATTATTACCTTTATCACTTAATATGAAAACCAAAATGCGTGAAAAGGAACGAAAAAATAAAATGTCAAATTTGACCATACTCGACCTCGATCATGTGATGAAGGCTACTCCATCATGATTATGTGATGACTATCCTCGACCTCGATCCAAGGATGTTTCCATTCACTGCAGATGATGGCTGCTTTTGTTCTACGACCACAACACGGTTTCTAGCATATTGCTGCAATTGGTTGTTTCAGACCCGTTCCTCGATCAAATCATGCAGGTGTCTACAGTCATTTGTGTTACGCTTATCCAGCTTGTGGAGTAGGCAATATTTTCCAAACATCCTTTCACGGCCTATGCGCTCTCTCCTTTTTCGTTTCTGATAGGGGATCTGTCCACTAGTATCGAGGTAAATCCGCTCGGGGGCTCGTTCAAATCTATATAAGGTGAGAATTTTGCTTCCCTTCTTTACCGTTTTAATCCTTCAAAGCCATCACCCATCTTTTGTATTCCATTATCTTTGCTAGATCCTTCTTCGAGTGGTCGTCCACCATTCACAGCATTAATCCCTTTCTCTTCTACTTCAGTGTCCTCCTAATGCATATGCCTTTCAGCTTCATGATAAAATTCTATGAGGTCCATCTGTTGATCTCGCTCCAAAGAAACATTAAAATCTATCTTACCAGCCCCTTCAGAAACTGCTGTTACTAAGACCATTGATGGATCTGGCCTACCTACAGTAGTAGCCTCTTCCTTAAATCTCATCAAAAAACTCGTAAGGGACTCTCCCACCCTCTACTTCACACTTAATAATGTCATTATGTTCTTGGGTTGTGAGATATGGACCCAAAACTATCTTATAAATCTATCCACTAACTCGGTCTATATGCTTATGGAATCGTTATCTAGCAGCCTAAACCATAACGCTGCCAAATCCGTCAAACACAATAGTAAGCACAGTCCTATTACTTCTTCAAATGAACCTAACACCTCCATGTGTCGGATGTACCTCATTAAATGAACTGTCAAATCAGTTATTCCGTCATACGTTGGTTGCTTGAAATCAGCCGGTTTCCTAGCGTACCAAATGTTTGAAGTGAATGGACTCATGTTTACATCTTCCAGGCTTTGGTTGGGCAATCCATATTTCATTGCTTTTCTCACTATCTCGACAAGTCATTTAACGTCATTCAAGGGAATTCTAAAATTAAAATTCCCAATTTTCCCTCTATTTCCACGAGGAAACTCTGGCACATACTCCTCTAGTCGTGCATCCATATTCTGATCCGCGTTCAAATACTTAGCGTCATTCCTTGGATATGGACCATCTCTTACTAAGCCATTTTGGGGCATGCCCCTTTATTCTTGGGGATCAATACTGATCCATGCTCGTGGATTAGTATTGATCAATGCGACTTGTGCAGGTTTCACTACAGTTTGTCCCACTTGGATCCTAGGTGCATTCGCTTAAGATTCTGGTCTTTTGGTTTTGATTTTTCGCAACTTTGGCTATTTCTGCTTCTCCCGTTCTCCCGATGAGATTATTCATTATCTCTACCTAGTGAGCGATCATCATTTCCTGCAATCCATTCACCATATTTTCCATCTCAACCCTGGTTATATAAATGGATGGAGGGCTGGCTCCTGAGGATGCCTCTTGGATGTCCCTTTGTTGATTTCCTATAACAACGGTCTTCCAAGTTGATTTTCTCGTCATTTAAAAAAATTTCAAATCTTGAATCAGTGAAATCAAATGGTTCTCAGTAAAAGCACCAAAATGTTTGAACCAAAAATGACATAAACACCCAATAGATTGTATAAGGAATAAAAAGCAAAGAAAAGTAAATTAAAAAGAGCAAGATAAGAACACATAGTGTTTATAGTTGTTCGACTAATCTGGACCTATGTCCACTTTACTTTATTGATGGTATATAGTGTTATTCATACTTCATTCTTACGGATTGGTATAAATCCATTATAGATCGGTATAAGTCCATGGATGGTTACAAGAGAACATTGTTAATAATGCAAAGAAGAAAAGGATCCTTCAAAATGTGCTCCTACCCTTCTATTTATAGCTATAGGTTGCTTAAGAACTTCCCCTATTATCATCACCTCGTTCTCCATGCTAAAGACTTATTCTCTAGAGAAAATGGCTGAAATCTCATCAAAATTCATGGATCGATACCACTCCATAAAATGGTCATATGGACTGTTTCGAATGCTTTGTCTGTCTTGATTCATGGTTAGCTTCATGATTCCAAACTTGTTTGCATCATTATTGACTTATCCCTGAGCCCAAATGATGGATCAGTGGAAGAAAGGAGTTGCTGACTTTAAGTTCTCATGGAAGTCGATAGTGTATTGCATGGGGTCGACGAAATGAAACTTGGAATATGCTATTAGCATTATCACCAACTATTAGCACCAAAATTGGTCACTAACACCCTTGAATAGAGTTATGTTGGTCACTAACACCCTTGAATAGAGTTATGTAGGGAGATTAATGAAGAAAGTAAACTACAATGGAAAAATAACTCAATTGAGTGTAAAAAGAATAACAAAAACGAGAACACCAGATATATAGTGGTTCCACGTAATTGCCTACGTCCACTTTGAATATGATCTTTATTACTTTTCCAATCACTTGAGTACAGATACAACCACAAACAAACAACTTGAATACAAGTTGAATAGGAAATAAATGAGGAAAGAAAGTGACAGAGTCTCCCTGACGTTCTCTAGAAAAAGGTCCCTCAAACTGGACCCCTGCCTCTCTATTTATAGACGAAGATAAGCTGGTTCGTCCATCTAGGCCCACGACTAAAATAGTTCGGCCCATAGTTGATAGGTTAGGTAGATCGAACCAGACATGTCGATCCACTACCACCGATCTACTCATGCTGATCCTGGATTCTCTGGATGTTGACTCAGAGTTGATCTCACTCACGCCCGAAGCAACATGGCCTTTAGCCCGAAGTAATTTGTTATTATGCTCATGCCAAAACCCGTTCCTCCATTCCTACCTTCCAGTTATGTTGGCCGATCGCACATTGTCGAACCACTAAATGCCGATCCGCCTGAAACAATCCCTCCGAGGCCGAACCACTAAGGGCCGAGCCACGTAAAACAGTCCTTTTGAGGCCGATCCCATATTGGTGAACACTAAAGGCCGATCCACCTGAAACAATCCCTCCAAGGCCGAACCACTAAGGGCCGAGCCACATGAAAGAATCCTTCTGAGGCCGATCCCATATTGTCGAAACACCAAAGGCTGATCCACTAGAAACATTCCCTCCGAGGACGAACCACTAAGGGTCGAGCCACATGAAACAATCCTTCTGAGGCTGATCCCATATTGCCGAACCACTAAAGGCCGATCCACCTGAAACAATCCCTCTGAGGCCGAACCACTAAGGGCCAAGCCACCATGACCAATCCATTTCGATCTATCTCCCTTGATCGACCCTACGTGATTGATCCACAAAGGCCGATCCGAACAAATTACACCGATTCTTTATATTTCCAATCCTTTTTTGGCTTGAGTCTTGTCGAGGGCCAACCATATCCTCTACAACTATCGCCTCATGGCCGAGCCAAATAGCCGGATAACATTTGCCCCCCAAAGTGCGTTGTGTAAATCAACATGACGCACTTTGAATCAGCGAGCAGTCCCTGCTTTCAGAGGTTAGTTTATTCAGAATGATAACTGTCTATTGCTTTTTCATTATCCTTCGAACGTCGCCTGAATGCATTTCCTCAATCACGAAGAGGATCTTAAAATCCTATTTTTAACTTTTCAAAAGCTAGATATATACAACCTTTCGAAGGCTGAATCATGGTGGATTTTCCAAACCTATGCTCCTCCACATATCTTGTGGTATTCATCTCATTATCGCATACCATCCTCTACTATCATTATATGTGTGTGCATTTATTATTTATTATTTATTTTTTTAGAACAAGAAGGGGGTCAGCATACGAAGGCCAATCCACATGGTAGGTTCCCTTAGCAACGGCCGGCATGTTCACTTGCCGACCCAATGATGTGACGTGACCGCGTTTATAGGAAAACGCCCCTTCGTCTCCCCTGCACCATATATAAACTCATGCCTTTTTTTTGTCCCACATCTCACTTTATTTCTTATCTTCTCCAACGTTTCTCAAAACCCAAACTCCTTCCCTCTACCGAACGTCTTTCCCATCTCATTCGATCACCATCCAAATGTGCTGCCCTATCCTCCTCAACTCCAAGCCTCAAGAATCAATTACCTCAACCTCGAATTGACGCATAGGTGAGATTCCATGAATTAATTTAAATTCCTAAGACATGCCTACTTGAACTCGAACTAGATTAGGAAGGTGTGTGTATACAGCCCTATGCAATGAATGGGCGAGGACGGAAACATGGTGAGTAAGGGACAAGCACGGATAGTGAAGCATTTTGGACATGGGATTGGACCAGGTTGAGAGGAGTTAGCATAGGTGTTGATTAGAAGGGAAGTCGGTGATGTTTAAGAGAAGAGGATTCGTTGTTTTGTGAGAGAGAGGAGTTCGGTGATTTACAAGGGTCGGTGCATAGGCTGTAGGCTCCTACTTGGCACACCAATCGAGGAAAAGGGTATGTACGTTATTGGAGTAGAGCTGGACCGATGGGAGTTGGGCAATATAGTGGTTCAGTGGTACCCTTGGAATAAAGTGGGTTGGTATTCCGAGAGGGAGTGTCGATTGGTTTTGAGACAGAGAGAGAGAGGGTCGTCACCGAGAGAGAGTGTGGGTCGGTGATTCGTAAGAGAATGGGTCGGTTGAGGGGCGATCGGTATAGAAGGTTAGATGTTTGGATCGTTATTAAGTATCAGGGTCAGCATTGGTAATCAGGACTGTCTTAAATTGAACACTGCATACACCAGGACTATATATTTTCACGCCTTAGCACAAAACAATGGACAATGACAAGAACTAAAGCATATGAACCCATGGACTTAACTTTAACTAGCAATTCTATAATTCAAGTAATTCTAAACACGAATCCAATCAAACAAAAATAAGTAAAAGCCTTCACTATATATGATGCCTATCTCGGACCCCAGGACTTATGCTTATAGATCATAGGACAAATTTTGGCAACGGTCAATATGACAGTCTTCAGAGATGACAACTTAAAGCTCCGTCACGCTATATTTTGTTCTTTAGAACTTCAATTTATCTATACTCTTTGCTTGAATCGCCACACTAGTTCACACACAACACGGGGGAATACTCTGTTGTTATATTTGATATCTATTATCTTTCAAATATAGATTAAACAGGTTTCTATTCACACCAATCGCTCTTTCGAGATGTCCAAAAAATCAAGCTGCGCTACTGTTTCTGTCAAGCTTAAGCCAAGTTCTCGGTAGGAGGTAGTGGAGAGTGAACTCATTGTTAGCCTCTATAACCGACATCCTAGATCCACCTGTCGCAACTATAGGCCCGACACCCGATGCTGTAGACGAGGCCGTCATTCTAGATGACCCCATCGACTCTCAAGCCTCGAAAATTAGCGAACCTTCTCTCTATCGATTATGTTCTATCCACGGAATCCCTTTCGAAGACGTTCTGGTTCCTTTGGCATAAGATCGGCCTCACCTTCCCCTAGCCGGATATAGTGCATGCAACAAATTTATGTGCCATGTCAGAAATGTGCCACCTTTCAATTCATTCATCCGTAAAGTGTTGTAGTATATTAGGATTGCTCCAGCATAACTACACCACAATGGCAATGCATTTATTCATGGTACATGCATTCTTTTCATGAGCGTCTTACTCAGACCTCCGACTCTCAAGGATATCCGTTATATTTACCACTTCAAGAGATGTACCGACAGTCCATCTTACATATTCCTTGAGCCACACCCCTAATGCCAAGTCCTAATGGGTGCATGGAGAAAATTTTCTTAGTACAAACAAGAGTGGTTCTACGTACGCTGTCCTCTCGGTTTCGCGAGAAGATGTCTAGAAGGGAGCAAGTCTCATTTTTATCCCAATCTTTGTCTTAAGGCCCGAAGTGCATCTTTCCTGAACTTCTTTCAACTATTATAGGTATCCGGCCACGACCCGTAGGCTATGGATATTCTGAGGCCGTCGAGGCCATCGAGCTACTCCCGTGGGATATCGAAACATTAAATCTGTAATTACCAACGAACTACTCTCAAATTTCGGATTACTAGAAGAGGGCCGCCAGACTAGCCTTCTAATTGGTGCCATTATAGCAAGAACGACTGTGGAAATGAGCAAAGAACAAGCTGGACCTTCAGTGTCCCCTGCCGAAGGGGCCCCCGATACTACCGAGGAAGGTGAGATTAAAGAAACTAAGGTGCTAGTGGTGACTGACGAGAATGTAAGTTCTAGCCAAGCACCAGTAGCCGATGCACCTGACATCGATGAACCACCGCCTCATTCGAAAAAGAAAAAGTGTCTAGCTTATAAGCTAAAAAATAAAAAGTTGGCGGAACTTCAAAGGTCATGATAACTCTGATCGAGAAAAAGTCGTCTTCCCAAAACTTAGAGGGCTCATTAAAGGGCCCATCTGACTTGACCATCCCTGATGATATACTGAATTACGATTTCAATAACCCCAAGGCTATGGGATTTAATTCACCCACGAGAAGCGATGAAGGCGCTTAGTCTCATCATCAAGGAGAGAAAACTCCAATGAGTAAAGTGAAAAACACTGGTTCATCGAGGGGATGCACTTGGACACACACAAACACTTACACTCTACCATGCACTTGTATTCCATTCATCGCTCGATTCCTACTAACTCGTCCTCATTCGAGTTTATGTGTAGGTGATATAGGGCATACTGATGGCGTTGACCGCCTTCATGGATCCTCCATCTTTTACCATTCTAGTCGAGACTCTGGGTCAGGGAAACGGCGAGATAGGGACAACAACGGTGATAGAGATTATCGTCCCAGAGAGTCCTCGTCTTCCAGAAGGAGAACCCACGACCATTCTTTATATCCAAATGATCCTCCCCATCATCCGGAGCATAGTGGGGAGAAGTCTGCTCAGAAGAGATCCCATTCTGAAGTTCCTCGCCATCAACATTTTGCTCTTCGAGCGCCAAGCAATCCCGTAAGCCTTATAAAAAATCCATGAATCCGGTTAGGCTGATTCCCCCAGCCTCCTCTCACTATCCATCGATGATGGAAAAATTAGCTGAGCTTAAGGTTACATTCCCGAAAATATGTTTCGATGGACTAAATTTGCTCCTCGCAATCCATCCTATCCCTAGACATGTCAAATAGAGTGCCATAGCCTGCAACAACGATGTATATTTTCAACATGATGCGTTCATACACTTGGTGGAGAAAGTTTCAAAGATCTCTACTGAATGCCAACACGAGATTGATCGCCTCAAACTTGAAGCAATTCATGACAAAGACATCATTAAGGGCCATGATGAAGAGCTATCCTCATATAAATCTTAGCTCGAGGCTACCCAGAAAAATGCTAAGGACACAGCCGAGGTAGTTAGTCGATTGGAGGTCACTCACAAGAAAGAACTCAATAAGGCAATTCAACGCAGTAGCGCTCTAGCTTTGGAGAAAGACACTATCCAAAAAGAAAAGGACATTCTCGCTCGACGGGTCAAAGAATTAGAGGAATTGCTCTTTAAAGAGAGAGAAGAGGAAATCATGGCACAGGAAGAGTCACAAAGATACTTTGATGAAATCATCGAAACATGGTTTCTAAAGGAAAAATCGATGAAGAGCTATCCCGGGTTGAAGCATTAGAAGAAGCAGCTCGCGAGGAAGGCTAGAAGATGGCGCACATAAAGAGGAAGCCGCTGGCCCGTCGGGCTTTGAGCCTCAAATTCCTCCCCCTTTACTTGACCAAAACTCCACCGCTTAATCCCTTCGAGCAACATGTGAGTTACAATCCAGAGAAGCTTGGACTTGGCATCCACATCTATCCCCAAATCCAGAGAAGCTTGGACTTGGCATCCACATCTATCCCCAAATCCAGAGAAGCTTGGACTTGGCATCCACAATCCAGAGCCAAATGGAAGCTGGTACATGACCCCTCCTCCTAAAGTTCATAGAGTCATCGCTTTTGGGAAATAACTGTCATATCTTAACATTCACTTTTCATGAATTCATGCAGGTCATTCTAGCCCAGAACCGACTCCAAGGAGCGATGTCGCCACAAAGCAAGAAGAAAAATAGACTGAAGTACTCCACACTAGCGATACCCCTGGTCCCGACGCTCAAGTAGTAGGCGCGCTTGAAGAAGATAATCTCAGAGATACTTCACCCATAAAGGGACATGACGCTGTCAAAATCACATGCGCTTCTGAGCATACTTCCCAACTTTGCATGAAGGAGCAAATCGAGGATGAGGTGAAAAAGAAAACCAAAGTTAAGATAGAATCTCAGGTGGTGGAACTCAACGATCCCCTTAATAGGCCCTTGAAGGTCATTCTCCCTGGTGGGACCACACCTTTGGAAGTCCGCCTTCCCTCCTCGGATACCACGTCACTTGGAAGCAAGGGGTCCTGGAGAAAATGCTAAGTTGAGGGGGCTTCGGAGAAGTCGAAGAAGGAAAGAAAGCCTAAAAAGTAGCTGTTGTTTGGTCATGCTTGCTTAGCATAAATAAGCCAAAATTATGTGGTTACTCCCCTTTTCCTCCCTTTTTTGTAGTCATCGTAGATAAACTTCGGCTCCGAGCTTTGGCGAAGTTGTAATGAAACTTCTTTTCGATAAGTAAACAAAATTTTGCTTCTTTGTATTTCTAGACTCTCATCGCTTAGCTTATAATATAATCTATAATTGAAATTCAGAGTCTTGTGGGTCACGTAAACTCCAGTCCACTTTCATAGGACTTGAAGATTTTTGATTTATTTATACTCTAATCCTCATTTTGGGGACTTTGAGATTATTGAATTGTTTATACTCTAGTCCGCACTCTAGAGTCTCAGAGTACTCTAGTCCACACTCCGGAGACTTATAGATTTTTTGAATCGTTTTTACTCTAATCCACACTCTGGGGATTCATGGTACTCTAGTCCATGCTCTGGGGACTTAGAGATTTTTCGAATTGTTTATACTCTAGTCTACGCACTAAGGACTCAGAGTACTCTAGTCCACGCTTTGGGGACATGGAAATTTTTGAATCGTTACACTCTAGTCCACACTCCGGGGACTCAAAGTGCTCTAGTCCGTGCTTTGGGGGACTTAGAGATTTTTTTAAATCATTTATACTTTAGTCCATGCTTCGAGGACTCAGAGTACTCTAGTCCATGCTCTAGGGACTTAGAGATTTTTTAAATCGTTTATACTCTAGTTCACACTCCGAGAACTCAGAGTACCCTAGTCCACGCTCGTAGACTTAGAATTTTTTTGAATTGTTTATATTCTAGTCTGTGCTCTGATGACTAAGAGTACTTTAGTCCACGCTCTGGGGACTTAGAGATTTTTTGAATCGTTTATACTCTAGTTCGCACTACGGGGACTCAGAGTAGTCTAGTCCATGCTTTGGGGACTTAGAGATTTTTTGAATCATTTATACTCCAGTCCGCAATCTGGGGAATCATAGTACTCTAGTCCATACTCTGGGGACTTAGAGGTTTTTTGAATCGTTTATACTCTATTCCGTACTCTGGGGACTCGGAGTACTCTAGTCCATACTTTAGGACATAGAGATTTTTTGAATCGTTTATTGATCGACTTTTAATTTTGTGTGTGCATTCATACGCTAGATAGATAAATGCTATTTAATTTTGCCATGGAATTATAACACACGAAACACCAATAATTCATAGAAAAACAGCTTCAAGCCTTTATTGATTGTAAAAAATAGGGAAAAATTCAATTGTCTTATTACATGTCGAAAACATAGAACAACAAAAGAAGCACATATTGGAAACAATTTCTACTAAAATGTAAAAGAAAGACTAAGTATAATAATGGCGCAAATGTTCGCTATTCTATGCTCTGGGAAATGTCACGCCATCAATAGTCGCTAGCTTGAAGGTTCCTTCTCCAAGCTTCCCGTTCAATACGTAGGGACCTTACCACATGGGATTCATATGTGACAAGACTGGAAAAATTCGCTTCAAAACTAGATAGCCCACATTGAAAGTTCTCGGTCGAACTTTTTCATTATAGTATTAGGTGAATCGGTGCCGATATGCAGCTGCCTTTAAATCAGCTTCTTCACGTTTCTCATTGACAAAGTCCAATGACTCTAGTAAAAGATTTCGATTTGTTCTAGGATCTTAATGAGTCACCCAATGAGAGGGAACTTTAAGTTCCATGGGTATATCAGCTTCAGTGTCGTATGCCAAGGCGAATGGAGTGTGGCCAGTCGAAGACTTATGGGTGGTTCTGTACGCCTAAAATGTTGTTGGAAGCTCATCCACCCACTTGCCTCTTGCCTTCTCCAAACATTTTTTTAGATGGACTTGATTATCTTATTTACGGCTTCCACTTGCCCATTCGCTTTTGGGTGAGCGACTGCTGTAAACCTTTTCTCAATGCAATATTTTGCAGAACTTTTTGAATTCTCTACTCTCAAATTGAGTTCCATTGTTAGTAATAATAGTCTGTGGGAGGCTAAAATGGCATATAATGTTTCACATAACAAAATTAACGACCTTTTTGGTGGTGATCGTAGCTAATGGCTCCGCTTCTGCCCACTTGGTGAAGTAATCGACCGCGACGATTGCGTATTTCGCACCACCTTTGAAGATTGGAAAGGAGACGATTATATTGATCTCCCATATTGCAAATGACCATGGACTAACCATTTGTATGAGTTCCATCGACAGTGCTCTCGGGATCTTTGCGTATTTTTGACATTTGTCGCATCTCCTTACATAGTCCGCGACGTCCCGATTCATGGTTGGCCAATAGTATCCATGGCAGAGGATCTTTTTAGCTAGTGTCTGCCCCCAGTATGGTCGCTACATTCTCCTTCATGGACTTCTCTTAAGACCCGCTTTATCTCATCGTGGGCGATGCATCAAAATAAGGGAACAAAGAATCGCTTCCGATATATTACTCCATCCTGCATTATATACCATGAGGCCTTGCAAACGACTTGTCGTCTCTCGTTCTTTCTCTCGGGAAAGGTTCCATGTAGCAAATATTCTTTGAATGGGGTTATCCATAACTCCCTTTCAGTTTCCCATCCCCGACACAAGATCTACCTCCATCTCGTATATACTCAGGGTGTGTAAAGTTTCAACGGGAACCAAAGCCCATCTATAGTGCATCACAGTACTAGAAAATTTTTCCGAGGAGTCGGCTTCCCCATTTTATTCACACGGAATGTGCGAAATATCATAGTATTCAAGGTCCACCAACAATTCTTGAACCCGAGCGAGGTCTGAGGCAAGCCTTTCCCCCTTTGCTTGATAGCCTCCCCGTACTTGGTACACCACCAACTGTGAGTCACAAAAGATTTCAATCGATTTCACTTCAAGTTCTTTGGTAAGCTTCAGTCCAATGATCAATGCTTCATACTCAGCTTCATTGTTTATAGCGGGGAAATTAAGTTCCAAAGCATAACAAATTGATTGGTTCTCGGGAGTTAGAAGAATAACACCAGCTCCAGAACAATGGTCGTTGGATGCCCTATCGGTATATAGCTTCCATAGAACAATGAGAACCACTTCACTTCCACTTGGCTCATCTGATATGGTGAATTCTACAATGAAATCTGCTAGCTCTTGCCCTTCGATAGCCCTCTGCGGCAGGTAAGTGATGCCGAACTGACTTGGCTCAATGTTCCATCTAAGTAGCCTTCCAGACATCTTCTGTGATGCCCCACCTCTATGCCCACGCTAGCCAAGGACACTACGGAGTAATGCAGTCAACTAGCACAAAGAATAAGGCTGTTGAGGAGCGACCATCCATGCAATTGCTTTGTGCAAGCGCCGATATGTCAGATAGTATAACATGTATTTCAAGAGGAAATCCAACATACCGATGCAAACTCAAAGCTACTACACAATGGCTATAATATCTTCGGAAACAAATATAGAAATAAGCATAACACAAATTAATCACAGATATTCATATCACAAAGGCAAAAATAGATATGAATATAACACACAGAAGTGTATATCAGAGTAGTGGTCAAACAAGATCCACAATATCACAAAGGAGTAGATACAAGTGCTAACAAAAGAATATGTATACATCAAGGAGTCTCAATCTCTAATGTATGTCAACAAAAACTATAAATCTAATGTAGTTAGACAAAAGTCAGATGATGGCACCATATAAAGAGTCAAGCAGAAGCATATGTAATATCTCGGTCTGACCCGAGTATTATTTAATAAGAAAATAATAAACGGATCAGTCTTGCTACAAATATCAGATAAAATGATATAGGATAAGAGATATGACAAAAACATATGATAATCATAAATCCATACTATGATAAGTATGTAATTGAGAATCAACTGGATATTAATAAACATCATAAGAATCTTCTCAAAGATCAAAAAGAATGTCATACTCTTTATTTTTATTCACCAAGTCGAAAATATTGGCAAACATCTCAATGACAATCGTAAAAGTTGTTGAAACACAAATTCACCATTACACAAATATTGATAAAGCTTATCAATGTAAATCACGAAAATTGGTGAAACACAAATTCTAGAAATCAATCAGTAGAAATTCAGAAATCACAAAATAAGGGGGAAAGAGGCCTATCACAAAACGGGAGCATTAAAACTCACCAACACGTGTATCACAAAACGGAACGCTACCATGGTTGCTAACCATTAATTTTGAGCCGAAGCTCCACTAAAACGGCCCGAAGGCCTTAGAGCCAAAGCTCCACTAAAACGGTTCGAAGCTGGGTCGCTACCCCACCAAGCCGAAGCTCCACTAAAAACGAGGTTTAATCTCCCTCGCAGACAAAGAGACATCGCACATTGCTTGTCTAAATCACAAAATGACCATCATTGATCGGTAAGTGTAAATTACACTAAGCTAGTAAATAAATGAGTTTAGCTTCATGTCCCATAACCATTAGCTTAACTTAATTATTTACGAACAAATTGTAGACTTCCACTCGAAAATAGCCACAAAAGATTCAATCGAACAAGTCCAAGGATTAACCAACGAAGTAAACGCAAGCGTTTCATACCACTTGTTTTACTAAGTCGTTTAATTAGATTTCTCATAAGAGTGAGGTAAAGGTTTGTGTATACTAATAGGTTGGAAAAAAGGTTTTAATAAACGAGCTTTGTATTAAAATAGTGTTGAAATCGTTTTGATGAAAGAGTTTGGATATTTACTACTAGTATAGAAACCTTTGCATTTTAAAGTGAAAAATCATAGAAATGATTGTAGAAACAACCAATCATCAAAATTCACATTCGAAGACGTGAATAAAATCCAAAGAAATCGATATCGAATCCATCAAGTTGGATGTTCCAAAAATCCCAAAGAAAAGGTCATCAAAGTCGATAGTAAATGATAACAACAAATGGGAATCAACACGAATCGATTAAATTTGGAAACTAAGCAAAACAGGCATAAATAGGCATAACAGGAAAAATAGGAGCAGGTCAGTCGACTGGTTCACTGAGTCAGTCAACTGAACACATACCCTGAAAATTCTCGGGTTTCAGCTCAGTCGACTGGCTCAGAGGGTTCAGTCGACTGAACACTGTTTTCCTACATTCCTAACCTATTTTAATTGATTGCAAACTCTCTCAATTTGCAATCGGACGAGCAACGGGCGCTAAGGGTTTACGCCAATCGACAACCCAGCCCTATAGGCTCCTCGATGCATCGCCAAAAGCATGATCAAACATCAAAGTTACGATTTTTAAAGATTTGACTTCAAAACACTAAAAATTGGAATATTCACAAAACGAATCCGAATCAAAAGCAATTGCACATGAATAAGTGTTAGGAATTCATACCTAACAATCAAAGATAGTTATAGACATAGATGTGAGATAAAATTCTCACCTTTAAACCCAAATCAATGAAGGAGAAGCTTTTATAACAAGCCAAAATCAATTCCTCTTCAATAACAACTCAAGAAGCTTCAATCCAAAATTAAAAGAAGAGCATTTCCTAAGTTAGGTTTAGGAATTTCTGAAATTGAAAGGAGAATGAGTTGGAGAAGAAGAAGAGAAGGCTTACCAAAGCTTCTTCTATGAATTTGGAGCTTGAACTTGAATTTGTAAATGGAAACTAGGGCTTAGGATTTCCTAATTCCTTTTCCCTTCCCCCATTTTTGATAAAGCTTGAATGTATTAGGAAATTATGAAGGAAGCAAGAGAAGAGGGTTGGAGCTAGGTTGATAAGTAGGGTTAATGGACTAAAACCCAACCCAAAGCCCTAAGTGAAAAGTAGCAAAATTTTACTATCTCCAAACATATCGAAGTTTATACTCAAAAAGGTCGCAAACGTCATTTTGAACTCAATGGAAGTGGTCTCGAGTTCTAATTCGACCGTTTGCAAAAAGTAGGTTTTCGGACTAAAATCCGACGAACGATGAAATATTTAAATGAAATATTTAAATATACAATCGATAAATATGCGGGTTGTTACAGACTCCCCTCCTTAAATAAATTGCGTCCTCGCAATACTTAAGAAGAAAATAAAGAGTAACAACCATAAAAGAATATCAACACAAAAGAAAATCTGAAATAAGAAGTTCACCAAAAAAGAGCACGAAAGAGTAATTCCAAACGTGTTCGTTCGATGAATTCTCTGGATTCCCAAGAGCGATCCTTAGGATTTGAGAACCATTGAACTTTCACAAAATGAACATCTTTATTTCGAAGGCGCTCAACCTCCAAAGCAATGATACGAATAGGATGTTGCTCATAAGTCAAATTAGGTGAAACTTCAATTTCTTCAACAATATCAGGCTCAAGAATGGAATCGGAATCTCGAAGGCATTTTCGTAGTTGAGAAACGTGAAACACGTCATGAATAGCTGAAAACTGAGCCGATAATAAAAGGCGATAAGCCACGGAACCAATACGTTCGGTGATGGAAAATGGACCAATATATCGAGGTGCTAATTTTCCCGATTGACTGAAAAACACAACACCCTTCATAGGCGAGACACGAATAAACACAAAATCTCCCACAGAAAATTCTAATTTCCTTCTTCGGTTATCAGCATAGGACTTTTTCCTACTTTGAGCCTCTTTCATCCTATGACGAATAAGGTCAATCTTTTCTGTGGAATCACGAATAAAGTCTGGACCTAATACCTGCTTCTCCCCGGCCTCAAGCCAACAAGAAGAAGATCGGCATGACCTTCCATAGAGTGCCTCAAAAGGTGCCATACCAATACTTGATAGGAAGCTATTATTATAGGAAAACTCAACAAGAGAAATATGATCTTCTCAACTTCCACCAAAATCAAGAACACATGTACGAAGAATATCTTCAAGAGTTTGATTTACACGCTCGATTTGTCCATCGGACTGAGGATGATATGCGATGTTAAAATTAAGCTTCGTTCCCAAAGCTTTTTGAAGACTCTTCCAAAATCCACTAGTAAATAATGGATCACGATCACTAACAATAGAAGTAGGGACTCTATGCAACTTAACAATTTCTTTAATAAAGATTTTGGCCAAAAGTGGTACGGTCCGGTTAGAACAACCGGGAATAAAATGGACGGATTTAGTAAGTCTATCAACTATCACCCATAGGCTATCATGACCCGCACGAGAACGGGGAAGGCCATCAATAAAACCCTTGGAATTTGATCCCACTTGTAAATTGGAATGTCCAAAGGTTGCAATAACCCACTGGGCCTTTGATGCTCGGCCTTAACGAGTTGGCAGGTCATGCAACACTTAACAAAGTTAGAATATCAGATTTCATTCAATCCCAATAATAAAGTCGCTTCATATCCGCGTATATTTTACTACTACCGGGATGAATGGTAAATTTAGAATGATGAGAATCTTCTAAAATGTCTTTACGAAGATTACCAATATTTGGCACGATAAGTCTACCAAATTTTCGAATCCCGCCACGAGAATCAATATCAAAGTCTTTCAAACCATCAATATCAATTTTATCCCTACAATTTTGGCTAAGAAGAGCCAATTCGGGATCTAGCTTTTGAGCTTTAAGAATGTGGTCAAAAAGAGAAGGATGAGCCTCAAGGCTACATAAAACAAGAGATGAACATAAATCAGATTCACGATCTTGAATCTCACAAGTGGAAAAAATCTCGAGATCGTTCCATTCGGATATCATCATAGAAACAACCGCTTGTTGCTTATGACTAAGTGTATTGGCAACACGATTCTCCTTTCTCGGGAATATAAAGAATATCAAGATCATAAGATGGAAGGAACTCAAGCCAACATTAAGTTCCTTATGAGAAAATAAACATTTCAAAGATTTATGATCGGAGTGGAGAATGAATTTCTTCCCCAACAATAAATGATGATGCCAAACTCTAAAATTTGACAACAATAGTCGCGAGCGCTAGATCATGAGTGACATAACTAGTCTCTATCGGCTTAAATTTTTAGAAACAAAAGTGATAGCATGTTCTCTTTCGCAAGAGAACGGCACCCAAACCAATACGACTAGCATTGGTACAAATAATGAAGTATTGGTTCCCTTCGGAAATCATAAGAATAAGAGTATCGGAAAAGAGTTCTTTTAAATAATCTTCTTTCCCAAAAAGCTAAAATTTTCAATAATCACAATTATCTTTATGTAATTATCTTTCTAGAAAAATTTACTTTTTACAAGTCAATTTACCATGTCTGATTGTCTCATCAAAGCGTTTAGGAGATTCCTATCGATAACGTTGATCAAGCGCATCGACCAGAATTTCTTAAACTACTAAATGGGCAATACAATCACAAAATCATTTTCTATATGACAAAAATGTCTCTTAAAAAGTTTTAAGAATATTCTTTGCTCGTTTAAGAACAAAATCCAACTGTACTTATAAATAAATCTTTTGAAAAAGATTTGTAAAATTTTTAAATTTCTACTTTCATCCAAAACCAATAAATACAAGAATGGTCTCATCAAAATATTCATAGAATACTCGATCTATAAAGTGGGTGAAATAAGCTGGACAAACTGAATGACATAATAAGTCATTCATAAGAATCATAACGTGTATGGAATGCGGTAAGTGGAATGCTAACTTCCGCAACTCGTAGCAAATGAAAACCGGTGGCAAGGTCGAGCTGAAAAGGCCTTAACACCACTCAAATGATTGCTTATGTGATAATCCTGAGACAAGCTCAAAAATACCGAAAAATTCACAACCACCAAATGAAAGAAATAACACTTTACTCAACATGTGGGCTTATAGAATAAAATGATGCCACCAAATTGGAATCAAAATCACAAAGAAAAATAGATATCTTCTTAACAGATTAAGAATGCCGAAGATAGATAGTCCACTCGGGACATAGGATATGTACTTCATAATGATTAAACCAATCCTTTCACAAAAATCAATTACGAAGCCTAAGTAACACATAACATGCAAATCGGCTAGGAAAGGAAAAAATCACACAAAATAATCTTGACATCAAAATAAAGAAAATTGAGTGTTGCGGATCCACCAACTGGATTCGCAATTCTCAAAAAAATCACGAAGCCCAAAATGTTTTAAAGAAAAAGAATCAACAAGTGCTTTTGATATAAAATGATTAGATGAAACCGTATTATAAAGAACTAGAATAGGAAGATCACGAAATAAAATAATGCCATCAAAGATTGAATGGAAAATACCTTGACCAAGAAAAGTGTCACTATGAGCTTTTAGCTTTTTCACTCTCCTACTTTGAAGTTTAGGAGATGTAGATAAGTAATGACCCGAGCTTTTGCAATAGCGGCAATAAAGGGTTTCGGGCACTTAATTACATAATGGTCCGTGGAACCACAATTGTAGCATTGTTTACGACTAGAGGTAGGAGTATTTGCTACCGAAGTTTCTTGTTCCCCTTTCTTCTTGCTTTGAAGTATGGGGCAGGCAGAAATATGATGACTTGAATTTTTGCAATAGCGACAAAAGAGTGGCTCCGGACACTCCTTTGCATAGTGGTCCTTAGAATTACAATTGTAGCATCCTCCACAATTAGGGATTGGAGTCTTTGCTACCAAAGTAGTTTGCTTCACCTTCTTATTGGGATAAGGGCTTTTGAACTTAATATGCCTCTTCTTGAAAATCCCAATATCACAATCACCTCCTTTACCAACCTCTTCATGTCGAAGAGTAACGTCCACAAGCTGATTGAAAGGAACTTCAAGTTTCAAAGGTAGAACCATTTCGGGTTTCTTACTTAAAACACAGTTAAACTCTTGATTTTTTACAAGATCCAAAAGTTGTTGGACAGACATGATTGAGCCATCCAGAGAAGGGCTACTGGATTGACCAGTGCTAGGACTGCTAGAACTAACCATTTCTTCTTCTTTAAAAAAGAAAGAAAGAAAGAAAGAAGAAGAAAAAGTTATTCTTAAAATGAATATCAATCAATAATGATTGATAAAACAAGGCATCACAAAGAAAATAGGATAGAACGAGTCCAATGACTCGAATAAAATCCTAAGGCACGACTCCTAAGAAAGACTTAGGACAATGATCCTTGCTAGATTATTCTACATTGTTCCGAAGTTTGGCTTTGATACCAAGCTGTGACGCCCCACCTCTATACCCATGCTAGCCAAGGACACTACGGAGTAATGCCGTCAACTAGCATGAAGAATAAGGCTGTTGAGGAGCGACCATCCATGTAATTGCATTGTGCGAGCGCCGATATGTCAGATAGCATAACATGTATTTCAAGAAGAAATCCAACATCTCGATGCAAACTCAAAGCTACTACACAATGGCTATAATATCTTAGGAAACAAATATAGAAATAATCATAACACAAATCAATCACAGATATTCATATCACAAAGGTGGAAATAGATATGAATATAACACACAGAAGTGTATATCAGAGCAGTGGTCAAACAAGATCCACAATATCATAAAGGAGTAGATACAAGTGCTAACAAAAGAATATGTATACATCAAGGAGTCTCAATCTCTAATGTATATCAACAAAAAATACAAATCTAATGTAGTTAGACAAAAGTCAGATGATGGCTCCATATAAAGAGTCAAGCAGAAGCACCTGTAATATCTCGGTCTGACCCGAGTATTATTTAATAAGAAAATAATAAACGGATCAGTCTTTCTATAAATATCAGATAAAATGATATAGGATAAGAGATATGACAAAAACATATGATAATCATAAAGCCATACTATGATAAGTATGTAATTGAGAATCAACCCGAGATTAATCAACATCACAAGAATCTTCTCAAAGATAAAAAAGAATGTCATACTCTTTATTTTTATTCACCAAGTCGCAAATATAGGCAAACATCTCAATGACAATCGTAAAAGTTTTTGAAACACAAATTCACCATTGCACAAATATTGATAAAGCTTATCAATGTAAATCACGAAAATTGGTGAAACACAAATTCTAGAAATCAATCAGTAGAAATCCAGAAATCACAAAATAAGGGAGAAAGAGGCCTATCACAAAACAGGAGCATTAAAACTCACTAACACGTGTATCACAAAACGAAACACTGTTCCATGGTTGCTAACCATTAATTTTGAGCCGAAGCTCCACTAAAACGGCCCGAAGACCTTTGAGCTGAAGCTCCACTAAACCGGTCCGAAGACCATGGGTCACTACCCCCACCAAGCTGAAGCTCCACTAAAAACGGGGTTTAGTCTCCCTTGTAGACAAAGAGACATCGCACATTGTTAGTCTGAATCAAAAAATGACCATCATTGATCGATAAGTGTAAATTACACTAAGCTAGTAAATAAATGAGTTTAGCTTCATGTCCCATAACCACTAGCTTAACTTAATTATTTACGAACAAATTGTAGACTTCCACTCGAAAATAGCCACAAGAGATTCAATCGAACAAGTCCAAGGATTAACCAACGAAGTAAACGCAAGCGTTTCATACCACTTGTTTTACTAAGTTGCTTAATTAGATTTCTCATACGAGTGAGGTAAAGGTTTGTATATACTAATAGGTCGGAAAAAAGGTTTTAATAAACGAGCTTTGTATTAAAATAGTTTTGAAATCGTTTTGATGAAAGAGTTTTGATATTTACTATTAGTATAGAAACCTTTGTATTTTAAAGTGATAAATCATAGAAATGGTTGTAGAAACAATCAATCATCAAAATTCACATTCGAAGACGTGAATAAAATCCAAAGAAATCGATATCGAATCCATCAAGTTGGATGTTTCAAAAATCCTGAAGAAAAGGTCATCAAAGTCGATAATAAATGATAACAACAAATGGGAATCAACACGAATTGATTAAATTTGGAAACTGAGCAAAATAGGCATAACAAGAAAAATAGGAGCAGGTCAGTCGACTGGTTCACTGAGTCAGTCGACTGAACACAGACCCTGAAAATTCTCGGGTTTCAGCTCAGTCGACTGACTCAGAGGGTTCAGTCGACTGAACACTGTTTTCCTGCATTCCTAACCTATTTTAATTGAAGTGCAAACTCTCTCAATTTGCAATCGGATGAGCAATGTGCGCTAAGGGTTTACGCCAATCGACAACCCAGCCCTATAGGCTCCTCGATGCATCACAAAAGGCATGATCAAACATCAAAGTTATGATTTTTAAAGATTTGACTTCAAAACACTAAAAATTGGAATATTCACAAAACGAATCCGAATCGAAAGCAATTGCACATGAATAAGTGTTAGGAATTCATACCTAACAATCAAAGATAGTTATAGACATAGATGTGAGATAAAAATCTCACCTTTAAAACCAAATCAATGAAGGAGAAGCTTTTGAAACAAGCCAAAATCAATTCCTCTTCAATAACAATTCAAGAAGCTTCATACTAAGCTTAAAAGAAGAACATTTCCTAAGTTAGGTTTAGGAATTTCTGAAATTGAAAGGAGAATGAGTTGGAGAAGAAGAAGAGAAGGCTTACCAAAGCTTCTTCTATGAATTTGGAGCTAGAACTTGAATTTGCAAATGGAAACTAGGGATTAGGATTTCCTATTTCCTTTTCTCTTCCCCCATTTTTGATGAAGCTTGAATGCATTAGGAAATTATGAAGGAAGCAAGAGAAGAGGGTTGGAGCTAGGTTGATAAGTGGGTTTAATGGGCTAAAACCCAACCCAAAGCCGTAAGTGAAAAGTAGCAAAATTCTACTATCTCCAAACATATCGATGTTTATACTCAAAAAGGTCGAAAACGTCATTTTGAACTCAATGGAAGTGGTTTCGAGTCCTAATTCGACCGTTTACAAAAATTAGGTTTTTGGACTAAAATCCGACGAATGATGAAATATTTAAATGAAATATTTAAATATACAATCGATAAATATGCGGGTTGTTACATCTTCGGTCATTGGAGCATCTGCCGCAAAGGTTGATCGGTATAAATACTGACCGAATGTGCCTCGAAATACGGATAGAGCTTGTGTGATGCGATCACCAAGCAATAGTCCAGCTTCTCAATTTTAGGATAATTTCTCCCTGCCTCCGTTAAATGCTTACTAACATAGTACACTGGCTTTTGGATTCGGTCCTCCTCATGAACTAGAGCTGCACTGATGGCATGATGGGATACAACCAAGTAAACATACAACTCCTCACGGTCTACGGGCTTTGACAAAACTGGGGGCCTCTTCAAGTGTCTCACCAGAGCTCAGAATGCATCCTCACAGTTCAACATCATTTCAAAATTTCTTTGCACTTTCCTTATCATATCAAAGAAAGGAATACACTTGTCGGTTGCTCTGGATATAAATCGACTCAACGCAGCGACTTTTCCATTCTGGCTTTGTACCTACTTTATAGTTCTAGGTACTTGTATGTCTCGAATAGCTTGAATATTTTATGGGTTGGCTTTGATTCCCCGTGCGTTGACAATGAAACCCAAAAACTTCCCCGACGCAATGCTAAATGAGCATTTCAGTGGATTGATTTTCATTCCATAAAATCTGAGTATATCAAACATCTCTGCTAAGTCTCAAAATGGTCGTTTGACTATCATGACTTCACGAGTATATCATCCACATAGGCCTCCATCGTTCTACCAATCTGTTCTTTAAACATCTGATTCACCAAACGATGATAAGTTGCCCCTGCGTCCTTCAACCCGAAAGGCATCACTACATAATAGCATAGTCCAATGTTTGTGACGAAACTAGTATGCTCCTTGTTATCCCTCCATGTGGCAAGGCCGAGATATCAAGGAACTAGTTCCAAGCTTAAGATCAATCATCCTAGGTATCGAGCAAGCACAGGCTCGCCATGGATATCGATGAATTTTGTCTGAGTCCGGATCAAGCTGCGACTGACAAGACATGACGAGCATAGCCAAGGAAGCCTGTATTCCAAATTTCAAGTCAATCTGAGTTCGTATGCTCGAGTTATGATCGATTCAATCTAGAGGAAATAGCCTCATTTTCGTATCCATCAGTGAACCGCAGTTCGACTCGATCCAGTTCGTATCCATCACCCACTTCGCATCGGTCAATTCCCATGAGTTCGTATCGATCAAGTCGGCAGTGTTTGAATCCATCGAGTTCATATTGATGGACGTCGTACCCATCAACAGATAATGCGCCTCGTAACGATCGGCCAGTATCTACTTCGCATCCATCATAGAAGCCTCTATTCGAATCCATCTGAACGGAGCAATTCGTATCCATCAATGACAGTAAATCACTATTTCGTATCCATGAAATAACTGCCCTGTTCGTACCCATCCTCTTTCGTTGGTTTGAAACCATCATGAAGCTACTGTTCGAAACCATAAGAGTGTGTTAAATCGAATCCATCAGGCAGCTACTCTTCATCTCCATCATGGGTCCATGTTCGAATCCATGTGCAAAGACTTATTCGCGTCCATCGAGTCAACAAGCCTGGGTGATGTGTTATTCTTCGATACGAGCAAGGCGAAATTCATGGAGTCGACACGGTCAACTCGGAGTAAAGAACAGATCGATGCGAGGTATGCGCGCCACATCACCACGAGAGCACGTGCAGGTGATCGATCCTAATCAATCGATTCGAATTGGTCAATTAGAACTGGACAGCCACCGAGAAGGTTCATTTCGTATCGACGATATCTAGAGATCTACTGATCCAAATGCTTTGAAATTTTCGCAGGAGACTTCATTCGATCCAAGGAACGTTCACACCAAATTTCAGCTCCATCGGACACGATCTTGATCGATACGAAATGATTTCGTATCGATCACAGATCGACTCGAAACTTTCCGGAATTGGTCGTGTGGTCCCCCTCACGTGCTAGAGAGAATCTTCCGAAGTTTGAGCGAAGTCTCAGCCTCCTACGCCTATAAATAGAGCCCTAGAGCCTACAGAAGAAGGATCTTTTGATTCTGAAGGGCCCAGACTCTGCCGGATCAAGACTTGCATCATACTCTTACTGTTGATTTTGAATTTCAAGCTGTATTTGTTTGATTTTTGCTATAATCACTTGTAATCGTTGAAAGAGAATCAATAAAGTTGCAAAAAAAACTTCATAGTGGACGTAGGCAACATGCCGAACTACTTTAATTCGCTTGTCTGTGCATTTTCTTTCCTGTTGCTTGGAGTTTTTGTTAGAAAACCCTCATTTTAAATTTATATTCTTCACTGTTATCTCTTCAAAAACTTTCGAAGAGTGTTGTGCCCAATTTTGGTACAAACACTTTGGTACTTTCACCGAGAAAACCCAGATTTTCACCTACTCGTTGGATCTGTCGTCGATACCGGATTGCATTAATCTAAGAGAGAGATCCAGATCAGTAATTCGAGTTCCTTCCCTTCTATTCAGATTTGCATAAAGTCTAAGAAAGGAATTCAACCTTCAAGATGGTTGGCACAAGGACCACCTCTAATGCTGTCAATCCAGAAGACCAGGATAGACAGAATCCTACGCCACAACCTCCCTCTAACCAAGACGCTATCGGACACTCGGAACCATCAGGTCCAGTTACCCGACAAGAATTTCAGCTGCTGCTACAAGAGCTAACCCAAAGTCGGCAATAACTAACAGAACAGCTACGTGCCAATGCGGAGCTGACTAACCAGCTGAATCGCCAAAAGCGAAGGAGATCCAGGGGAGATCATGCTTCTCACTCCTCCAGCGAAAGTTCTTCCTCTACTGATTATCATCATCGATATCCACGACCCCAGCTAGATGGGAGTCACATACAAACTGCTGGACATCAACCAACAATGACTGTTGGACAGCTGAGAGTTGGTCCATCGGCCAGTTTCCAAACCGGACCCTCCTCCCGAGGGGGTGTCGCTCCTCACTACACAGATTACCATGCTACGACCGCCGCGGATGAACCAGGGGTCGATGCCCAAAATCAGTCGAACCTGGACCCTCGTCATCATGGACGTACTACTAAACCGTACGTCCCGGAAGACTATGAGCCGAGAAGGCGAGATTTGGACTGTCGACAGCATCTGGAACAACCTCAAAATGTGGGACCCAACTGCATTTTGGCTCAACGCACACAGAACGTACAAATGACGGATCTCCCGACCATGATACGTCAGATGATCCGTGAGAGTCAGGGTCTCACGAATGATGACTGGGGAATTTCCCAAAGTCACACTCCTTTTACAGACGATATACTTACTACTGAACCCCATCGGCGATTCAGGATGCCGACTCTACCCATGTACGAGGGAAACTCCAACCCCAACCAACATATTCTGAAATATGAATGGTCGATGAGCGCTGCTAGAGCTGACGATGCAGTGAAGTGTCGTAGTTTTTCCATTTCCTTAGGGGGCATCGCTACCATGTTGTTCACCCGACTGCCACCACGATCCATTTCCTCCTTCGATCAATTGGCCACAAAATTTGTTAAGCGATTCTGCATGCACGTTGCAAGACCGAAAGATGTCAATACTCTGTCTAGCGTCACCCAAGCTCCTGGAGAGACACTCAGATACTACTTAGAGAGATTCCATGCTACATGTGCGGAAATCAGCAATCCGAACGATAACTCCATTCTTATGGCATTGACTAAGGGGATTGACCCTGATTCTGAGTTTGCCTACTAGTTAGCTGGAAAACCACCTGCATCATTGGACCATTTCTACGCCAAGGCAGCTCAATTCCTAAGAAGGGAAGATGCGAAACAGTCTAGGAAACAGACTGATGCAGGGCCAAGCACAGAAGGGATCCAAAGTAATATCGCGATCAAACAGTCCGGTGAGAGTTCCGAAGAAGTTCAGTTGAATGTTCAAAACAAACAAACTCAGCGGAGAGAGAGCGTGAATCAAAACAGAAAGCGAGATCAGAATCGTGGTCCACAGTGCAAGAATCCTATGTTTGACAATTACACTCCTTTGAATACATCGCTGGAGAACTTGTATTTACAAACCTGTAATACAATTTAATACAAAAAACCTGCTCCAAAACAATCGTCAGAAAGGAAAATCCAGACGGAAATTTTTTGCAGGTTTCATGAAAGCTACGGCCACAATACGAATGTGTGTCGTCATTTGCAAGATCTCGTTGAAAAATTGATTAGAGAAAGGAAGCTGGAACAGTTTGTGCAGGTGCCGCAGCCTGGAGGAGCGGGCCCGTCCAATCAAAATAATGAGCCCGATCGACAGAGACATGAGGACTCTACCCGTCCCGGTGGGAGATTAGTGATAAACGCCGTCAGTGGCGGACCCACTTTGTCAGGAGCCTGGAACGACGAGGATCTTCGTCACTGTTACACATGACAGACTTTATTCTGTCTATGAATACTTTGCAATTTTCTATTCATTCTGAAGTTTGAATTTGTAATAAGGCACTAACTTTGCCATGTTTTTCCGTTCCAGCAATAAATTACTATCTCTTCAAGCTAGAGCTGTGATTCACCGAATGCGATATTCAGCAATCACGATGCACGAAGAGCTAAGTTCTACCACACGATGGAATTTATTCAAATAGCGAGTGACTGTGATACGACCGACCACGCACTAAGTGAAACCTCAGCTCGGGGGCAAGCCATCACATCAAAGGCTGAATTGGACCGACACACGACAGTCCTATAACTAACTCTAAATTCCCAGAGTGCGAATTGGAGTATAAACATCAACTCTAGGTTCCTAGAGTGCGAACCGGAGTATAAACACTAACTACAAATCCTCGGAGTGCGAATTGGAGTATAAACAGCAACTCTAGGTTCCCAGGGTGCGAACCGGGGTATAAACACTAACTCCAAATTGCCGGAATGCGAATTGGAGTATAAACATCAACTCTAGGTCCCCAGAGTGCGGACCGAATTATAAAAACCAACTCCAAATTCCCAGAGTGCAGATTGGAGTATTAACATCAACTCTAGGTTCCCAGAGTGCGAATCGAAGCATAAACACTAACTCCAAACTCCCAGAGTGCGAGTTGGAGTATAAACATATAAATGCGGTTCCGGAGATGGTGGACCCGTCCGTCTAACGACTTCGGCCGTATCCTGACCAAGTTTGAGGAGGATGGACCCGTCCGTCTAACGATCTCGCTTGTTAACTCGGGGTGGATGTGATCCGACCATCCGCGATCCCGATAAATCCATCGTTCCCAGAGTGTGAACAAATTCCTGAAAAGCCCAAACAGATGTGATTGGACATCTGTCGGCTAACTTCAAGTTTCCAGAGCGTGAATTGGAGTATAAACATCAATTCCAGGTTCCCGGAGTGCGAACCGAAATGTACATGCTAACTCCAAATTCCCATAGCATGAATTGGAGTATAAACATCAATTCCAGGTTCCCGGAGTACGAACCGAAATATAAATGCTAACTCTAAGTTCCCAGAGCGTGAATTGGAGTACAAACACAATTCCAGGTTCCCAGAGTGCGAACCGAAATATAAATGTCGACTCCAAATTTCCAGACTGTGAATTAGAGTATAAATACCAAGTCAAAGTTCCTGGAATGCGAACCGTGTTACAAACATCGGTAACTCTCGAATTCACAGAGCGCAAACCAGATTATCGATCACAGATTACCCTAAGTCCTCAGAGTGTGGACATGTGCTCAAGATTTGCAATAGGTGCGTTTGACCACCGAAATACAAATATTGGTCCCCGGAACTGGGGGAAAAAGCTTAGGTGTTAATCACTAACCGATGCAATACAATGTCCAAAATTCAACTCATTCATTAATTACGACGTGTGATCAAGGTTTTCAGACTTGGCAAATAAAACGAACTCAACTTGAAGGTAAAAACACCACAAGTACACTGGACTGAAAGTCAAATACTACGAATACTTAAGCACAAAAGAAATGAGAGTTGAAGCAAAGAAACTAAATGTCATTTCAACTAACTGTATGTGAAGATTCATGTACAAGTTATTCCAAAAAATTCCGACTAGCGGGGGGCCCGAGCCTGCATCTATACATGGCCTATGAAAGAAAAATAAAAGCAACTTCCTAACTGCCAAGAATGCGCCAAAGGGGGATTATCTATTTTTTTCTTCTTCGGATTTTTCTTCGACGCGGAACCACTGGAACCGCTAACAATCTTTCGTCGAGCCCTTACCCTTTGGCGGATCATCCTCTGATGAAGGCACGATATCGACATCTTCCTCCGAACTTGAACTTAAAGGAATATTCTCTTCGGAAGGAGTCGGAGGAGTCGGGTCTACCACCGGGGGCGGAATGGGCATGCTGGTATCGACGAGCGTGTCCCCGGAAGATATCATCATAAGAGGAGTGGGGCCAACTGCCGTCGTAATACTCTCGAAACTACCAACGTGTGCTACCGCCTCCAACTCTACGTTGATTTTTGCCAGTATCTCGGCTTCATGAGCAGCACGGCTTCACGATAGGCAGTGGTGGACTGTGACGAAGCAATGGAAGTAGGTGGGAACGCGCCAAGAACAAATGGCATAACCACAAAAGAGTCGTTGTGTTAGCCCAGGAGCTCATTCACCATCTGTTCGTCAAAAGAAATTGAGCTCCCTTGTGTCATTTCAATCGGTAGGACCGCAGTTGTGGTAACCGCCTCGGTAATGATGGCCTTCTGCCCTTGGTGCAACTCTTGGATCGCAGGAGGCGCCGCTGATGTAGCTTCAGTCACTGAGCAAAGAAAAAGAACAAGTTGTCAATACACGCTTCAATACAAATACTTCAGTTAAGACACACAGTAGATTTGTACAGAGTACCTTCCTCTACTTGACTCATGGCTGGCTGAACAGCTTCTAAAGGATGTTCCCTTATAGGGGATAAGCGTGGCTGCTCAAGGTCATAGCCCGGAACCGGCTGCGGCTCAATCACAGACGTCGGCTCAGATCCAGATGAAGTAATCATCTCAGAACTTGTAACCTGATGTGTGACGCCAGAGCCTTCACCAACTTCTAGATGATGGGTGCCCAACCTCTCTCTTGCATGGGAGATCATAGAATCGTGGAGAATTTTCTTTTCATCTTCGCTTAAAATGCAGTTCTCGAATTCAAATTCATCGAGAGCACCACCCGACATCATCGCCTCCTCTTCTTCGGCTAACAAATTACAAGCATTGAATAGGTGTGTGGGGTAATCGTCGAGCCACGCCAAGTTTCTGTGCCTAGTACATTGGCGTTATAAGTAATAAGAAGCTCCTCTATCTCTGGCTCGAGCTTGTTCTCCGCCAACCGAACTTTCTCATTGACTCTGGCTTCCACCTCGCGGACCTTTTCCATGGCCACGTCCCTCTCCCTCCGAAACTCCACCGCCTGATCGCACGCCTCCTGTGCGGAAATGTTAGCAGCGTCCCTCTCTTTCATGAACTCCGAGACTTTGGCCTTAAGCTCATTTAACTCCTTCAGGGCTGCATCCCGCTCGGCGGCTACGACGGTATTCCGGTGACCCATGTCCTCCACCATGGCATAATGCTCACACTTCATCCTGTCCATTGCCACCTGGGCCTCATCGGGTTTTTTAAGGGCCTTGATTTCAGATTTGCGAGAAGACTCAGCCTCGCTATTAAGCACTTGAATAATCCGGTCTTTTTGGCCAAGTTCTTTCTTTAGTTTCTCAATCATGGCCGCCCGATCGAAGGCCACCTTTGATGCTTTCTTCATGGTTTTTGACCATTCCTGGTACTGGAAAAATATATCGGCAAGATAATCACGCATCATGGGTTCGATCGACGCTGGTACCCTTTTCAAACGCGGAGGGAAGACAAACCCATCCAAACAAATGTTAGGAAAATCTTTCTTCAGTTGAGCAAGCCTCGCTGCTCCTTCCCTCGAAGGCTCGGTTAGTACCTGCTCTGCTGTTGCAATGGCCACAATCTCAGTCCTACGGTGAGTTTCTGACCTTGACGATTGGGAAGACGACTTGTGTTGTGGGGCCTCGGAAGGTCGCGAGGCGTGGGCAGGAGGTTGTGCAGAGACTCTGGGAGGTGGCGTACGAGATCGAGATCGGCGCCTATGCTCTTATCTCTGTCAGAGCGCTCATGACTCGAGTACCCCTGGTCATAGTCTCTGTCTCCTTCTCTTCTTTATGATTCATAATATGATGAAGACTTGCGTTTGCTGCGAACACTGCCAAGCATCGAGCTTCGACCAGACATGGAATCTGCGAAGCAAAAAACATAAAATGGAGTTAGTAATCTCTCACGGCGAGCGTATTACATTCAGAAATCGTGTAGTGCCGTGAAGTGTGAATGTATGTGCAACCTTCCGACCAACCGGATGCGTCAACCGCGCTAGTGGGCAGAGACTCGCTTAATACTAAAGCCTGCTGGAGCTCATCCAATCCGGCATCATGATTAGGGACACGTCGTCCGGAATTGGAAGATTGGCGAGCCCTTCAAAAAGATTCTCCGATCTTGGGTGAGACATCTCCGAAATTCTAATTCCGGAGGTGGGCCGAGACGTGACAATAGATTTCCATCTTCCCTTTTTAGATGGCTTAACAACGACTGCCTTGCCTTCTCTCTGCTCTTCGATATCCTGGGCTACATCCACAAGTTCGCCCAACAGTTCCTCATAGGTGCGAGTCTTCTCGGAGTCAGCCTCCTCAATTATGATAACTCTAGGCTTTCTTTGTTTAACTCGTCCTTTCGAGGCAATCCTTAAAGCACCGTCGAGCATTATACTTTGTCTTCGCTCGATCAGCCCATGAATTCTAAGATTCCTATCCGTCAAGAGCAAATCGATATTCCTCTCTTCGCTTGGGACCTCTTGGAGGACCTGAACTATCTCCATGAAACATTCACCTTCGGGTCGCTAGATTATGGCTGAAAAGTAAAAGAGATGTGAGTCCGAATTCATTTATATATGTCTTATTAACTACCCGAGGAGGTGGCAATACTCACGTCTAAATAGCCATCGCCTGGCAAATTTTGGAGGGCAACGAACGTAGAACCACTCCGTCTTGAAGTAGCTCAGTCTAGTCCAAGATCCCGTAATCACTTGGCAGTTTCTTACTGCTTCCAGGAATGTGAAAGATGGACTATCAGTTCGACTTTTGAAGTTAAACAAGTATCCGATCTTAATCGGGAGTGGCGGTCGATAGAGATATTCCATAAACGCAATGAACAAGCTATTGAGCGAGGCATATCCATTCGGGTGTAGCTGAGATGGGGCGATCCCCAAAAGTGACAACACTTCTCTTATATATTCATTGAACGGAGGAAGCGTCCCAGCCGCACACGCGTGGCGATTGAATGCGATATATCCCTTCGGTGGATCGTGTGGTCTATCATTTGGTCCTGGCAATAATACGTCGTCCATCGACAGACCATGCCTTAAGCATATTCTTCCTAGCTTGTCTTTCAAAATGTTGGACGAACAGAGTCTGATGGGTTACTAATGAAGGATGCGTCAGGTAACTCGTCCGGACCTGGGCCGATAACTTCAACCTAAATCTTCGGTACTTCAAGCACGGGAGGGCCTGAACTCTGAGTTTCTTGCGGCTGCACGCTTGAAGTTTCCATAACTAGCTAACTCACGAGAAACCATCATTAGACGACAAAGAGCCCGTGTGTTCCCCTCGTGTAAAGCGTGTGTTGTGAAGTGCTATGCATTACTTGGATAAATTTTGTAGAGTTAATAAAAATAAGCAAACGACAAAGCTTCGAAGTCCAGTTGTAATGACCATCATCGCTGACTGTCATCACCTAATCATCTAAATGTTAGCAATCGATCCGGATTAAAGTTTTTATGGTTCCATCGAATGAGCTTCAGAAGGTAGTCAAGTATGCAGTTTAACTATCAAGTCCAGATATGCAAGAATGAGGCTCGTCGGAATCGTGCTACAGAGTGTCAAAATTTTGTATCCATAATGGGAGTGTTCGAATCGATCATAGGAAGCTCATTCGAATCCATCAGGATACAAGTTCGAATCGATCCCAGGGAACATGTTTCGAATCGGTTGTCAAAGGCCGGGTTCGTATCGATCATAATAGGATGGTTTCGAATCGATCCTTGATTGCTTTGTTCGTACCGATCAGGAAGGCCTCAGCTTTACATTAATCACGTTTGAGTCGATACTTTTGGTATTGATCATAATGGTAAACTTCGTATCGATCTAAAGCTGAGTACTTTGGAGCAATCGTTAACTTATTTTTCGTATTGATCATTTCATATTGACATGATCCACCACCATAGCCATCGGCACGAACTGCATCACCTCCATTGGAATATTCCAGGGATCGATGCAAAATCAAAGGAGAAATATCACTGCCTTCATCGATTCGAACGCAAGCCCCCAGATCGATTCGTTTTTTGCCTTTTTCATTCTTTCTTCTCCAATCTACAGGAGCATCGCTATGGCCATTTTTGACCGAGCTCACACCCAGGTCTGACTTTAAGAATTACCATAATTGATAATCAGTGAAGAAAAGTGGGATCTGGGATTCGAACTTTGTCCTCAAGATATAGCAGAAATCGATTAATTACCTAATCTGAGATTAGGATTCGAAGAATTAATGGGTTGTATTTGATCGAATCAAAATCACTGGCACTGTTGTTCTCTCTCGAGTTTCTGGATCAATACGAAGATTAAAGGCGGCAGTGAAAAGTGAAAAGTAAAAAAGTGAAAAATGGCTAAGTCCCAGGTATTTATATGGAACCTAGGAAGAGACTGGGTCGATTCGCCTCCCAATCCACTTGACCGGTCGCAACCGGTCAAACCCCGAATCGAGTCGAACACCCTGTTTAAATCCATCTGACCCAAAATTTCTTTCGATTCGAAATGGACAGTGAATCCATCGATACGAAGCGCACGGCGAGGACGGCTGAAGACGATGGAGCCCATTGACCCGAAACCCCTATTCGCATCGACAAGTTCACGACTACATCTACTGCATATCGATACGAACCGCGATTTCGTGTCCATCATAACTCAAACATTATCATCAATACGAATGAACTTTGCGCAGCCACCAAATTCTTAATTTATTGATGTGAAGTCAATCTTCCAACCTTCTATATCGATTCAGGAGAGGATCGATATGAAGGAACTTCCCAAAACAACTAACAAACGTTGTTGCAATTCAAATTTCACATCGGTTCAGGAGAGGATCGATACGAAATTCGATACAATAAAACTAACAACGACTCGTGAGCGTGCAACGTTAACGAGAGTTAGACCAACATATATACATGTATGTCAAAACAATATCCCATTTTTAGCATTAACAGGGATCAGATATTCATTCACTAATGATTACGGCAACAAACAGCTAAGCACTATCGTACAGCAATCATGTATAGCAACACAAGGTTACGACTTTCGACAAAAGAGCAATGACTGCTCAGAATAAAGATTGCAGCTGTTTCAAAGTGCGTCATGTTTCCACAAGACGTGCTTTGGGAGGAAAATGTTATCCCGCCTTTTAGCAAGGCCGAGATATCAAGGAACTGGTTCCAAGCTTAAGATCAATCATCCTGGGTATCGAGCATGCACAGGCTCGCTACGGATATCGATGAATTTTGTCCGAGTCCGGATCAAGCTGCGACTGACAAGACATGATGAGCACAGCCAGGGAAGCCTGCATTCCAAATTTCAAGTCAATCCGAGTTCGTATGCTCGAGTTATGGTCGATTCAATCTGGAGGAAACAGCCTCGTTTTTGTATCCATCAGTGAACCACAATTCAATTCGATCCAGTTCGTATCCATCACCCACTTCGCATCGGTCAATTCCCATGAGTTTGTATCGATCAAGTTGGCAGTGTTCGAACCCATCGAGTTTGTATCGATGGACGTCGTACCCATCAACAGATAATGCGTCTCGTAACGATCGGCCAGTATCTACTTCGCATCCATCATAGAAGCCTCTATTCAATCCATCTGAATGGAGCAATTCTTATCCATCGGGTGACCTTAGTTCGTATCCATCAATGACGGCAACTCACTGATTCGTATCCATGAAATAACTTCCCTGTTCGTATCCATCCACTTTCGTTGGTTCGAAACCATCATGAAGCTACTGTTTTAAACCATAGGAGTGTGTTAGTTCGAATCCATCAGGTAGCTACTCTTCATCTCCATCGTGGGTCCATGTTCAAATCCATGTGCAAAGACTTATTCACGTCCATCGAGTCAACAAGCCTGGTGATGTGTTATTCTTCGATACGAGCAAGGAGAAATTCATGGAGTCGACACGGTCAACACGGATAAAGAAGGATCGATGCGAGGTATGCGTGCCACATCACCACGAGAGCACGTGTAGGTGATCGATTCGAATCAATCGATTCGAATTGGTCGATTCGAACTGGACAGCCACCGAGAAGCTCCATTTCGTATCGACGATATCTAGAGATCTACCAATCCAAATGCTTTGAAATTTTCACAGGAGATTGCATTCGAGCCAGGGAACGTTCACACCAAATTTCAGCTCCATCGGACACGATCTTGATCGATACGAAATGATTTCGTATCGATCACAGATCGACTCGAAACTTTCTGGAATTGGTCGTGTGGTCCCCCTCACGTGCTAGAGAGAATCTTCCGAAGTTTGAGCGAAGTCTCAGCTTCCTACGCCTATAAATAGAGCCCTAGAGCCTACATAAGAAGGATCTTTTGATTCTGAAGCGCACTGACTCTGCCAAATCAATACTTGCATCACACTCTTGCTGTTGATTTTGAATTTCAAGTTGTATTTGGCTGTTGTTTGCTGTAATAACTTGTAATCGTTGAAAGAGAATCAATAAAGTTGCAAAAAAACTTCATAGTGGACGTAGGCAACATGCCAAACCACTCTAAATCGCTTGTCTGTGCATTTTCTTTGCTGTTGCTTAGAGTTTTTGTTAGATAGCCCTCATTTTAAATTTATATTCTTTACTGTTATCTCTTCAAAAACTTCCGATGAGTGTTGTGCCCAATTTTGGTACAAACACTCCTGAACTGGAATGTGCATTGAGATCTGATTATATCTCGAATACGCATCCATAAATGACAATAATTCGTGTCTGCTATCGAGTTGACCAGCTGATCAATTCTGGGCAAAGGAAAACTATCCTTAGAGCATGCCTTGTTCAGGTCCGAGTAATTAACATAGGTCCTCCTCCTCCCGTTTACCTTCCTCACCAGAATGGGATTGTATACCCATTCAGAATAGAGGGCGTCGCGGACGAACGCATTGGCTTTGAGTTTATCCACCTACTCTCTGGGAGCAGCTGACCTTTCCGGGTCCATGCCTCTCCTCTTTTGTTTCGCTACACATACTTCGGGTCAAAGTTCAAGATATGACTTGCTATGGCGGGAGAAGTCCTACACATATCATAATAGGTCCAAGCGAAAACATCTAGATTCGCTCGAAGAAAATCAATAAGATCCTCTATCATCGAGGGGTTGAGCTATGATCCACTCTTAAGCTCCCGTGACGGGTCACCATGGCTGACTAGAACGTTAATAGTCAGTTCAGCCGATGCCATCTTGGCCACCTTGGGTTCTTCACCCTCATCTCTCGGATCTATGTCTCTATAGATCAGATCGTGTTTTCTAAGCCAATGCTTAGGCGCTATTTGTCAACCTTCAGCAACATGGATGCGAACAGGGTTGTCTACACCCTTGGCCTTTCTCTCTTCATTGGGTCTCTCTCAGTTCAGCTGCTTGATCGCCACGCACTACACCAACTCCTCTGTTCGTTGGAAATTTCAAGGTCAAACACCATGGGGCCAAAGCTACACTAAACTCTACCATTGCCAATCGGCCTAAAAAATATATTATATGGGGAATCAACATCCAAAACAATGAACAGTAGGATCCGTACCCTCATGCGTTCACCTTCTCCTAATTCAACTGGAAATTCAACAAAACCTATTGCATCAGTAGCTGTACCATTAAAGACATGAATGCGGGCTTTAGATAGTTTTAGATCCTTCGCCTCCATCTTCATTTGGCCATATGCCTTTTTGAAGATAATATTAATAAAACTCCCACAATCAATCAGTATCCTTCTCCCAAGCGCCGGTCCAATCGTAGCTGAGATAACCGTAAGGTCAATGGTAGGTGCCTACACCTGATCAGCATCCCTGCTCCTAAATACAATATCATCCGTCATCATTCGCTGCTGCTTCATTGGAGACCCGTCTTCTGTGTTCGAGCAACATTTGAAGCCCGCATGCTTCAAGGAACTAGCATAGCATTCCATTTTTTCCAACTCTTATCCGTCAGATGAGGTCCACCGATTATCGTGTTTATGACCAGCCTTCCTCCGATCCTAGCGGGCTCCTCAGGTCGATGTGAAGCTTTCCCGTGATTGGGGTCAGATGTCTGTCCGCCTTCCTGTGGATTCTTAACAAACCGCGGTAACTTCTTCTGGCGAATCATCATTTCTATAGCATCATGAAAGTGCCCTACACTCTTCAATATTGTGCCCATAAGTCTCATGGAACCGACGATACTTTTCAGTCTGCTTTTGTTCCATAGTGGATTCCTTTGGGCGTGGCTTTTGGTATTAGAATATATTTCAAGTTGACAGATAAATATTCTCCAAAGACGTATTCAGAGGCGTATATTCACTATAGGTTGGAATTCTTGGTTTTCACTTTCCTGCTTCCTTATTTCATTTGGAATTTCCTCCTCCAGATCCCTTTGGCTTCTTTGGCTTATTTTGAACATTGACTTGGACCATGCCGGAGTTTTTTCCAGATTGCTTTACCGTAATGTTGCTTTGCACCACTTCCATACTAGGCCCTAGCGCACTGTTTTGTCTTACCACCTGGCATCTTCTCTTCTCGTGAATTAGTTTGCCTTTGAATAAAAATGTTCTTGGGTAGTCGTTGGTTTGCCTGCCAGCCAACCACCAAACTCTGAGTCTGGATCTACTTATCATGGCTATGAGGATAGCATGGTCATTCGGGTTACTAACTTAGGTAGCAGCAACATGAAATCTTTGCAAATAATCTTTCAATGACTCTCCCGAAGCCTGGATAACGCTGGACAATGACATAACGTTAGTTGGGTAAGTCGCATGGATCCTAAACTGCTCCACGAACTTTGCCACTAACTCATCAAACCTAGAGATCGATCGTGGGGGAAGTCTGGTGAACCACGTGGTAGCGATTCCGGATAGGGTTATTGGGAAGCATCTGCATTTGGTCGCATCATTGACCATAGCCGAGTCCATTATCCACTCGTATCTCATTATGTGCTGTTGGGATCGGTCTTCCCTTCATAAGCTAGAATAGCAGGCATGTTGAATTTTTAGGGGTACTTGGCTAGTAGGATGGTATCTGCAAACAGAGTATAGCTCATTGATATTCCCCAATCATCATTAGTTAAGCCTTGATTCTCCCTCATCAGTTGTCTGATCATAGCTGATAAATCCAGGCTCTAGATGGGAGGTGGCAAGTCATTATCCATCCTACGTGATTGTTTCGGCTGGTGCTTTCTTGGTAGGCGATTACCTAAGTGCGCATCCCGAGGACCCGCTTCACTACGACCCTGGCGAGGTGGTAGACCAGCTCCCAAGCATGCTCTAGATCCTAAGTTTCCTACTCCAGGTTGGGAACGACTCGTCTGGTGCAGAATAGGGGCCACGGTTCTAGGTAAGGAATCTGGACCATTTCTGTTGGTTTGCACTTGTCGAGTCGCAACCAATTGCTCCGTTGCACCAGTTTGTGCCATTTTAATCCTACGTCATCTACGCTTAGGGTGTTCATCTGACGAAGCGGAGCTGTTGGATGATGGGTAGGAAGTAGGGCTTTCTTCAGCATTCTGAATCTAATGCTGAGCGATCTGGGTCATCAGCTAGGCATTTGTTTGAATCTTCTCGTTAAGCCGTCTCTTACTTTCCATGAGCTCCCTCATCTGCTCATTGAACTCTGCCCAGGTGGCGGGATCTGCACCTGCATTAGCTTGTTTATCGTTGGGTCCCACTTGCTAGACGCTAGCGGTCTCATTAGCATCCACGCTATGGGAGTCAGATCTGGTAGGTGGTCTTACCATCTTAATGTTATCCGTAGAAACTCTAAGTAGAATCTATGAACTCTTAAGAATAAACTCAGATCTCCTTTGGGAGATTTTCTCAATGCAGTAGCAACAAAGTAGATCCTAACAGCCTGAGAATGCACCTTGTCAGTGAAAGCACCAAAATTGGTCACTAACACCCTTGAATAGAGTTATGTAATGAGATTAATGAAGAAAGTAAATTAAAACAGAGAAATAAAGCAATGAAGTGTAAAAAGAACAACAGAAACGAAAACACCTAATTTATAATGGTTCAGCGTAATTGCATACGTCCACTTTGAATGTGATCTTTATTACTTTTCCAATCACTTGAGTATATATACAGTCCACAAACAAACAATTTGAATACAATTTGAATAGAAAAGAAACGAGTATAGAAAATAGTAGAGTCTCCTTAGAGATCTCCAAAAAAGGTCCCATAAACTGGACCCTCGCTCCTCTATTTATAGACGAAGATAGGCTGGTTCGTCCTTCCAGTTCCATGTCTAAAACAATTCAGCCCATAGCTGATAGGTTAGGTAGACCGAACCAGAGATGCCGATCCACTACTACCAATCTACTCATGCCGATCCTGGATTCTCTGGATGTTGACTCAAAGTTGATCTCACTCACGCCCCAAGCAACATGGCCTTTAACCTGAAGTAACTCGTTTTTATGCTCATGCCGACGATGATCCCACATTTCCGAACCACTAAAGGCCGATCCACCTAAAACAATCCCTCCGAGGCCGAATCACTAAGGGCCGAGTCGCCTGAAACAATCCTTTTAATGCCAATCCCATGTTGCCAAACCATTAAAGGTCGATCCACTTGAAATAATCCCTTCGAGGTCGAACCACTATGGGTCGAGCCACATGACACAATCCTTCTAAGGCCGATCCCTTATTGCCGAACCACTAAAGGCCGATCCACTTAAAACAATCCCTCCGAGGCTGAATCACTAAGGGCCGATGTTACGACCCTGACTCGACCTTCGAAAATCGGCACCGAATACATCACCCGTATTCGAATGCCACAGATCCAAACGTCAAATATGGTTCGTCGAAGCTTATAAAACATTAAATACAACAACACAACGGAAGAAAAATGAATATATCATTGATATACAACATTCGATACATCAATGATATAAGTGAATACAATATCAGAGATAAAAGATATACAACTGCGGAATACAACACAAGGAGATGGCCTAGGCTTTACAACCATCAACAACGGAAAGATAACTCCAATAGAATTTCCAAGTGAGAAAGCGAGAATCCAACATATTTCAACTCCACTGCCAAAGCTCCAAAGCTAGAAACACTCCAAACCAAAAATCGAGAACCACCATCATCGCTGTAATGAAGCAAACTAGGTAATGGTTGAAGTGAAAAATATGCTATCGCCAAATCCAAAGGCTTCAAAGACCAAAGACTGAAGAAGATTTCCAATTGCTACACCTACTAGCTGACTATCTGAAAATCTAACTCTTGGCTACCCGTGTGGGAAACTGTGGGCACCCAGAGTTTCGATAGGGAACAATTAACTCCAGGTCAGTCATGAGACTGGTATGAGCAAAAAAAATCAGTTTTATCTTTTAAAACAACAAACAAAAAAAGAAGTAGAAGGAAATTCGCTATGCTTTTGGAAAATGAAACTGCCATAAGGCCTCCCGCCACACACACAATGAAAGCGCATGCTTGGAGGAGATCTCTCCTTATGACAGTCAAAAATGCTTGATACACGAAAATCCTTTTGATATTATTATAAGTGCATAGTGGAAAACATTTGCAAGTATAATATTAACCTTACCATTATAATATGCCTACTACAACTACCGTGTTAAATGGCAAGTTCTACAACTAAAACCGTACAAGGCACGTATTGGATGATTGGATTTCCCAAAATGGCCAGGCAAATGAACTTCCTACACCGAATGGAACGCCTCTGGAGGGACGCCTCCGAGAACCTAACCGGATCTCTGCCAACACAAGGCCGGGTTACCTCTGTAACTAGGTAACTACTGATACGAGCATGCCATCCCCCAGTCGTTACCGACCTTTATCCGAGGTACCTCTAAACCAACAACCACAAAGCAATAAGTTTGCAGCAACCACATAGGTTAAATATCTGGGCTCCATACCATGATGCCACCTTTTATCCAGAAGGAAATGGACATACCCTTAAGGGGCACTACCCCCAAATAAACTTGCCACAACGGTTCATGTTTCGACCATTACCAGGTTATGAGGACCGACGAGGTCACGTCTACAAAGCTACGCTTTACACAAAAGCCATGCTTAGATCAACAAATGATCAGCAGCACTTCGTATGTCACATTACCAAATTGGGAATGTATCACTAGTAGCCATCAACTACATAACCTATGAGCTCGTATGTCTCAGAGAAGGGTGTTAAGCTAAGATAATAAATTCTCCGCCACCAAACAGAAATGTATTTGATAGAAACTAATTGTACATCTCAAAGTGTAACGTCAGACACACATCCATACAAGTCTGTTCCGGGTTCGAACAGAACCGAAGGCACTTCAAAAAGAAGCCCCTGCAATCCGGGTATTCACAATCTCGATCGGACTCCCCATCACATAAGGAGATCTCTATACCGGTGCGACTTAGTGTAGAGACATTCGAAGGGTAATCCTTTCATTCTCGAAAATATCCAGTCTTCACCATCGATCTTCAAATGCAATCCATAACGTTGTATCATTATTCGGAATGTGTTATATGACAAAAAGTCCTCTTCCGGCTAAACCAAATAATGAACGCTTAATTTTAAAACCATATGGATATTGGGATCTTAGTTAAGTCACAACTTAAAATCCAAAAGGCTTTCTTCAAATGGTTTAAACAAATTACTATTTTCAAATCTTCAAACAAGATAATTCACTTCACAAAGTTCACCAATCTTTCACAAAGATTTATTCGTAGTTTCCAAAACTATTTATAATTCAAATGTTTAATACAAATGATATACCTTTAAGATTCTCTTCAATTCGAAAAAAAGTTTACCAATTTTTAACAAAGATACATTCATAGCCTTTCAAAAAAATTTCCCTTTCAAATTGGATTAACTCATCCAATCTTTAAATCAAAGACTCAATTCACAGATTTCAAAACCATTTCCAAAGATTCATTCATAACTTGGAAACCCTTTCAACAAAACTAGAAATTCTTTCATTAATAGGAAAGCAATTATCATTTGAAAATAAGGAGTTTTTGTTTTGGAAAAATCCGATTACATTTGCTCGAGTTAAAGCCCTTCAAATATAAACTTGGGTTAAATTCAAATTTCCAAAATAATACTTTTAAAATACTTTAAAGATGGTTTAAAATCCATGTATATTTTATATAACTTGTATAAACCTTTCAAACCATGACTTCCAGAATAATTTCAAATATCATTTTCAAACCAAATTTGAATTTCAAAACTTCCCATTCAAAAGCTTTCCACATTCAACCTAATTCCATTTCCAAAACCGTTCGGATTCAAAATTCAATTTTTAAACAAATAATATTTTAAATTCAAAGTATATGTGACTTAACCAATTTCCCATGAAATCCATATTTGTGTGTGTATGGTGTAGTCCAGGGGTTTTACACAATAGTGCAACATCATCAATCATCACAATCCAAATACAGCAACATCGATAAGCGGTATAATCCTATAACGCTTATCTTTCATTCACAAATAAACAAAGATAAATAATATAAATTCTTCACAAATAAATAAATTACATTCATTACATTCATCACAGCTCAAATCAAAACAGAGCATCATACATCAGAGATATCAAACAATTCAACATTCAATAAAATCCAAACATCCATAAGTAAGATCAATTAATTATCTGATTAATTTAAATCAGATTAATTACTTATGAATAAATTACTAATCTTGGTTAATTAATATTAAGTAATTACAACGCGTCTTAATTAATTAACCTTTAATCATTTATTAGTTAAACTTTAATAATAAATTAATCAACCTTTAATTATTAATTAATCAACCTTAATTAATAAATAAATCAACCTTTAATAATTAAATAAGTAACCCTTAATTATTTAATTATCCTTTAAATTAATTACCCTTAATTAATTAATTAATTAACCCTTAATTAATTAATTAATTAACCCTTAATTAATTAATTAATTAACCCTTAATTAATTAATTAATTAACCCTTAATTAATTAATTAATTAACCCTTAATTAATTACCATTAAATTAATTATCCTTAAATAATTACAATAAGTGATTATCCTAATCACCCATATTAATAAATCACAAATTAATTACTTTGAGTAATTATCCTTTAATTACTTGATTAATTAACTTTAATCATTAATTAAATTACTTAATTAAGTAATCATCTTTAAGTAATTAATTACCCTTAATTACTTACATTAGTTAATTAACGTCGCATCACCGCCACAGCCTCCTAAAAAAACCATCGACTACTTTTCTGATGACCAGCGTCCTCTAAACTACCTTCTCCACCAACCCCGATGATCCTAGACCCGTCAATCGCCAGAATTTGGCCATAAATCAATTTCCGATCATGTCGTTTTTTCTCACGAATTAATGAACTAAAAATATTGAAATTTGCATTAAAATTCATCCTTTTCGATTACGATCCTAATCACATAATCAAATTGTGAAAATCCGATAGTCGAATTTTCAGACTTTAACTGTAATTCTAATTTTTTCAAAATATTTGTCTAATATTTTTACTTGAGACTATTTTTTTAAAATAACTTTATGTTGTTATAAACATTTTCTATTCAGGATTCATGACTTAAATCGGTTTAAACAAGAAGATATGGGTTTTTCTTGAATTTATAAACCTGTAAACCAAAAACAGATGCTAGTATACCTGTTCACAGACAATTATATTCAACATTTGCATATTTAGAAGTATATACAAACATATTTGCATCCATTTCAAACATCTTTCATCATTTAACTAAAACATCAACCACAATATTAAATCATATAAGCAATTTCAAGGTTTAAGTAAAAGTTGCTCACCTGTTTTTTTTCCTATAACGGAACAGAGACTGTTTTCTTCGTTTCCGGGTTTGATTTATTTTTAGATTTGAGATGTTTTTGATTCTGCTTTTGTTCTTGTTTTCCAGTTTTGATTTTCCATGTTGAAAATTTGAACATTTGATGTTTAAGATAATTTTGTTTTGAAACTTGGACGAGATTCTTTGATCTGGAAGTGCTTGTATTTGTTTGAGATTTTCTTTTTTCCAGGTTTGAACTTTGTTTTGTTGTTTTTTCCATTTGATTTCAGGTTTTCAGATTTGAAAATGGAGATGAAGAAAAATGTGGCCTGGTTTCTTTCTTTTGTAAAACATGTTGTTTATATTTTTAAATTTTAAGAGAAAATAAATTTTCCACTTGCAAATTATTTGGTTAACACGTGTACAAATTTTCATATCATATAGTTTACATTTGTCAAATGCATGTTTTTGTAATTGTACAAATGTCATATGTGATAATTTTATGTTTAAATCCCTCTTTCAAATAAGTTTATAAACTTTGTTTTAAACCTTACTTTATTTTATTTACAAATTATCTACATATATACTTTAGTTTTTTTTCAAAATACAAAGTTAATAAATCCAATTTTATTTACAAGATACTTATCCTTCAATTTCAAATCAAAATTTACTTTCACAATCTACTTACATATATTTATTCCCAAATATTCAAATTAGTTCACAATTTAATCCAAAAATTTATTTTAGTTACCAATTTAAATTCGATTTAAAACCAAGATCGTTACAGATTCTCCCGTTAAGCAAATTTCGTCCTCGAAATTTGCCAGATAGGGAGGCAAACAAAGAATACAAAGAAATAGCTTTCCAGATCAAGCTGAAATGTTTATTCTATATTTGGCTTACCAAAACAGAATATCAATAAATATGGGAATAAACTCATTCAACTTTTTATGAAATATCTGGGTAATCTGTTCTACGAGTTATGCAGGGGCATTGGTTAGTTCGAAGGTATACTAACCGTTCGTAGAATAAATTGGAACCCCAAAGAATAGACAAACGGATACAATTTAATTTAACTTCTTATTTTATTAACCAATTTATTTCAATTTAAATTTTCAAATTCATTAAAGTTAAAACGAAAAATTGATAATGAGAATACGAGATAGGAACGATTCGCAGTGCCACCATCACACCGAGGCTTCACCTTGCAGCTGCCATGAAGAAATCCAAGAATTGATATCGGATGATGATCAAAACAAATTGAGGGAAAAAGTTGTTCCTTGCTGTTACAGTGTATTGACCATATGAAGCGGTACTTCCCTGTCCCCTACCTCGTCCTCTTCTTATGCTCATACTTACTATCAATGGATAGTAAGAGAATTTACTGAGGCATACGGATGGATATCTTAGTGATATACTCATTCTAGGGTATACTTCACCCTATCTCTAATAAGTTACCTAACGTGTTATGCTTCTGAGTTAAAGTTTTTACTCAACCTTCAGCTCTGATACCACTGTAACGACCCTGACTCGACCTTCGAAAATCGACACCGAATACATCACCCGTATTCGAATGCCACAGATCCAAACGTCAAATCTGGTTTGCCGGAGCTTATAACACATTTAGTACAACACATAGTGGAAGAAAAATGAATATATCATTGATATACAACATTCGATACAACTGAATACAATATCAAAGACAAAAGATATATAACTGCGGAATACAACACAAGTAAATGGTCTAGACTTTACAACCATCGATAGCGGAAAGATAACTCCAATAGAATTTCCAAGTGAGAAAGCGAGAATCCAACATATTTCGACTCCATTGCCAAAGCTCCAAAGCTAGAAAGACTCCAAACTAAAAAGCGAGAACCACCATCATCGTTGTAATGAAGCAAACTAGGTAACAGTTGAAGTGAAACAAATGCTACGGCCAAATCTAAAGGCTTCAAAGACCAAAGATTGAAGAAGATTTCCAATTGCCACACCTACTAGCTGACTACCTGAAAATTTAACTCTATGCTGCCCGTGTGGGAAATCGTGAGCATGTAGAGTTTAGATAGGGAACTATAAATCCCAGGCCAGTCATGGGACTGGTATGAGCAAATAAAAACGGTTTTATCTTTTAAAACAACAAATAACAAAAGAAGTAGAAGAAATTCGCTTTGCTTTTGGAAAATGAAACTGCCACAAGGCCTCCCGCCACACAGACAATGCAAGCGCACATTTGGAGGAGATTTCTCCTTATGACAGTCAAAAATGCTTGATACACGAAAATCCTTTGATATTATTATTAATGCATAGTGGAAAATAGTTGCAAGTATAATATTAATCTTAGCCAGCATACGTATCATTATAGTATGCCTACTATAGCTACCATGTTAAATGGCAGGTTCTACAACTAAAACCATACAAGGCACGTATTGGATGATTGGATTTTCCACAATGGTCAGGCAAAGGAACTTCCTACACCGAATGGAACGCCTCTGGAGGGTCGTCCCCGAGAACCTAACCGGATATCTGCCAACACAAGGCCGGGTTACCTCTGTAACTAGGTAACTACTGACACGAGCATGCCATCCGTCGGTCATTATCGACCTTTACCCGAGGTACCTTTACACCAGCATCCACAAAGCAATAAGTTTGCAGCAACCACATAGGTTAAATATCTGGGATCCATAGCATGATACCACCTTTTATCTAGAAGGAAATGGACATACCCTTAGGGGGCGCTACCCCCAAATAACTTTGCCGCAACGATTCCTGTTTCGACCATTATCGGGTTATGAGGTCCGACGAGGTCACATCCACAAAGCTACGCTTTACACAAAAGCCATACTTTAATCAACAAATGATCAGCAGCACTTCATATGTCACATTACCAAATTGGGAATGTATCACTAGTAACAATCAACTATATAACCTCTGAGCTCGTACGTCTCAGATAAGGGTGTTAAGCTAAGAGAATAAATTCTCCACCACCAAACAGTAATGTATTTGATAGAAACCAGTTTACATCTTAAAGTGTAACATCAGACACACATCCATATAAGTCTGTTCCGGGTTCGAACAGAACCGAAGGCACTTCAAAAGAAGCCCTTGCAATCCGGGTATTCACAATCCTGATCGGACTTCCCATCACATATGGAGATCTTTATACCGGCCCGACTCAGTATAGAGACATTCGATGAGTAATCCTTTCGTTCCCGAAAATTCTCGGTCTTCACCACCGGTCTTCAAACGCAATACATAACGTCGTATGATTATTCGAAATGGGTTATATGACACAAAATCCTCTCCCGGCTAAAACAAATAATGAGCGCTTAATTTTAAAACAATATGGACATTGGGATCTTAATTAAGTTATAACTTAAAATCCAAAAACTTTCTTCAAATGGTTTAAACAAATTACTATTTTCAAATCTTCAAACAAGAAGATTCACTTCACAAAGTTCACCAATCTTTACAAAGATTTATTCATAGTTTGCAGAACTATTTATAATTTAAATCTTTTATACAAAAGATACACTTTTAAGATCCGCTTTAATTCGAAAACAAAGTTAACTAATTTTTAACAAAGATTCATTCATAGCCTTTCAAAACAATTTCCCTTTCAAATTGGATTAACTCATCCAATCTTTAAATCAAAGACTCAATTCATGGCTTTCAAAACCATTTCCAAAGATTCATTCATAACTTGGAAACCCTTTCAACAAAATTGGAAATTCTTTCATTAATAGGAAAGCAATTATCATTTGAAAACAAGGAGTTTTTATTTTGAAAAAATCCGATTACATTTGCTCGAGTTAAATCCCTTCAAGCATAAACTTGGGTTAAATTAAAATTCCCAAAATAATACTTTTAAAATACTTTAAAGATGGTTTAAAATCCATATACATTTTATATAACTTGTATAAACCTTTCAAACCATGATTTCCAGAATAATTTCAAATAATATTTTCAAACTAAATTTGAATTTCAAAACTTCCCTTACTAAAGCTTTCCACATTTAGCCCAATTCCATTTCCAAAACCATTTGGATTCAAAATTCAATTTTTAAACAAATAATATTTTTAATTCAAAGTATCTATGACTTAACCGATTTCCCATGAAATCCATATTTGTGTGTATATGGTGTAGTCCAGGGGTTTTGCACAATAGTTCAACATAAACAATCATCACAATCCAAACATAGCAATATCGATAAGCGGTATAATCCTATAACGCTTATCTTTCATTCACAGGTAAACACGGATAAATAATATAAATTCATCACAAATAAATAAATTACATTCATTACATTCATCACAGCTCAAATCAAAACAGAGCATCATACATCAGGGATATCAAACAATTCAACATTCAATAAAATCCAAACATCCATAAGTAAGATCAATTAATTATCTGATTAATTTAAATCAGATTAATTACTTATGAATAAATTACTAATCTTGGTTAATTAATATTAAGTAATTACAACGCATCTTAATTATTAACCTTTAATCATTTATTAGTTAACCTTTAATAATAAATTAATCAACCTTTAATTATTAATTAATCAACCTTAATTAATAAATAAATCAACCTTTAATAATTAAATAAGTAACCCTTAATTATTTAATTATCCTTTAAATTAATTACCCTTAATTAATTAATTAACCCTTAGTTAATTACCATTAAATTAATTATCCTTAAATAATTACAATAAGTGATTATCCTAATCACCCATATTAATAAATCACAAATTAATTACTTTGAGTAATTATCCTTTAATTACTTGATTAATTAACTTTAATCATTAATTAAATTACTTAATTAAGTAATCATCTTTAAGTAATTAATTACCCTTAATTACTTACATTAGTTAATTAACGTAGCATCACCGCCACAGCCTCCTAAAAAAACCATCGACTACTTTTCTGATGATCAGCGTCCTCTAAACTACCTTCTCCACCAACCCCGATGATCCCAGACCCGTCAATCGCCAGAATTTGGCCATAAATCAATTTCCGATCATCTCGTTTTTTCTCACGAATTAATGAACTAAAAATATTGAAATTTGCATTAAAATTCATCCTTTTCGATTACGATCCTAATCACATAATCAAATCGTGAAAATCCGATAGTCGAATTTTCAGACTTTAACTGTAATTCTTATTTTTTCAAAATATTTACCTAATATTTTTACTTGAGACTATTTTTTTAAAATAACTTTATGTTGTTATAAACATTTCCTCTTCAGGATTCATGACTTAAATCGGTTTAAACAAGAAGATATGGGTTTTTCTTGAATTTATAAACCTGTAAACCAAAAACAGATGCTAGTATACCTGTCCACAGACAATTATATTCAACATTTGCATATTTAGAAGTGTATACAAACATATTTGCATCCATTTCAAACATCTTTCATCATTTAACTACAACATCAACCACAATATTAAATCATATAAGCAATTTCAAGGTTTAAGTAAAAGTTGCTCACCTGTTTTTTTCCTATAACGGAACAGAGACTGTTTTCTTCGTTTCCGGGTTTGATTTATTTTTAGATTTGAGATGTTTTTGATTCAGCTTTTGTTCTTGTTTTCCAGTTTTGATTTTCCATGTTGAAACTTTGAACAATGATATTTAAGGTACTTTTATTTTGAAAATTGGATGAGATTCTTTGATCTAGAAGTGCTTGTATTTGTTGGAGATTTCTTTTTCCAAGTTTGAATATTGTTTTGTTGTTTTTTTCCTTTTGATTTCAGGTTTTTTGAAAATGGAGATAAAGAAAAATATGGCCCGGTTTCTTTCTTTTGTAAAACATGTTGTTTATATTTTTAAATTTTAAGAGAAAATAAATTTGCCACTTGCAAAATTATTTGGTTAACACTGGTACAAATTTTCATATCATATAGTTTACATTTGTCTAATGCATGTTTTTGTAATTGTACAAATGTCATCTGTTATAATTTTATGTTTAAATCCCTCTTTCAAATAATTTTATGAACATTTTTTTAAACCTTACCTTATTTTATTTACAAATTATCTACATATATACTTTAGTTTTTTTTTCAAAATACAAAGTTAATAAATCCATATTTAACCTTGAATTTCAAATCAAAATTTACCTTCACAATCTACTTACATATATTTATTCCCAAATTTTCAAATTAATTCACAATTTAATCCAAAATTTTAATTTAATTACCAATTTCAATTCGACTTAAAACCGGGATCGTTACAGCCGAGCCACATAAAATAATCATTTTGTGGCCGATCCCATATTGCCGAACCACTAAAGGCCGTTCCACCTGAAATAATCTCTCTGAGGCCGAACCACTAAGGGTCGAGCCGCCATAACCAACCCTGTTCGACTTATCTCCCTTGACCGACCCTATGTGACTGATCCACTAAGGTCGATCCAAATAAGTTATAACGATTCTTTATATTTCCAATCCTTTCTTGGCTTGAGTCTCGTCTTGAGCCAACCATATCCTCTGCTACTATCGTCTCGTAGCCGGGCCAGGTAGCTGAGTAACACCTGTGTATAGGAGAAATAAGTGTTGGATTGGACGAAGTTTGCTGGATCGGTACCGATCATGGGGTTAGATTGGTACCAATCCAACACCTTGATGGGTTTTGAGTTGTGGTTTCTTGGGATGGCTCTGCAGTTGCCTTGTGATCTTAAATTTTCTTGGTTTTTTGGACTCTAAGGTTATCTCTTCGGGCTCCCATCTTGGTAGTTTGCATGTTCGACTCGTCAAGTTTGTGTGTGTATTGCTTGGTCAAAAGGCAGGAGAACAACTATTTTGATATAAGTGGTATATCTTTTGGAAGAAAACTAGTCAATTTGAATGCAACTGTAGAATTTCCTAAAATGATAGAGTGTGTTATGACAACGTTGAAATAAATAAACAAGAAGTGAAGTATGAAAGTCCACCTTCAAGATGTGAGTAAAGTGTATGCTTTGGAAATATGAAAAAGTAATTCCCTATGAATAAAACATGGGTTCTAGTCGATAGTGGGTAAGGAAAAGAGACTGGGGATGAAAAGAAGAAGATGTGGGTACAGATGCCAAAAAGTAAGAGAAAGTAGTTAAGTGCAGAGATGGAACATCAAGAGGAATGGAGGATACAAGAAATTAAAACCAATAATAAAGAAAGAGAACGCAACAAATAATAAGGAGGAAAAGCTGGGGTCTGAAAAATAAAATGAAGAGGATTGCAAAAGTGAGAATAAGAATGATGAACATGAGTACTAAAATAGATGAAACAATTGAACAATTGCTGATTTTTAAAAAAAGGGACCTACAAGGAGCTAAGGGAATAAAGATGTGTGAGTTAAGTGTTAAAGGAGAGTAAGAATAGAACAAGAACATGGGATATAAAGGGAACTAAAAGGAGATGGTGGGACAGTCAAGGAGAAGGGAAACACTGAAGAAAACATGGTTTTGGTGAAGACGAGCAATAAATTTGATAGCAACAAGAAAGAATGAGAGAAACCCTAAGAGTAAACTCAGAAAGTGGTAAAAGTATCAAACAAAAGTAGATAGAGGAAGTAAGGAGTTAAAGAAGACAAACGCAGAGGGGATGCGGTCTGTCAGAGTAGAATCCTCATTCGCAAACGAGGAAGGGGTACAACAGAAAACTACGGTGATGAAACATTATACTTTTATCCCTTTGCAAAAAGTAAGAGCCACAGAATCATCTGCGAATTGCATCACACAACGGCTCCTTACTGTTCCAGGCCTAGCTTGGAATCAACTTTGGATTATCAACAGAATACTATTTCTTACCCCTTACTTTTATTTTAAATCCAAATCCCCAAAAAGGTAAATAAATGTGAGAAGTCATAAATTTGTGTAGTTAAGGAGGAGCTATAAATTGGAATACTTGTAGCAAATGACACAAAGAGCCCCATGAGTTTATACAATTGAGAACAAAAACGATGTTGAGTAAGACCCATGAGCTTAATCAAGGGACTAAGAAAGTGGAACAAATTGAGAAGGAGAAGCTAGTTAAAAAGAAACCGGAGAGAAAAGAAGGAGAAAAGGGAAAGAAGAGAATAAAGGTGGCCAGAATAAAGGAAGAAAGCTAAGAAGCAGAAACAAATCATCCAAATGATGGTCACGAGATGAAACATCAACGGGTTGCATAAATCCTCTAAAATTTTGATGTCATGAAATGTAAGCAAACACAAATTAGATTGTATTGGACTACTTAAGAATAAGTAGGTAAGAGAGAAGATTGGAAGAATGAGGTACTAATTTTAGGGAAAAGGGATATGATAAGAAATGTTAGTTTCTATTGCAAATGTAGAATATTGGTGTTAGTGAATATGAAAATTTAGGAGTGTGGCTCATAATTATAAGCGATCGACATATAACAATATAGATGAAGAATGTGGGAGGAATGAAATGTGTATGAATCTTTGTTTACGCCCACAGTTTGGAGATACTAAGAGAAAAGCTAAGGAAAAATATAGAAACCGATGCATATAGTATAACAAGTCCCTGTCTGCTTTTTGGGGACTTTAATTTTATTACACATACAAGTGAAAAAGTGAAGGACCAAATTCCTATTTAATGGGATGATAGAAATTGATAAATGCATGGCTCGAGTGGGGTTGCTAAAGTAAAAGTTGAAGGATTCAATTTCTTATGGTGGTCATTGTTGGGAAGATGCATACGCACAAAAATTAATAGAGTGCTTGCTTATTTTTGCTCGATAAAAGCATTTAATTTAAGCAGGACGTATCTACTTCCATCGATGATACATAACTCTTGAATCCTGGCGGCCTTAACTAGCCAAAGTAAGCCAGTAAGAAAGGTTTTCAGTTAAATAAAACACCGGGCACTTTATGAAGGTTATCTACCAATTTTTGCAAGTGGTGAGCATTGGTGAAGAGGGATATCCATTATATAAGTTGTTAAAAAAGCAAAAGAATGTGAAAGGGAGGCTTATGGAGTGGAGCGCAAAAAAAATAGCACAAAAAAGAAATAGAAACTAAATAAAGATATTTAGGGACCTACAAAAAACAATTGGAGATTTAAAAATGCAATAGTGTAGCCGAAGAGTTGATAAAAGAGGAGAAGAGATTAGAAGTAGTATTGTAGTAGGAATACGTCGACATGAGGGAGAAAATTAAAGATGACTGGATTATATTAAATGATGAGGGAACAAGCTTTTCTACGTAAGGATGTCCAGTAGAAAAGCTATAACCAATTGAAGCAACATGATAGTAGAGAAAGGTTACACAAGCGAGGACTCAAAAATATGTGTAGAGAAAGCAACAGAATATTATAACAAATTGCACCATCGGTCACGACCAACAGTCAATTTCCTGAAAATTATGTATAAAAACATCATCGTATTTTATGAAAGTGATTTCTTGAACTACCAACTAGACATTAAAGAGGTGAGGAATGTTGTCTTTAGTACAAGAGATAACACCGGTCCAAGGCCAGAATGTTTTAGTACAAAATTCTACAAATTGCATTAGGAGACAATTAAGGTAGATGTCCTTAAAGTAGTTAAAAACATTTTTGATGGTGGAAAATAATCAAGGAAACAAACCATACCATGATTCATCTGATACCAAAAGTAAAAGAAAAAAAAGATATCATAAAGTTCAAACCGATAGCATGTTGTGGTTTCATTTACAAAATTATTGCAAAACTCTACATAATAGAACTTATTATGGATCATCTCATATCAGTTAAATAATTATGCTTTCATCCTGAGGAGATCAATAGAAGATGGAATTCTATTGGCTCATGGAGAATATAGAGGACTAAGAAGGATAAGCAACATGAATATGTGTATTTATTTATAATTGAAAAGCATATTACATAATCAACATGGACTTCTTAATGCATATGATGAGAAGCATGAAGTTCATGAGGAAATGGCTAAGGGTGATTAAGGAGTTTCTAAGCACATCAAGTTTCTCCATTGAAAATTAAGGTGGAATGCAAAAAAATTTTGGGGGTTCTTGTGGGCTTCGTCAAGGGGATCTATTGTCTCTGTTGCTACTCATAATAGTGGATTTTTTTTCACATTAATGATCGATGAAGAAAAGAAGAAAGGGAGAATTGAAATAGTCATGAAAGAAGTGATAAAAATTGTACATACAGTATACGCAGATGACGTTTTAATCATTACTAAAGCTATAGCTATGATCGCAAAAGCTATAAGGTTTTCGATAAGATGAAGGAAATCATAGGGCTAGATTTGAATAAACAAAAGTCAATTGTTTTCTTTAGTGAAGGTTATAATAATAGGACTGAAATTTATGATATTTTGAACATGGGAGTGATAGAATTAGGGGTGTGCCATAGAGGAAGTTATGTAGTTTTGTATATAATTCTAATTCTGTAAACAATCTTGTTCGAAATAAAATATGTTTTTGGTTTTATTTTCGATTATACATGTTTGTTATATTAGGATAAAAGTAACTATAATTAATAACAAAGGTATGTAAGTATAAATCCTTAGGAGTAGTGTTTTTATCAATTGAGTTTGCAACCATGACTATTGAATTGATATAAACAAAACACAACTCCTTAAATGTTCCTAGTCAAGAAGTATCAAGAAAATGATATCAATATGTCAATTGAAACTAGTGATGTAATGCTCCCCAAATGATAGACATTGATTTACTCATGACCTTGGGGGTACCAAGGGTTATGTACTTGTTATTATTTGGACCAATCACATAACTACTCAGTGAGAAACTTCTTTATGTTTTATAACTTATTCAAAGTAGAAGATCTCGAGGTAACATATTTAACAGTATTTTGACTTGGGAGTGCTGTCAAACTTGAGTATATGGATTGTAGTTTGATTACGGTCATGGCATAGTGACTATGTTATGGAAATAGTTGGGTACACATTGAAATACTCGAAGTGAAACACTACTCAAGGGAGGATTCTTCTTCTTCGTTAGAGAAGGTCAGTATTGTTATAATTGGTGAGTTAAATTAAAGTCAAAGTCTCTGGTCAAAGCAAATCAGTTAATGAATAAATGTTATTAGATTGAGCTAAGGACTATAAATTGAACTATGTAATTAATAAGGATGCTAATATACTTTGGTAACAACTTGCACCTTAATGGGTTGAAATTTTGACAAAAATTGAAACCCAAATCCATCAAAGCACAGATTGATTTGCTACCTATAAAAAAGCATGAGCTTCATTAGAGATTGATAGAAATCTAAAACTCATACCAAAAATAATAATAGGATATGAATACTAACTATGATAATAGGATACGAATACTGACTATGACCACTATCTTGGAATTAAGGGTATTCCTTTGATCAGATTGTCACATCAGCATTGAGCATGAGAGCAAGAAGACTCTCCAATGATAAAGCACATCTAGATCCACTGACCTATTCCTCTAAATCTGTCCTGTGGGTTGTAACGAGGAGGGCGGTTAGAACAACATGCTGGTGACTGGAAATATAAGTTATCCATAATATAAACTTATACCATTATGTTTCCATTTAATTGTGTCCATTTAGGTTAGCAATTCTAATCTAATCTTGCATTGCATACACGATTACATACTGACCCCTTCCCAAGGTATGGAATAGAGCCATATTAACCACTCAATACTTCCAAACCCATTAGCCACGTAATACTTCTAAACATGAAGCAGGTTTTTATAATATTTTTTAAAGGAGAAATAGGTAAACTCTATAATTTACGACCTTAGTTAAGATAGACCCCGTCATTTAAGACCTATTCCCAAGGTGGTTTCCTATCAGTGTTGTCAATGGTCAGTGGGTCCTAATTATAAGACCTCTAACCACTATTTAAGGCTTCTAACATTTAATGTCTGACTATTACTACATTTATCGCCGATAAAATCATAGTCAAGTAATAAACAGTACTAAGCCACTTAATACCTTTTGTTAGAAATTAGGCAGACTCTGGTCATTGAAGACCTTAACTAAGGCAAACTCCATCATTTAAGACCGATCACCAAGGCATGCTCCTAAATGGTACTATTATTATTTCAGATTTAGCAATGTAAGAGACCGTACCCAAGCCACTTAATACTTCCTAGTGGAAAATAGGTATACCCCGTCATTTAAGACCTAATTCCAGAAGTGTGCTCTTCAACAGTATCTAGCTATCATTGCTTGGAAATCTCATTGAGCTACTTAATTCTTCTTTTATAGGAAAGAGGAGGACTTTATAGTCACTTAAGAGTCCAAATGTGAGGCGAACCCTTCCCGAGATATCCACTCTCACTCTTTAATTATAAATATGGCATCTCATAAGGTTACTTCTTTCGGTGGGGAGGCGGACCCTTCAGCCACTTAAGACCTCAACACTGAAGTAAACCCTTTTTAGAGACATCTTTTGGAATCTCACTAGGTCATTTAATACTTCCATTCCAGAGAGAGGCAGATCCTTCAGCCACTTAAGACCTTAAATCAAAAGTGAACCCCTATTGAGATATCCCTCACCGTTCCTAATTTCAAATTTGGACCATTTAATATTTTCCAATTCAGAAAGCGAGCCCAATCTCTTACATCATCATGGGCGTTGGATTAGTGCTCACAACAGTTGTAAGTACACACAAATGCCAGTATCCTCAAAGTGAAGGACAGTCTTACATCGAGCGACTCCACTGACTTCGCATCGCTAACCCACTTTTTATATTAGCTTAGGTAGACATTGGACTTAACTTGCTAATTCCCTTTTTATTTAAGGCAATAAGATTTACCATAAATATTTATCTACCCATAAATTCCCGTATAATGCTCATAAATTTTAGTTTATCCATAAAATTCTAACTAACGTTTCCTAATACATTTATGATTACTTAAATTCAAATCAGTAACCTATTATGTCTATTCTATTTTTATCAGTCTCATTAATCCATTTACCCTTTTCATTTTTTGCAACTCCTATATTTACTACCATTTATTAGACTAACAACTTGTTAAATTCTTATTAGTTAATTATCCTAAATGTGAATATTAGCACAAGCGTCATTATTAGTTTTTTATTTAATTATTGTACGTACGACAATTACGTACAAATATTCACTTTTATTAAATTGTTGGAATTATATCTAAAACATTATCCGTTATAATTTTCATAAATTATTCCAAAATAAAATATTTAACTTTAAAATATAAAAGATTGCATCGTTTGAAATTACAAGGATTAATTATTTCTTTTTATTACTGAAATAGACAGTGTAAAATACAATAAATTCGTACTTTACATATCACTTTCTCTTTCTATTTTCATCTATTCCTTGTTGAATCAAAAGCCGTATCTTTCTAAAAGGGAAAGAAATCAAACTAACTTACAAATATCAAACGAATCTAAATTCTAGCAATTCCGAATATAGAAAAGTTTATATTCTAACTAGATTATTTATAATATTATTATACAACCTATTTCAGATCTAGAATAAATTTCATTTATATTAGTATTCTAAATTCATACTTTTAGGACTGATTTCCAAATCAAGTTGTATAAGCTAAATCAATCTATAAACAAGAATATGATGATATTTATTATAGTCAGATCATTTTCAATTCATTGCCTACAACTCATATAATTATCCAATTAGGCATAAAAATCAAATATACACTAGCTGGATAATTTTCACACTATAACATTCTATAAATTTCCCACTCACTCCAGATCTAAAGTAAAACCTTTGATTCGTCTACAAATCCTTTTTAATCCAAAAGATATGTATAAAAGAGTATATACATACATTAGAATTATAGATCTAAGAAGATATTTTGGATTGAGAGAGAAAATTGATAAAAATATATAAATGACCTCACATACGTATATGGTTGATTCTCTTCTCTTCTCCTTCCTATTAGATTTCTATTCTTCCCTGATTTGTATGAATACATATACAAATTTCTTATCTTTATAATTTAGAAAGAAAGTAGAGAGAAAAAATGGTCGAGCTTTGTTCCTACTTTCAAAAAAATATGAGAAGAGAAGGAAGGGCTAGGCCTGAACTTATAGACGCTAGAATCAATCAAAACCGTTAGATCGATATATATATATATATATATATATATATATATATATATATATATATATATATATAATTCGAGCCATTGCGACCTAGGTTTACTAGATTTTCCAGGTAGCCATTGGTTGACGGCCCTTGGGTGACCGGTCGATCGTCCTCCCAATGATTGGTCAACATGTGAGTCAGGGTAATTAATATAAAAATGTTAATTATTTCTTATTTAATTATTTTCGTTTCGAACGTGTTTTCCATCCGTAACTTCTTCGTTCAAACTTCGATCGCAAAACTCTAAATATGAAAGTTGCTCAAAATTTGCCTCTAACATAATGATGCAAATTTCATGGTCAAATTCCAATGTTTGCACAAATTCCATTTTTGGAGCCTATAATTAACTAACGTCAAATTACAGGGTGTTACAGTTTTTAACCTTAGACCAAACTCTGAAGATCAAAATGATATAGTGTTGACGGTGTACAATTTGTCATTACTAGGTGAGCTTATATTAGATTAAAAATAAGTTTTCTCATCTATAAGCATTGAGCTTCACCCTATATTGTACTTCAACCGTTGTAATTAAAGCGCTTAGCTGTTCCATAGCGGTGGAGGTGTAAAAACTTATAATGGGGATAAAGCGAGCATATAGTAGGATGCAAAAAAAATTCATTAGATATAAAACCAAATATTTAGAGTTAATTTATTCTTTTTTTCACATCATTTGTGTAGGAAAAAGAAATATTTTTTAATCCTATATAACAAAAACGAGGAATGCAATGATTTATGCAGTCCAAATTTGGTGACTGCAATAAATTTCTAATTTATATTGAAAACTTATGTCCTCAAATTAGGTCTTTATCCTAATTTTTTTTGATTTGATTCAAAAGAGAACTAGTCAAATCAACTTTTTTATATTAATGTTTCAGCGGAAAATAGCAGGGATTAAAGCGTATCTATAATTTAATAGCTTTATATTGGAAAAGCATGGTAGACGAATAGCTTTATGCTCTATAGCATAGATTTTTCTAGGCTTTAGTGGGGCTGACTTCAACAAAGTTCATATATACTTCGATATTTAAATTGTTTAAATATTAACCATCGATCGAGTTCACATCAAAAAGTCAATACAACCACATTGTCAGTTATCTCTTAGTTCGAATAAGAATAACATTAATTTATAAATGTTATCAATTAATAATTAATACAAATGTTGTATCTGTTTTAATAGCAATTTTAACTGTTTATTTAAGTCTTAAAATCGATTAGAACGATGTATAATAGTTGTACATTGAATCAGTTAAACAAGGAGCTTGAATTAAACAATTAATTATCTGATTCAAATAGGAGTCATAGGCTTGTTGATCACATTAGGTCAAACATTAAGGCCAACCATTATTTCAAATATGGGGGACTTGGAAAAGTCTTCTAGGGTTTGAGCAAACAGGGTAGAGAAATTTGCTGGTTGATAACTATAAATAGCCTAACCTCCACACAAATTCTTACATTGAATTTTAAGCTCTTTTTTCCCGATTGCTAGCTGATCATATATTTCTTGGTTTTTCCTACTTTTTAAAGTTATAAATCAAATGGATGGAATAGACCGTGGCGCTCCATGAGGTAGGATTGTTCCACAATGTATCCTCCTGACCAGGACAATTTAAGGTACAATATTTTGATTTTGGTTTTAATCAATATCATGTTCAAATATGTTATATTGTATACATGTTATAATTCGACCATATTTTAGCTAAAAATTAATTTTGAACTTTATATGTGCGTGTATATAATATAGTGTAACTTGATTTCAAGTTATTTTGAAGTATACATACACACATACATACATATATACATCTATATATCATAAACCAAATTATTTTCGGCTAAAAGTAATACTACATATTATTTATAAAAATATATGTAAACAAAACATTTTATGAAATTAGATTTTCGTTTAAATTATATATAATACATATATATAAAATAAAAAATGTTATCTTATTGGTTTCCAATATATGTGTGCGCGTGTGTACGGAGACTAATTAAAAAAATAATAATGATACATATCATTTTTTGTTTCTTCTTACTGCATAAAAAGGCTAATTTTAGAATTTCGTTTATTGAGTCAAAATAATTTAAAATTGAAAATTTTAGACTTTTTAATTAAATGTTTTTTGAAAAAAAATGATTAAATAAAAAAATTCATGACGGTATGATGGAAGCCACATCATAATTTTAAATAAATAATAAATAAATCTGATTTAGGATATATAAGTTCAAAGTTTTAATTTGCTTTAAACTATTTATAATATTACATAAGGCTGAAAATATAATTGATTATATGTGTGTGTGTGTGTGTTTGTATCTATTTATTCAAAATTTTGTTATAGCAAATAAAATTTATTTTAAATTACTTTACATATATATACATATACATATTATTTATTTATACATATTTGTTAATAAATATAAATCTTTTCGAAAAAGGTTATAATGGCCGAATTATTATTTTTTAACTTCTTGAACACATAGGATATGTTATACTTAATATTATATATTTCTGTATGTTATACACACACACCCCACATTTAGTCATCATATTGACCATAAAATAAAGAAGTCAATTTTCCCTGTAAACCCCGGTTTAGGTGTATATATTGTTTTGATTTCCATACTGTGAATATGATTATTATGACATATTAAATAAATTAATAAATCACTTATAAATTAATTTATAAATTAATTTATTTTACCATTAATAACAAACGAATTTTTAATCAATCAAATTAGAATATGAAAACCTCGTTTACTAGTCAAAATACTAGATTTGATTTTGTTTAACAAAGATTTATCTACACAAATACAAACTAAATCTCTTATGCAAAAATGATTTTTTTTTTTTTTTTTCAATCTTCCAGTTTAACCCATTTGTTGGTGCATCTGATCCAATAGGAAGAAAGTGAGATGGCAATAAGATATTTTGGCATTCCTCTATCTAGCATAAATATATAGGACTCGAATTGTCAAACGCTGGCGGGGATGACTAAAAATAGAATTGAAGGATAGGAAGCAAAGTTGCTAAGTATAAGAGGAAGGGTAGAACAGACCAGGTCTTTAGTGTGCCTGGTTGTGCAATTTTGGATGCAACATCTTAAACTTCCAAAGGCCACATAAATCATATATTGCAACTATGATCGAACTTTCTGGAAAGGTAGAGTAAGTAAGATGGCATGGGAAGTAGTATGTAAAAGTAGAAGGGAACGAGGAATGGGCTTGAGAAAATTTGAAGAATTGAAAAAAACAATGGGAATTAAACTCGTATGGAAAATTGGGAATAAGGTGGGACTTGGGCAAACATGCTCAACGAAAAGTATGTAGGGAAGTAACCTTTTTAGGAGGATAGATGTAGAAATAAAACTTAGGCACATGTAAATTCCTCTTAAAAATCAGAAATGAAGTTTTGAAGTGTTTGGTAAAAAGGATAGTGGACGATAAGAGCACTTCCCTCTGGCATACTAGAGTTGGATTTGTTGATGCAAGTGAAGGGTAAAAAATTAATGGTGGAGGATATATTAGAAGGTAAAAATCGGAGAAAGGAAAGGTTGAGTTATCCATGCGTAATGAAGAGGGAAATACAAGCTATGAAATTACATTTTGACAAACGATAGTAAAGGTACCCACATATCTAAATAAACTTGGAACTCAATAAGTGAAAAGTGGAGGAAAATCACATGGGCTAAACTGGTTTGGGACAAAACTCATTGCCCCAAAATGACAATATGCATGTATAGAGCAATCATAAATTTACTTCGAACAAATGATAGAATTGTACAAAAGTATATGACACCACAATGTCAGCGATGTCGGCAAGAGAAAGAAAATAGCTGTTACCTATTATTCCAGTGCAATAATAATGCATATATTTGGAAATGGTGTGGGATTAAACTAAATTGGTCAGCAGGGTATACAGAAGGTCTACAAATTACAAATGAAATTCACAACATCAATAATGTATTTAAGAATAAATGTAAAAGTAGAGATATTGCAAGGATAGCTTTGTTTACATGTATATGGCAATGTGTAAGGAGAGAAACAATAAGGTGTTTAGTGATAACAAACCAAAACTAGTGAATGAAGAGTGTGCGTGTTATCAATGAATCATGTGAAAATCAAAGCAACAAAGTCCAAGTTCAATTATTACATTAATTAGAACGATGAGAAAATATGTAAATAATGGTAACAAATTAAACCTCTCTCACTAACTTACCGAAGTCAGACAATTTTATAAGAACAAGCAAGGGGTAATTGAAAGTATAAACATAGGGTTACTACATGTTAAGCCGCGGAGTTCCGGGGTAAAGCTCCTGCTTTTATTTACGGCATTAGTTACTTGTACATCGTTTCATCTATAGATTATTCCTGTATCAAGAACAAAACAAACATCAAAATAAGTACATGCTAAGACAACTACATTATAAAAGAGAAACGGATGGGGCAAATAAATTTATCTGGCATTGTATTTCTAGTTTTTAAAAATCATAATAAGGGCAAAGAAAATTATGAGACTTCCTGTTAAGAAAACAATTACAAATCAGTAAAGGAGGCAATGAAAAATGAAACCATTAAAATAGTAAATACGGGAAGGAAACAAGAAGCATGGAATGGAATAAGATACAAGATGAGAGCTATGCTAGGTCTGCTAATCAAACAAAGTTGCATGCGGTTTCTAACGCGACTACAAGTAAGATGCACAAGATGTGTGATTTTCCCTAATACACTGATACATAATGGATCTTAAGGCTACGAATATGCTAGAGGGGATTAATAATGTATATCCACTATTTTATGGGTAACGTAGCTAGTGGCCATTCGAGGTGTGTCCAAATTGGCTAGATGGAAGATGGATTTTCACACTTTCATATCTTTCAACCAATAGCTCGGATCAAGGTGTGATTTCAACCTTTGTACATGTCTTAGCCTCAAGCATGTTTTCCAATTGATTTAGGTCTATCATAAGATTGTTATAAATTTTCTCCAAACACTTCCCCTTCAAAGTAATCTTTATGGATATGAAGCATGCTTTGCTCAAGTTTCAGCAGTAGTGGGAGAATGGTTTAGCACTAGTAGAATTCCATGATGCTCATGTGTAGCCATCTACCTGACTTGTAAATCAGGAGCTATTTCCAACCTACAGGGTTTAAGAACACCAATTCTTTCCCACTCTAAGTCATTTCACTCCCAATCGTGGATTTCACATATTTGAGTACAAGGTGCTATCATGCTCTTGAGTATTTCTGTGGAATTTCAATCAAAATTTGCTCATAAAAGCAAGTCAAACCATTGCATTACAGGCTATATAATCCACAAGAGTACTTAATCTTTGGAGCATCACTCTTCATGTACAAAAATTTTTTGGTGGCGTATTATTCATGATTGCTGGGTCACCAAAAAGTTACGTACATGTCATTTGTAACGACCCGTAAAATTTAACTATTTAAAATATATTTAATTGAATTTTTGAAAATTTTAAAATAATAAAATTTTGAAATATAAACTTAATATTTGGAATACATATGATTAATCATAGCAAATGGTAAGTTTTCATCTTAGAATATGAAAGTTTATTTTCTTGTGTAATTTTATTTCAATTTATATCAGTTAATATTTGATGATAATAAAATGTTTTTCAAAACCTGAATATCTTTTTATAAAAATTTTGTAAATCATCTTCGCAGTGAGACGTCATATTTCGTTTATTCAAATTTGGACTTCTATTACTCCGTTGATCTTATTTTCGACGAAATAGCAGCATTTTCATTCCGATATCGACTTTTGATCGGATGATCGTACCACTAATATTTGTATACCGTTTTGATCGTCTTGTCGTACTGATTCCCGCAGTATACTCAATTGAGAATTTCGAAGTCCAAAGGACAATGAAATCTACGGAACGATTTCCGTATCGGTTCCGCAGTTTGACTTTGAATTTCTAGGACCATTCATTTCTCACCCTCCATAAACCAATGGTCACTACCTTTGATATTCTCAGATATTAATATCAGACTTTTAATATCCTCACCGGTTGCATTTTTATTATTTTGGTTTTCATCCGCTCACCTTTGTTCACTTCTATCCCTGTTGTTCTTCCTTGTTCTGACATATATAAAAAAATAAAAAAATAAAGCATACATGTTATGGCCGAAGCCTATCATCTATCCTTGCTCTTCTTTTCTTCGGCCATGAAATGTTTTCACTCGCTTAACCGCCGTTTGGGGCAGCCACCTCCTCCAGTTCAAGCATGCAGCCACCCTTCACCAACCGCCTTACCTCTCTAGCCGTGTGGCCGAGCAACACCTTCCACCTCAACCACTTTGGCCTATATCTCTTCTCTGCCTACTTTTCTTGCTTGAGGGATTTGCAACCTTATGTAAGTTTGCTTGCATTGTTAGATATTTGCTTGTATATATATGTTATAGGTAATTTAAATTTGATTGCTTAAAGTATTTATATATAATATAAAGTTACGTATTGCTATATATATGTTGTTTTCAAATTTGATACTATTTAGGTATAAAGAATTTAAACCAATTGCGTGTGCAAAGCAATATATATATATGTTTATTTTTAAGCATTGTTTTAAAGTATATACATATTGTTTTGTACCCAACTGTTTTAGATATTGTTATATATATTACATATATAGATATTTGATATACTGTTTACAAATCCTTATTTTATATTTGTTATATAAATATCATAGGTGAGATGTATGTATATGGAATAACTGTTAGATTTTGTATTAGTAATATGTTGTTTTAATAAGTATTTTAAAATTTGTAACTTGGATGTAGTTATATATATGAATTTATATATGTTATATAAAGGTATATATTTAAATTATGGTTTGTCATATATTAAGAATTATATATAAGTGGTTACAGGGTCTGTTACGTGTTGTATATGTTAAGCATAAGGCAGTATAAGAACTTTATGATTTGTTACATATTTTCAAGTCATTCTTTCGTGTATATATATATTAGTATATATACAGTTTGTGTATATATATATATATATATATATTAGTATATATACAGTTTGTATAAACATTTTTGTACAGTTGATCTGTGAGTTTATACAAATCTTAAATCTGGTTAGTATGTAAGCATTACGTGACAGTTATATTGTGACAGTTTGTATACACATATATTGTATGGTTATGTGTTTTTTTAATATTGAGTATATATATAATGAATAAATTTTGAAAGTTTATATTATTTTAATATTTTAATATTGTCTTGAATTGAAGTATTAAGATATATATAGTATAATAATAATGTGTATATTTTCAGCTTATATCGAAAGCTGATTTGATTTATTTTCATCGATTTTTGTTATCAGCTCTATCCGTCGAATTCATGCCAATCTAGCTTTGCTTTTGAATTTATGTTTGGATTCATAATTCGCTTCCATTCTCGTTCATATCTCTAGCCTTGAAAGGTAAGCAATCATTCACGATTAATGTTCTTTTATCTATTAAATTTGATTTCAATTGAAATGACAATTGAAATATGCTACTGCTAGTTATTTACATTGTTATATATGCTATTATCTGTATCTGTTCACCTGTGACATCTGACACCATTATCTGTTATTTATACTGATGATATATGCATATTATATTATTATCATATCTGTTATCACGCTGCAAGTATAGAATTCACTATGGATTGAAATGATACATATCCGAACAATCTATAGAATAGGAGGAAATCGTTATGGGTTGAAATGATAGACCCAACCGATTTTCATTGAATTGAATTTGGGATTGCGAGTTGAAATGATACGTATCCGTATAAAAATTTAAATTGCGGATTGAAGTGATAAATATCCACATCACTTGACCATACGATAGAAAATTATATACAGACACCGTGTTCTATATGTATAAAAATATTTTGAAATTGATTTCTATGGTTTTGGAAAGAAATATATGGTTTTATATAAATATTGATTTTGAAATTATATAAATGTTATTTTATATATAGTTAAATTCTTGATTTTAAGCTATGTATAAATTTGTTTTAATAAGATTTAAATTAAATAAGTTTGATTTAACTCATATATAATATGTTTAAGTGTTTATATAAAATTTATATTTTCAAATATGGAGTTTATAATGATTTTTATAAATTAAGGTTGAGAAGATAGTTTTAAATTGATTTGAAATTTTATTTAATTAAGAATTATATTTAATAAGAATCCATTTGGAGCTTATTGAAATTGAGATTTTAAAAAGATATGATTTTATAACCTAATTCTGGTTTAAGGTGATTTAAATGAATATTTCAAATTTACATAAATTAAAATGGTGTATTTAGTTTTATTTAAATTTGAAATCCTAAGTTTTATTTAAATGTTATTTGAATGATTAAGTGAATATTTCAAAGCTAAATAATATTAAAGTAAATTATATATATGTGTGTGTGTGTGAAACTATCAAATTTTAGTTTTGAAATGTTGAATATTTAAAGCTTTGAAATATATTGAAATTGAAATGGTTTATTTGAGGTTCAAATCTGTATTTGAAATTGATATAGTTTGAAATGGTTTATCGAGAAACTGAATTGAATTGAAATGGATGATTTGAGATTTGATTAAATTTGAATTTTGGAATTTGAGTTGATTTGGAATTAATTTGTGGAATTCTGAGGAAATTATTTTATTATATAAAGTAATTTTAAATTATATTTAAACTATTTTATTTTATATATTATTTTAATATCTAAACTGCTTAAGTGGTGGAAGTTATATTTTCAAAGTTATGAATTTCAAAGTATTATGTTTTGAAAGTGTTATAATTTCAAATGTTTTAGTTTCGAAGTGTTATAACTTTGAAAATACAATGATTTTGGAAATGATATCGTATTTAGTTTTGAAATGGAAATGATATCATATTGATATGGTTTGGAAATGGCAACGATATTTTGGTTTTGAAGTATAAACTATTTTGAAATGACCACAGTGTCATAATAACGTTTGTTTGTTAAAGAGACCGGGATCGGAAGTTGTCATACTCTCTGCCAACTCCAAAAATCACTTTAACAACCGTGTACATGGTGGAGATTCCAAAATAAATTCGGATGGTGGCGACGTTCTATTAAGGTATATACGTGGATCCGACTCTCATGAGTTGGCATAAGGTGGCTAAAACAGGAGCAATCGACGGGCTAATGAGGTAGCTCCTCTTATCGGACACACTTCTTCATATGCCATTCTATTACTTTGTGATTGATTGGTGCACACCTTTGATTTTGGAAGTGTGGCTCGAGGTGGACGGTAGTGGCTGCTACGCATTACCACTGGTCCGGAAGTGCAATTGGTATATCTACTCTGGTATTGCCTAATTGTGCCATGTCACCTACCCTAGCATACCTTGTACGAGTTTGATTTGTGTCGTACCTATGGAGTATTTATGGTAGCCTCCCGATCTGGAGGTACGACGGTACTGTATAGAATATTGGCACTATAAAATGTGTTAAGAGGATATGGCTAACGCCTTAACGCTATTTTTAGATATATTATACTTTACTTTAGACATTATTATAGTAGCGTATATTACTACATAGTGGATAGTTTAACATTTGGGGCAACCACCTCCTCCACTTCATGCATGCAGCCACCCTTCACCAACCGTCTTATCTCTCTAGCCGTAAGGCCGAGCAACACCTTCCACCTCAACCACTTTGGCCTATATCTCTTCTCTGCCTACTTTTCTTGCTGAGGGATTTGCAACCTTATGTAAGTTTGCTTACATTGTTAATTATCTGCTTGTATATACATGTTATAGGTAATTTAAATTTGATTGCTTAAAGTCGTTATATATAATATAAAGTTATGTATTGCTACATATATGTTGTTTTCAAATTTGATACTGTTTAGGTATAAAGAATTTAAACCAGTTGCGTGTGCAAAGAAATATATATGTATGTTTATTTTTAAGCATTGTTTTAAAGTATATACATATTGTTTTATACCCAACTGTTTTAGATATTGTTTTATATATATTACATATATAAATATTTTATATACTTTTTACAAATCCATGTTTTATATTTGTTATATAAATATCATACGTGAGATGTATATATATGTTATAACTGTTAGATTTTGTATTAGTAATATGTTGTTTTAATAAGTATAATAAAATTTGTAACTTGGATGTAGTTATATATATATATATATATATATGAATTTATATATGTTATATAAAGGTATATATTCAAGTTATGGTCTGTCACATATTAAGAGTTATATATAAGTGGTTATAGGGTCCGTTACGTGTTATATATGTTAAGTATAAGATAGTATAAGAACTTTAATATTTGTTACATATTTTCAAGTCATTCTTTCGTGTGTGTGTGCGTGTGTGTGTGTGTGTGTATGTGTGTGTGTGTGTGTGTATATATGTTAGTATATATACAATTTGTATAAACATTTTTGTACAGTTGATCTGTGAATTTATACAAATCTTAAATCTGGTTAGTATGTAAGCATTATGTGACAGTTATATTGTGACAGTTTGTATATACATATATTGTATAATTATGTGTTTTTTAATATTGAGTATATATATAATGACTAAATTTTGAAACTTTATATTATTTTAATATTTTTCTTGATTTGAAATATTGAGATATATAGTATAATAATAATGTGTATATATTTTTAATTTATATCAAAAGCTGATTTGATTTGTTTTCATCGACTTTTGTTATCAGCATTATCCGTCGAATTCATACCAATATAGCTTTGCTTTTGAATTCATGTTTGGATTCATAAATCGCTTCCATTCTCGTTCATATCTCTAGCCTCGAAAGGTGAGCAATCACTCACGATTAATGTTCTTTTATCTATTAAATTTGATTTCAATTGAAACGACAATTAAAATATGCTGCTGTTAGTTATTTACATTGTTATATATGCTATTATCTGTATTTGTTCACCTGTGACATCCGACACCATTGTCTGTTATTTATACGGATGATATATGCATGTCATATTATTATCATATCTGTTATCACTCTGGAAGTTCCCTATTAGTATAGAATTCACTATGGATTGAAATGATACATATCCGAACGATCTATAGAATATGAGAAAATCGTTATGGGCTGAAATGATAGACCCAAGAAATTTTCATTGAATTGAATTTGGGATTGCGGGTTGAAATGATATATACTCGTATAAAAATTTAAATTACATATTGAAATGATAAATATCCGTATCACTTGACCATAGGATAGAAAATTATATACAGACACCGTGGTATATATATATATATATATATATATATATATATATATATATATTTTGAAAATGATTTCTATGGTTTTGGAAAGAAATATATGGTTTTATATAAATATTGATTTCGATATTATATAAATGTTATTTTATATATAGTTAAATTCTTGATTTTAAGCTATGTGTAAATTTGTTTTAATAAGATTTAAATTAAATAAGTTTGATTTAATTTGTATATAATATGTTTAAGTATTTATATAAAATTTATATTTTCAAATATAGAGTTTATAATGATTTTTATAAATTAAGGTTGAGAAGATAGTTTGAAATTGATTTGAAATTTTATTTAACTAAGAATTATATTTAATAAGAATCCATTTGAAGCTTATTGAAATTGAGATTTTAAAAAGATATGATTTTATAACCTAATTCTGGTTTAAGGTGATTTAAATGAATATTTCAAATTTACATAAATTAAAATGGTGTATTTAGTTTCATTTAAATTTGAAATCTGAAGTTTTATTTATATTTTTTTTGAATGATTAAGTGAATATTTCAAAGCTAAATAATATTAAAGTAAATTTGATATATATATATATATGTGTGTGTGTGTGTGTGTGTGTGTGTGTGTGTGTGTGTGTGAAACTATCAAATTTTAGTTTTGAAATGTTGAATATTTAAAGCTTTGAAATATACTGAAATTGAAATGGTTTATATGAGGTTCAAATCTGTATTTGAAATTGATATAGTTTGAAACGGTTTATCAAGAAACTGAATTGAATTGAAATGGATGATTTGGGATTTGATTAAATTTGAATTTTGGAATTCGAGTTGATTTGGAATTAATTTGTGGAATTTTGAGGAAATTATTTTGTTATATAAAGTAATTTTAAATTATATTTGAACTATTTTATGTTATATATTATTTTAATATCTGAACTGTTTAAGTGGTGGAAGTTATGTTTTCAAAGTTATGAATTTCAGAGTATTATGTTTTGAAAGTGTTATAATTTCAAATGTTTTGGTTTGGAAGTGTTATAGCTTTGAAATACTATGATTTTGGAAATGATATCGTATTTAGTTTTGAATTGGAAATGATATCATATTGATATGGTTTTGAAATGGCAACGATATTTTGGTTTTGAAGTTTAAACTATTTTGAAATGACCGCAGTGTCATAATAATGTTTGGTTGTTAAAGAGACAAGGATCGGAAGTTGTCATACTCTCTACCAACTCCAAAAACCACTTTAACAATAATGTACATGGTGGATCCAGTATGAAGTAGGATGGCGGCGACGTTCTATTAAGGTATATACGTGGACCCGACTCCCGTGAGTTGGCATAAGGTGGCTAAAACAGGAGCAAACGGCGGGCTAATAAGGTATCTCCTCTTATCAGACACACTTCTTCGTATGTCATTCTATTACTTTGTGATTGATTGGTGCACACCTTTGATTTTGGGAGTGTGGCTCGAGGTGGGAGTAGTGGCTACTATGCGTTACCACCGATCCGAAAGTGCAATTGGTATATCTACCATAGCATTGCCTAGTTGTGCCGTGTCACCTACCCTAGCGTGCCTTTTACGAGTTTGATTTGTGTCGTACCTATGGAGTATTTGTGGTAGCCTCCCGATCTGGAGGTATGACGGTACTGTATAGACTATTGGCACTATAAAATGCGTTAAGGGGGATATGGTAATTCCTTAACGCTATTTTTAGATATATTATACTTTATTTTAGACATTATTATAATAGCGTATATTACTACATAGTAGATAGTTTAACTGATCTTTAGAGGACGGTTATCCCAAACATCCTTTGAGTTACTAGTATTTCAGTTGTTATTTCACTTTAGTTGGATTTATTGATATAAGAATGTTAATCTTGACTCGACTGTTTTGTGTTTTGCTTTACGCTCGGGTCAGACTGAGTGTAGTAGTATTCAAGACTCACCTTTGGAGTTGGAGCTTCGCTTGGAGATTCAGCTATCTATCCAGGTTTCAGATATTTAGTTGATTCCAGTGATGTATTCTGATCTTGTACTTGACTATTGTATTAGGAAATTCTATTGTAACTTATTTAACTCTGATATATATATATATAGTAGCTTCATGAACTACTATTCATTTTGTTTCTGCCCATATTGTATATTATTCTGTGTTTGTAATTCTGTGATTATTTATTTACTGTATATGTTGAGTTTTGCCAAATATAATTTAACAATCTGGTATTTTGAGAAATTCAAATCTAGTATGTGTGGATGCGAATGGTTGAAAATATCGGGCCGTTACATAATTATTGGAAACTATAGAATGAATCAATTGAAAGTTTTCTTTTGTATGATTATAACTATGTCAAATAGGAAATTAAATCTTAGCATTATGATATACAATGTTCTTTCGCTTGAGAATATAGTGGAAATTAAACGCGGAAACTCCCCTTTGATTATAATCATGGTACAACTTTAGTTGGGTCTTCATGCAACATCCTACCTCGGAACAAGCCTAAATTTCGATTCAGAAAAGGCCCATCGAAATTTAGATCCATTCTAAGGTTTGTTGTTGGTAGAACTAAGAAAATAATAGTATAGACCCAGAATTAAACTTTCAGAATTCACAGTGGATGGAACAAAATATAGTACCAAAGTGTACCCATTTATTTCAAAAACATAAAAATGTCATAATACAAAATTCCATAAAAACCATAACAAAATATCCATTACAACAATTTTCAAAATACATAAAAGCAAGTAGTAATAACAAATACCGCCACAAACCAAGCTTCCCCGTCTCTAAACATTGTCACCACCATCACTCCGTCCTTAACCTATGTTGTAATAAGGAGGGAGTCCAAACAACAAATGTTTGGTGAATAAAAACCTCGAGTCTTAAGTTTTCAGTACTTGGGCACTTTATTTCAAAAAGGAACATGACTACGAACATAAAACCATTTAAATCATTTAATAGTTCTTTATAAGAAAAGGAGGTGAGTCCAACAACTTAATACCTTCCATTCCAGAAGCAGGTTGCTAAAATCCCATATCCAAATCATACGTCATAAATAGCTAATAATATGAGAGATGGTACTCAATATTCATAATACTTCCAAGTGGAAAATAGGCAGACTCTGGTCATTTAAGATCTTAATTGAGGCAGACCCCATCATTTAAGACCTATTTTCAGAAGCGTGCTCTTCAATGGTACTATTTAGTTAACATCATATGGAATCTCATAGGCCACTTAATACTTCCAAGTAGAAATAGGGTGACTCTGGTCATTTAAGACCTTAATTAAGGCGGACCTTATCATTTAATACCTATTTCCAGAATCAGACCTTATATAGATACCACCTAGCATGCCCCCTTGGCCATTTAATACTTCATCTCGGGAAAAGAGGTGGGTCCAATAACTTAATACCTCAAGACCTGAAGAAGGCCTCTCGTCTTATGACACATACTTGTAATGACATCTCACATTTGTCCGCTATTCGTAGAACTGGTCGCCATAATAGCTGGTAGATTTCCCTTGTAGAATTTAGGACCACATCACTATAAATATTTATCATAAGGATATCTCACATTTATAAAAGTGCACAGAACTACTGGTAGCCTCGAAGTGAAGGGCAGACTTATGTCATGTAACTCTATTGACCTCGCAACCCTATGGCATAGCCATACATCAATTACTCTAGATACACACACACACACACACACACACACACACACACACACACACACACCCCCATCTCACCACTTCATAGATAAGGCCTTATTAGGAATCTTCCATATTACACTTTTAAATAATAATTAGGCTATATAAGAGTTTCCTCTTATTTTCACCTAACAATCAATTACCTTCCTAATGGGGAAATAAATAAAAATAAATGCCTAATTAATTATGCCATATATGCAATAATTATATGTTAATTACATAAATAAAGATAAAAAATATTTATGCCTAATAACTACTAAATGCACGGTTTTCATGTGGTAATCTAGCGTTAAATATCAGTTCCTTAACCTAATATTATTATAGTCCTTTTTCTTCAAATTCTCAAGATTTCATGCGATTTAAATGTCCAAAATAGGGAATAAATATTCATAACCAAAACCACAATAACAGACTTGTAAATAAAATAGAAATTCAATTTATTACACCAATTCAACGGAATAACTTAAATAATAAGAATTTCAATCTAAATCTCATATTCCATTTAACTTATCTTGTACAAAGAAGTAGATAAGAACAAGTGGTGTAAAATACGAAATGAATTCGTAATCTAAACCCTTTATTTTGATGGAGAATCGCAATTTAACCCGAAGAAGAAGAAGAAGTGGAATAGTCCATGAAATGATCAAAATTGCATAAACGAAACAAATTCCATCAAATTAATGAAAATAATCGAGAATCTCAACATAGAATTGACATATCTAAATTTTAGGGGATTTTATCGATCATATTTTCGAAATCCCAAAATCCCCCAGGCATATTCAAATCCAAAAAGAATTACACTAAACAATTGCTAAAAAGAAATACTAAGGTTTCCACTAATAGAATAGCCTTAGCGCCCTTCCTTGGATTTGCATATCTCCCAATCTCTTCCATAATCTCTCTTTTGATACACACACAATAGGGAATAGACACATATATTTATTAGGTTCAAAATAGTTGGAGGAGAATAGAATAAGAATAGATTGGAGGAAGAGGAAATGAATAGAAAATAGATTGGATTCTTATCTAAATTCTCTATGGAGTTTCTAAATCTAATTAGGAGATATAACAATGGTAGAGTTACGCTATTGTTTCTAAAATATTTGTGGATAAAAATGAAAGGTCTATGAGCTAATTTATAGCGGTTAGAAACGCAACAGAACCGTTGAATGGGAATAGATTAAAAATGCATAAATCTAGAACGTACAACTCATCAAAATAGACTCCACAACAAGGAAGTGGTCGACCCTTACTGTTGACCTCTAGGATGACCCCTTGAAGTGTTGGGTTGACTTCTTCCCTTATTTTAGGAAGGTATTTATTTTATTTGACTGGTTCTTGATTATTTATTGATTTCATAACTTAATTAACTTTTAACATTGCTTAACATAATTAATTAAAAGTTTCAAATTAGGAAATTAATTATTTATTTGAATCCTATTAAAATTACTTTAAATCTGAAAACTTCAAACGCTCATAACTTCTTCATTCGAGCTCCGTTTTCAGCATATTATATATGAATATTAATTAAAATTTCGCCATGAACGCAATGTTATAAATTTTAGGATCAAATTCCAAATTTTATAAAATTTCCTTTTTTACCATATTACATTTAATTTAGTTTACTCCATTTATTTATGGTTTATTTTACGATGTGTTACATTCTTCCCCCTTAAAAAGGATTTCATCCCAAAATCTTCCGAGAGGCGAACAACATAACGCGCAATAAAATCCATGTTATATAAGCAAGTTATATACATAACCATCTACTCAACCAATAGTTCTATGTGATTATATATCGCAGACATACTAAAATGAGCTCAATTCTAGTGTAAGTGTGTAATCGTGTCGTGAAATTATGTATGCAAATACCCTAAATATGCATAAAAATTTCTACATGGGTGTAAAGTGGTTATGAAAAAATGTAGCAACTATCTCCTAACATCCAATCTAGCAACCACAATTCAATCAAAATCCTAATTTTGGGGAGAATTTTCCAAAGAAAAGTTTAGGATATAGAGTCCTCATGCCTCTAATTTGAATTTCTCACCATTGTACTCGAACCAATCTAATTATCTATTATGGAACCTCCAAGTTTCGTGCTTTATGATGCATGCAATGGCACGGCATGCTATTGGCTCCATCTTAAAATCCCCCGATTGATTAGGCTACACAAAAATTTCTATGCTATGAAGATATTTCCTCAAATGTAAAAATGTAACAACCCACTATTTTTGGACCATTCAAATCGAAAATAAAACCATACATATCCGACTTGAATAATTCAAAATACCGAATTGTTAATTAAAATTTGGCAAAACTTAAAATATACAGTAAATAAATCAATCACAGATCACAGAGTAATATAATGCAGCGGAATAGATAAAAAATAGTAGTTCATGAAGCTACTATATACATTAGAGTTATAAATAAAATACATCAGAATATCCCAGATGCAGTGAAGTCTCTAGTACGAGTAGACGACTTCTCTGAACCAATCAACTGGATGACTGAAAGGATAGATAGCTGGATCTTCAAGCAAAGCTCCAACTTCGAAGATGAGTCTCAAATGTTGTATCACTCAGTCTGACCCGAGCATAAAGCAAAACACAAAACACTCGAGTCAGGATTAACATTCTTATATAAATAAATTCAACTCAAGTGAAATATCGAATGAAATACAAATAACTTAAAGGATGTTTGGAATAATCATCCTCTAAGGGTTCATGGAACTATCTACAAGGTAGAAATACAAACTATACACCGTGGTCCTTTAAACTAAATTTATACTTCAAAACCAAATATTATTTCACTTCAAATATCTTTATATTTCCCAAAATAGTATTTATATATTAAATAATTTATCCAGTAAAGAATTTTCAATTCTCTCAATTTAACAAATCGTTTTACATCAACCCGACCTTCACATTTAAGTTTAATTCAATCTCAATTTATCAATTTAAATTCAACCCAATTCCTAAAATAACCACTTAAATTTTATCGATCTCAAATTCGGATTTATAATCACAAATACCCCTTTATATTTCCATATATTTCAAAACTTTAAGTATTCAACGTTTCATCTAAATTTTCATTCAATTTAGTTTTCTAAATAATAAATTCAAATTTAGTTCAACCTAAATTTTCATTTTAATTCAATTTAGTTGTTAAATAACAAATTCAACTACGTTGATTTCAAATATAGATCCGAATCTCAACATAAACTATTTAAATTCCAATATAGTTCAAGGCTTTAATATTTAAATGTTCTATAACAGTTTCATATAGATCTCGATTTAACCTCATTATTATTTAGTCTTGAAATACTCCCTTATTAGATTCAATATCATTTAAGTAACCTTAAATTACATTTTAGTCAATATTTTCTTTAAATTTATTTAACGTGAAATATTCATTAAAAATCATACCTTTAAATTTTCCATTCAATAATTTCAAATCGATTTAATTTAAATAAATCCTTATTTAAATACTATTTTTAATAAACCCAAATTTATCTCCCAATCTTAATTATTCAACCCTTTTTACCATGGTATTGAAATATAAATCTTAAAAATTTCTCAAACATATTATATGGATTAAATCAATCTCAATAATATTATTATTAAATCTATATATAAAATTTCCATTTACATATATAAAATATTTTAAGAACCAATATTTATTAAATCCCATATATTTCTTTTCAACTGTAGAAATTTATTTCCAAAATATTTATATGGACCAACAGTGTCTGAATATATTTCCTATCATATGGTCAAGTGCTACGGATATTTATCATTTCAACCCGTACACTAAATATATACGGGTGGATATCATTTCAACCCGTAATCCAAATTCAATTTAAATGAAAATCGTTTGAGTCTATCATTTCAACCCATAACGATTTTCTCCTATTCTAAAGTCCGTTCGGGTATGTATCATTTCAACCCATAGTGATTTCTATACTAACAGGGAACTTGCAGAGTGATAACAGATATGAAAATAGTAATAACAATAGACATATATCATCAAAAATAAATATAAACAATAGGGTATGGTGTCATATTCTACAAGTGAACAGTTATAGATAATAGCATAAATATAACAATTTAAATAACTACAACAGCATATTTCAATTATCGTTCAGTTGAAATCAAATTTAATAAATAAAAGAACGTTAATCGTGAGTGATTGCTCACCTTTCGAATCAAGAGACGAACGATCAAGAGTTGAATTACAAATTCAAGCACGAATTCCAAAATAGAGCGAAATGGGCACGAATTGACGAACAAAGCTGATCAATAGAAATAGACGAAATCAAATCAGGCTGGATTTGACAAAGAAAATTGATATAGGTAAACTTGTAAATATGTATAACTATATTTATAAAACCATATTCTAAATTTAAATTTATTTTAAATTAAACAAACATATCTATTTTCAGGTCAAAATTTGACTTTAATATAAAATAACGCCTATGTATATAAAACCAAGTTCCTATGTACTTTACACTGCAACTTTATAACTAACATAAATATGCTTTAATATCTATAGTTATTATAAAAATGATATTTATGTAATACTTCCTCTTCTCTGAACATACGGCTAACTAAACTTTATAACCCATTAAATTATACCATTAACCATTATAAAAACAAAAAATAACATATAGTATAAGCTGTTCAACATATTTATAAATCAATATCACTATAATTTAAAATTTGGACTATAAGTCATCTACTCAGTATAGCCTAGTATGGACATATATTATATTATAAAATATATGTATAAAATAAAACCTGATATTTTTTACCATATATTATAAACACTAATATATATATATATATATATGTGTGTATATATATATATATAATTACAGCTGATAACACATGCTATACTCTCCTATAGAACCTATTATATATAGTACTGGGATACTATTTTAAAATATATAGATATAGATATAAAACCGTCGAAACAATATATAAAGTACTTAGTGCTCTTATGTAAACAAAAATCTTTAACAGATGTATATATAACAAAGCCCTTTTTTTTACAGATCTTACAATTGTTTACTTTTAAAGTATAATGTATATTGTAGTATTACCTCATATTAACTAATGTAAATCGTGCTCACACGCTGAAGTGACTTTATACTTTATAACTTGAAGATGAAAATAAACTTGTAAACATATAATGGACTCAACTATATAAATATACTCACATATACACTCACTAGCGGATAATATGAATATATATATACTGCCTACGCACACACCTATGCAACCGTATATTTTTGTGATAAATTTGGAAAACTGGATATGTATAGTATAAATATAACATATAAATTCCATAGCAACCCACTTAATACACAAATAAATTTATATAATATGAAACTATATGCATATACTATACTTTGAACATAGGCAAATACTGTAAATATAAGATCTTTTTGTAAAGGACGCAAACATATGCAGCTTATATAAATATAATATGTATTACTTACATGTATAATATAACAAGACTATAGAGGGTTCGCCTGAAAGCTTGGGTTTTGGGTTGTATTAGGGTCTTGGCCGAGCATGTGGAGGTGATGATGGCCGAAGAAGGAAGGGTGGCGGTTCACGGTGGTTTGGTTCTGGTGGTCGAGGTTCGCTGCATGGAGTTTGGCGGAGTCTGGGGTTATGGGCTTCGGTGGGAGGGTATTCAATAAAGGCGGAGGAGCCATTGATGATGGAAGGCGGGGCGGAGGAAAGAAGATGGAGCGGAGGAAGTAAGGTGGACATGCATGGGTGGATCGGGATGCGCAGGGTCGTTGCTGTGTGCGGCGGGGAGGAAGTGGGTGGAGGCCGTGATGGTCGGTGAGACAACAGGCTCGGAGAGGCGGTGGAAGGCTGGTGGTTGCACGGGTTATGCTCGGCCGTGAGTAGCTGTACGCGCCAGGAGGAGGATGTGAGAAGAGGGGAGAAGCGACGTGGTTCGAGTGGGATGGTCGGTGAAGAGGCTTGCTTGCATGGAGACAAGGGGTTGGTTAACAAAGGCCAAAGCTTGATGGGTTGCAAAAAAGAAGAGGAGAGAAGAACTACAGGCAACAAAAAAAAAGCAAGGCAAAATAAAAGAGAAGGTAGAGAAGTAGAGTTACAGGAAGAACCCAAAATAATATAAACGTACCTATTTCCTTGAAAGAAACGAACAGGCTATGGCTATAGGCAGGGTATGTCATATACAGAAACGTTATTTCAACTTTAAAAGGCAAGAGGAATTAAGGGACCAAAATAAACGCACCGGCAATAAATAAATGAATTGAAGTGATAGGAAAGGTAACAGCTGTTATAACCAAATATCAAGTGAATAAACTGCAATGTACACGTTGATTCTGGAAAAATTATTAAACCAATTAATGGCTTGATTGAACAGCACGCTTTCAAATTTTGAAACCGAATAAATAGTAAAGTAAAGATTTATGGTACCGATACGGAATCGTTATTGTTTCCGTCGCGTATCGGATCTCAAATACAGGAATAAATATACCGTAGGGATCAGCGCGGTGAGACGATCAAAACGGTATACAGATATCAGTGGTACGATTGAATTATAAAAATTCGAATTTTCTACTAGCGGAAAGTGCTTAAAAATCGTAGAAAATAAGATCGATGGAGCTAAAGAAATCCAAATTCGGAAAAACGAAAAATGACGTCTCTGTCAAAAGATGATTTAGAATTTTTCTATGTAAAAATATTCAGGTTTGGAAAATATTTTATTATCAACAATTATTAGCTGACTGGAATGGAATAGAATTACTCAGTAAAATAAACCTCCACATAATTAATTGAAATTTTACCATCTGCTATATTTAATTATGCGTAATCCAAATATTAAAACTTTATTTCATAATTTTATTATTAAAATTTCTCAAAATCCGAATTAAATACTTTATAAAACCAATTAAAAATTAAAAAAAATTTATGGGTCGTTACACTCTCCCCCACTCAAAACTTTTCGTCCCCGAAAAGGAAGGAGGTAGGAGAATAGAACAACCAAAAATAAAGGTAGATTGAAAGTCAAAGGTAAATAATAAATTTAAAACTACATAAATTTTACTTGAAATATTCATTTGAAAACTTTATTTGCGATTCAGTTATCTTTAATACTTTAAAATTTTCAAAACTCATTGGAATTTAATATGTTTAACTAACACTTTTATACATATATGAAAGCTATTTGAAAACAATTATTTACATCATTAGTTATATTTAAAGAAGCTATTTGAAAACATTAAATCCATAATTCATAAATTTATAATCTGTCTTTAGATACTTTTCAAACATTATTAATAAATCATTCACTTCAAATATGTTTTATTTAATTACTAGCTTCAAAAATATTTATACCACTAAAATTTTCTATTAACCAATGTAGTACACAGATAAGAAATATTTAAAAGATTATATTCAAAAAGGGAAGGAAGGTAGATTCTGGAAACGGAATATAGGTGAACAACTAAAGTTGAGAAGATAAGGTAGATTCAAAGAATAGAATCGGGCACGAATCGTAAATTTCAAACCATAAGAGTTTCAATCTCAAATATTAACACAAAATTTCTTTGTTGAGAAAAATACTTTTATAATAAATACCTTTATAATAATACTTTTATAATAAAATACTATTATATCGAAACAGATTTTCCTTTCGAAAATACTTTTATAACTCGATGTTTCAACAAGTTTATCCTCGATCTTGCAGACTCTGGCCTTGCGTTGATCAGGCGCAAAGCTAGAATTCTTCAAGTACTTAGTAGACTTGTTTCAACACCCAGTGAAAATACTTGAAAAACCTTTAAAACAAATATGGAAAGTACAATCCAAAAAAAACAACCAAACCAAACCTTTGTCCAACCATGGTTCGCAGATACACAATGGTTACGCCTGGGTCCCCCAGGAAACAATCCATGTCCGTAAGCTTTCTCAGCCCTGCGAGTTACGCCATGATACTAGTAAAGTGCAGGATACACAATGGTTATGTATGGATCCCCCAGGAAATAATCCGTACCCCTAGGCAAGAATCAGCCAGGCAGTTTCGCTACTATTCGCGACCTACACAGATTGCAGGATACACAATGGTTACGCCTGGATCCCCCAGGAAACAATCTGTACCCGTAGACAAGACTCAGTCAGGCAGTTACGCTATGCAGTCACGAGAGAAAAAAAGAAACCATGGGTTACGCCACGGTGGGAACACTCGAGTATTATATCCGGAAAACCAAAAATCAGAGAGAATAATATCGATAGAATGAATCCACGATGTGGCCACAAAGCGGATATCAAGCAGAAGGCACTTTCCATATCTTTACTTCGAAAATATATATCATACAGTACCTTTTCAAATCACTTTCAAATATCGTACTTATATAAAGTCCATATATATAGGATTCCTTTTTCAAATCGAATACTTTCCAAATCAATAGTATATCAAATCATACTTATATAGACTTCGATTATAAAACAATTCTAAATCCAAATTGAGTACCTTTTAAATCAATAGATTTCAAATCAACTTCATACTTATACAAATCCATTTTGTATATGTTCGACCACTCCCAAATCAAGTGCTTAATAATATAAGGTTCTCAAATTTTAAATCATTTCAATATCAATTCAGTTTCAAAATCATATATGATTTCACTAAATTTTCTTCCAAATTAAATATCTAAATTTCAAAGTTCCCAAAATAATAGGTTTAGAAAATTATCCCATTTTCCAAATTAAAATAATTCAAGTCAAAAAAATTCATTTCCAAAAATCACTATATAAGTACTGGTTTTTAATTCCAATTTAATTTCAAAACCAAATATTTTCCCAAAATCAATTATACTCAAAATGGTTTCCAAATTTATAATTATCCCTTTTTTTTTTAAAAAACTTTTAAACTATCTATTTCTATGTGAAATATCCAATTTACCTTTCTGAAAACCATTATTCAACTTCTTTTTCAAAACATTTCAAAACTAAATTTATATTCTTTATCAAACATTTTATACTCTTCGAAATTTCTTAGCTTTGAAAATTTAATCTCGATTTCGAAGTGTTCGAACATTCAAAATAGTTAGGGAAATCAAATTTCCAAATTCAAGAGTTGAAAATCAACATAAATCAATAAATCAATTTCAATAGATATGATTATACTAAATCAAATCCGAAACTCAAGGACTGAATACCGGTCTCACTTTATATTGTTTCAAACATATACATATGTCTTTCGAAAATATCAAATTATACTTCAGAATTTGAAATCAAAAATGGTTTTACAAAATCACTCGCATAGCGAAGCTATTAAAGTGGCCTCTCCCCCACTTTAAAACTCGAAAATCGATGTCGATGATGCGTGCACTCATCACCAAATTATTTTCCAGCGACATAAGTGAGTTTTGGACTTCTATTTTCTTGAAAACTTCTTTGAAATTTCTTCAAAATTATTGGAAATCATTTGAACTCATTTGAAACATTTCTTATTTGGAAAAATACTTTTAAATCGTATTATTTTTATATATTTTCCAAAATCTTAAAACCAATTTCAAAATACCGGAATTCAATTCTCAAATTTCAAATTTAACTCTACAGTTATAAATCATTTTTATATAAATCAATTTGTTATAAATTTTCAAAATTTCAAATCCTTTCAAAACTTTTATATATAGAATAACATTTCTTATTTGCTTTATATATATAGGTATATAATCCTTATCGAAAACATTTTCACTTTTATATATATAAAAAATCATAGTTATCAAAACAATTTCAAAAATACAAACAAAACCCCATTTTCAAAGGATGATTCAAGAATGGATTTTAAACAAAGATAGAGGTTTAATTTAGAGGAACTCCAATCAATAGAATCCTGATTCAAAGATAGGCTCAATCGAAGATGAGATAATTAAATAAAAAAATAAAAGATGGATATGCTTCTATAAATCGCGGGCGACCTTTACTGGTCAACCGTGATTCCAAAATTAGATCGGTGTAGAATTCCGAGGCAATTCGACGTTTGATCACCAGAGATATAGAATTCGGCATAACAAGATATAGCAGCATCGTAAACCGAGGATATAGAAATCTTCGGTGAGTCAATGCCAATTGAAAAGGAGTTTCACCCCCTTTACAAAATCATTCAGTGGAGTTATGGGGTAATTCGAAATCAAACGAATATAAATAAGGAGAGAAAGAATGAATTTTGGAACCGAGGGACATTCCAAAATTCAAAGGAAATCGAATCAAAAGGAAGAGATTCAACTCGAGCGAAAGTGATTCTGTAAACAAATTTACCATATATGCTAAGTTTTTCCTAGAGCCAAAGCTCTGATACCAACTGTAACAACCCACTATTTTTGGACCATTCAAATCGAAAATAAAACCATACATATCCGACTTGAATAATTCAAAATACCAAATTGTTAATTAAAATTTGGCAAAACTTAAAATATACATTAAATAAATCAATCACGGATCACAGAGTAATACAATGCAGCGGAATAGATAAAGAATAGTAGTTCATGAAGCTATTATATACATCAGAGTTAGAAATAAAATACATCAGAATATCCCAGATGCAGTGAAGTCTCTAGTACGAACAGATGACTTCTCTGAACCAATCAACTGGATGACTGAAAGGATAGATAGCTGGATCTTAAAGCAAAGCTCCAACTTCGAAGATGAGTCTCAAATGCTGTATCACTCAGTCTGACCCGAGCGTAAAGCAAAACACAAAACACTCGAGTCAGGATTAACATTCTTATATAAATAAATTCAACTCAAGTGAAATATCGAATGAAATACAAATAACTTAAAGGATGTTTAGGATAACCATCCTCTAAGGGTTCATGGAACTATCTACAAGGTAGAAATATAAACTATACACCGTGGTCCTTTAAACTAAATTTATACTTCAAAACCAAATATTATTTCACTTCAAATATCTTTATATTTCCCAAAATAGTATTTATATATTAAATAATTTATCCAGTAAAGTATTTTCAATTCTATCAATTTAACAAATCGTTTTACATCAACCCGACCTTCACATTTAAGTTTAATTCAATCTCAATTTATCAATTTAAATTCAACTCAATTCCTAAAACAACCACTTAAATTTTATCGATCTCAAATTCGGATTTATAATCACAAATACCCCTTTATATTTCCATATATTTCAAAACTTTAAGTATTCAACGTTTCATCTAAATTTTCATTCAATTTAGTTTTCTAAATAATAAATTCAAATTTAGTTCAACCTAAATTTTCATTTTAATTCAATTTAGTTGCTAAATAACAAATTCAACTACATTGATTTCAAATACAGATCCGAATCTCAACATAAACCATTTAAATTCCAATATAGTTCAAGGCTTTAATATTTAAATGTTCTATAACATTTTCATATAGATCTCGATTTATCCTCATTATTATTTAGTCTTGAAATACTCCCTTATTAGATTCAATATCATTTAAGTAACCTTAAATTACATTTTACTCATATTTTCTTTAAATTTATTTAACGTGAAATATTCATTAAAAATCATACCTTTAAATTTTCCATTCAATAATTTCAAATTGATTTAATTTAAATAAATCCTTATTTAAATACCATTTTTAATAAACCCAAATTTATCTCCCAATCTTAATTATTCAACCCTTTTTACCATGGTAAATTTTGAAATATAAATCTTAAAAATTTCTCAAACATATTTTATGGATTAAATCAATCTCAATAATATTATTATTAAATCTATATATAAAATTTCCATTTACATATATAAAATATTTTAAGAACCAATATTTATTAAATCCCATATATTTCTTTTCAACTGTAGAAATTTATTTCCAAAATATTTATATGGACCAACAGTGTCTGTATATATTTCCTATCATATGGTCAAGTGCTACGGATATTTATCATTTCAACCCGTACACTAAATATATACGGGTGGATATCATTTCAACCCGTAATCCAAATTCAATTTAAATGAAAATCGTTTGGGTCTATCATTCAACCCATAACGATTTTCTCCTATTCTAAAGTCCGTTCGGGTATGTATCATTTCAACCCATAGTGATTTCTATACTAACAGGGAACTTGCAGAGTGATAACAGATATGAAAATAATAATAACAACAGACATATATCATCAAAAATAAATATAAACAATAGGGTATGGTGTCATATTCTACAAGTGAACAGTTATAGATAATAGCATAAATATAACAATTTAAATAACTGCAGCAGCATATTTCAATTGTTGTTCAATTGAAATCAAATTTATTAAATAAAAGAATGTTAATCGTGAGTGATTGCTCACCTTTCGATTCAAGAGACGAACGATCAAGAGTTGAATTACAAATTCAAGCACGAATTCCAAAATAGAGCGAAATGGGCACGAACTGACGAACAAAGCTGATCAATAGAAATAGACGAAATCAAATCAGGCTGGATTTGACGAAGAAAATTGATATAGGTAAACTTGTAAATATATATAACTATATTTATAAAACCATATTCTAAATTTAAATGTATTTTAAATTAAACAAATATATTTATTTTCAGGTCAAAATTTGACTTTAATATAAAATAACGCCTATGTATATAAAACCAAGTTCCTATGCACTTCACACTGCAAATTTATAACTAACACAAATATGCTTTAATATCTATAGTTATTATAAAAACGATATTTATGTAATACTTCCTCTTCTCTGAACATACGGCTAACTAAACTTTATAACCCATTAAATTATACCATTAACCATTATAAAAATAAAAAATAACATATAGTATAAGCTGTTCAACATATTTATAAATCAATATCACTATAATTTAAAATTTGGACTATAAGTCATCTACTCAGTATAGCCTAGTATGGACATATATTATATTATAAAATATATGTATAAAATAAAACCTGATATTTTTTTACCATATATTATAAACACTTATATATATAATTACAGCTGATAACACAAGCTATACTCTCCTATAGAACATATTATATATAGTACTGGGATACTATTTTAAAATATATAGATATAGATATAAAACTGTCGAAACAATATATAAAGTACTTAGTGCTCTTATGTAAACAAAAATCTTTAACAGATGTATATATAACAAATCCCTTTTTTTTACAGATCTTACAATTGTTTACTTTTAAAGTATAATGTATATTGTAGTATTACCTCATATTAACTAATGTAAATCGTGCTCACACGCTGAAGTGACTTTATACTTTATAACTTGAAGATGAAAATAAACTTGTAAACATATAATGGACTCAACTATATAAATATACTCACATATACACTCACTAGCGGATAATATGAATATATATATACAACCTACGCACACACCTATGCAACCGTATATTTTTGTGATAAATTGGGAAAACTGGATATGTATAGTATAAATATAACATATAAATTCCATAGCAACCCACTTAATACATAAATAAATTTATATAATATGAAACTATATGCATATACTATACTTTGAACATAGGCAAATACTGTATATATAATATCTTTTTGTAAAGGACGCAAACATATGCAGCTTATATAAATATAATATGTATTACTTACATGTATAATATAACAAGACTGTAGAGGATTCGCCTGAAAGCTTGGGCTTCGGGTTGTATTAGGGTCTTGGCCGAGCATGTGGAGGTGATGATGGCCGAAGAAGGAAGGGTGGCGGTTCACGGTGGTTTGGTTCTGGTGGTCGAGGTTCGCTGCATGGAGTTTGGCGGAGTCTGGGGTTATGGGCTTCGGTGGGAGGGTATTCAGTAAAGGCGGAGGAGCCATTGATGATGGAAGGCGGGGCGGAGGAAAGAAGATGGAGCGGAGGAAGTAAGGTGGACATGCATGGGTGGATCGGGATGCGCAGGGTCGTTGTTGTGTGCGGCGGGGAGGAAGTGGGTGGAGGCCGTGATGGTCGGTGGGACAACAGGCTCGGAGAGGCGGTGGCGGGCTGGTGGTTGCATGGGTTGTGCTCGGCCGTGAGTGGCTGTACGCGATAGGAGGTGGGCGTGAGAAGAGGGGAGAGGCGACGTGGTTCGAGTGGGATGGTCGGTGAAGAGGCTTGCTTGCATGGAGACAAGGGGTTGGTTAACAAAGGCCAAAGCTTGATGGGTTGCAAAAAGCAGAGGAGAGAAGAACTACAGGCAACAAAAAAAAAGCAAGGAAAAATAAAAGAGAAGGTAGAGAAGTAGAGTTATAGGAAGAACCCAAAATAATATAAACGTACCTATTTCCTTGAAAGAAACGAACAGGCTATGGCTACAGGCAGGCTATGTCATATACAGAAACGTTATTTCAACTTTAAAAGGCAAGAGGAATTAAGGGACCAAAGTAAACGCACCGGCAATAAATAAATGAATTGAAGTGATAGGAAAGGTAACAGCTGTTATAACCAAATATCAAGTGAATAAACTGCAACGTACACGTTGATTCCGAAAAAATTATTAAACCAATTAATGGCTTGATTGAACAGCACACTTTCAAATTTTGAAATCGAATAAATAGTAAATTCAAGATTTATGGTACCGATACAGAATCGTTTATTGTTTTCGTCGCGTACCGGATCTCAAATACAGGAATAAATATACCGTAGAGATCAGCGCGGTGAGATGATTAAAACGGTATACAGATATCAGTGGTACGATTGAATTATAAAAATTCGAATTTTCTACTAGCGGAAAGTGCATAAAAATCATAGAAAATAAGATTGACGGAGCTAAAGAAATCCAAATTCGGAAAAATGACGTCTCAGTCGAAGATGATTTAGAATTTTTCTATGTAAAAATATTCAGGTTTGGAAAATATTTTATTATCAACAATTAGTAGCTGACTGGAATGGAATAGAATTACTCAGTAAAATAAACCTCCACATAATTAATTGAAATTTTACCATCTGCTATATTTAATTATGCGTAATCCAAATATTAAAACTTTATTTCAAAATTTTATTATTAAAATTTCTCAAAATCCAAATTAAGTACTTTATAAAACCAATTAAAAATTAATAAAATTTTATGGGTCGTTACAGAAAATGTCGTAGACCTCAACCAATATCAAAGTTTACTTATTTTTCCTCCTATTGGGAAAAGGCCTAATAAATCTGGTGCCTACTTCCCAACTATCCAAATCATATGTTGCCTAATCAATTCTAACTTTCCAAAGCCTCAAAATAAAAGTCTAGTCCAATTAGCATTTGTCGATGGTTTTCCACCCATAATTTAACGATTTGCATGGCCTCTCCAAAAAAAGGCTTCAAGGGTGCCATACTAATCGTCCAATTATGACTACAATCCTACGCGAATTCTACTAAGGGTAAGCTCCACTCATAAGGTCCTCCAAAATCCAAGATGCAAGCTCTTAACAAATCTTCCAATTTCTCATTCATTCCTTTAGTTTGTCCATCGGTCTTCAGTTGGCCGGAATGCTTTGAATCAATGAAGTTCCTAAAGCTACTAGCAAACCCCTCCAAATTTGCTAGTTTACTAAGGGCCCCTATCACTAATGGTGCAAAGCACAACTCCATAAAGCTTTATGTTGGAGTGTTGCGGTTCCACTGCCTCTAATGGAAAATTTCTGCCACCTTCTTCTTAATCTTGATCAATAGGAAATTTCTTTACATTCCTATACATTTTCTCTTTTTCTTTCATAGTGGCAATTTGTGAGCTAAATCCCTTATCTTTTCCAAAATATAAAGTTTTAGATTGAAACATTTACTCACTTTAGGCTGGTAACCTAATTTCTTCATTAACATCTAGTTTTACATATGGTCTATCGCTAGTTAAGTGTTCTCATAATATTTCCTTATTTACTTTGCTTCCCAATATATATCAAGTGGTTTAAATCCCATTCATAAAGTCTATACACGAATAAAACGGGAATATATCTTATATCACATCATCCGCTTTTCCAATAACTAAGAAAACAACTAGCGGCTATAATTCAAGAACTCTAAAAAATATTTTACTGGAAGTTGTCATTTACCAATTAATATAAATGGCATTGATTCCTAACACCCCTTTCTAAATTAAGATGGGCTACTTTAACATTTCGTTCCATTGCTAACCATTTTCTTAATTTCCCTTATTTTCGGTCTTTAATAAACGTGGTCTATTTATTGCTTCAATTAATATCCATAGCAGCTGATCATTACCGTCAAAACTGGACCATTTTCACTTGATCCTTCCCTGATCTTTTATTCTTCTTTAGGTTTCCAAAATCCATTAATTACTCAAATTTGGAAATGCAATGTCAAGTTTCCTTAATCAGTCCCCATTAGATTATTTTTCCCCTCGTCAATTACAAAATTGTTGCCTATTAAATTTGTAGTTAACATCCATAAATTCTAGTTCGTCAATTACTAACTAATACGCCTATAGTCGTAATCTATGTTTTATATATATATATATATATATATATATATATATATATTCTAGTCATTTAGCATCACTGTACAGTATTTATATCTAACTACTATTCTACAACTAGAATACTCATTTTCATATTTTAATTCATCGAAGCTATCCTTTCAAAAAGATTACTATCATAAATTAACCATAATTACGATTTCTGCTTTGTTTAAAGTTAAAAGGAATTATTTCTTTTATTATTATTGAAATAGATAGTGTAAACCATGGAAATGAATATCCATATATTACACATCTTTTCCCATTTTTTTAGTATTTCTTGTTACTTTTAACGATGCACTTTTACATGTATTTTGGAATTGATAATCCATGGAAATTAAGCGAAAATTGCTCCAAAATTAAATATATAAATTCACATCCAATGGGCAACCTAATTCACAACCCAACTATAGATCTAGAATATCTTTACCCTCTACCAACTTCTTTAAATAGAGATTTGGGACTGACTTCAAATTTCTAGATTATGTTGTAGTTCTATTTCTATTTTATTTATATCCTAAAAGCCCTAAACTATCCTACCTAGATCTTTATCCGTATCTACTCCATAAAATTTTGTAAAACCATAACTTTCGCACACAAAATAAAATATCTTCATACAATTAAACTTATTTAAAAATAAGCATTTATTACTTCATTTTTCGCAATACTTAAAAAATGAAGTATCAAATTCAATATATCCATCTTGGAAAATTTAAACTTTAATAAAAACCTTCACCAAAGATTCAAAATTCCTTTTTCCCAAATAGGAATATAATAATCTCTCTTTTTAAAACTTTTCTTATCAAAAGTTTTACCTTAAAAGTTAGGCTTTCTAATTATAACATTCAAAATTTTCTTGGTTTTTCAAAAAGGAACTTACGAAAAACTTTCCTTCCAATAGATTATAAGATGTACTCCCTTTTGAAAATAGGATTTTTAACACAAAAGATTCAAAACTTAATTATCTTTCGAAAATAATATGTTAGACCATTTTTTATTTCAAGGAGTATTCCCGCTACAAGAATTATCGTTTACAAAAAAGTAATTTTTTTACAATCATCCTTTCAAAATAAAGGTTATTTCCTTCTAAAACACACAATAATATTTATTACCTTATCACTTAACATATACTGTTATTTGATGAAATATATCTCGTAACTTTTCTTAAAAACTCTTAAAATCTCTTGCAACACTTTTCTTTATCAAATCCAATATTATTATTCAAATAACTTTTGTATTCAAACTAGGAAATAACATATAAAATTCTCATCTTTATATAATTGATTCTCCTTATATAGAAACATCTAACTTATTTATCAATCATCATTTAAGTCCATTCAATGGTCAAAGATACCTTTTATAACTTTATACTATAGAAAAATAGATCGAGTAGACAAAGATAACTTCTACTTTACTCTATTACTCCTTTCAATATCTCATCTACCAGAATTCACATTCTATTATTACCTAAATTCCATCCATTATTCTCTTCATCACCTTATATACTGGGTATTCCTTTCTTTCCATTTCTATCCCAAAATAGGTGTTATTTCTATCGATAAACCCCTAAAAGAGTTCTAAAGAAAGAAATTTTAGGTTTATATACAGGAAAAATAGAAGGATCAAAGAATCAAAAATTGAAATCATTTTAATCAAATTAAAAAGATTAGTGAATGAGAACTTTCCAAGTCATTAATTTACAATTAAAATCATCCAACATTTTGCCTTAGAAAAATTCGCCACTTTTAAAAATTGCATTACCTTTCTAAACTTTTCCAAAAATAATGGTGGTATATTTTCAAAGCTGTCTAAAACCATATTTATATTTCCAAAAATTTCCAACTTGTATAGTCTTTAAAAAATTGTAGAGGAAGGAACTTTTTATTGTATAGAAAATATAACATAGGAAAATAGAAGAATACAAAAACAAGGAATTTGTGAGCTTTTATAACCCAATCAAATTTAAATTGAGAAGTTAATAAATGGAAACTTTCTTTTCAACTTCTCAAGTCACCAAATTTAAATTAAAATCACCTACCAAAGATGTTTCACCACCCTCTTTAAATTTACAACTTCTTTTCAAACAAAAAGTGGTATAATTTAAAAGTCATCTAAAAATCACTTTTTATTAAAAATTTCTAACTTATAAGATTGCATTTCAAAATATTCTGAAAGGCACTTTCAAAATTTTCAAGGGGTTTTCAAAGAAGCTTTTTTATCAAATTATGTCCCAAAAGGTAGGATTAGAAATTTATTCTTTCTTTTAAACCTTTGTGCGCTACCCTTTAAAAATCTACTTTCTCCTTGTGGTGATAAACGTATTCTTTCTTATAGAAGTTTGCTCTTTTCCTTATTTCTGTATTTTATTTATGCATAGTACATCCATTTCTTACCATCATAAATGTTAATTTGTCTATATTAATGGTCAGCCTAATGGACATTTCCTTTAAGTCATTTATTTCTTATGAACCTTTCCATCTATGATTTATATCCCTCTTACCATAATACTTATAGGGCCTACAATGATAAGGAATTCTAGGTACTACTAAGAAGTATAAATTTAAATTTATTTATTTTCCAACTCATAGTTGCTTTGTCCACCCATTCGGAAAATGGTAGTAGCTACTTTATAGTTGAAATTTATAAAGTAAAGCATAAATTCAAAATAAGTATATATATAATATGAGTTTTCAAAATATATTTTGAAAAAACATTTTCAAAAATAACAAATATGCTACTTATACGCATAATATACTTTCGTCGTTGATTGGGTAACCTAGGATCTGATACCAAATGTAATAACCCATCACAGAACATGCTTAAATTTCGACCCAAAAAAGACCCATCGAAACTTAGATCCATTCTAAGGTAAGTTATTGGTAGAGCTGAGAAAATAACACTATTAGAGCCATATCTAAACTTTCAAAACCTACAACGGATGGAACAAAATATAATAGCTAAGTGTACCCATTTATTTTCAATACCATAAAATGTCATAATACAAAATTCCATAAAAACCGTAACATAAATATGGTAACAAAATATAATAACGTATGTAACAAAAATTGTCTAAATACATGAATACACGTAAAAGCAAGTAATAAAACAAATACTACCGCAACCCAAGCTTCTCCATCTCTAAACGTCGTCACTGCCATCACTCCGTCCTTAACCTATGTTGTGATAAGGAAGAAGTCAGAACAACAAATGTCTAGTGAATAAAAAACTCGAGTCTTACATTCTCAGTACTTGGACGGCATATTTCAAAATAAGAATATGTCTTAAAAAATGAAACCAATAAAATCATTTAATACTTCTTTATAAGGAAAGTAGGAGGGTCTAAAAACTTAGTGCTTTCCATTCCAGAAGCAGGTTTCTAAAATTCCATATCCCAATCATACATAATAAACAGTTAATAATGTGAGAAGCGGTACAAAAACCACTTAATACATCAAAGTGGAAAATAGGCTGAATTTGGTCATTTAAGACCTTAATTAAGGCAGACCCCATCGTGTAAGACCTATTTACAGAAGCATGCTCCTTGATGGTACTATCTAGCCGACATAGGTACCACCTAACGTGTCCATTTGGCCATTTAATACTTCATCTGGGGAAAAGAGGCGGGACCAATCACGTAATTCCTCAAGACCATGAGGCAGGCCCCTCGTCTTACGACCCATACTTATAATGACGTCTTACATTGGTCCGCTATCCGTAAGAACTCGTAGCCAGATTAGCTTGGATGATTTCCACTATAGAATATTGGACAAACCTCACGTCATTACAAATATTTATCATAAGGATATCTTATATCAATAAAAGTGTACACAACTACAGGTAGCCTCGAAGTGAAAGGTAGACTTTTGTCATGTAACTTGATTAACCTCGCTTCCCTATTACTTAGCCACACATCAATTACTCTCTATATATGTATATACTCATCTCACCACTTCATAAATAAGGCCTTATAAGGAATCTTCCTTATTACGCATTAAAATAATAATTAAACTATATAAGAGTTTCCTCTTATTTTCACCTAACAATTAATTACCCTCCTAATGGGTAAAGTAAATGAAAATATGCCTAATTAATTATGCCATATACGTAATAATTATACGTTAATTACGCAAATAGAGGTGCATAAATATTTGTGCTTAATAATTTCTAAACACACAGATTGTACGCTCTAAACTAGAGTTAAATGTTAATTCTGTAACCAAATATTATTACAAGTCCTTTTTATTATTACAAGTCCTTTTTCTTCAAATTCCCAAGATTTTATAGGATTCTAACGTCCAAAATAGAGAATAAATATTCGTAACCAAAACCGTAATAACAGACTTGTAAATAAAATAGTAACTTAATTTATTACACCAATTAAATGGAATATATTAAACAATATGAATTGCAATCTAAACCCTATATTCTATTTAACTTCTCTTTTATAAAGAAATAGATAAGAATAAGTAGTGTAAACTACAAATAGAATTCGTATTCTAAACCCCTTATTTTATGAGAGAACCACAATTTAACCTAAAAAAGTTGGAGAAGTGGAATAGACAATGAAAATATCAAAAAATTGCATAAACGAAATAATTCCATTAAAGCAATGTAAATAATTGAGAATCTCAACGTAGAATTGACACGATGAAATAAAAAGGAATTTCGAAGGGTTTTATCTATCATGTTTTTGAAATATCAAAAATCTCTAAGGAATATTCAAATCCAAAAATAAATACACTAAATAAATGATAAAAAGAAATACTAAGGTTTCTACATATAAAATAGCCTTAGCTTCGTCCTCCTTAGATTTGCATGCCTCACAATCTCTTTCAGAATCTCTCTTTTGATATACATAGACACAATAGGGAGGAGGTATATATATTTGTGACGACCTGGAAATTTTGACAAATTAAATTGAAATAATTAATTGATTTTAAAATATTTAAAAGTAAAATTTTAACTTGAATTTCAAAATATCAATATTTACTTGATAATTAAAATTTTGGATTGAATAGTTTAAATATTGGATTTAATAATTGAAATTGGGTAAATTGTTGAATCTAAGATTCTAAGCCTGTTTAAAATAATTTGAAGGCTTATAAAATCTATAATGAGGATACTGAAGATAATAGAATGGTTGAAATTTAATTTAAAGGTAATCTGTTCAATTTTAATAAGATATCGTTTAAATTGGAACTTGATAGCCTTCCAAGGCACAGTCTCGGAATTTGACGAAACCAGTTCCATTGGATCCGTAATTGTTAGTTGTTATCGGATTTTAATTTTCGTAGCAATCAGAGTTGTCATTTGACCCTGGCAGCTCAAAACGCTTCGAACTATTTTAATCAATTTAATTTTAAATTGATCATTTTCTTCCGTAACTCGCACATATGATCAAATTAGCTTCCGAAACATGTTTCATTGTGTTCGGAATACGGGTAAAACCTTATAATCGCCTAGCGGCATCCCTTAGGAGGAGTTTAAATTTTAATTGGCAATTAACGAGACGTTTTGAAATTTCATAATATAATTAAATATAAAGTAAAATTAACAAGATATTTTCGTGGACTACGTCGTGCTCAGGAAGCCTTCCACCATCTTATATTCATTCCCGTCCCCCTCTTCATTCAGGAAGCAAATCGAAGAAGAAAAAAAATGGCCGAATCCCTCGTTCACAAAAAAAAACGAGAGAACAGGGGGGCGACTCGTACACTATGGGTAGGGCGTTGTCGCGAGATTGGAGAGGAGGAAGATTGCAGGCCGCGATTGGATTTCGCGTACGCGCGTGATAGAGGCGAGGTCGATTAGGGTTTTCGAACGTGTGTGGTGGCGACGCAGTCGCGAGCTCATGCACGATTGCGGAGTGAAGGCCGCAACAAGTGAAGGGGTTCGTCAAGTTGGAAGGGTGACGTTGAGGGAGGGGCTGTGACGATGGGTCGTGAGGCGAGAAGAAGAGGCGATGGTGGATTCGCGACTGTTGGTGAGCAGTTTGTTTTTTTAAATTTTTCCTAAGTTTATAATATGTGCACATGGAAAGAAAAATTATTGTTGTTGTTACTGCAATGTTGAAATTTGAGATTTAGATATGAAATTTTATTAGTTTCCGGATTGGGAAATATATGTAAAGATTTTTTTAAGAAAAAGAAAAGAAAAAAAAAGAAGAAGGGAAAGTTAGTTTAAGAAAATTCAGTTATTTTTTTAGTAAAGATTTGGTTAAACTAAATTTACAAAATGGTAATAACTTATATAATTATTTGATTGCTAGAAAATATTTTACAAACAGGAAATTAACTTATCAGGTAAACTGAAATTTATTAAATAGAAATTGATTTAAAGATAAAAGTATTAGTTTAAAATTTTAATCCTTTGATTTAAAATTAAATCCGAAATTGAAAGTAAATCATCGACTAAAAATTTAATTGTTAATTAATTAAATTTATGATACGAAAGTTTAATTGTTTGATTGATTCAAATATTAACAAAACCATATAATTATTTATACCAGGTCGAAATCGAGGAAACCAAGGTAAGTTTGAGGTGGATCGCAAATAAAAGCAAAGGTGAGTAAACCTCACTCTATTAGATTCTATTTGAGTTTGAATGGTTAAATTAAAATATTTGATTGAAGGATTTAATTTATCTGATATGCACTGTGAATTAATGATTATGTGATTTGGTATTGGATGGTTCTCGAGTTAATGGTTGCTTAACTCGAAGTATTGGGAATTTTAAGTTGTTAAAAATTTAAAACAATAAATAAGAAAATATTTCCGTTGAAAAGTTACTAACGACTTAATGATTTGTGATACATTAAATTAGTAGGATAATTGAAATGGATAATTAATTAAATTAATTAATTAATGATTTGGGTTATTTACTTCCAGTAATTAAAGGTTTGAATAAATAAAAAAATTTAGTTGTAAGTTAATTAACTAAGTACAAATAATTCAGAATAATCATTTGATGGTGTGATAAATAATTACTTAACGTAATTAATAAAATATGGTTACTTTGTGAAATTTATCAAGAGATAAATTAAGATAATTAATTAAGGAGTAACTGATTTATTAATGAAGTAAATAAAAGAACAGTTAATTGCATATTGAGATTAATCGAGGATGATAAATATCGGGGTTGAATTAAAGTAAAATATAATTGGAAATCATTAATTTATATGATTAATGAAGTAATTAAGATTTGATTAATTGAGACTAAATAATTCATAATAAGTGACTTATGATAAGTCAAATAAGCTAAGTAATTAAGAATTCACGTAAGTGATTTATAGTTAATTAATTTGTGAAGAAATTAAAGATTACTCATTGATTTGGTAAGAGTAAGTAATATCGTGAAATAAATTAAGAGAATTACTTGAATGGAATTGGAAGATAATTAATCCAGGGTTCTTACTTAAGATGAATGGTTATAGAGGGGTTGATAATTAATTGATTTGGGATTAATTAATAATCTAAGTGAATGTGGTTAGAAAATTCAATTAAAATCAATTGAATTAATTTATATGTGATTGAGTATTGCTTATGGATGATTTAATGGTATAGGGTATTTTGAATGAGTTGATATCTCTGATATGAAATGTTGTGTATTTCATTTCGATAATTTGGATTAGGATGACATGAGATTCGAGGAGATCGGTATCGGGAATTAGGAAAACACCCGAAACCACTTCGAATTTTTATAAATTGATGTGTGAATCAATAGACTGGAATGAAATGGTTTAAATGAATTGGATTATTTTATCTAAGTTTGGTACTTAGGAAATGGATGTGTGGAATTCGTGATGGCGATAACAAAAATTGTGGCCTGTGAATTGGAATGAGTTACCCGGGTTTTATATATGTTGTTTGCTTTGGTATTCCATGTTAGTTGGGTTTACTCACGCTGGTTTCCATCCTGACCCGGGTGTTACTTTGGTGTAATGCTCGGGTCATACCGATTATTACAGATTTTCAGGAAGGTACGTTCTGGAGCTCAGGAGGCAAGCAGGATGGCAATATCGCTTATAATATTCCGTTGTAATTATATTATTGTAATTCTGAGACTTGATAATTGTATATATTCAGTGATTGTATATATATGTGAAACTCTGATGTATATTAAATGTAATCGATAGATATAGTATTCTTTTGTAAGCTATTATTATTTATTATCATATTTTATCCGCTGCGATTGTGAGATGTTTGGTGTTTCTGTTCTTCTTCTTCTATCTCTTTCTTCTTCTTCATAACTATCTGGAATTTTCGGCTTCGAAAATTTCGGGTCGTTACAGTTGGTATCAGAGCTGAAAGGTTAAGTGAGAACCTTGGCTCTGGTGGGAATTACTCATTAAATAGAGTTTGTAGTACTCTAGAATGAGTTGAGTGTATATATATATATATGTATATGTATATATATATATGAGCGCGTGCTTGTTATTTTCTTATATAAAGATTTTAAATGATTTTATGTAAAATATATTTTGATATATATAAAGCAATATTTCCTTCATATAAATATTAGGTGATTGGTTGTTAATTATTGGAATTAAAATTAAGGAATAATATTATACAACCAAACTGAAATTTAATAAAGATAAGTTTGAAATGGATTCAAACTGAAACTGAAGTTTAGAATTGGAATTAAATTAAGTAGGAAAAAAAATATAACTAAATTAAAATTTAAGTGATTGAAAATGAAATTCTAAATCTGGTCTCAGAATTCGGAAATTTTGTTTCAAAGTAATGAAAAATAATAAAGAAGTATATTTGGATAACTGGGACTTGTTGAAAACAATGGTTTGTTCGGAATTTGATTTGGATTTTAAACCAAGGGTGGTTTAAAATTATAAACATGGCTGAGAGGGCCAAGGGATAAATATGTATATATATGGATATACATGATATCAAGGATAATTTGAAATAAACTCTATGAGGTTGAGTTTTGATTTTTCCCTATAATGTGATATAAAAACCCAAAGCGATATAAGTTTTGAACTTATAAAAGGGAAAGAATTTGAAGTTTGAAGTGGGAATTCAATGTGAGAATGAGGTTGACTGGATTAAGTAAATTGAATTTAACTTGGGAGAAGTTAAATAAGTTTGAATGAACAACCTGGATTGAAGATTTTAAGATGAAATTAGAGTTTAACTTGGAAAGTTAAATTGTTGATTTGAATTGGAATTTGTGTAATCTCAAAACGGGTTTGAGATTTAAAAATTGAAAATGGATGGATGTTTTAGAATAAATTGGATGTTATCATCTTATTGTTGATAAAAATCTTTAAATTGAGAATGGTATTATATAAATAAAATAAATTTGAATAATTGAATTGTAAAATAAACTTGTTTAAGAACTGATTTCAATCTGGAAGGTAAAATTGAATAATTAAAATTTTGAAATAAAATTGTATTGAACTCTTGTTTGAACCTTGAAATACATAAACAAAAAAACAATTTAAAATGGAATTTTGAGAATTGAACTTAGAAATCAAATTAATTAAAAACTTTTAATAAAGGTTCATTTGGTTTAAATGGTTAAACCAACCTTTGAGGATTTAACTCGAATTTATATAGTTCGAGATAGTTTAGATTCAAGATTGAAATTGAATCAGTTCAAAATCGAATTTGGTTTGAATTAATTGGATCAGTAATTTAAGATGTATAAGTTTAAAATTGAATTGGGAAATTGAATTGGATTATATTGAAATGATTTGAATTTGAAATGGATTAAATTGATGATAATTAAAATTGATTTGAATAATATGAAATTAAAATTAAAATTGAACAGGATTAAAATCAACTAGAATTTGATTTATATTTGGGAAGGAATCAAGATTGATTCCACTTGAATTGGGAATTAATCAAGTCCAATGGAATTTGGAGTTATTTGAATTGGAATTGGATCAATTTAAATGGAGATTTAAATTGAATTGTTGGGGAAGTGAACAGTTGGCTCTTGACTATTTTCAATATAAATTGTTTTGATATAAACTTATTTTTCTAAGCTATTAAATATATACAACCTTTCTTTCTTAAAGCCAAATTATTTTATATACTTGTTTTACGATTAGTTTTGAAGCTATTTAACCATTTTTCAACCATTTTCTAAACTAATTATTATTTTTCAACTATGTTACAAATTAATTACTATTTTACAACTATTTTACAATTATCTAAAATTTCTGAAACTATTCAGCTATTTTCAACTATTCTACGATTAGTTAACTATTTTCTAACTATTTTACAAAACTAGTAATTTTTTTCCAACTACTTATTTGTTTCTAAATTTTTCAAGCTATTTTCTAAATAAACTGGTCGGAGTTCAAACTGTTATGGATTTAATACCCAACTGAGATAGGAATTGAAGTGATAATCCAAATGGGGATTAATGTAAAGGTGGATAAGTGAATGGAAAAGAAATTGATAGAAAAGAGTAATCAAATTGGAATATTTGATTTTGAATAAACAAGGTTATATATCTTTGTTTTATTTAAGATGAAACCCCTTTGTTGAATCTATTGTTGGAAGAAAAAGGATTTTGGAAGTGTTTGAAGTATAAAAGGAATTTTATACAATTTTATAGTGGTCCAAAGTTTTAAAATTTATATATATCGGTGTGTGTGTGTGTGTGTGTGTCTATATATATATATATATATATATATATATATATAAAGGATCTTATGAGGATTTTGGAAAAGGTTTTGGGAATCTTTGGATTTGAAAAGGCTTTTTATTTTGGGTAAAATCAATATTGGAATTTGGAAAGCCTATTTTGAGAATTATCGATTTTGGGATAATCGATTTTGTATAAAGGAGCTTTGTATGATATCATACTAGGTGTATGATTTGAAGATACTATATGTGTATAGTATAAAATGTTTTGATGATGGCTCTGGAGAAAAAGGTGCTCCCTTGAAATGAACTTCTCAGGAGTGCCACCGGATGGTGCTGCCTTGAGCCCCGGAGGGGGGGGGTTTCTAAAGTTGATCCTGTCAGGAGTCCGGACAAAACTAGTTCCTGAGGATTATTGGTTAGCGTAAGTCGATGGCGTTGATGCCTACAGAGGCATTTGGGTTATGCTGTGACGACAGTGTAACTCGATATCGCTGCGATCTATTATGGGGACCATAGCGAAAATCGTGTGGAGGATGAGTGTCAACGGTCTACAATTGATTTTGCCGGGAAGGCAATGCAACATCGGTAGACTGCGATCTATAGTCAAGTGGAGTGGAGAAGTTTCATTTTTGGCAGCGAAATTCGATGGTGCTGATGCCTACAGTTATATGGGTTTTTGCTGTGATAGCTACGTAACCCCAGTTGTAGCTGCGATCTGTCGTGGGTTCCATGGTGTAATCGTGGGGCGCGGAGGCCTACAGTTATTTGTGGATTTTGTCGGGACGGCAACGTAACCATCGGGTTAACTGCGACCGTGGATGGGGGTGATGATTTCCAGAGCATCCTCAGCAAAGATATTTTCTCTATTTCCAAAATTTGTATTCAATGTTTTTAATAAAATTATTTTCAAGTATTTTCATTGGGTGTTGAAAACAGGTTTGCCAAGTACTTATAGGTTTTCAGTCCTACGCCTGATCAACGTATGACTGAATTTCTGTGAGAACGAGGATGGACTGGTTGAGACATCGAGTTATAAAAAGTATTTTTATAAAGAGTTATTTTAATAGTATGATGTGAATTTAAAATCATTTCTAAAATTTTTAAATAAAGGTGTTGGAATTTTAGGAAAATTAAAAAGAAATTCCAAACTGGAATTATAAAATAAAATTGAACTCAGGAAAATTTAATGAAGTGATTTTTGTAATAAAAACGAATATTGATTTTAAAAGTGAAAGTAAGCTAATCAGGTAAATAATTTTTTTTAATAGTGTATGTTAATAAAATTGAACTTGGGTAAATAAAATGGATTGTGAATTAATAATGGAGTTTGGAATTGAATTCGAATTTTAAATAGAATTCGACTTAGATTTGATAATGAATTAAATAAGAGGAGATGCTATAAAATGGAAATAAAATAGAGTTAGATTGAAAATGTGATGGTTTAAATTAAAAATAAAATTCAAGTGTGATTTGAACAATATTTAATGAAATTTGTAAGTAAATTGGATATAAGAGAAGTGATTATAATAGAAATGGTTTGAGTTGCGAAACAAAGCCCAAGTGAATAGAAATAAATTGAGAACGGCCTTATGTTAATAAGATAAATTCGATAGCGAATTAGGTAAGTAAATTAAAAAATTTAAATTGGGTTGATTGAGTTAAATAATAAATGGATGAAGTTTGGTAGAATAAAAAACAAAACCAAAGTTGTTATTGGAATTGGATTATCAGACTGAACTTAAGTTCGGTGGCATATTAATTTGAGGTGTAAATGAGTTAAGTATGTGCTTGGATATTATTTTGGAAATTGAGAAGGTGAATTAAAATTAAAATTTAAAAGGGACGGGCTAACTGAATTTAATGGAATTTGATTAAATGAGAATCAAATACAAGTAAACTTAAGTTTGATGTTGGAATAAATAAAAGTAAATTAACTTAAGTTTAAAATTTATGGAAGCTTGGCTTTCACTAAGAATGAAAGCCCATTAAATAAAAGCTTGGATTGAATTAATTTGGGAATGGCTAGAAGAATACAAGAATGGAATGTGCCAAGCTTAATAAATTGTTTGCACGAATCTAATGCGGAAATAAAATGAAATGCAATGAATAGTTGGTAAATAAATTAAAAATGAAGTGGAATTAATTACAGGATGGGTTGAAGAGTAATTTGAAATAGTTATAAACTAAATAAATACTCTATTAAGCGAATATTGACGAATTGGTATAGAATGAATCGTCGTATGGCGTAAATAAAAAGTAATTAAAATTCTATGAGTTAATAGAGATTAAATTAAATTTATTTTGAAATCATTTGAAGTGAATGTGAACTTGTTTGGATTATAAATCAATGGAATGTCAGAAATTGAGTTGTGAATCAATAAAACTTAAATGAAACAACATATGAATTGGTTGAAAGCAATTGTATTAGCTTTAAAAACTATATAAGCCACTTATGGAAAACGTTTGGTGCTTGTTGTTATGAAATATATATGTTTAGCTATTTAAAAGTAAGTGGAATGCTAATAAATCCTCTATATATGGCACTTACATATTAAAATTGAGTAAGTATAGGTACCTGAAGGCCGTTTAGCTGGATTTGGATTGCACTAATTGCTTAAATTAATAAGCTGCTTGCTTAAAATGCTAAATAAGGTACGCCTACGCAATAAAATTAGGAAATATGAACTGTTTTTGCTTTTTCCGACCGGGTGGGTCGATGTATATATATTTATATCTCTTGTCAAATTGCAAAAGCTCCTCCGTACAAAGGGGACTCTGCCAAAATTTTCCGAAAATTTTGGGAGTTAGAAAATTTTTGAAATTTTTGGGAAAAAAAAAGTTGGTTAACGACAAAACGATTTCAAATTAAAAACTACTGTAAATTAGAAGATGAAACTAATATGAATCGGTGATAAATGAAAGGTAAAATTAAATACTCAAAAGTGAAGATAAATGGAATTCATATGAAATGAGAAGCTAATTTGAATCGAAGTAGGTATGAAACATATGTGAGGAAATGTATAAAATGATTGGAAATGTTACGATTGGATATTATTGTTAAGTAAAGATATGCAGGTATTAAAAAGGGAAAGAAAATTGGATTTGATTCCAAAAGATAAATGTGAATTTCCCGACAAAAGGTATGTATTTTAATTTCTGTAAGAATTGGATTGGGTTTTTGACATAGCCACTTGGCTTTTGTTTTCTTTTGGAATTTGGGAGCCCGCAGAGGCCTTTTGTAGTTGTACCGAGCTAGCCGCGCAAAGGAGACGCTGGCAAAAAATTTCGGAAATTTAGAGAGTTAGAAAAATTTTGAGAAAATTTTGATAACTCCAAATTTGATTTAAACTTGAAATTTAGACAATTGAGCAAAGGGATATGATTTGGAACTATGAAAGGTTTTGAGAAGTTGGTTGATGTGATAATAGGTTTTTAATAAAAGATAGTTGGTAGGATGTTGAATAGTGAGTTTTGGAAAAGGTAAACGAGTAATGGTCCATTCTTCCTATTTAGTAATTTCGGGGACGAAATTCTTTTAAGGGGGGATGAATGTGACGACCCGAAAATTTTGACAAATTAAATTGAAATAATTAATTTATTTAAAAATATTTAAAAGTAAATTTTTAACTTGAATTTCAAAATATCAAAATTTACTTGATAATTAAAATTTTGGGTTGAATAGTTTAAATATTGGAGTTAATAATTGAAATTGGGTAAATTGTTGAATATGAGATTCTAAGCCTGTTTAAAATAATTTGAAGGCTTATAAAATCTATAATGAGGATACTGAAGATAATAGAATGGTTGAAATTTAATTTAAAGGTAATCTGTTCAATTTTAATAAGATATCGTTTAAATTGGAACTTGAAAATAGCCTTCCGAGGCACTGTCTCGGAATTCGACGAAACCAGTTCCATTGGATCCGTAATTGTTAGTTGTTATAAGATTTTAATTTTCGTAGCAATCGGAGTTGTCATTTGACCCTGACAGCTCAAAACGCTTCGAACTATTTTAATCAATTTAATTTTAAATTGATCGTTTTCTTCCGTAACTCGCACATATGATCAAATTAGCTTCCGAAACATGTTTCATTGTGTTCGGAATACGGGTAAAACCTTATAATCGCCTAGCGGCATCCCTTAGGAGGAGTTTAAATTTTAATTGGCAATTAACGAGATGTTTTGAAATTTCATAATATAATTAAATTTAAAGTAAAATTAACAAGATATTTTCGTGGACTACGTCGTGCTCAGGAAGCCTTCCACCAACTTATATTCATTCCCGTCCCCCTCTTCATTCAGGAAGCAAATCGAAGGAAAAAAAAATGGCCGAAGCCCTCGTTCACAAAGAAAAAAAAAACGAGAGAACAGGAGGGCGACTCGTACACTATGGGTAGGGCATTGTCGCGAGATTGGAGAGGGGGAAGATTGCAGGCAGCGATTGGATTTCACGTACGCGCGCGATAGAGGCGAGGTCGATTAGGGTTTTTCGAACGTGTGTGGTGGCGACGCAGTCGCGAGCTCGTGCACGATTGTCGAGTGAAGGCTGCAACAAGCGAAGGGGTTCGTCAAGTTGGAAGGGACGTTGAGGGAGGGGCTGTGACGATGGGTCGTGAGGCGAGAAGAAGAGGCGATGGTGGATTCGCGACTGTTGGTGAGCAGTTTGTTTTTTTTTCCTAAGTTTATAATATGTGCACATGGAAAGAAAAATTATTGTTGTTGTTACTGCAGTGTTGAAATTTGAGATTTAGATATGAACTTTTATTAGTTTCCGGATTAGGAAATATATGTAAAGATTTATTTTTAAGAAAAAAAAAGAAAAAAAGAAGAAGGGAAAGTTAGTTTAAGAAAATTCAGTTATTTTTTTAGTAAAGATTTGGTTAAACTAAATTTACAAAATGGTAATAACTTATATAATTATTTGATTGCTAGAAAATATTTTACAAACAGGAAATTAACTTATTAGGTAAATTGAAATTTATTAAATAGAAATTGATTTAAAGATAAAAGTATTAGTTTAAAATTTTAATCCTTTGATTTAAAATTAAATCCGAAATTGAAAGTAAATCATCGATTAAAAATTTAATTGTTAATTAATTAAATTTATGATACGGAAGTTTAATTGTTTGATTGATTCAAATATTAACAAAACCATATAATTATTTATACCAGGTCGAAATCGGGGAAACCAAGGCAAGTTTGAGGTGGATTGCAAATAAAAGCAAAGGTAAGTAAACCTCACTCTATTAGATTCTATTTGAGTTTGAATGGTTAAATTAAAATATTTGATTGAAGGATTTAATTTATCTGATATGCACTGTGAATTAATGATTGTGTGATTTGGTATTGGATGGTTCTCGAGTTAATGGTTGTTTAACTCGAAGTATTGGGAATTTTAAGTTGTTAAAAATTAAAAACAATAAATAAGAAAATATTTCCGTTGAAAAGTTACTAACGACTTAATGATTTGTGATACATTAAATTAGTAGGATAATTGAAATGATAATTAATTAAATTAATTAATTAATGATTTGGGTTATTTACTTCCAGTAATCAAAGGTTTGAATAAATAAAAAAAATTAGTTGTAAGTTAATTAACTAAGTACAAATAATTCAGAATAATCATTTGATGGTGTGATAAATAATTACTTAACGTAATTAATAAAATATGGTTACTTTGTGAAATTTATCAAGAGATAAATTAAGATAATTAATTAAGGAGTAACTGATTTATTAATGAAGTAAATAAAAGAACAGTTAATTGCATATTGAGATTAATCGAGGATGATAAATATCGGGGTTGAATTAAAGCAAAATATAATTGGAAATCATTAATTTATATGATTAATGAAGTAATTAAGATTTGATTAATTGAGACTAATTAATTCATAATAAGTGACTTATGAGAAGTCAAATAAGCTAAGTAATTAAGAATTCACGTAAGTGATTTATAGTTAATTAATTTGTGAAGAAATTAAAGATTACTCATTGATTTGGTACGAGTAATTAATATCGTGAAATAAATTAAGAGAATTACTTGAATGGAATTGGAAGATAATTAATCCAGGGTTCTTACTTAAGATGAATGGTTATAGAGGGGTTGATAATTAATTGATTTGGGATTAATTAATAATCTAAGTGAATGTGGTTAGAAAATTCAATTAAAATCAATTGAATTAATTTATATGTGATTGAGTATTGCTTATGGATGATTTAATGGTATAGGGTATTTTGAATGAGTTGATATCTCTGATATGAAATGTTGTGTATTTAATTTCGATAATTTGGATTAGGATGACATGAGATTCGAGGAGATCGGTATCGGGAATTAGGAAAACACCCGAAACCACTTCGAATTTTTATAAATTGATGTGTGAATCAATAGACTGGAATGAAATGGTTTAAATGAATTGGATTATTTTATCTAAGTTTGGTACTTAGGAAATGGATGTGTGGAATTCGTGATGGCGATAACAAAAATTGTGGCCTGTGAATTGGAATGAGTTACCCGGGTTTTATATATGTTGTTTGCTTTGGTATTCCATGTTAGTTGGGTTTACTTACGCTGGTTTCCATCCTGACCCGGGTGTTACTTTGGTGTAATGCTCGGGTCAGACCGAGTATTACAGATTTTCAGGAAGGTACGTTCTGGAGCTCAGGAGGCAAGCAGGATGGCAATATCGCTTAGAATATTCCGTTGTAATTATATTATTGTAATTCTGAGACTTGATAATTGTATATATTCAGTGATTGTATATATATGTGAAACTCTGATGTATATTAAATGTAATCGATAGATATAGTATTCTTTTGTAAGCTATTATTATTTATTATCATATTTTATCCGCTGCGATTGTGAGATGTTTGGTGTTTCTGTTCTTCTTCTTCTATCTCTTTCTTCTTCTTCATAACTATCTGGAATTTTCGGCTTCGAAAATTTCGGGTCGTTACAATATTTGTTAGATTAAAATAGTGGAAGGAGAATATAATAAGAATAGATTGGAGGAAGAAGAAATGAATAAAAAAAATAGATTGGGTTCTTAATTGAATTCTCAATGGAGTTTTTAAATCTAATTTGGAGATATAACAGTGGCAGAGTTTCGGTATTATTCCTAAAAAAATTGTGGATAAAAGTGAAAGGTCTAGGGTCTAATTTATAATGATGGAAATGCACCAAAAACGTTGAATGAGAATAGGTTAAAATTTGATAAATATGGAACGTACAACTCATCAAAATAGGATCCACAACAAGGAAGAGGTCGACCCTCATGCTTCAAGCAGTCGACCCTTATGGTCGACCTCTAGGTCGATCCCCTGAAGTGTTGGGTTGACTTCTTTCCTTATTTTGAGAAGGTATTTATTTTATTTTACCATTGTTTGATTAGTTATTGATTTCATGCCCTAATTAACTTTTAACATTAATTTCTAACTTTTAACATTGCTTAGCCCCCAAGTCTAATGATAGTGAATTTCAAATTTCAATTATGGAATTAATTAATTATTTGAATCCTATTCAAATTACTTTAAATTTTGAAAAGTACAAATGCATATGACTTCTTTATTCGATCTCCGTTTTCAGCAAATTATATAGGAAAATTAATCAAAATTTCACCACAAACGCAGCGGTATAACTTTCATGGTCAAATTACAAATTTTATAAAATTTTCATTTTCTACCATATTACATTTAATTTAATTTACTCCATTTATCTATGGTTCATCTTATGAAGTGTTACACTCCATATCAAAATGGTCAATGGCAATCAACTCGATAGCGGTATCATGGTCAACTGTAATCAACTCGAAGTCAAAATCTCTAGAAAAAGTTCATCGATTAATAATGAATATTATTGTTGAACTACAAACTTTGTAGCTGGACTATACAGTTGTTTATGGATATTATTAGAGTTTTAAGCAAGACCAAAGTGAATGTGCATATAACATCATGACTTAAGGATGTTTCTTAAAAGATTAAAAATATGATTTTTACTTGAAAATCTATAAGCGATAAATCTAGTCATAATCAGACTATCAGCTAAGGTAATGTATGAAAGTTAATATTTGAAATGTTCGACAATAGTTGCTGACCAAATTTACATATGTGAGCCACAAAACTGAATCCATGTGTCTCCGAAGAAAGCATGATTAAATTAATTTTTATGTATTATGGATTAATTAAATTAATTAGTATAATCATTATATTAACTATAGTGAGTGCTTATAGTAAATGTGATGACCTATAGAAATTTTGATAGGTATAGAAAATTTGGTAATATTTAGAAATTATATAAACATGTATATAATGGTAATATATGTATTTATTTAACTTATATTACATACATTAATATTAATAAGTCATCAAATATCGATAAATTAATTAAATACTGATTTAAATAAATGGGTCGAAAATTTTGAATCGTGTAGTAGGTATAATACTAACACCTTTTATTTCGAATCAGATTTTATTACATAGTTAATAATTTATAATAAATTATAGAATTGCCCTTAGGACATACCCTTAACACTCTCAAGTTGGGTATATGTTGAACTATTTAAAGTGAAAGGCTACTCAAGAGGGAAAATCGATTAATCGAAGAATGTTATCGGATTGAGCCTAGGGCTTCCACTTCATACACGCAATTGAATAGGAATAGTTGTCGAGTTTTTGACTTTAGACCAAACTCTAGATATCTAAGTGATACGGTGATGATGAAAATAATACATCTACAAAACGTTGTTACTAGATGAGCTTATTATAGATTAGAAATTTGATTTCGCATAAATGATCTGTAAACATTGAACTTGTACCCAATACCGTACTTCAACAAAGTCTGTACATGTTTCAATATTTGAATTTTTTAAATATTTACTGAGGACAGAGTTCAAATCAAAGGGTCAACGTAACCATATTGTTAATTATTTCCATATTCGACTAATGTAAACATTAATTTATAAATGTTATCAATTAATAATAAAATTAACACAAATGTTGTATTAAATTTTAATGGCATTTGAATTATTTATTAGACGATGAAGCCAAAAATCAACTAAAACAAAGCATAAAAGTTGTATCTCAATATGATTGAAGAACATGCTTAAATTGTATAATTAAATAATTGATTCACACCAAATTGATTAGGCACTTTAACCATGCAAAGATAAAAATATAAGGCCAACCATAGCATAGGGGGAAAATGAGATTTAGTCTACTAAGGTTTGAGAGAAACGGGGTATATATCTAATATCGCTTTGGCTATAAATAGTTAACCCCTTCTCATTATCTCTACACTGAACTAACCTAATCCTAGCCTTCATCAAACATTGATAAAGCCAAAAAGATGGCATTGCAATCCATAACTATAGAGACGGAGGATATAACCAATAATCAAAGTGTCTAACAATCGACGGGATTATTGTTGGGTGGTAATTTTTATTTTAAACCTTCAATCATATATGTATGAATAATCTTTGTATCCATGCTCATTATCACCTTATTAGTTTAGCCACAATTAAAAAAAATAATATTAATAATTTTTAAATACTTAATTAATATGGAAAACATTTTAATGTATTATATATATATATATATATATGTATGTATGTATACATACATACATACAAAAGGTTAATTTCAGCTATTTATATAAAAAATCAATATCAAATCTATAAGTATATATTTATATATAAACCAATTATTTTATATCTAAATAATGTATTTACTTTATATTCAGCTTTAAATATAAAATAAGAATTCTGTTTTATTTCAGAATAAAAAATTACTTTTAATTATTATATTGCACATGGAAATTATTTGTACAAAACAATAATTATTAAATCTCACGGCTGATGTTAAATATAAACAATTTGACTTTAAAAGGTCAAACTATTTTCAAATTTAATAGCATGAAATGTTTATAGAAAAACCACATAGAATTTTTAATCTGACAAAAGATTCTTTTCGTTCTTCGTATTTACAATGTATCTTTATTTGAAAATGTCAAACTAATTTTAAAACTTTAAATTTCCAATTATACATTAATGTAAATATGTAGAAAATTAAATAATAGTAAATACACATATCTAGAAAATATAAAAACATGTTTATAAGTTTAATATATATAAGTTAAAAAATGTAAATGATAATTATATATATAATGTAAATAATAATTATATTTATATTTTTAAAAATTATATAATATATACAATATTTAATTAAATAATGGTGGTCGAAAAAAATTTATTAGCTTATAGTAATATATATATAAATTTAATTTTTTATCTATAAAATCACTTGTGACTTCATCACATATTTTTTACCTTAAACTGATTTATTAACTGTAGGTTGCAATGGTTTATTTAAATCTATAGCATATATGTTCCGTACTACCTCAAGGTTAAACTACAATGTTTATTATTATTATAGTTATAATGTTTGTATTATCAATATGAATAAATTATAATACATAAATTAAATTAATAATAAAATACCATGGTTAAATAATAAGAAATAAAAACATAAAATTTATAAATTTCATTAAAGTCAGAACATTTTAGTAAACATTACAAAATATGATTTAGTATAAATCTCTTATTCATATAAACACAAAATATGATCTTGTGAAAATTAAAAAAAAAGGAATTTTCACTTAAATTCACAATTTTAACACCTCCCTCCCTCCTGCTAATAACGCACTTTCTCCAACAAGAGGTTAGTCACTGTAACATCCTAAAATTTATTAATTTGAATTTGGTAACTTGTTTGAACTTTTGAAATTTAATTTGAAAAGTTTCAAAAGAAATCAAATATTATTAATATTAAATGTTACAAAAAAACATATGGATATAAATAAAGAATTTGGTAGTTTTAGCTTTAAATAAATGATTATAATTTTTTTTTAAAAACTAAATTTGTATTAAACTTAAATATATAAGGTAACTCATAAGATAATTCTAGTAAAAATAACATAAAGAAATACACATAGATTTGCATGTGAATTTTGTGTATGCAAGATATATAAAAACAAAGATGTACTTACAAAAAATCTAATAGGATTACATGTAAACTTAGATGGGAACATAAGCATTAAATGCTTTCTTCTCAGCACAAATATAGGGTCATTCGAAATGTTAAAAAGAAATCATTTCAGCTGAAAACCAAATTTTGCTTAGTCAACAAAGGAAAAAAAAATCTGATCAAATGACAAAATACAAAAGAAAAAAAAGAGAAGAGAAGCTAACTACACCAGAAACACCTACCTGCACCAAACTTCTCTTTATATATATACATCCATATTTGTTTCGTTTCGTTCAAGAAAACAATTTAGCAAAGCCAGAGAAAAAAAAGCAAACATCACTATTTGTTTTACAAAATTCAAATTCAGTTTAACAACAAAAATAGAAAGGTGATACAGGAAGAACAATACTGCAGTTTCAAAACAAGTCTCTGTTCAAACCTTTGTCATGTGAGTAAACATACAACTTTAAAATTTTAAAACTGGGTATTTGATTCATGAAAACATTGTGCTTTGCTGTATAGTTTAAATAAGTAATTTTGTATGCTTTCTGTGGCACTGGGAATTTTACTATGCCCTGTTCTTCCTTATTTCTGGTTCCAGAGAAAAGTGAATTAGGAAAATCTAGTAAATCTTCATACAAACATTTTTAATTTAGGAATTTTTTTACAAAATAAGTTGTTAAAACTTGAATCACAGCCTAGAATTTGTTTTAAGCTTGATCATAAAGAGTTTGACTCTGTAACCTCAATTTTACAGTAAAAACAAAATCATATAATGAATTCGAGTGTTTTAAATTATCGATTTGATTATACAACTTGAATGAACATACAAAGATAGGATTTTTAAAATTAATATGATGATTTTTAATTAAGTATTCCAAGGGCAGTTCACAGTTGAACAAAATTTGACTTTTTCCCATTTTCTGATGATCGATCCAATATTGGGTGATGAAATTTTGTTTGAAGGTAGTTTATTGATCAGTGATTCCAGAAAATTTGCCAAAAAAATTTTCTATTGCATAAATTGATGAGTCGAGAACAATTTAGGTTTATGTTTGAAGTTTTGCAGTGGGTTGGAAATGTGGTGATTTCGTCACCATGGATTGATCGAGTTGCTCGAGATTGAAGGGGATAGCAGTGTAGGGGGTTGACGTGGCGTGCATGGAGTGGGAGCTCCTTAGGTAGTCTGAGATGCGAAGGCGAGCATTTTCGTTCTGGTGAGCTCGTGTTACAGTGTCGAACGAAAGGCTAAATTTCGTTCTCGAGTGTTTGACTTCGAATCGAACTTCGATTTCGAGTATAGGGATAAATTGCGACTTTTCGACGGTCGCGAAGTTCGCCAGAGGGACTGCGCGACACCATGCATGTGTACGGCGTCGATATGGTGTCAGCGTGTTGAAGTGGTGAGTTACTCGAGTCATTACTCGAGAAAATGGAAGGCATGCTTCGGGTTGGAATATGAATTCTCGAGCCTGGTACGTGAGCCTGGAACAGTTATTGAGTTTAAAACATAAAAAAGAAGAAGAAGAAAGTACGAGTGGGAAAGAAGATGACTCGAGGAAGGAGGGAGAGAAACTCGAGTAACACTCGAGTAAAACCTGGGTATGCTCGGGTTGTTTTCGAAAAATGGGTTAAGCCTAATAAATTTAAAGTTTATAATGTTAAAGTAAATAATGTTGACTATTTTAAGTTAAGAATTTGTTTCAAGTTAATCAACTAAGTGTGTACATAACAATGTTTTCTAAAACCTTAATTAATATTTTGATTAAGTAATTAACTTAAGTTAAGTATTTAATTTGATTAACACTAAAGTTTTCAAGTTAGAAATAAATTGATTTTCAAAGTTTAAAGAAGATTTTAAATGTTAATTTAGATAAATGATTATTGTTAATCAATTGTTTTGGAAAGCAATCAAGAATGATATAATTATAATTAACTAAGTAATTAAGGATTTATATTTGAAATTAAAAATTGGTTAGTTAATAATTAAGTGTCTAATTTATTTGTAATTAAGAATGGTTAATTAGATAATTTAAGTTAATTAATTTATAATTGCTAATTAATTAAGATAATTAATTAAGGAATGATTTATTAATAAAAGGGATTTAGATTTAATTTATCATTAAAAATAATTAATCATTGATTTAAATTAATCCATAAAAATAGTTATGTGGTTAATTCATTTAAATCACATTCACCTTGATTGGAAAATAATTAACTATTGTTATGCACTAGAATGATATTTCTGTTGTGATTATGATGTTGTGTGATGTGAATTGCTTTGTGCTGAACTGTGATTTGTCTCTGTATTTATGTGAAAACCCTTTTGCCCGTAAACGGCATTTAAACTTCGATGCGACAGGGAGTCAGATTTCAGTTAGTTATCCAAAACCCACATCGAACCCTGAATGTGAATCTTTGTAATTGATACATCTACGTGTTTTAAAATTGAGCGTTCACCATTCGGTTTAGCCGGGAGAGGACCTTTGTGTCATATAACCCATTCCGAATAATGATTCGACAAAATTAATAGCATCTGAAGACCGGTATTGAAGACCGGGTGTCTTCGAAAATGATAGGATAACCTGTCGATTGTCTCTGCACCGAGTAGCTACGATATAGAGATTCCTTAAGTGATGGGAAGTCTGATCGGGATTGTGGATACCCGGATTTGCAAGGGCTTCTTACTTTATTGGACGAAGTGCCTTCGGTTCTGTTCGAACCCGGAACAGACATGTATGGTTGTGTGTCTGACATTACACTTTGAGATATAAAGCTGATTTCTTTCAAATACATATCTATTGGTGGAGGAGAATTTATTCTCTTAGCTTAACACCCTTCTCTGAGACGTACGAGCTCAGAGGTTATGTAGTTGAAGGTTATCAGCGATATATTCCCAATTTGATAGTGTGGCATGCTAAGTGCTACTGTGTATTGATGATCATTTGTGATCAAAGCATGGATTTCGTGTAAAGTGTAGCTTTGTGGACGAGACCTCATTGGACCTCACACCCCGGAAATGGTCAAAACAGGAAAGATGCGGCAAGGTTATGAGGGTCGCGCCCTTTAGGGTATGTCATTTCCTTCTGGAAAAAGGTGGTATCATGGTATGGAGCCCAGATACTTTACCTATGTGGTTGCTGCAATCTCATTTACTATGTGGTTGTTGCTTTGTGTTAGAGGGCCCTCGGATAAAGGTGGCAAACGACCGGGAGGTGGCATACTTGAGTAGTAGTTACCTAGTTACAGAGGTAACCCGACCTTGTGTTGGCAGAGAGCCGGGTAGGTTCTCGGGACGTCCCTCCAGAGGCATACCCATGTGGCAGTTGGAAGTTCCTTAGCCTAACCATTTGTTGGAAAAATCCAAAGAAACAATACGAGCCCTGTACGGGTTTAGTTGTATAACCTGCCATGCAGCGTGGCGGTAACCTGCCACAAAACATGGTAGCTATAGTAGGCATACAATAATGGTTGTATGCTGGATAAGATTAATATTATACTTTAGAAATGGTTTTCCACACTATGCACTAGTAATAATATCAAAGAATTTTTCCCGTATCAAGCATTTTTGACTATCATAAGAAGAAATCTCCTCCAATTCTGCGATTGCATTGTGTGTGTGGCGGGACGTCTTATGGTAGTTTCATTTTCCAAAAGCATAAACGGTTTTCTTTAAAAATCTGTTATTTAAAAGCAACCATTTTTGTTTACTCATACCAGTCCCATGACTGACCCGGAGTTTATTGTTTCTTTCTAAACTCTGAGCGCCCATCATTTCCACACGGGCAGCCTAGTAGCAGGTTTCTGTGTTTTGGTGTTAGTAGTATTTTGGAAGCTTTTATCTTGGAGATATTTTGGAAGCTCTGGATATCAAGGTGCTTAGCTTTTGGATGTTCACTATCGCTTCATTCCTTTGAAGGCTTTTTGGATATATGATCACTTGTTGTTCTATTATGATGTTCTATTTGGAGTTATGGTATATGTATTATGATATTCTGATGTAGTAATGAATATTATGATGACGTGTATCTGTGATGTATCGCATTATATTCATTTTGTTTCCGTTGTTTTATATTCATCTAATGTTGTTATAAGCTCCATCCAACTTGAATTCGATGTTTGAATTTTTGGCAGTCGAATACAAGTGAGGTATTTAGTATTATTTTTCATACATTGAATTTCGGATCGTGACAAAGTGGTATCAGAGCTGAAGGTTGAGTAAGAACTTTAGCTACGAAGTATAACACATTAGATGGCTCATTAGAGATAGGGTGAAGTATACCCTAGAATGAGTATAACCGAGACCGAAACTCCAAATTTTTTTAGTCTATTTTCTTTAACTGCTGATATTCCTTAAGATATCTCGTTCGAATATCTAAATCAATTTTCTTACTAATTACATATATTAAGAATGAGCGGATGAAGAGGAAGAGCCGGGGGCGAGGAAATGCCACGGCATCTAGCCAAGTTCCCCCAACAGCAGAAGCAACTTTGTCTATTCAACATCAGCCGTGTCTGGCCGATTTATATAAGAATTTTTCAAGGTTTGGTGGTAAGCCGTTTGCTGGCAAGGAGTCAATTGTTGAGGCCCAAGCATGGATCAGATCATGTGAAAGAATTTTTAGAGGGCTAAAGTTGCAAGACGATCAGATGCGACTCATAGCTTCTTGGCAACTTCAAGATGAAGCCTTAGCATGGTGGGAGACAGTTACCGTAGATAAGCCAGAAGACGAGTTTACCTGGGAGAGATTTAAAGAAGTATTTGAGAAGCGCTATGTGCCATCGGCTGGAATTTCTCGAATGTATCAGGAATTCATGGATTTAAAGCAGGGGAGTTTGTCATTCGAGGAGTATCTAAACAAATTCAATGAATTGTCTCATTTTGGTCCAGAATTGGTAAACACACCTCTAAAGAAGAATGAAAGGTTTATTCATGGGATGAATAAGAAGTTCCACGAAAGAATGAATGGCCATGTCAAAGAATCCTTTTCAGATTTGGTTGATAGGGTACAGATATGCTACACTTGACATGCAAGAAGCCCCGGTGGAAAAAGGAAATTCGAGCAATCAAAATTGAAAGAAGAGGAAATTTGGAGGCAAGAAACCATGGAAGAGTAAGGAGAAAAAGAAGTGCAATCATGGAAGCACAACAGATAATGTCACTTGCTTCAATTGTCTAGAAAAAGGCCATTACTCAAACAGCTGCGAGAAGCCAAAGAGGGATCAATCCATTCAAGCGAAGCCCAGGAAATGTTATTATTGTCAGAAATTGGGACATGAAGTTAAAGACTGCCCAGTCATGAAGCAAGCTCAGACAGCCAAGGTGTACACAGTCAAAGACGAACACGCATCCTCCAAAGCAGAAAAAGGGAAAGGAGTTCTGGAAGGTAATCTTACTATTTATGATAGCATTGTTAGAGTTCTGTTTGACACGAGCGCTACACATAGTTTTATCTCTCAACAAGCTATAAACGAATAAAATCTTGAACCTGATTTTGTTGATGAACCTATATGCGTAAAGAATCCAGTTGGAGGTCCCACGAATCTTTGTCTTCGATGTAGAAACGTTCCTATCTCATATTCTTGTAACCAATTCCCTATCAGTCTCTTTGTCCTTGATTTTAACGAGTTTTAAGTCTTACTCGGAATGGATTTGCTAGCAAATTATGAAGCCAAATTGGATTGCAATAATCGATTGATTTCAATCAAAACCAAATTTGGTGAATTCATCGAGATTTTTTGTGAGGACCCTAGTCCTAAAAGAGATGGGTTGATGTATAACTTGGGTTATCCCGAACCCAGTTTGGAATCCATACCCATTGTTAGAGATTTTCCGAACGTGTTTGAAGAAGTGAAATCTTTACCTCCACGTCGAGAAATAGAATTCAGAATTGACCTAGTACCCAATGCTCGTCCTGTCGTTCACGCAAGTCGCAGGATGGCACCCAGGGAAAGGGTTGAATTAGTTCAGCAAACCAATGATTTACTAGAAAAAGGGTTAATTCGTCCTATTGTTTCTGAATGGGGTTCAACCGTCGTGTTTTTTGCTAAATCGGACGGATCTTTGAGACTGTGTGTAGATTATCGCGATCTCAATATGCTGACTCCCAAGAATAAATTTCCTCTACCTAGAATTGATGATTTATTTGATCAGTTGCACGACGCTCGTTTCTTTTCAAAGATGGATCTAGCCCATGGATTCCATCAACTACGAATCGCCCAAGATTGTGTTCATTTGACCGCTTTTAGGGGTCCTAATATGTTCTACGAATGGTTAGTCATGCCTTTCGGGCTAACCAATGCTCCAGCATACTTCGTAGATCTTATGACTCGTGTGTTCAGAGAAGTATTGAATAAATTTGTGCTCGTGTTTATTGACGATATTTTGGTCTATTCCAAAACTGAAGAGGAGCATACCGAGCATCTTAGAATCATTTTGGAGATATTAAGGAGAAATATTCTATTCGCAAAATTTTCCAAATGCCAATTTTGGATCAAAGAAGTTAAATTTCTCGACCATATTGTTAATGAAGAAGGAATTTCTGTTGATCATAGCAAAATTTCCACTATTCTGGATTGGAGGAAACCCACCACCCCAAAGGAAGTTCGAAGCTTTTTGGGTTTAGCAGGTTATTATCGGAAGTTTGTTCCGGACTTTTCCAAGATCACTAGTCCGTTGACTAAGCTAACAATGAAGGATGTAAAATTCAATTGGACTCCGAAATGTGACGAAGCTTTTCAGGAGTTGAAGAAGAGATTAACCACTGCTCCTATTCTCACTATTATCAACAGGAATCGAGGATTATCTGTTTATACCGACGCTTGCGGTGAGGGTTTGGGTGCGGTATAAATGCAGAATGGGAAGGTAATTGCCTACGCGAGTAGACAATTACGTCCTCATAAAAGGAACTACCCAACCCATGATTTGAAACTCTTAGCTGTTATCTTCACTTTGAAGATACGGCGACATTATCTTCTGGGTAAAAGAAATCTTTTCAGCTTTTCTAACAATTTATGAATTTAACTTAACTTAACAATATACCTAATGAACTCTCTTTATTCTAGGTGAAAAATTTGAATTATTCACCGACCACAAATCTTTGAAATATCTCTTCACCCAGAAAGATTTAAATCCGCAACAACAACGTTGGTTGGAATTTCTGGCATCTTATGACTTAGATATTCAATGTACGCCCGAAAAAGCCAATGTAATTGCCAATGCTTTAAGTAGGAGACATGTTGTTCTTGCATATCTTGTTGTCACTGCTACTCTCCTTGAAAAAATCGCCAGCAAGCAAACTGAAGACAAGTTTCTTTAGGAAATTCGTAGAAGAATATGTTGAGGTGAAGATTCTAGTTTTGCAATTGATGATAATGGAGTTATAAGGATGAAAGGAAGAATCTATGTACCGGACATCCCTGATCTGAAGCGTGAAGTTTTAGATGAATGTCACAAATCTAAGCTTTGCATCCATCCAGGAGTTAATAAGATGCATCGTGATATCAAAAGAACTTTCTGGTGGAAGACAATGAAAAGGGACATATCTATATATGTGAGTCGCTGTGCTACTTGCCAATAAATCAAAAGCGATCAAAAGAAAATGGCGGATTTACTTCAGCCTTTAGAGGTACCTAAGTGAAAATGGGACCAAGTATCGATGGATTTCATCGACGGGTTGCCTCGTACTCGAAAAGGCAATGAAGCAATTTGGGTTATTGTGGACCGTTTGACTAAGACAGCGCACATTTTGCCAGTGAAATCGACCCGCACGGCAGCAAGTTTAGCTGAGTTATATGTGAAGGAAATTGTCCATCTCCACGGTATTCCCAGCAGCATAGTGAGTGATCGTGATCCAATCTTCACTGGTAGATTTTGGGAGGCATTTCAAAACGCATTGGTAACAAAATTGAATTTCAGCACTGCTTATCACCCACAATCTGATGGGCAGACTGAGAGGATTAAGCAAATCTTAGAAGACCTATTGCATGCTTGCATACTTGATTTTGGTGGTTCTTGGGAGGACCATTTACATCTGGTCGAGTTCTCATATAACAATAGCTATCAGGCCAGTACAGAGATGGCTCCTTTTGAAGTTTTATATGGTTGTCCGTGTCGTTCACCCGCATGCTGGATTGAGGCAGGTGATAGACTTGTCCTTGGACCGGATATGATTAAAGAAGCCACAGAGAAGGTTGATTTTATACGGAAGAAATTGAAGACAGCTCAGAGCCGTCAAAAGAGTTATTATGATCGCAGAAGAAAGGATTTGGAATTCCAGATTGGGGACTCTATCTTTCTTAAAGTATCTCCAATGCGAAGGGTAACAAGGTTTGGGAAGACCGGTAAGCTGGCACCATGATATATTGGTCCTTTTCCTATTCTGGAGAGGATCGGTTCTTTAGCCTATCGGGTGCAGTTGCCTAGCTGGTTATCCGACGTGCATGATGTGTTCCACATTTCTAATCTTCGGAAGTATGTGCACGATCCAAATAATATTATTGAAGAAGCTGCTCAGTAGGATCTCGAAATCACTCCCAATTTAACAATTAAAAGAGAACCGATAAAGACTGTAGATCGTGATGAAAAGCAATTGGAAAACAAAGTTGTAAAACTAGTTAAAGTTCAATGGAGTGGCAATCCAAAGGACTGCACTTGGGAAACTGAAGATAGTATGTAGAAATCGTATCCCAATTGCAGAGTGGACATCTCGTCTTAAACTGGTAAGCCATTTCTCTATCCTTTTCTGAATTCGTATATTCTTTGTTTGCTTTTCTTTCTCTTTCAAATTTCTAGGACGAAATTTTCTTAAGGGGGGATATTTGTAACATCTCAAAATTTATTAATTTGAATTTGGTAACTTGTTTGATCTTTTGAAATTTAATTTGAAAAGTTTCAAAAGAAATCATATATTATTAATATTAAATGTTACAAAAAAACATATGGATATAAATAAAGAATTTGGTAGTTTTTGCTTTAAATAAATGATAATATTTTTTTTTTAAAATAGAATTTATATTAAACACAAATATATAAGGTAACTCATAAGATAATTCTAGTAAAAATAACATAAAGAAATACACATAGATTTGCATGTGAATTTTGTGTATGCAAGATATATAAAAACAAAGATGTACTTACAAAAAAATCAAATAGGATTACATATGAGCTCAGATGGGAACATAAGCATTAAATGCTTTCTTCTCAGTACAAATATAGGGTCATTCGAAATGTGAAAAAGAAATCATTTCAGCTGAAAACCAAATTTTGCTTAGTCAACAAAGGAAAAAATCTGATCAAATGAAAAAATACAAAAGAAGAAAAGAGAAGAGAAGCTAACTACACCAGAAACACCTACCTGTACCAAAGTTCTCTTTATATATATACATCCATATTTGTTTCATTTTGTTCAAGAAAACAACTTAGCAAAGCCAGAGAAAAAAAAGCAAACATCACTATTTATTTTACAAATTCAAATTCAGTTTAACAACAAAAACAGAAAGGTGATACAGGAAGAACAATACTGCAGTTTCAAAACAAGTCTCTGTTCAAACCTTTGTCATGTGAGTAAACATACAACTTTAAAAAAATTAAAACTGGATATTTGATTCATGAAAACATTATGCTTTGCTGTATAGTTTAAATAAGTAGTTTTGTATGCTTTTTGTTGCACTGGGAATTTTACTATGACCTATTCTTTCTTATTTCTGGTTCCAGAGCAAAGTGAATTAGGAAAATCTAATAAATCTTCATACAAACATTTTTAACTTGGGATTCTTTTAAAACAAAATAAGATGTTTAAACTTGAATCACAGCCTAGAATTTGTTTTAAGCTTGATAATGAAGAGTTTGACTCCGTAACCTCAATTTTACAGTAAAAACAAAATCATATGATGAATTCGAGTGTTTTAAATTATCGATTTGATTATATAACTTGAATGAACATACAAAGATAGGATTTTTAAAATTAATATGATGATTTTTAATTAAGTATTCCAAGAGCAGTTCACAGTTGAACAAAATTTGCCTTTTTCCCATTTTTTGATGATCGATCCAATATTGGGTGATGAAATTTTGTTTGAAGCTAGTTTATTGATTAGTGATTCTAGAAAAATTGTCAAAATTTTTTTCTATTGCATAATTGATGAGTCGAGAACAATTTAGGGTTATGTTTGAAGTTTTGCAGTGGGTTGGAAATGTGGTGATTTCGTCACCATGGATTGATCTAGTTGCTCGAGATTGAGGGGGATGGTAGTGTAGGGGGTTGACGTGGCGTGCATGGAGTGGGAGCTCCTCGGTGGTCTGAGATGCACCGGCGAGGCATTTTCATTCTGGTGAGCTCGTGTTACAGTGTCGAACGAAAGGCTAAATTTCGTTCTTGAGTGTTTGACTTCGAATCGAACTTCGATTTTGAGTATAGGGATAAATTGCGACTTGCCGAAGGTCACGAAGTTCGCCAGAGGGACTGCGCGATGCCATGCATGTGTACGGTGTCGATATGGTGTCAGCGTGTTGAAGTGGTGAGTGACTCGAGTCGTTACTCGAGAAAATGGAAGGCGTGCTTCGGGTTGGAATACGAATTCTCGAGCCTAGTACGTGAGCCTGGAACAGTTATTGAGTTTAAACTTTAAAAAGAAGAAGAAGAAGAAAGTACGAGAAAGAAAGAAGATGACTCGGGGAAAGGGGGAGAAACTGGAGTAACACTCGAGTAAAACCTGGGTATGCTCGGGTTGTTTTCGAAAAATGGGTTAAGCCCAATAAATTTAAAGTTTATAATGTTAAAGTAAATAATGTTGACTATTTTAAGTTAAGAATTTGTTTCAAGTTAATCAACTACGGGAGTACATAACAATGTTTTCTAAAACCTTAATTAATATTTTGATTAAGTAATTAACTTAAGTTAAGTATTTAATTTGATTGACACTAAAGTTTTCAAGTTAGAAATAAATTGATTTTCAAAGTTTAAAGAAGATTTTTAAATGTTAATTTAGATAAATGATTATTATTAATCAATTGTTTTGGAAAGCAATCAAGAATGATATAATTATAATTAACTAAATAATTAAGGATTTATATTTGAAATTAAAAATTAGTTAATTAATAATTAAGTGTCTAATTTATTTGTAATTAAGAATGGTTAACTAGATAATTTAAGTTAATTAATTTATAATTGGTAATTAATTAAGGAATGATTTATTAATAAAAGGGATTAAGATTAAATTTATCATTTAAAATAATTAACCATTGATTTAAATTAATCCATAAAAATAGTTATGTGGTTAATTCATTTAAATCACATTCACCTGGATTGGAAAATAATTAACTATTGTTGTGCACTGGGTTGATATTTCCGTTGTGAGTATGATGCTGTGTGATGTGAGTTGCTTTGTGCCGAACTGTAATTTTTGATTTGTCTCTGTATTTATGTGAAAACCCTTTTTCCTGTAAATGACATTTAAACTTCAATGCGACAGGGAGTCGGATTTCAGTTAGTTATCTGAAACCCACATCGAACCCTGAATGTGAATCTTTGCAATTGATACACCCACGTGTTTTAAAATTGAGCGTTCACTATTCGGTTTAGTCGGGAGAGGACCTTTGTGTCATATAACCCATTCCGAATAATGATTCGACGAAATTAATAGCATTTGAAGACCGATGTTGAAGACCGGGTGTCTTCGAAAACGATAGGATAACCTATTGATTGTCTCTGCACCGAGTAGCTATGGTATAGAGATTCCTTAAGTGGTGGGAAGTCCGATCGGGATTGTAGATACCTGGATTTGCAAGGGCTTCTTCCTTTATTGGACGAAGTGCCTTCGGTTCTGTTCGAACCCGGAATAGATTTTATGGTTATGTGTCTGACATTACACTTTGCGATATAAAGCGGATTTCTTTCAAATACATATCTGTTGGTGGTGGAGAATTTATTCTCTTAGCTTAACACCCTTCTCTGAGACGTATGAGTTCAGAGGTTATGTAGTTGAAGGTTATCAGCGATATATTCCCAATTTGTTGGTGTGGCATGCTAAGTGCTGCTGTGTATTGATGATCATTTGTTGATCATTTGTGATCAAAGCATGGCTTTCGTGTAAAGCGTAGCTTTGTGGACGAGACCTCATATGACCTCACACCCCGAAAATGGTCGAAACAGGAAAGATGCGGCAAGGTTATTAGGTTCGCGCCCTTTAGGGTATGTCTTATCCTTCTGGAAAAAGGTGGTATCATGGTATGGAGCCAAGATACTTTACCTATGTGGTTGCTGCAATCTCATTTACTGTGTGGTTGTTGCATTGTGGTAGGGGGCCCTCGGATAAAGGTGGCAAACGACCGGGAGTTGGCATACTCGAGTAGTAGTTACCTAGTTACAGAGGTAACCCGACCTTGTGTTGGCAGAGAGCCTGGTAGGTTCTCAGGACGTCCCTCCATAGGCATACGCTTGTGGCAGTAGGAAGTTCCTTAGCCTGACCATTTGTTGGAAAAATCCAAAGAACCAATACGAGCCCTGTACGGTTTTAGTTGTATAACCTGCCATGCAGCGTGGCGGTAACCTGCCACAAAACATGGTAGCTATAGTAGGCATACAATAATGGTTGTATGCTAGCTAAGATTAATATTATACTTTCGAAATGGTTTTCCACACTATGCACTAGTAATAATATCAAAGAATATTTTCCGTATCAAGCATTTTTGACTATCATAAGAAGAAATCTCCTCTGATTCTGCGATTGCATTGTGTGTGTGGCGGGAGGTCTTATGGTAGTTTCATTTTCCAAAAGCATAAACGGTTTTCTTTAAAAATCTGTTATTTAAAAGCAACCATTTTTGTTTACTCATACCAGTCCCATGACTGACCCGGAGTTTATTGTTTCTTTCTAAACTCTAGGTGCCCATCATTTCCACACAGGCAGCCTAGTAGCCGGTTTCTGTGTTCTGGTGTTAGCAGTATTTTGGAAGCTTTTATCTTGGAGATATTTTGGAAGTTCTGGTTATCAAGATGCTTAGTTTTTGGAAGTTCACTATCTCTTCATTCCTTTGAAGATTTTTGGATATATGATCACTTGTTGTTCTATTATGATGTTCTATTTGGAGTTGTGGCATATGTATTATGATATTCTGATGTAGTAATGAATATTATGATGATGTGTGCCTATGATGTATCGCATGATATTCATTTTGTTTTCACTTTTTTATATTCATCTAATGTTGTTATAAGCTCCATCCGGCTGGAGTTCGATGTTTGAATTTTTGGCAGTCAAATACAAGTGAGGTATTTAGTGTCAATTTTCGAACATTGAATTTCGGATCGTGACAGTCACTAGTGGCATAACCAGGATCTATGGTTGAGTAGGTAATCTATGACAAAAATACAGGTAGGGTGGAAGAGGAATTGACATACACAAAATTTTCAATAATGGATTGTTGGAACTATGCCAGCCCATAGCAGAGTTGTGAGTACGTTTCAAAACATTTCCCTATTGGATCTATATTATGAAGTCTAATTCATTTAGAATATTTCCACATTTTATTTAAATAAAATCTCTTATTTTATTTAAATTTATATAGTTTTATATAATTTATATGTCAATACATATAAGCACATATAAGCATACCAAGTCTAGAAAACTTTTGATATAAATCAGCCAAATTCAATTGAGATTGAATAGGAATATCTGTCGTTGCAGGGTTTTGACCAGCTAAAGTAGTACTTTCATGTCTCCTATTTCGTCCTCTTCTTCCACTCATTCTTACTATCTGTAAATAGTAAGAAATCCGATTTAGGCATTCAGACAAAATATCTCAGAGAATAACAAAAGATAAAGAAAATAGATTAAGAAATTTGGATTTTGGTTCCACTGGTTGTACTCATTCTAGGGTATACTTCACCCTATCTCTAATGAGCCATCTAAGGTGTTACACTCCGTAGCTAAAGTTCTTACTCAACTTTCAGCCCTGATACCAAATGTAATGGACCTCATTTCCATCAGCAGCAACCGGTAGGCTTTGCAACCATCACAGACCCACCGTGGCTTACACTGATATCCCAAACTTGCTTTTACGGCCAGCCTCTCGACTGTCTCAGCTTACGCCTAACCAACCCCCTAAAAGAGGACGTGTGGGGGCAAGAGTCTCCCGTTCGCCACCTAACCGCGAAGCGAGAACCCCCCATCACATAGCCCTAAGCTTAGCAAGACTGGTGTGAGCAAACAAAAACATTTTATCTTTAAAAACAAACAAACAAAGATTTAAACTTTTATAATCGCAATGCTTTTGAAATGAGACTACCATAAGGCCTCCCGCACACACACACAATGCAAACGCAGAATCGGAGGAGATTTCTCCTTATGATAGTCAAAGATGCTTGATACACATTAAAAGAACGTTTGATATTATTACTAGTGCATAGTGTATGAAAAATCATTTCGAAAGTAAAGATATAAATCTTAGCCAACATAGACATTTCGAACTATGTCTACTATAGCTACCATGTTCAATAACAGGTTACCGCCACATTCCATGGCAGGTTATACAACTAAACCCGTACAAGGCTCGTATTGGATGAATGGATTTTTCCAACAAATGGTCAGGCCAAGGAACTTTCCATTGCCACATGGAAATGCCTCTGGAAGGACGCCCCGAGAACCCAACTGGATCTCTGCCAAACAATGTCGGCTACCCCCCTTCCCATGGAGTAAGAAACCTCAAGTATACCACCCCCGGTCCTTTGGGACCTTGAAACGAGAGCTCTCTAACCAACATCCCACAATGATAAATAAAGTGTTTCAACATGAGTAAGTATCTGGGCTCCATGCCATGATACTACCCTTTTCCAGAAGGAATGGTCATACCCTAGGGAAGCTATCCCAGAAAACCTTGCCGCACAATTCCTGTTTCGACCATTACTGGTTTGTGAGGCTCGACGAAGTCTCGTCCACAAAGCCACGCTTTATACAAAAGCTGTGCTTTGGGTCAACAAATGATCATAGAAATGATCACAAAGATAAAAGATCAAACAAATGATCATATCACAAATGATCAACACAATGATCATTTCACAGCAACACTCAGCATGTCACATTACCAAATTGGGAATATATCGCTGATAACCATCAACTACATAACCTCTGAGCTCGTACGTCTCAGAGAAGGGTGTTAAGCTAAAAGAATAAATTCTCCGCCACCAACAGAAATATATTTGAAAGAAATCTGCTTTATATCTCAAATTGTAATGTCAGACATAACAATACATACAAGTCTGTTCTGGGTTCGAACAGAACCGAAGGCACTACCAAAGAAGTCCTTGCAATCCGGATATCCACAATCCTGATCGGATTCCCCATCACATATGGAGAACTCTATATCGGAGCAACTCGGTGCAGAGTCAATCGACAGGTCATCCTATCGCTCTCGCAAATACCCGGTCTTCAACACCGGTCTTCAAATGCTATCCATAACGACGTATCACATACTCGGAATGAGTTATACGACCCAAAGGTCCTTTCCCGGCTAACTCGAATAGTGAGCGCAAAATTTAAAACATATGGATATGGGATTTCGATTAAGTCACAACTTAATAATTCCAAAGTTTCTTTCAAATGGTTTAAACCAAATACCATTTCAAATCTTTTAAACAAAAAAATTTATTTCACAAAGTTCACTCAGTTTCACAAAGATTCATTTACGGATTTCAAAGGAATTTTCATTTCAATTAGATTAACTCATTTAAATCTTTAAATCAAAGATTTATCTCATAGCTTTAAAAACTGTTTCCAAAGCTTCATTCATAACTTGGAAAACTATTTTCTATTTAACTTGAAATCTCTTTAATATAAATTGGAAGTTCATTACTCATATGAAAGCTTTTTATTACTTAGAAACAATAGTTTTATTTTGGAAAAACCCCGATTCCATTTATACAAGTTACAATCTTTAATTCGAATTTTCAAATCAACGCTTAAAAACGGTTTAAACCCGTATAACTTGTAAAGTCCTTTTTAAATCATAAATACTGAATATAGAATTCAATTTCAGATTTCTTTTGAATTTCAATCTAAATCCGATTATTTAAATTCCAAATCTTCATTATTTATTCAAAAATAACTTTTATTCTTAAAACAGCTTTTTAAAAGCTTTTCCACATTAAAACTTAATTTATTTCCAAAAATATTTGAATTAAAAATTCAAATTCAAACTTATTTAAAAATCTGTGACTTAACCGATTTCCTCGTGAAATCCATATTTGTGTGTGTATAGTGTGGTCCAAGGGTTTTACACAATAGTGCACAACATCAATCATCACAAATATATCAATAACGATAAGCGATATGATCCATAACGCTTATCTCTATTCACAGATTCATAGAGAAATAAACTTATCAATCACAGAGATTCATCATTACGATTCGATGTGGGTTTCGGATAACCAACTGGAATCCGATTCCCTGTCGCATCGAAATTCAAATGTCGTATACAGGTCAAGGGTTTACAGAATAAAATCACCAATCATAATCCAGCACAGGGTAAATCAAATCTCACACATCACAATTTCAAAACAGAAATATCAATTCATTTTACAACAAATCAGATATCCTACATAATCCATAAGTACTCATCTTTAATTCTTATTGTGATAACTTCAATTAAAAATAATTTCTTGGGAATTAATTACTTAGCCCTGTATAATCAATCGTTAATTCATTATCAATTAATTACATACTTCATTTCAAATTAGTTAATTAACCAATAAATTCTTAATCAATCATTAAGTCTTAATTACTTAATTCCTTTATTCACTCTATAAATTAATTACTTCATAATCAATTTATTTAAACTTGATTAACTATTCTTTAACCATAAATTAATAACTTTAATTATAAATTTATTTGCCATTAACTACTTAGTTAATCAATTATTAGTTCTTAATTAAATTCCTTAATTAATTAACTTGAGTAGTTAACTACAATTTACTTATCACTTAAACATAAATTAATTCAAACTCTAATTGTAATTAAAATGAAATTATTCTTATTACTTTCTAAAATAATTACTTAATATTAATTATTCACTAATTAACATTTTCAAAGGAATCTTCTTTAAACTTTGAAAATCAATTTAATATTAACTACAACTTTAAGTGTTAATCAATTTCATATTTAACTTAATTACTTGATTAAAAATAATAATTAGATGTTAAAAACTTTGTTGAAGCATTAACTAAAATAATGAAAACTTGTTTAAATTTCTGGACTTTAACTGTTTAACTCTTTACTAAGTTTCAGTGTTTAAAACTTGTAGAAAACAAGTTGTCCAAATTCACACCTTTACAACATACTATCTCAGTTTGACCCAAAACCCCGAGATTACCCAGTTTGCTCGAGTATTACTCGAGATTCCTTCCCCATTCCCCGAGTCGTTCTTCCCTCCCTGTCGCGTCCTCCTCCTTCTTCTTCTTTTCTTTCATTTTTTTTATTCTAACCTGAAGCTACAAGATGCTCGCTCAAACCCAAAACAAAACAAAAACTCGAGCCAAAGCACCTCATGCTCGAGCATTCTTTCGAGTTTTCCCCCCCTCGGTCAAACTTCCTGACACCGATCAACGTCGTGCACGTGCACACGGTCCTCCGCCACCTTCGGTCGAGTCGCCACCCACCATCAAGTCACTGACCATCTCCACTTTCGATCTCAACCACCAAAAACCCAAAACTATTTCGAAATCAAAATCGAGCTCATCGGTTCCCACCAGAAACCCAATCATCTCCAGTAGATCGCCTCGCACCCCCACGTCACGTCACTGGCGATCATGAAACTCCGTCCACGGCTGCTTCGATGACTCATGAAGCCTCTCCTCCTGGTCCAATCCCACTCGACACCTCGACCATTGTGCACGAGCGAAAAATGCATACGCCATTTCCACCATCTTTAAACCCTAGAAACGCTTCGTCACCTCAATCCTTGCAATAGATATTTTTTTCAACATTTTTCCTAAAATCAACCATGGCCGAGCAAGCTTCAAGCAGAATTTCATGAGCAAGTATTCATTCGATCATCAGGAAATTGGAAAAAACAAATTTTTGTTTAAATATGAACTGTTCATAGCATACTACACTAAAACTTTCCACCTTTGCTTTAAAAATATTAATTTTCAGTGTGGATTCAAGATATGAAATTGAATTAACAGTTCGTGACATTCGAATTCAACATATGATTTTATATTGTACTGTAAAACAAACTTCTCACCTGACATACTTCACTAACATGTCTAAAAAAACTTATTTTACTTAAGTATTCTTATTTATGTTTATTATCTTCCTATCTTGAGTTCAAACATGTTTTGTTTGAAATTTACAATCTATAAGAGAATGCCTGTAGAAAACTTGATTTCTTAATCAAGATCTTTAACCTGTCAGTAAAACAGAGATATGCCTGTGTAACAGACGTGCACACTTATACCTACACATATATGTACATACTTGTATGCATTCAAACAAATTTACATACAATACAAACATTTTTTCAGCTTCAACAATTTAAAAATCAGATTGAGGGGTTTGCTCAATAGTATATGAAGAACAGGGGAATAAACTTGTTTTGATATCTTGCTTTCAAGTTGAATCTGTTTTATTTTCTGCCCCTTTTTTTCTTTGGTTTTTCTTTGCTTTCCTTTTGCTTCAGAATTTGGTTTTGAACAAATTGGAGGCAACTCATATATATAAAGTGATGTGCAGTTTACTATTTGTACAGAAAGCATGCTGTAGAGGCTTGCATTAATTGCCTTGGTATGTTGCATTAATGACTTTGTACTTTAGGTTTTCATTTGCAAGCTATTACCATACTTTGTTTACAGCCTAGCTTACTTTTACCTTATTCTATTCTTTTATGCATACATGTATATAGATACTCAGATCTTTGTTTTGCATATGCATGTACAGTTTGCTTGTTTAAATTATGTATGTATTTTTATGTTATAGATATTATTATTATTATTTTTGTTTTGCTGTTTTATGTTTCATTTGTTATCATTTACTTTGGGTCCTTTGTATTCACTTTATATTTTATATGTGCTTCATTTGTTATCCTTTTATAGTTTGATTATTTCTCGTATTCGCTGTTTTATGTTTTGTTTGTTTTTATTTTGTATTTAATTTATTTTCTTGCTTGCCTATTGTATATGTTTCATTTGTTATCTTTTATAGTTTGATTACTAAACATTGATTTATAACTTATATTTTATTTTATACTTTTTATTATTATTTTTAAAGAAACTTCATTTTGAACTTCCAAATCAACTTTTGTTTATAATTCCATTCAATTGAAAATATTTAACTTTATATTTTACTCTATACACTTATATTCAATATTGATACGTAGTTTTGTTTTATTTTATTTTAAACACTTTATTTCAATTCCAATTCAATTACATTTAAAATAAGTTTCAAATCCCATTTATAAAAGAAATAAGTATACATATCTTATCAAAATCTGAAAATTTCAAATAAATCCAAAATTTCAATTAAATTATAAATTTAAATTCGTCATTAAATCTGGGATTGTTACAGACTTCCCCCCTTAAAAGGAATTTCGTCCTCGAAATTCGCCAGAGAGAGATAACAAAGATAGATGGAAGATAGAGAAATATCTTTCCAAATCAAATTGGATATTAATTCTACATTTGGCTTACCAAATCAGAGTATCAACAGTAGATGTGAGAACAACTCAATCAACTACGAAACAATTGGGTTATCTGATCTACGAAGTATACATGAGTATTGGTTAGTTCAATGGATAACTAACCGTTCGTAAAATATATCGAAACCCAATGGAAAAAGATAGAAATAGATTCGATTACGATTACGATTTCAGATTCAAGATTTAATTCATTTACAATTTGCTGAGAAATACAACTAATGATAGTTCCAGTGTCGAACAAAATTCGAACAATTTAATCGTAAACGAGAAGATTACCGTATAAAATTTCTTTTCCTAAATCAGCTTGTTGAGGTTGAAGAATCGTCTCTGATTGCATACACTTTCTTTACTAAAGTCTGCTTCTTTGCTGGACAGTTTTTGATCCTATGTCCCGGCTTGCGACATTTATAGCATCCCGTAGATTCCTGATCTGGCCTCATAAATGGCTCTCTCATTCCTGGCATCCAAGAATTCTTACATTTATCCGAGTAGTGACCTTTCTCCAAGCAATTGAGACAAATAACATCCTTCTTTTTCTTCTGTATACTCTTCTTTCCTTTATCTTTCCTTGATTTCTTTCCGCCAAACTTCCTTTTTCTCCAATTCAGATTACTTGTATCTACATTCTCCTCCGGATCTTTTTGCTTTTCCAGAGTATCGTATCTATAGCCCATATCAATTAATTCAGAAAAAGATTCCTTTACGTGAGTAGTCATTCGTTCCTGAAACTCCTTGTTCATTCCCCGAATAAACTTTTCATTCTTCTTTAACGGTGTATTCACCAATTCTGGACCAAATCGAGATAATTCAATAAATTTGTTTAAGTACTCTTCAAACGATAAACTCCCTTGCACTAAATCCATAAACTCCTGGTACACTCTAGAGATACCAGCAGACGACATATATCGCTGCTCAAACACTTCCTTGAAATGAGTCCAAGTAAATTCATCTGCCGACTCATCCACGGCAACAGTTTCCCACCAAACTAAAGCCACTTCCTGGAGTTGCCATGAAGCTATCAACCGCATTTGATCATCTTCTAATTTTAGTCCTTTGAAAATCTTTTCACACGATCGAATCCATGCTTGTGCTTCGATAACGGTTTCTTTGCCTGTTAATGGCTTTCCACCAAGTCTAGAAAACTTTTGATATAAATCAGCCAAATTCAATTGAGATTGAATAGGAATATCTGTCTTTGCAGGGTTTTGACCATCTAAAGTAGTACTTTCATGTCTCCTATTTCATCCTCTTCTTCCACTCATTCTTACTATCTGTAAATAGTAAGAAATCCGATTTAGGCATTCGGACAAAATATCTCAGAGAATAACAACAGATAAAGAAAATAGATTAAGAAATTTGGATTTTGGTTCCACTGGTTGTACTCATTCTAGGGTATACTTCACCCTATCTCTAATGAGCCATCTAAGGTGTTACACTCCGTAGCTAAAGTTCTTACTCAACCTTCAGCTCTGATACCAAATGTAAAGGACCTCATTTCCGTCAGCAGCAACCGGTAGGCTTTGCAACCATCCCAGACCCACCGTGGCTTACACTGATATCCCAAACTTGCTTTTACGGCCAGCCTCTCGACTGTCTCAGCTTACGCCTAACCAACCCCCTAAAAGAGGACGTGTGGGGGCAAGAGTCTCCCGTTCGCCACCTAACCGCGAAGCGAGAACCCCCCATCACATAGCCCTAAGCTTAGCAAGACTGGTGTGAGCAAACAAAAACATTTTATCTTTAAAAACAAACAAACAAAGATTTAAACTTTTATAATCGCAATGCTTTTGAAATGAGACTACCATAAGGCCTCCCGCACACACACACAATGCAAACACAGAATCGAAGGAGATTTCTCCTTATGATAGTCAAAGATGCTTGATACGCATTAAAAGAACATTTGATATTATTACTAGTGCATAGTGTATGAAAAATCATTTCGAAAGTAAAGATATAAATCTTAGCCAACATAGACATTTTGAACTATGTCTACTATAGCTACCATGTTCAATAACAGGTTACCGCCACATTCCATGGCAGGTTATGCAACTAAACCCGTACAAGGCTCGTATTGGATGAATGGATTTTTCCAACAAATGGTCAGGCCAAGGAACTTCCCATTGCCACATGGAAACGCCTCTGGAAGGACGCCCCGAGAACCCAACTGGATCTCTACCAAACAAGGCTGGCTACCCCCCTTCCCAGGGAGTAAGAAACCTCAGATATACCACCCCCGGTCCTTTGGGACCTTTAAACGAGAGCTCTCTAACCAACATCACAAAATGATAAATAAAGTGTTTCAACATGAGTAAGTATCTGGGCTCCATACCATGATACTACCCTTTTCCAGAAGGAATGGTCATACCCTAGGGAAGCTATCCCTGAAAACCTTGCCGCACAATTCCTGTTTCGACCATTACCGGTTTGTGAGGCTCGACGAAGTCTCGTCCACAAAGCCACGCTTTATACAAAAGCTGTGCTTTGGGTCAACAAATGATCATAGAAATGATCACAAAGATAAAAGATCAAACAAATGATCATATCACAAATGATCAACACAATGATCATTTCACAGCAACACTCAGCATGTCACATTACCAAATTGGGAATATATCACTGATAACCATCAACTACATAACCTCTGAGCTCGTACGTCTCAGAGAAGGGTGTTAAGCTAAAAGAATAAATTCTCCGCCACCAACAGAAATATATTTGAAAGAAATCTGCTTTATATCTCAAATTGTAATGTCAGACATAACAATCCATACAAGTCTGTTGTGGGTTCGAACAGAACCGAAGGCACTTCCAAAGAAGTCCTTGCAATCCGGATATCCACAATCCTGATCGGATTCCCCATCACATATGGAGAACTCTATACCGGAGCAACTCGGTGCAGAGTCAATCGACAGGTCATCCTATCGCTCTCGCAAATACCCGGTCTTCAACACCGGTCTTCAAATGCTATCCATAACGACGTATCACATACTCGGAATGGGTTATACGACCCAAAGGTCCTTTCCCGGCTAACCCGAATAGTGAGCGCAAAATTTAAAACATATGGATATGGGATTTCGATTAAGTCACAACTTAATAATTCCAAAGTTTCTTTCAAATGGTTTAAACCAAATTACAATTTCAAATCTTTTAAACAAAAAGATTTATTTCACAATGTTCACTCAGTTTCACAAAGATTCATTTACGGATTTCAAAGGAATTTTCATTTCAATTAGATTAACTCATTTAAATCTTTAAATCAAAGATTTATCTCATAGCTTTCAAAACTGTTTCCAAAGCTTCATTCATAACTTGGAAAACTATTTTCTTTTTAACTTGAAATCTCTTTAATATAAATTGGAAGTTCATTACTCATATGAAAGCTTTTTATTACTTAGAAACAATAGTTTTATTTTGGAAAAACCCCGATTCCATTTATACAAGTTACAATCTTTAATTCGAATTTTCAAATCAACGCTTAAAAACGGTTTAAACCCGTATAACTTGTAAAGTCCTTTTTAAATCATAAATACTGAATATAGAATTCAATTTCAGATTTCTTTTGAATTTCAATCTAAATCCGATTATTTAAATTCCAAATCTTCATTAGTTATTCAAAAATAACTTTTATTCTTAAAACAACTTTTCAAAAGCTTTTCCACATTAAAACTTAATTTATTTCCAAAAATATTTGAATTAAAAATTCAAATTCAAACTTATTTAAAAATCTGTGACTTAACTGATTTCCTCGTGAAATCCATATTTGCGTGTGTATAGTGTGGTCCAAGGGTTTTACACAATAGTGCACAACATCAATCATCACAAATATATCAATAACGATACGCGATATAATCCATAATGCTTATCTCTATTCACAGATTCATAGAGAAATAAACTTATCAATCACAGAGATTCATCATTACGATTCGATGTGGGTTTCGGATAACCAACTGGAATCCGATTCCCTGTCGCATCGAAATTCAAATGTCGTATACAGGTCAAGGGTTTACAGAATAAAATCACCAATCATAATCCAGCATAGGGTAAATCAAATCTCACACATCACAATTTCAAAACAGAAATATCAATTCATTTTACAACAAATCAGATATCCTACATAATCCATAAGTAATCATCTTTAATTCTTATTGTGATAACTTCAATTAAAAATAATTTCTTGGGAATTAATTACTTAGCCCTGTATAATCAATCGTTAATTCATTATCAATTAATTACATACTTCATTTCAAATTAGTTAATTAACCAATAAATTCTTAATCAATCATTAAGTCTTAATTACTTAATTCCTTTATTCACTCTATAAATTAATTACTTCATAATCAATTTATTTAACCTTGATTAACTATTCTTTAACCATAAATTAATAACTTTAATTATTAATTTATTTGCCATTAACTACTTAGTTAATCAATTATTAGTTCTTAATTAAATTCCTTAATTAATTAACATGAGTAGTTAATTACAATTTACTTATCACTTAAACATAAATTAATTCAAACTCTAATTGTAATTAAAATGAAATTATTCTTATTACTTTCTAAAATAATTAATTAATATTAATTATTCACTAATTAACATTTTCAAAGAAATCTTCTTTAAACTTTGAAAATCAATTTAATATTAACTACAACTTTAAGTGTTAATCAATTTCATATTTAACTTAATTACTTGATTAAAAATAATAATTAGATGTTAAAAACTTTGTTGAAGCATTAACTAAAATAATGAAAACTTGTTTAAATTTCTTGACTTTAACTGTTTAACTCTTTACTAAGTTTCAGTGTTTAAAACTTGTAGAAAACAAGTTGTCCAAATTCACACCTTTACAACATACTATCTCAGTTTGACCCAAAAACCCGAGATTACCCAGTTTACTCGAGTATTACTTGAGATTCCTTCCCAATTCCCCGAGTCGTTCTTCCCTCCCTGTCGCGTCCTCCTCCTTCTTCTTCTTTTCTTTCATTTTTTTTATATTCTAACCTGAAGCTACAAGATGCTCGCTCAAACCCAAAAAAAACAAAAACTCGAGCCAAAGCACCTCGTGCTCGAGCATTCTTTCGAGTTTTCCCCCCTCGGTCAAACTTCCTGACACCGATCAACGTCGTGCACGTGCACACGGTCCTCCGCCACCTTCGGTCGAGTCGCCACCCACCATCAAGTCACTGACCATCTCCACTTTCGATATCAACCACCAAAGACCCAAAACTATTTCGAAATCAAAATCGAGCTCATCGGTTCCCACCAGAAACCCAATCATCTCCAGTAGATCGCCTCGCACCCCCACGTCACGTCACTGGCGATCATGAAACTCCGTCCACGGCTGCTTCGATGACTCATGAAGCCTCTCCCCCTGGTCCGATCCCACTCGACACCTCGACCATTGTGCACGAGCGAAAAATGCATATGCCATTTCCACCGTCTTTAAACCCTAGAAACGCTTCGTCACCTCAATCCTTGCAATAGATATTTTTTTCAACATTTTTCCTAAAATCAACCATGGCCGAGCAAGCTTCAAGCAGAATTTCATGAGCAAGTATTCATTCGATCATCAGGAAATTGGAAAAAACAAATTTTTGTTAAAATATGAACTGTTCATAGTATACTACACTAAAAATTTCCACCTTTGCTTTAAAAATATTAATTTTCAGTGTGGATTCAAGATATGAAATTGAATTAACAGTTCGTGACATTCGAATTCAACATATGATTTTATATTGTAATGTAAAACAAACTTCTCACCTGACATACTTCACTAACATGTCTAAAACAAACTTATTTTACTTAAGTATATTTATTTATGTTTATTATCTTCCTATCTTGAGTTCAAACATGTTTTGTTTGAAATTTACAATCTATAAGAGAATGTCTGTAGAAAACTTGATTTCTTAATCAAGATCTTTAACCTGTCAGTAAAACGGAGATATGCCTGTGTAACAGACGTGCACACTTATACCTACACATATATGTACATACTTGTATGCTTTCAAACAAATTTACATACAATACAAACATTTTTTTCAGCTTCAACAATTTAAAAATCAGATTGAGGGGTTTGCTCACCAGTATATGAAGAACAGAGGAATAAACTTGTTTTGATATCTTGCTTTCAAGTTGAATCTGTTTTATTTTCTGCCCCTTTTTTTCTTTAGTTTTTCTTTGCTTTCCTTTTGCTTCAGAATTTGGTTTTGAACAAATTGGAGGCAACTCATATATATAAAGTGATGTGCAGTTTATTATTTGTACAGAAAGCATGCTATAGAGGCTTGCATTAATTGCCTTGGTATGTTGCATTAATGACTTTGTACTTTAGGTTTTCATTTGCAAGCTATTACCATACTTTGTTTACAGCCTAGCTTACTTTTACCTTATTCTATTCTTTTATGCATACATGTATATAGATACTCAGATCTTTGTTTTGCATATGCATGTACAGTTTGCTTGTTTAAATTATGTATGTATTTTTATGTTATAGATATTATTATTATTATTTTTGTTTTGCTGTTTTATGTTTCATTTGTTATCATTTACTTTGGGTCCTTTGTATTCACTTTATATTTTATATGTGCTTCATTTGTTATCCTTTTATAGTTTGATTATTTCTCGTATTTGCTGTTTTATGTTTTGTTTGTTTTTATTTTGTATTTAATTTATTTTCTTGCTTGCCTATTGTATATGTTTCATTTGTTATCTTTTATAGTTTGATTACTAAACATTGATTTATAACTTATATTTTATTTTATACTTTTTATTATTATTTTTAAAGAAACTTCATTTTGAACTTCCAAATCAACTTTTGTTTATAATTCCATTCAATTGAAAATATTTAACTTTATATTTTACTCTATACACTTATATTCAATATTGATACGTAGTTTTGTTTTATTTTATTTTAAACACTTTATTTCAATTCCAATTCAATTACATTTAAAATAAGTTTCAAATCCCATTTATAAAAGAAATAAGTATACATATCTTATCAAAATCTGAAAATTTCAAATAAATCCAAAATTTCAATTAAATTATAAATTTAAATTCGTCATTAAATCTGGGATTGTTACAGACTTCCCCCCTTAAAAGGAATTTCGTCCTCGAAATTCGCCAGAGAGAGATAACAAAGATAGATGGAAGATAGAGAAATATCTTTCCAAATCAAATTGGATATCAATTCTACATTTGGCTTACCAAATCAGAGTATCAACAGTAGATGTGAGAACAACTCAATCAACTACGAAACAATTGGGTTATCTGATCTACGAAGTATACATGAGTATTGGTTAGTTCAATGGATAACTAACCGTTCGTAAAATATATCGAAACCCAATGGAAAAAGATAGAAATAGATTCGATTACGATTACGATTTCAGATTCAAGATTTAATTCATTTACAATTTGCTGAGAAATACAACTAATGATAGTTCCAGTGTCGAACAAAATTCGAACAATTTAATCGTAAACGAGAAGATTATCGTATAAAATTTCTTTTCCTAAATCAGCTTGTTGAGGTTGAAGAATCGTCTCTGATTGCATACACTTTCTTTACTAAAGTCTGCTTCTTTGCTGGACAGTTTTTGATCCTATGTCCCGGCTTGCGACATTTATAGCATCCCGTAGATTCCTGATCTGGCCTCATAAATGGCTCTCTCATTCCTGGCATCCAAGAATTCTTACATTTATCCGAGTAGTGACCTTTCTCCAAGCAATTGAGACAAATAACATCCTTCTTTTTCTTCTGTATACTCTTCTTTCCTTTATCTTTCCTTGATTTCTTTCCGCCAAACTTCCTTTTTCTCCAATTCAGATTACTTGTATCTACATTCTCCTCCGGATCTTTTTGCTTTTCCAGAGTATCGTATCTATAGCCCATATCAATTAATTCAGAAAAAGATTCCTTTACGTGAGTAGTCATTCGTTCCTGAAACTCCTTGTTCATTCCCCGAATAAACTTTTCATTCTTCTTTAACGGTGTATTCACCAATTCTGGACCAAATCGAGATAATTCAATAAATTTGTTTAAGTACTCTTCAAACGATAAACTCCCTTGCTCTAAATCCATAAACTCCTAGTACACTCTAGAGATACCAGCAGACGACATATATCGCTGCTCAAACACTTCCTTGAAATGAGTCCAAGTAAATTCATCTGCCGACTCATCCACGGCAACAGTTTCCCACCAAACTAAAGCCACTTCCTGGAGTTGCCATGAAGCTATCAACCGCATTTGATCATCTTCTAATTTTAGTCCTTTGAAAATCTTTTCACACGATCGAATCCATGCTTGTGCTTCGATAACGGTTTCTTTGCCTGTTAATGGCTTTCCACCAAGTCTAGAAAACTTTTGATATAAATCAGCCAAATTCAATTGAGATTGAATAGGAATATCTGTCTTTGCAGGGTTTTGACCATCTAAAGTAGTACTTTCATGTCTCCTATTTCATCCTCTTCTTCCACTCATTCTTACTATCTGTAAATAGTAAGAAATCCGATTTAGGCATTCGGACAAAATATCTCAGAGAATAACAACAGATAAAGAAAATAGATTAAGAAATTTGGATTTTGGTTCCACTGGTTGTACTCATTCTAGGGTATACTTCACCCTATCTCTAATGAGCCATCTAAGGTGTTACACTCCGTAGCTAAAGTTCTTACTCAACCTTCAGCTCTGATACCAAATGTAAAGGACCTCATTTCCGTCAGCAGCAACCGGTAGGCTTTGCAACCATCCCAGACCCACCGTGGCTTACACTGATATCCCAAACTTGCTTTTACGGCCAGCCTCTCGACTGTCTCAGCTTACGCCTAACCAACCCCCTAAAAGAGGACGTGTGGGGGCAAGAGTCTCCCGTTCGCCACCTAACCGCGAAGCGAGAACCCCCCATCACATAGCCCTAAGCTTAGCAAGACTGGTGTGAGCAAACAAAAACATTTTATCTTTAGAAACAAACAAACAAAGATTTAAACTTTTATAATCGCAATGCTTTTGAAATGAGACTACCATAAGGCCTCCCGCACACACACACAATGCAAACGCAGAATCGGAGGAGATTTCTCCTTATGATAGTCAAAGATGCTTGATACGCATTAAAAGAACATTTGATATTATTACTAGTGCATAGTGTATGAAAAATCATTTCGAAAGTAAAGATATAAATCTTAGCCAACATAGACATTTCGAACTATGTCTACTATAGCTACCATGTTCAATAACAGGTTACCGCCACATTCCATGGCAGGTTATACAACTAAACCCGTACAAGGCTCGTATTGGATGAATGGATTTTTCCAACAAATGGTCAGGCCAAGGAACTTCCCATTGCCACATGGAAATGCCTCTGGAAGGACGCCCCGAGAACCCAACTGGATCTCTGCCAAACAAGGTCGGCTACCCCCCTTCCCATGGAGTAAGAAACCTCAAGTATACCACCCCCGGTCCTTTGGGACCTTGAAACGAGAGCTCTCTAACCAACATCCCACAATGATAAATAAAGTGTTTCAACATGAGTAAGTATCTGGGCTCCATGCCATGATACTACCCTTTTCCAGAAGGAATGGTCATACCCTAGGGAAGCTATCCCTGAAAACCTTGCCGCACAATTCCTGTTTCGACCATTACCGGTTTGTGAGGCTCGACGAAGTCTCGTCCACAAAGCCACGCTTTATACAAAAGCTGTGCTTTGGGTCAACAAATGATCATAGAAATGATCACAAAGATAAAAGATCAAACAAATGATCATATCACAAATGATCAACACAATGATCATTTCACAGCAACACTCAGCATGTCACATTACCAAATTGGGAATATATCGCTGATAACCATCAACTACATAACCTCTGAGCTCGTACGTCTCAGAGAAGGGTGTTAAGCTAAAAGAATAAATTCTCCGCCACCAACAGAAATATATTTGAAAGAAATCTGCTTTATATCTCAAATTGTAATGTCAGACATAACAATACATACAAGTCTGTTCTGGGTTCGAACAGAACCGAAGGAACTACCAAAGAAGTCCTTGCAATCCGGATATCCACAATCCTGATCGGATTCCCCATCACATATGGAGAACTCTATACCGGAGCAACTCGGTGCAGAGTCAATCGACAGGTCATCCTATCGCTCTCGCAAATACCCGGTCTTCAACACCGGTCTTCAAATGCTATCCATAACGACGTATCACATACTCGGAATGAGTTATACGACCCAAAGGTCCTTTCCCGGCTAACTCGAATAGTGAGCGCAAAATTTAAAACATATGGATATGGGATTTCGATTAAGTCACAACTTAATAATTCCAAAGTTTCTTTCAAATGGTTTAAACCAAATACCATTTCAAATCTTTTAAACAAAAAGATTTATTTCACAAAGTTCACTCAGTTTCACAAAGATTCATTTACGGATTTCAAAGGAATTTTCATTTCAATTAGATTAACTCATTTAAATCTTTAAATCAAAGATTTATCTCATAGCTTTAAAAACTGTTTCCAAAGCTTCATTCATAACTTGGAAAACTATTTTCTTTTTAACTTGAAATCTCTTTAATATAAATTGGAAGTTCATTACTCATATGAAAGCTTTTTATTACTTAGAAACAATAGTTTTATTTTGGAAAAACCCCGATTCCATTTATACAAGTTACAATCTTTAATTCGAATTTTCAAATCAACGCTTAAAAACGGTTTAAACCCGTATAACTTGTAAAGTCCTTTTTAAATCATAAATACTGAATATAGAATTCAATTTCAGATTTCTTTTGAATTTCAATCTAAATCCGATTATTTAAATTCCAAATCTTCATTAGTAATTCAAAAATAACTTTTATTCTTAAAACAGCTTTTTAAAAGCTTTTCCACATTAAAACTTAATTTATTTCCAAAAATATTTGAATTAAAAATTCAAATTCAAACTTATTTAAAAATCTGTGACTTAACCGATTTCCTCGTGAAATCCATATTTGTGTGTGTATAGTGTGGTCCAAGGGTTTTACACAATAGTGCACAACATCAATCATCACAAATATATCAATAACGATAAGCGATATGATCCATAACGCTTATCTCTATTCACAGATTCATAGAGAAATAAACTTATCAATCACAGAGATTCATCATTACGATTCGATGTGGGTTTCGGATAACCAACTGGAATCCGATTCCCTGTCGCATCGAAATTCAAATGTCGTATACAGGTCAAGGGTTTACAGAATAAAATCACCAATCATAATCCAGCACAGGGTAAATCAAATCTCACACATCACAATTTCAAAACAGAAATATCAATTCATTTTACAACAAATCAGATATCCTACATAATCCATAAGTACTCATCTTTAATTCTTATTGTGATAACTTCAATTAAAAATAATTTCTTAGGAATTAATTACTTAGCCCTGTATAATCAATCGTTAATTCATTATCAATTAATTACATACTTCATTTCAAATTAGTTAATTAACCAATAAATTCTTAATCAATCATTAAGTCTTAATTACTTAATTCCTTTATACACTCTATAAATTAATTACTTCATAATCAATTTATTTAAACTTGATTAACTATTCTTTAACCATAAATTAATAACTTTAATTATAAATTTATTTGCCATTAACTACTTAGTTAATCAATTATTAGTTCTTAATTAAATTCCTTAATTAATTAACTTGAGTAGTTAATTACAATTTACTTATCACTTAAACATAAATTAATTCAAACTCTAATTGTAATTAAAATGAAATTATTCTTATTACTTTCTAAAATAATTACTTAATATTAATTATTCACTAATTAACATTTTCAAAGGAATCTTCTTTAAACTTTGAAAATCAATTTAATATTAACTACAACTTTAAGTGTTAATCAATTTCATATTTAACTTAATTACTTGATTAAAAATAATAATTAGATGTTAAAAACTTTGTTGAAGCATTAACTAAAATAATGAAAACTTGTTTAAATTTCTGGACTTTAACTGTTTAACTCTTTACTAAGTTTCAGTGTTTAAAACTTGTAGAAAACAAGTTGTCCAAATTCACACCTTTACAACATACTATCTCAGTTTGACCCAAAACCCCGAGATTACCCAGTTTACTCGAGTATTACTCGAGATTCCTTCCCCATTCCCCGAGTCGTTCTTCCCTCCCTGTCGCGTCCTCCTCCTTCTTCTTCTTTTCTTTCATTTTTTTTATTCTAACCTGAAGCTACAAGATGCTCGCTCAAACCCAAAACAAAACAAAAACTCGAGCCAAAGCACCTCATGCTCGAGCATTCTTTCGAGTTTTCCCCCCCTCGGTCAAACTTCCTGACACCGATCAACGTCGTGCACGTGCACACGGTCCTCCGCCACCTTCGGTCGAGTCGCCACCCACCATCAAGTCACTGACCATCTCCACTTTCGATCTCAACCACCAAAAACCCAAAACTATTTCGAAATCAAAATCGAGCTCATCGGTTCCCACCAGAAACCCAATCATCTCCAGTAGATCGCCTCGCACCCCCACGTCACGTCACTGGCGATCATGAAACTCCGTCCACGGCTGCTTCGATGACTCATGAAGCCTCTCCTCCTGGTCCAATCCCACTCGACACCTCGACCATTGTGCACGAGCGAAAAATGCATACGCCATTTCCACCATCTTTAAACCCTAGAAACGCTTCGTCACCTCAATCCTTGCAATAGATATTTTTTTCAACATTTTTCCTAAAATCAACCATGGCCGAGCAAGCTTCAAGCAGAATTTCATGAGCAAGTATTCATTCGATCATCAGGAAATTGGAAAAAACAAATTTTTGTTTAAATATGAACTGTTCATAGCATACTACACTAAAACTTTCCACCTTTGCTTTAAAAATATTAATTTTCAGTGTGGATTCAAGATATGAAATTGAATTAACAGTTCGTGACATTCGAATTCAACATATGATTTTATATTGTACTGTAAAACAAACTTCTCACCTGACATACTTCACTAACATGTCTAAAAAAACTTATTTTACTTAAGTATTCTTATTTATGTTTATTATCTTCCTATCTTGAGTTCAAACATGTTTTGTTTGAAATTTACAATCTATAAGAGAATGCCTGTAGAAAACTTGATTTCTTAATCAAGATCTTTAACCTGTCAGTAAAACAGAGATATGCCTGTGTAACAGACGTGCACACTTATACCTACACATATATGTACATACTTGTATGCATTCAAACAAATTTACATACAATACAAACATTTTTTTCAGCTTCAACAATTTAAAAATCAGATTGAGGGGTTTGCTCAATAGTATATGAAGAACAGGGGAATAAACTTGTTTTGATATCTTGCTTTCAAGTTGAATCTGTTTTATTTTCTGCCCCTTTTTTTCTTTGGTTTTTCTTTGCTTTCCTTTTGCTTCAGAATTTGGTTTTGAACAAATTGGAGGCAACTCATATATATAAAGTGATGTGCAGTTTATTATTTGTACAGAAAGCATGCTGTAGAGGCTTGCATTAATTGCCTTGGTATGTTGCATTAATGACTTTGTACTTTAGGTTTTCATTTGCAAGCTATTACCATACTTTGTTTACAGCCTAGCTTACTTTTACCTTATTCTATTCTTTTATGCATACATGTATATAGATACTCAGATCTTTGTTTTGCATATGCATGTACAGTTTGCTTGTTTAAATTATGTATGTATTTTTATGTTATAGATATTATTATTATTATTTTTGTTTTGCTGTTTTATGTTTCATTTGTTATCATTTACTTTGGGTCCTTTGTATTCACTTTATATTTTATATGTGCTTCATTTGTTATCCTTTTATAGTTTGATTATTTCTCGTATTCGCTGTTTTATGTTTTGTTTGTTTTTATTTTGTATTTAATTTATTTTCTTGCTTGCCTATTGTATATGTTTCATTTGTTATCTTTTATAGTTTGATTACTAAACATTGATTTATAACTTATATTTTATTTTATACTTTTTATTATTATTTTTAAAGAAACTTCATTTTGAACTTCCAAATCAACTTTTGTTTATAATTCCATTCAATTGAAAATATTTAACTTTATATTTTACTCTATACACTTATATTCAATATTGATACGTAGTTTTGTTTTATTTTATTTTAAACACTTTATTTCAATTCCAATTCAATTACATTTAAAATAAGTTTCAAATCCCATTTATAAAAGAAATAAGTATACATATCTTATCAAAATCTGAAAATTTCAAATAAATCCAAAATTTCAATTAAATTATAAATTTAAATTCGTCATTAAATCTGGGATTGTTACAGACTTCCCCCCTTAAAAGGAATTTCGTCCTCGAAATTCGCCAGAGAGAGATAACAAAGATAGATGGAAGATAGAGAAATATCTTTCCAAATCAAATTGGATATCAATTCTACATTTGGCTTACCAAATCAGAGTATCAACAGTAGATGTGAGAACAACTCAATCAACTACGAAACAATTGGGTTATCTGATCTACGAAGTATACATGAGTATTGGTTAGTTCAATGGATAACTAACCGTTCGTAAAATATATCGAAACCCAATGGAAAAAGATAGAAATAGATTCGATTACGATTACGATTTCAGATTCAAGATTTAATTCATTTACAATTTGCTGAGAAATACAACTAATGATAGTTCCAGTGTCGAACAAAATTCGAACAATTTAATCGTAAACGAGAAGATTACCGTATAAAATTTCTTTTCCTAAATCAGCTTGTTGAGGTTGAAGAATCGTCTCTGATTGCATACACTTTCTTTACTAAAGTCTGCTTCTTTGCTGGACAGTTTTTGATCCTATGTCCCGGCTTGCGACATTTATAGCATCCCGTAGATTCCTGATCTGGCCTCATAAATGGCTCTCTCATTCCTGGCATCCAAGAATTCTTACATTTATCCGAGTAGTGACCTTTCTCCAAGCAATTGAGACAAATAACATCCTTCTTTTTCTTCTGTATACTCTTCTTTCCTTTATCTTTCCTTGATTTCTTTCCGCCAAACTTCCTTTTTCTCCAATTCAGATTACTTGTATCTACATTCTCCTCCGGATCTTTTTGCTTTTCCAGAGTATCGTATCTATAGCCCATATCAATTAATTCAGAAAAAGATTCCTTTACGTGAGTAGTCATTCGTTCCTGAAACTCCTTGTTCATTCCCCGTATAAACTTTTCATTCTTCTTTAACGGTGTATTCACCAATTCTGGACCAAATCGAGATAATTCAATAAATTTGTTTAAGTACTCTTCAAACGATAAACTCCCTTGCTCTAAATCCATAAACTCCTGGTACACTCTAGAGATACCAGCAGACGACATATATCGCTGCTCAAACACTTCCTTGAAATGAGTCCAAGTAAATTCATCTGCCGACTCATCCACGGCAACAGTTTCCCACCAAACTAAAGCCACTTCCTGGAGTTGCCATGAAGCTATCAACCGCATTTGATCATCTTCTAATTTTAGTCCTTTGAAAATCTTTTCACACGATCGAATCCATGCTTGTGCTTCGATAACGGTTTCTTTGCCTGTTAATGGCTTTCCACCAAGTCTAGAAAACTTTTGATATAAATCAGCCAAATTCAATTGAGATTGAATAGGAATATCTGTCTTTGCAGGGTTTTGACCATCTAAAGTAGTACTTTCATGTCTCCTATTTCATCCTCTTCTTCCACTCATTCTTACTATCTGTAAATAGTAAGAAATCCGATTTAGGCATTCGGACAAAATATCTCAGAGAATAACAACAGATAAAGAAAATAGATTAAGAAATTTGGATTTTGGTTCCACTGGTTGTACTCATTCTAGGGTATACTTCACCCTATCTCTAATGAGCCATCTAAGGTGTTACACTCCGTAGCTAAAGTTCTTACTCAACCTTCAGCTCTGATACCAAATGTAAAGGACCTCATTTCCGTCAGCAGCAACCGGTAGGCTTTGCAACCATCCCAGACCCACCGTGGCTTACACTGATATCCCAAACTTGCTTTTACGGCCAGCCTCTCGACTGTCTCAGCTTACGCCTAACCAACCCCCTAAAAGAGGACGTGTGGGGGCAAGAGTCTCCCGTTCGCCACCTAACCGCGAAGCGAGAACCCCCCATCACATAGCCCTAAGCTTAGCAAGACTGGTGTGAGCAAACAAAAACATTTTATCTTTAAAAACAAACAAACAAAGATTTAAACTTTTATAATCGCAATGCTTTTGAAATGAGACTACCATAAGGCCTCCCGCACACACACACAATGCAAACACAGAATCGAAGGAGATTTCTCCTTATGATAGTCAAAGATGCTTGATACGCATTAAAAGAACATTTGATATTATTACTAGTGCATAGTGTATGAAAAATCATTTCGAAAGTAAAGATATAAATCTTAGCCAACATAGACATTTTGAACTATGTCTACTATAGCTACCATGTTCAATAACAGGTTACCGCCACATTCCATGGCAGGTTATGCAACTAAACCCGTACAAGGCTCGTATTGGATGAATGGATTTTTCCAACAAATGGTCAGGCCAAGGAACTTCCCATTTCCACATGGAAACGCCTCTGGAAGGACGCCCCGAGAACCCAACTGGATCTCTACCAAACAAGGCTGGCTACCCCCCTTCCCAGGGAGTAAGAAACCTCAGATATACCACCCCTGGTCCTTTGGGACCTTTAAACGAGAGCTCTCTAACCAACATCACAAAATGATAAATAAAGTGTTTCAACATGAGTAAGTATCTGGGCTCCATACCATGATACTACCCTTTTCCAGAAGGAATGGTCATACCCTAGGGAAGCTATCCCTGAAAACCTTGCCGCACAATTCCTGTTTCGACCATTACCGGTTTGTGAGGCTCGACGAAGTCTCGTCCACAAAGCCACGCTTTATACAAAAGCTGTGCTTTGGGTCAACAAATGATCATAGAAATGATCACAAAGATAAAAGATCAAACAAATGATCATATCACAAATGATCAACACAATGATCATTTCACAGCAACACTCAGCATGTCACATTACCAAATTGGGAATATATCACTGATAACCATCAACTACATAACCTCTGAGCTCGTACGTCTCAGAGAAGGGTGTTAAGCTAAAAGAATAAATTCTCCGCCACCAACAGAAATATATTTGAAAGAAATCTGCTTTATATCTCAAATTGTAATGTCAGACATAACAATCCATACAAGTCTGTTGTGGGTTCGAACAGAACCGAAGGCACTTCCAAAGAAGTCCTTGCAATCCGGATATCCACAATCCTGATCGGATTCCCCATCACATATGGAGAACTCTATACCGGAGCAACTCGGTACAGAGTCAATCGACAGGTCATCCTATCGCTCTCGCAAATACCCGGTCTTCAACACCGGTCTTCAAATGCTATCCATAACGACGTATCACATACTCGGAATGGGTTATACGACCCAAAGGTCCTTTCCCGGCTAACCCGAATAGTGAGCGCAAAATTTAAAACATATGGATATGGGATTTCGATTAAGTCACAACTTAATAATTCCAAAGTTTCTTTCAAATGGTTTAAACCAAATTACAATTTCAAATCTTTTAAACAAAAAGATTTATTTCACAATGTTCACTCAGTTTCACAAAGATTCATTTACGGATTTCAAAGGAATTTTCATTTCAATTAGATTAACTCATTTAAATCTTTAAATCAAAGATTTATCTCATAGCTTTCAAAACTGTTTCCAAAGCTTCATTCATAACTTGGAAAACTATTTTCTATTTAACTTGAAATCTCTTTAATATAAATTGGAAGTTCATTACTCATATGAAAGCTTTTTATCACTTAGAAACAATAGTTTTATTTTGAAAAAACCCCGATTCCATTTATACAAGTTACAATCTTTAATTCGAATTTTCAAATCAACGCTTAAAAACGGTTTAAACCCGTATAACTTGTAAAGCCCTTTTTAAATCATAAATACTGAATATAGAATTCAATTTCAGATTTCTTTTGAATTTCAATCTAAATCCGATTATTTAAATTCCAAATCTTCATTAGTTATTCAAAAATAACTTTTATTCTTAAAACAACTTTTCAAAAGCTTTTCCACATTAAAACTTAATTTATTTCCAAAAATATTTGAATTAAAAATTCAAATTCAAACTTATTTAAAAATCTGTGACTTAACTGATTTCCTCGTGAAATCCATATTTGCGTGTGTATAGTGTGGTCCAAGGGTTTTACACAATAGTGCACAACATCAATCATCACAAATATATCAATAACGATACGCGATATAATCCATAATGCTTATCTCTATTCACAGATTCATAGAGAAATAAACTTATCAATCACAGAGATTCATCATTACGATTCGATGTGGGTTTCGGATAACCAACTGGAATCCGATTCCCTGTCGCATCGAAATTCAAATGTCGTATACAGGTCAAGGGTTTACAGAATAAAATCACCAATCATAATCCAGCATAGGGTAAATCAAATCTCACACATCACAATTTCAAAACAGAAATATCAATTCATTTTACAACAAATCAGATATCCTACATAATCCATAAGTAATCATCTTTAATTCTTATTGTGATAACTTCAATTAAAAATAATTTCTTGGGAATTAATTACTTAGCCCTGTATAATCAATCGTTAATTCATTATCAATTAATTACATACTTCATTTCAAATTAGTTAATTAACCAATAAATTCTTAATCAATCATTAAGTCTTAATTACTTAATTCCTTTATTCACTCTATAAATTAATTACTTCATAATCAATTTATTTAACCTTGATTAACTATTCTTTAACCATAAATTAATAACTTTAATTATTAATTTATTTGCCATTAACTACTTAGTTAATCAATTATTAGTTCTTAATTAAATTCCTTAATTAATTAACTTGAGTAGTTAATTACAATTTACTTATCACTTAAACATAAATTAATTCAAACTCTAATTGTAATTAAAATGAAATTATTCTTATTACTTTCTAAAATAATTAATTAATATTAATTATTCACTAATTAACATTTTCAAAGAAATCTTCTTTAAACTTTGAAAATCAATTTAATATTAACTACAACTTTAAGTGTTAATCAATTTCATATTTAACTTAATTACTTGATTAAAAATAATAATTAGATGTTAAAAACTTTGTTGAAGCATTAACTAAAATAATGAAAACTTGTTTAAATTTCTTGACTTTAACTGTTTAACTCTTTACTAAGTTTCAGTGTTTAAAACTTGTAGAAAACAAGTTGTCCAAATTCACACCTTTACAACATACTATCTCAGTTTGACCCAAAAACCCGAGATTACCCAGTTTACTCGAGTATTACTTGAGATTCCTTCCCAATTCCCCGATTCGTTCTTCCCTCCCTGTCGCGTCCTCCTCCTTCTTCTTCTTTTCTTTCATTTTTTTTATATTCTAACCTGAAGCTACAAGATGCTCGCTCAAACCCAAAAAAAACAAAAACTCGAGCCAAAGCACCTCGTGCTCGAGCATTCTTTCGAGTTTTCCCCCCCTCGGTCAAACTTCCTGACACCGATCAACGTCGTGCACGTGCACACGGTCCTCCGCCACCTTCGGTCGAGTCGCCACCCACCATCAAGTCACTGACCATCTCCACTTTCGATATCAACCACCAAAAACCCAAAACTATTTCGAAATCAAAATCGAGCTCATCGGTTCCCACCAGAAACCCAATCATCTCCAGTAGATCGCCTCGCACCCCCACGTCACGTCACTGGCGATCATGAAACTCCGTCCACGGCTGCTTCGATGACTCATGAAGCCTCTCCCCCTGGTCCGATCCCACTCGACACCTCGACCATTGTGCACGAGCGAAAAATGCATATGCCATTTCCACCGTCTTTAAACCCTAGAAACGCTTCGTCACCTCAATCCTTGCAATAGATATTTTTTTCAACATTTTTCCTAAAATCAACCATGGCCGAGCAAGCTTCAAGCAGAATTTCATGAGCAAGTATTCATTCGATCATCAGGAAATTGGAAAAAACAAATTTTTGTTAAAATATGAACTGTTCATAGTATACTACACTAAAAATTTCCACCTTTGCTTTAAAAATATTAATTTTCAGTGTGGATTCAAGATATGAAATTGAATTAACAGTTCGTGACATTCGAATTCAACATATGATTTTATATTGTACTGTAAAACAAACTTCTCACCTGACATACTTCACTAACATGTCTAAAACAAACTTATTTTACTTAAGTATATTTATTTATGTTTATTATCTTCCTATCTTGAGTTCAAACATGTTTTGTTTGAAATTTACAATCTATAAGAGAATGTCTGTAGAAAACTTGATTTCTTAATCAAGATCTTTAACCTGTCAGTAAAACGGAGATATGCCTGTGTAACAGACGTGCACACTTATACCTACACATATATGTACATACTTGTATGCTTTCAAACAAATTTACATACAATATAAACATTTTTTTCAGCTTCAACAATTTAAAAATCAGATTGAGGGGTTTGCTCACCAGTATATGAAGAACAGAGGAATAAACTTGTTTTGATATCTTGCTTTCAAGTTGAATCTGTTTTATTTTCTGCCCCTTTTTTTCTTTGGTTTTTCTTTGCTTTCCTTTTGCTTCAGAATTTGGTTTTGAACAAATTGGAGGCAACTCATATATATAAAGTGATGTGCAGTTTATTATTTGTACAGAAAGCATGCTATAGAGGCTTGCATTAATTGCCTTGGTATGTTGCATTAATGACTTTGTACTTTAGGTTTTCATTTGCAAGCTATTACCATACTTTGTTTACAGCCTAGCTTACTTTTACCTTATTCTATTCTTTTATGCATACATGTATATAGATACTCAGATCTTTGTTTTGCATATGCATGTACAGTTTGCTTGTTTAAATTATGTATGTATTTTTATGTTATAGATATTATTATTATTATTTTTGTTTTGCTGTTTTATGTTTCATTTGTTATCATTTACTTTGGGTCCTTTGTATTCACTTTATATTTTATATGTGCTTCATTTGTTATCCTTTTATAGTTTGATTATTTCTCGTATTTGCTGTTTTATGTTTTGTTTGTTTTTATTTTGTATTTAATTTATTTTCTTGCTTGCCTATTGTATATGTTTCATTTGTTATCTTTTATAGTTTGATTACTAAACATTGATTTATAACTTATATTTTATTTTATACTTTTTATTATTATTTTTAAAGAAACTTCATTTTGAACTTCCAAATCAACTTTTGTTTATAATTCCATTCAATTGAAAATATTTAACTTTATATTTTACTCTATACACTTATATTCAATATTGATACGTAGTTTTGTTTTATTTTATTTTAAACACTTTATTTCAATTCCAATTCAATTACATTTAAAATAAGTTTCAAATCCCATTTATAAAAGAAATAAGTATACATATCTTATCAAAATCTGAAAATTTCAAATAAATCCAAAATTTCAATTAAATTATAAATTTAAATTCGTCATTAAATCTGGGATTGTTACAGACTTTCCCCCTTAAAAGGAATTTCGTCCTCGAAATTCGCCAGAGAGAGATAACAAAGATAGATGGAAGATAGAGAAATATCTTTCCAAATCAAATTGGATATCAATTCTACATTTGGCTTACCAAATCAGAGTATCAACAGTAGATGTGAGAACAACTCAATCAACTACGAAACAATTGGGTTATCTGATCTACGAAGTATACATGAGTATTGGTTAGTTCAATGGATAACTAACCGTTCGTAAAATATATCGAAACCCAATGGAAAAAGATAGAAATAGATTCGATTACGATTACGATTTCAGATTCAAGATTTAATTCATTTACAATTTGCTGAGAAATACAACTAATGATAGTTCCAGTGTCGAACAAAATTCGAACAATTTAATCGTAAACGAGAAGATTATCGTATAAAATTTCTTTTCCTAAATCAGCTTGTTGAGGTTGAAGAATCGTCTCTGATTGCATACACTTTCTTTACTAAAGTCTGCTTCTTTGCTGGACAGTTTTTGATCCTATGTCCCGGCTTGCGACATTTATAGCATCCCGTAGATTCCTGATCTGGCCTCATAAATGGCTCTCTCATTCCTGGCATCCAAGAATTCTTACATTTATCCGAGTAGTGACCTTTCTCCAAGCAATTGAGACATATATGATATTTTGAAATTTTACATTTTCTTACATTTTCAAAATTTTTTTCAAGAATTCTTACATTTTCAAAATTTTGAAATCCAAGAATTCTTACATTTTCAAAAATTTTTTCTAAATTTTAAATTTCTTGTAAATCATATATGATATTTTGAAATTTAAATATTTTTTCATAGTTTTTCTCATTCGAATTATGTTTTATTTTATTTTATTGATTTTCGATCGATTGTTATAATAATTTTTTAAAATTAACAAAATTAAATTTTTTTTGTTATTTTCTAGCTGAAAGCTTATCTTATGATACATCATTATGCATTTTAGGGAGGAGTGTCTTTTGAGATTGAACCTTTATTCATTTTTAGGTACGTTCAGTACTCTTTCCAATATAGTCACTCGTCGATCAAATCGAATAATTTTATTTTATTCCACGTTATTTTATTTACTTTCATTTTATACTCTATAATCCTGTCATAGATGTACTACATGTGTATCATAAAAACAAGATCATATCGATGACAAATCATGGATGAATATGATGTGGAACCATTTTTGGTATTAATAGACTTGCGATTGCATACATCAGTATGTGTCATTCCGAAGACTTCATTAACTCTGATGATGCTTCCACTGAATGGGTGCATAGCCATTAATTGTTTGAGATATAATTAACCAGTATCATATGATTCATAGTCATATAATAAAAATTATTTCTCAAAAATATAGCTTAGTCTATAATTCCAAAATAATTACAAATAATTTTAGATACTTCAGTATATTCCAATGCATCACTTTTGCTGTGGAAAAAATACCACATTATAGTTTTATCTCATTACGAATATTCATAATATTCTAATTGAAATATAACTATAACCATTTTTCGTTCAGCGCTAAAAATAGTCATTATTTCATAAATAAAGTTCGGTATGTTTTACGAAAATAATTTTCGTAATTTGATGCAATTAATAAGTGGTATATAACATGCTCCCACAATTTCCACCATTACTATAATGGCGCACTAAATTTGAAGATCCATCACTCACTTAATATAGATTATTTGTTTCATATTCTACAACTAGTTTACAGCGGATAGTTCTTTGATGGTATCATGAAAACATTCTTACAGCAGATAGTTCTTTGATGGTATCAATAACTAGTTTGCAACAGATATTCACTTAATACCGATAATATCACCCGATTATGACTATCAACGTGTCTCGGTGATATTTCTCTATCTTGGCAAAATATTCTAGCCTCATACCTACTCAACCAATCCATACCCAAAACGATCCCAAAATCTAGGAAATCAATAACATATAAACTGCATGTAAACTTATAACCAAACAAGTCAAGTTCTAACTGGTCACATCTTAACCTAGAGTTGCATACATTTCTATTAGATTCACAAACCTTAAGGAAGTAACAAGGTAGGTGGGTTCTAGACATAATCTATCAAACAACACTGAGATATAAATAAATGTGATGCACCGGTATCAAAAAGTACTCTAAATTAAAAGCATACCTTCCATCACAGTCTTTTCCTTATCTTCTGCAGTAGGCCTAGCCGGTCCTATGGCAAAATAATTTCCTTTGTCCTCCCTAACTGGCTCTGGACACTGATTCTTGTAGTGCCCAACTTGATCACAGTTGAAGCATTTCACATTCTTCTTAAAGCCTTCCTTCCATTTCCTGACCGACACTCATTAGCAAAGTGACCCTTCTTGTCACACTTATAGTAAACAACCTCAGCCTTTGACTTCTTGGCAGTATCTCCTTTCTAGGTCCCCTTCTTTCTAAAGAATTTCCTCTGAATTCTCTTTAGCTAAATCAGCAAGCAAAACCTCATGGCGAATAGCCATCTCCACCACTATATTGTAAGGATCACGGACATGTGTCATGGTCATCCTAGCAGGCTCGGGCCTCAGTCCCCGAATAAACTTCTCATTCCTTTTGATGTCGGTATCTACAATAACATATCCATATCTAGACAGCTCTTCAAAATTAGTAGCATACTCCACTATTGACATCTTTCCTTGCACTAGATCCATAAATTTTCTTATCAACTCAAACTTGATAAAACTCAGATACAAACTTTTGCTCAAATCTCGTCTTAAAATCCTTCCAAGTTAACTATTCTTCTGGAACTTCGGCAGTGACACTATTCTACTAATGCAGTATTGACCCCTACAACCGCCAAGAGGCCGACCTCCACTTTTGTCCATCATTCAGACCCAAATTGATAAATATATGCACATAATGCAATAGCCAACTCTGAACTTCTACGGCACTCTCCATTCCCAAGAATGGATTCCCACCCAAACCGGAGTAATCTCCACTCAGCAAAGTAATATTCCCTACAGAAGTCATAGGATTAGCTACTCCTCCATTTCTAGCAACACCAACAGCAGCCCCTGCTTGCATCACACCAGCAAAGAACTGATACATTGCCCCTATATACTAGTGAATTTTCGGAACCCCCATTGGCTTCAGCATTTTGGTTACTAGCATTAGCCGGTCGACCCGGTTTTCACCTAGTAATGGGTCGAGCATTTCCATAAGTTGTGGTGCTTCTTCGACCAAGATTTCCTCTTCCGTTTCCTGCTTCCATATATCCTTTCTCGTAAATCTACATATGAGCCTTAGTAAGATATAGAAGAACAGTCTAAGAGAGTGGGTGATATGTACTTATATATATACAACTATATATGGCAATTACAAGTATGTTACTATAACATCAACCCAAATTCCCTATCTTATTATCTGATTCATTAGATTATGTTTGGAAAAATCTTAGGTTTAAGTTTTTTTTTAAATTTCATAAACCTATGCTCTGATATCAAATTGAAACATCCCCTTATTTGGAGGCCCAAAATTAACGACTATGGATGCTGCAGTCATCCACAGTTATTAATCCTCGGCGACCAAATACAAAGATATTAGATACATTGATACACAAAAACATAAGAATATGGAAAAAAATTAAACAACAAAACAAATCCCACATTCCATTTCAAAATGATTCTAAATTGATTACATAATCCTAATTTGCAGACTACGTTCAGATAACATATAATTATTACAAAATACACTAAGAGAGACATATGATGATGCCCCCTTAGTAGATCAGAGTAAATAGATAGGCAAGAAAACAATTTTCCTTTACAAACAAAATACATAATGGAAATAAAAAGAACTCCAATAATAGTTTGCCTCCTGCACGTCCTCGGAAGCTTTATTTGGATAAAAGAACACCTGGAAACCTTAACTCTCAACTTACTCAAAATCAATTGAGTATCCGAGAGTTTAAAGGGAAAACAAAAATTTTGAGTCAGACATTAAGCCTGGTACGAATAATAATTTACCATCTCAAACCACTTGGATATCTAGCGAGACCACGCTGCTTAGCGGAACGAGTTTTTCCTTCACTAGTATCCTAACACATTTATAAAACCATATACTTTGTCCTTCATCCACAATGGTTAAAACATAGTATTTCAAAACATTATGATGATATGCAAAACAATTAAATCAATTCTAAATTATCCATCTCCATTCATTCTGACTATCTATCTCAGTTACAGTTTCTGGGGTTACTTTTAACTTGTTAAATGTTAATGACTATCTATTCAATTACATAATTTTCATAGGATCACTAAGAACCTATTGGTAACTCCAATATCTTATTTCTTATCCTAGTTTTCATGGGCTAATTAGGAACCTATTGGCTGACTACCAATATCATAATCCAGATATAGTTTTCATAGGCTAACTACAAACCTATTGGCCCCTACCATCATCAAATCATAGTTTTCATAGGTTGACTATGAATCTGTTGGCCCATGCCAATATCATAAAATTAAGGATTTAACATTTGTTAAGTTATTTCATTACTAGATCAACCAAACTGGTTATTCTACCCTTTCCTCAAAATTCAGTCATGGGTTAATAACAATGTGAATATTATTTCCAGAATCCAGTATTTATGCCATGGTTTTTAAGGAAAAAAGAGAAAGGTCTATTAGTTTTGAAACCTTAAATCATCATTTTCGAAATCTTTGGATGATCTCCATCGAAATCATAGATAACCTCTTTCCAAAACTCTAAATATATAACTTTCAAAACTAATAAGACCTTTTGATGGTATCATGAAAACATTCTTTGAAACATAGATTTTGAAACAAAAATACCCTTTCGAAAGCATTGGGTTTTACTCTTAAAACATTATTTGTGTCAAGATGGTTGTATACGAAAGTACCTCTTTCGAACCAACAAAAACAAGAATAGGGAAAAATTGATGGTGTCGAAGCCATCTAGTTCGAAAGCAAAAGAATTTAAAATTAAAACTTTGAAAGTCTGGGTTGAAACCCCCTTTCGACTCCTTCTCCTTCGAAACCCCAACCCCTTTCGAAAGCAATTAAGAAAAAGGTTTGGTCTAAAGTAAAAACAGGCAACTCTTTGAAAGAATTATTGGACAACATAGTCGAAAGCTAGAGTAGTGGCTAAGCTTCAACTAGGTCGAAACCAACCTCTCCCAAAAGCATTTATTTAAAGAAGAAGATCTCCTTCGAAAGCTAGTACTTTTAGTATAACATGGCAGCCTTCTTTGAAAGTTAAACATACACCATTTAGAAAATAATAAGTTTCGAATAAGTCAGAAGCTTTAAGCAAAACAAGGCAAGGACTTTAAATTATAAAACAAAGAAAGGTTTCGACCCCATCGTAGACTTAACCTTCGACACCAAATCTCTTGCCCGTCATCCAATCACTATGTACCATCCAGGAGATACCATGTCTGTTGGTTTTGATTATGAAGGTTTCGATTTTGATGGTTTCAACTATAATAGGACGAAAGCAAAGGTGTCGAAAGATATCTTTTATTAAAGGCGAAACATATTTTTTTGTTTTAAAGGCTGAATCATAGCAACTTTAAGTAATTTCGTTTCAACAATTTGCCTAGTTGGAAAACACTGATTGGCTTGCCATAAAAATTTTCAATTACTTTACTTCTGAAGCTGCTGCATTTATTTAGATCCTAAATTAAAGGATTTAAACGTTAAAACCTTTCCAGATAATCTAAATCCGACATTTGCAGAAAAGCCCTTCTTTCAAAATAATTATATCCCCAAGTATATCAATTGGAAAAAATCTCCAAAAATCACAGAAATTTGAATTAATCATGAAATCAAACATACTAAAAATGTTAAACCAAATTTCCTCTTGAAATTCACAAAATAAATATTTTACCCAATCATATCATATTTTCCATCAAAAATTAATAATAACGTTTCCATAGTTTGGAAAATTCTAAAAATCAAGACTCATCTTCAAAATAATGTTTTACTTAACATAAAAAATTTCCATGGCATTTTAAAATCAATATCTCATGGTTTTACTCCTAAAACTATATGAATTTGTGCATTTAAATAATTGTTTAAATCAAACAATCTATAACTTTTAGCATATCATTATCCAAAATATCATGGAAACAAAATTAATATTCAAATATGAAATCACATGATTATAAAACCAAAAGGAGATAGTAAGAAATATTATTCACCTTAAACTTGATAAGGAACTTGAGATTTCTTATTGATTACTCCTTCCTAGCTTTTGATAAATTTCTTCCTTTCTTCCTTGATAATGACCGACTTTGGTTTTAGGTTTTAGGTTTGTGTATGTGATCGTGAGAAAATGAAATGTGAATGGACAAATGAGAAGTAATAGTCGTGTATAATAAGGAGGCTATTTTACTAATATGCCCATATGTAAGTTAGTTGACTAATAACCTAAATTAAAGCCTATTTATCATATGGTTAAGCACGACCATATATGTTTTATTCAAATCTCAATCTCCTTATCAATATTATTCTATTAATTTACCTAATTAAATCTTCTAAATAATATTATCAAAAATTTGGAGGTGTTATAAATATTCTCCTCAAATCATAATCATAATTTTATACTTAATATTTCATTAATATTAATTAATTAATTAATGACAATTATAAACTAATTAAATCAATCGATCAAAAGTGAATTCATTATTTTGGTTGTGTGACTTGTCAGGTGTAAACTTGATCAGCAAATAATATCAGAGTATTCGAATACTAACGTTCACACGTCACTTTGCAGGTGATTTGACATTTTGGACAAATTTTTCGATTACTTGGTTTCGGTACTAATTTCACCATATTAGCTGTTACCCGATTATGACTTTTATTTATACCAATTCTCTTCGTCAAAACTATATTACTTTGAACTTATGGAATTTGGTAATAGTAAAAATTCCAACATCGTTCATATTCAACTTACAATCCAAACAAAAAGTCATTGGTTGAATAACAACCACTATTATTATCCGAAAAGAAATGGCTAGAGATTTTGACGTTGAGTTGACTTGAGTTGATGGTGATACTAACTCCATATAACTAAGGAGACGAACCCTCTCTTGAATTATCCAATACTTCAAATCTATCCAACTATAGTCACTCTATGACACCATGCCATGATTTTTACTGTAATTAAAGCAGAGCTTTCATATTGAAGATTGACAATTTTCTTAAGTCAAGAGAACTCTGTAAATTAATCACATCAATATTTTTTGTTTGACCTTAGTTATATTAAACAATAGAAAACTATCGAGTGTGTCATTCTAGGGTTACCCAATAACTATTAGTACGTAACCCTTAGGTGCCCCCAGCAGTCATGAATAATACACTATCCAATATTTGGAGAGTGTTATGCACTCTAATCTCAACATATATATCGATATCCAGTCTTGATGCATCTTGACTAGGAACATTTAAAATTGTATATTTGTTTTCATTATAATGAATTACTCACGGTTACAACACTTTGGAACTACTATCACAAAATATACCATTTATAAATTTTCTATTAAATACACTTTTAATTAAATTAATTAAATAATTAACATAACACATTATATCAAATATATAATAGAAAGAAAACACCTTTTATTTCGAATAAGATCGGTTATCAAGTTAGATATATGTAGCAAATTACATAATTGCCTCTAGGGCATACCCGTAAATCTATCATGGATAAGCTGTGAAACTATCAAAAGTTGGCAGTATGAAACTATCACAAAGTTATCGCACTTTGAAGTAATTGTATAGGGATAGGTATTACATGTTGAGGAATAAAGGTCATAGAACATTGAGAATAAGCAATCATATGATGGGAAGTAGAGCTATCATAAGTTGATAAGCAACGAGCTATCGTAAGTTTATGATATTAATGTTATCACAGGTTATATGGACAGGGCTATTGCAAGTTGACACCATTGTAAGTAGGGTCATCACATGTTGAGGATAAATAAGCTGCCGTAGGATGAGCCATTGCAAGTCAGGAATAAAGCAGCCATCGTAAGTCGAGAAAGGAGAAGCTATCGCATATTGAGTAAAAAGCTATTATAAGCTGAGAATTTAGAAGCTATCATAATTCAAGAATAAAGAGAGGTTATCGTAGGTCAATATAGAAGCCATTGCAAGTCAAGAATAAAGAAGCTATTACAAGTCAAGAATAAGGAACCCATCATATGCTAAAAGTGAAGCCATCGTCAAGAAGGAAAAGCCATCAAAATTATAAAAAGAAAACATAATTAAATTGAAGAAAAATAAATAAAATAAGAAACTTAAGATGCCATAATAAGGAATACTTATTAGAATATATTATCGTTTCACCTCAAACAAATGAACTCAAAGATATGCAAAAAGAAGATGAGGGCGACATTCAACACCAAGGAATAGCAACAAATCATATGGAGAAGTTATGCAACAGTATAAGGCAAAGTCTACATAATAAAGCTTCAAGGCACTCCTATACAACCATGTCACCTTCGTTAATACCATGGCCAATACGTCGCCCAGTGTGAATTACTACAATTCTAGGATTATGAAGTATGACGCCATTAAGACCATCCATCTTGCCAAGCTATTGATCTACGTCAAATTCAATCGACCAATACAAGTAAGCCGTGCCGCTCTCCAACTGCTACAAATAGAGACCAATGCTCAAATGAGATGGGGCTCCTCTCTTCTTTCGCCTTCTTAGCAAAAATCATTTTTTTAGTACTTGACGTTTCCAAGTTCTTTGAGAATTCAAGATATCTTATAATGCTCGACGAAGAAGATAATGGCTCGAACTTTTGAATCCTTGAATTTTTGGACTATAATAAAGGAGACGACTTGTAGTTTTTGCATATTGACCATTAGACAATGAATATTGAATATGTGCTTGAGTTTTATATCAATTCTATATGAGAGAAAGATGACTTGAACCTCGGACATTTTGGTTATTTTGGACATATATCATTTTGATTATGGACATATTTGAAATTTTATTCGAATTGTATAATTTTTTATTTTGACATGGGATCAAAAATTAGTTTAACCTTTTACTATTTTCACCGAGATTAAACTTAGGGACTATTTTAAAAAATGATCAAAACACCCTTTCCTTCGTCCACACTCGTTCTCCTTCATCCATTAACTTGTGATAATATCATCTCCATCAACGTGAGGCAACCAACCTACAACAACTCTCTATCAACTCAGGACAACTCCTTACGCCTACTCCATCAACCGACGACAACCAACTTGCGACAGCCCCTCATAACCCTCCATCAACCTACAACATCCAACTTGGGATAGCCCCTTATAAACCTCCATCAACCTACGACAGCTCCTCATAACCCTCCATCAACTGCTGATAACCAACCAATTACAACAAGCTTGTGATAGCTCCTCACAACCCTCCACCAACCTTCGATAATCAATGTGCGATAGCCTAATTTCCAATCTGCCAACCTGTAACAATAGTTGAGCTAAAAAATCATTAAAGCACCAAAGATCACCAACGACTAACCCTTTGGCAACTCCAATTGCTGATGATATTTTCATAGGAGGTAAAAAAATTGCTACAATAAAGAGAGAACCCCAATGAAATGATTCCCTTTGGTTCCTCTGATTGAAACAACAAACTGCCCTAGAAAACCATCAACTGCCACTATAAAGTAGCCCTGACTCCCCTCTACCTCACAATGGTAACGCAGCCGCCTAGAACTAGTAACGTTGCCGGATGAATTTAGCAAACGAAGCCCATTTTCAAGACTTCAAATCAAATTTTGGCCAATCCATGAAGAGTTAGGACGATCAACCACCATAGATCGATTAGATTCGACCAGATGCATGAACTCATATAATCAATTTAAGTAATGGGGTCGTGGATTGAAAATTGTGAACTAATAGCCACGATTGACCATACTTGTTCGTGAAAATCCAAGTACGAGTAGATTTGATGAAAATAGTATCATTGGAGATATTAGGAAAATATAAGCAAGAACAAAGATCGTTCGCTCATATCTTTTCATATGTAAGTGAAATTGCTAATTAAAGTTCGAAAATCTAAATAATTATCAATTTTGAATGTTTTATAAATTGAATATAATCAAATGTTAAGTGGAATATAATAAAAAGCAAGGAAGGCAAGTGGATTTCAAAAAAATAAATGTATATCAAAGCTAATTTACCACTCGAAAAGTTATGCAAAGGATATCATAACAAAACAATTTCAATAAAAGGTTGTATTATGATAAGGAACTTAAAAAATCTGCAAAATTTGTGACATTGTTGACTGCTTAAATCTATCGCAAATATACCAAGTAAATGTTTATTATCTATGCAATTCCTTTTTCATTGTAAGTTAAGAATATATAAGGAGTTAGGTTTATTTGCAGGTAAAAGTGAGAATGATCCATTATTCAAGTCCATATCTCTCATCATCCAAGATGCAAGGTTATGAAATTTTGGATTTCTTTATCAAGTATAGACTATTCTCTGATAATAAAGAATGGGATGTCATCTTTCAGATTAACTAACTAAAAATATCGATCTTCTACATGGGTTCGGTTTTCCTATATAAAGTAATGGTGGATTTCTTGATTGAGTTGATTCACAGTCTTCTTGATTATTGTTGAATGAATCCTAGATGTCAAAGCAAGTTCCCAAAAGGAGGAATAGAAAAGAAATATATATTATTCAAGGTAATGAATCTTATTATCAAAAGAAAATCGTGATATTCCTGTTCTTGCTGCCAAACATGAATCGTTATTTAATTGAAGCTTTGGATTTGAACTATCCTGTAGACGATGACAGATTTCTTTATTATATTGACTTTGGGTTTACTTATTATTATTATCTAGATGATAAAGCTCATATTATTGAAGAATGCCTCATTTTCATGATGATTCACGGGATTTTGAGATTTGTATTATCATGATCTCCTACTTCAGACAAATCCTTAAACAGGACAAACTCGAACTCCTATAAAAAAAATTCCTTAAGTTTATACAAGGATGAATCCTTAATAATAAAAACTATTTCTTGGTTGCGAAGGCTATTAGTTCATGGATCATGATTTCTCAGGCTTACAAACAAGATATATCTTTCCGTTAAGGAAAATCCAAAATATTATTATGCATGTTATATAAACTAAATAAGTTGGCGATTATTTTGGAAAAATGAGATGGAACTTTTATATTTTCAAAAAAGGAACATGTACACACACACTAATTATAATATTTTAATTTAAGCTTTGACCAAGGGAAATTCTGAGAAGGTATTTCGAAGTTTCTATTGGCCTAAAGGAGTGTAGGCATATTTATTACATAAATGATTTATGAAATTTCTAAAGTTATATCTTCACTTAAAACCTTAACCACAAAGTATTTTGATGAAGAATTTATATAATTTTATGAAATTCTTACCAAATATTTCAATTTACAAAATGAGGTTTAAATGCACTTCACAAACAGTTTATAGATTTTAAATCCATGGTTTTTATAGAAATTCTAGATAGAGAAATCTATTCCCATTAAAAAAACTACTGGTTCATGAATCATGACCAAGTAGTCTCTTATTTGAAATTTATTTTACTACAATGGGATTTTCTAAAGAGCCTGCTTGTAGCAATACCGATAAGGGATCTTCTGCACAAATTCAAATTTACAAGAAAACCTTTTCAATTCAATGCTTGAAGCCGAACCAAAATAAGATTTACAAAAGGAAAACTAATCTTCAAAAAGTCTTCTTGATTTATTGAAAACAACATTGGAAAGAAATTTTTAGAAAATTTGATTTTCTAAAGGAAAGTTTCCATTTTGTAAGGTGAAAACTATACCAAAGAGGTTTTAATAAAAAAATTCTCTTTGATTTTTTGATTCATTGAAAACCATATGGAAATGGATTTTTTTCAAATATTTTATTTTGCAAAATTTACTTTGATTTACCAGTTGAGAACCATGTTGAGAAAAGTTTCCTAAAAAATTAACCTGTTTCTCTTACCGAGTATAATTGTGGGGCGACTCTAGGTCTAAGGCACCATCATGGTTAATAAAGCTTAGGGCCCAAATGTCGTCGATAAAGATTCTTTAAGCAATGTCATACCTTATACATGTTGCTGCTAAAGCCCGGGTTGACTAGTTCCCAGGCACCCAGTGTCGGAGTTGGAAAAAAGTCCTTAAATGGCACCCGGCGTGAAAGTTGGGCAAAAAGCCCTGGTCAATAAGGTTCCCAAGCGTGACCAAAAATACTTTGAACCACCTCTACAATGGGAAAGAATATCACTTGAAAAGACAACAAACCACCTCTAGGTCAGGCAAGAATAATACCAAAAAAGAACTTTAAACCACGTTTGGGTTAACAAGAATAGTACCAAAAAAGGACTTCAAACCATCTACGGGACAGGCAAGAATAGTGTCAACAAATATTTTGAGAAACCTTTAGGTTAGGCAAGGATAGCACCTGAAGAAGATATGGACAATCGACAAGCGAAGAAAACCAAAGAATCGTTAATGATAAGCCAAGTGTGTACATCCCTAAAGTAAGGTAAACCATCCAAAAGGTAATAGATGATCAACTACCAATGAAAACCCAAAAGATTCTTAGTAAAGAGCCGAATGGATATATGTTTAATATAAAATGAACTAACCTGGTAACCATGATTAGATTATCAAACCAGATAAAAGTCTAGAAAATTATCCATCTGAACCCAACCATCGGTAAAAACAAAATTGCCAGAAAAAGGATAACCGAGTATGAGAAATCATCCTGGACGGTTGCAAGAACTCCTTTCTCCCGGTAAGAATTTTTATCTCAGAAGACACGAAAATATATTTTATATTTCAAAATTCTCAAAAATAAATTCTTAAAGATTTTATTGGGTATTCCTTACCTCAAAAATCATTTTTAATAGAATAATTTCAAAATATTTTGCATTTTGAAAAATCATTGTTGAACAAATCAATTTCAAAAGAGCTAGAAATCTCCGTTCTCCAGAATGATTTTTTAGGAGCTTTTAAGAATTTTCATGTTTTCGAGACAACATAAGTAGGATGATTTTTCCAATAAACATATAACTAAGTCTTGTATTCTAAGGAAGGTCTCAACTAAGGGTTTTTTTCAAATAAGGCTACAAGTATTTAATTTAAAAAAAAAATGAAAAGTAGTTTTGCAATTTAAACGAAATACATTTTCAATAGGCAATTTTTTTAATAAAGTTACAAAAAATTTGATTTATTTTCTTTAGAAGATTTTGATAGAGAAATTTTCACTATAAATACTTCCATTTTCATAGAAAATGATAGGGTAAAGTAGGATTTCAAAAAAAAAAGGAAGTCAAAATGCTAGGGGCGATTTGGATGATGGTAAAAAAATGATGGTGAGATATTACATAAGAGAAAGATTGACCAATGAGAGGTCTTATGAGAAAGCAAGGGTTTCCTCATGCCAAAACATGGGCAAACTCTTCAGAAGAAGATTGATGGTGATAGATCTATGGAGAAAGCAATAGTTTCCTTAAGTTTAGGCATAAGCAAACCCTTTAGGAAAAGGTTAATGGTGATATATCTGTAGAGAAAGCAAGAGTTTCCTTAAGCTAAAGCATAAACTCTTCAAAGGAAGAGTCAAATGTTATATCTAACTTTCCTAAGAATCAATAATGTGTGAAACCATCGAAAGTTGGCGGTACGAAGGTATTTCACTTTAAAAGCTATCGCTCGTTGAAGAAATCTTACTTGGAAAGTTATCTCTCATTAAGGAATGAAGATCATCAAACATTGAGAATAAGCCATCGCATATTGAGAATTAGAACTATCACAAGCTAACAAACAATGAGCAATTGCAAGTTAGTAATATTGATGCCATCGCAACAGGACCATTGCAAGTTGACACTATCGTAAGTAGATCCATCACATATTGAGGATAAAGAAGCTATCGTAGGATGAGCTGTTGCAAGTTGAGAACGAAGAATCTATCATATGTTGAGTAAAAAGCTATAGCAAGTGTAACGACCCAGGATTTTTTGGTAATTAAAATTTGAATATTTAATTAATTTTAGATATTAATAAGTGAATTTATAAGTCGAATAAATTTTAATTCGAATAATTGGATTTAATTGGATAATTAAATCGATAATTTAATATGTTAAATTATGGAAATAATTGAAAATCGAGTTGAATATGATTGAAAATGATTTTTAAAATTTTATTTTATCATATTGGAGTTAGAATGATATTTTAGAACTTTTAAAATCGAATTAAAAGTTAATTTGTGAAAATTGAATATTTTAATATTAAAATCGACTAGTGAAATTAGTCAATTTTTGAACAGTCTCAGAATTGAACGAGACCAGTTCCATTGGATCCGTAATAGTTAGTTATTACCGGATTTCAATTTTCGTGTCAATCAGAGTTATCGTTTGATCGTGGCAGCTCGAAACGCATCGAATTATTTTTAATATTAATTTGGCGAGTTAAAATAGCCATTTTTCAAAAAGTCTCGGATTTCGACGAAACCAGTTTCATCGGATCCGTAATGTGATATTATTGTATGGTTTCAAATTTTGTGTCAATTGGATTTACCGTTTGTCCGGTACAAATTAAAACGCCTAGAAAATCGATTTAATCGATTTAATTTAAATCGATCGTTTATTGCCATAACTCGCACAGATGTCCGAATTAGCTTTCAAAACCTGTTCCATTGTGTCCGGAACGCGGGATAAACCCTAGGAACGTCAGTTTCGGCGCGTAAATTGGAGTTTGGAAAAGCCGGATGAATAGTGTTAGATATTTCCTATAAATAGACCCCTACCTCTCTCATAAATTAAAAAAATAAAAACCCTAAACCTAATTCTTCTAGCCGCCAGTTGCTTCACCAATGGCCAGAAACGTCCCAACTTCTCCTCCTCTTATCTCTTCATCCACTCAACGATTCAAGAAACTTACAACTAGAAAGATGTAGAGCACGTTGAGATCCGTATATTCAACGGTGGAGATCGAGATTGGAGCTACGAATCAACGGATATTTGCGTTCAAAGGCCATAGGGTCGGCCTCGAACTGCGTGCTACAGGGACAGCCGAGCTCTACATGATTATGGCCGAACATAGCTCTGGCAATGGGCGTTCTAGTGGTGGCGACGTGATGAAGTTTCATCGAGTATAAGTGGTGCAAATTTAAACCCTAATATTTATGCTATGGATTTGAGTGTGCGTGTTGTAGCCTGTGCGTGCGTACGAAGGAGAAGGGGGAGGGGTATGCACGGATCTGATGTGTTGGGTTTGGAATGCACGGTCATGATCTAGTTGAGGTTTAAAATTTTTAATTAAAGTTGTAATTATTAAGTATAAATCCGTGTAAAACTTTGAAAAATCATAACTTTTTCATACGAGGTCGAAAACGCGCGAAACCAGTTGCTTTGGAATCGTATGGACGAGCACTACGCGATGAAGTTGGATTGGAGTCGTTTGGAGTTAGTGAGAATTTTGGGTAAAATTAAACGCGCGTTTAATTTTATTCGAAATAAATCGCTAAAACGAAATAAAATCAAGGTGAGAACTTCTCACTCAATCGAATCGGTTTCGATTTTATTTTAAATAGTTAGATTTAAAATATTTGAATGCATGTTTGAATGATGATGGTTATCTATTGATTGTTAAAATAGACATTATGCGCCGTTAGTAAGCGGATGTTATTTATTAAAAACATATACCGCGAATATTTCATAAACAGTGAAATTGGTATTATATATAATAGCAATATATATATATTGGCATATGTATATATTGGAGTTATTGATTTCCCGCATTTGTTTAGCGGATGAGACCCTATTGCGCCGTCTATTAAGCGGATAATATTTAAATCCCATATACCGCGATAATTCCGTACTGGAGCGGAATTGGTATTGTGCTAATGTTTGTGGATGCAGGAAAACAGGTTGGAGGGATCCAACTGGATTCCTCAACAGTATTTATTTGATTTCAGATATTTTGATATTTGATGGATTATCATATCGATATATGATATCGTTGTAGACGTGATTGACTATTTGGTATGTAGCACCATTTGACCAAATTTGGAATTTTAAAATGATTTTAAAGTGATTTTTGAAAGTATACGTTATAAATATTTTGGAATTGATTCATATTAAATAAATAAACGTATAAATTTTAAATTTTTATAAAATATTTTAATCGGAATTTTTGAATCTATTATAAAAAGTTTAAAAATAGGATTTATAAAATTTAATTATTTTATAAATCAAAATGGTGAAATTATAAAGGAGATTAAAGATGTTTTAAAATAATAGTATAAATTAATTTTATAAAGGATTTATAAATTGATATTTATAAATTAAAACATTTGAATTATAAAACGAGTTTTATAAGTGTTAGAATGAATTGTGAATGAATTTCATAACTGAATGAAATTTATAGAATTTTAAACGGTGAAGTTATAAATGGAATCTTATAAGCAGTAGGTTTATAAAATTTATAGAAGTTATTGAAAGAATAGAATTGGATAAATAATTGAATCTTATAAGTTATAGGATTTATAATTATGAAGTTCAAAGGAATGATTTTTCAAACAAATAAATTATAAGTATTTCACTTATGATATGAACTTTTGCTTTAAAACTGAGTTATAAACTGAATAGGTTAATAAAGGAATTTATAAAGGAGTTGTTATAAAATAAATAGAAATAGAATTTATAAACGTTGTTTTATAAATCTGCAAACGACTTATTTTGATAAGTAAATTGTTGAAACTTATTTATGAAGCTATATTCACGTTTTAGACAGTGAATAATCCTTTGAAATAAAATGAATAGAAGTGATGAAATTTGTTAACGTAGTATATTCACGTTTTTGAATAGTGAATAATATGTTAAAGAAATTGTTTTGAATGTGATATTTTAAACAGAATTAAAACGATCTAACGATGTTTTCAAAAGATGTTAAGATTCGAAACCATAGATTTCAACATTTATTGTTGAAATAGACGTTTTCGAGAAATAGAAGGAAATGGTAGACTATAACACTGTTGTTATAGTAATTGATTTCCGAAAGGAAATGTTTTGTATAGTATTGGGATTTATATATCTATTTTAATTTCGAATCCCTATACTAGTGATTTTGGGTTGTCGTAACGATGTTTTACGCAACATTCGTTTTGGCCCAAATAAATATGTTTAAGAGAATGATTTCCTTAAAGAATGAAATATATACTTAATCTCGATTTAAGTATATTGTATATTTTCTAAGTGTTGAAAATAAATAAAATTGTGAATTACTTATGAATAAGTAAGTATGGAAATGTTTTCCAATATAAAGTGAATATCTTAAGAATTTATCTTTTTGAAGATAAATTGAAATGAATAATTGAAATCGTTATTCATAAATATTGTGAAATATAAATTCACTATAGAATTTATGAATGAAAAGGGAAGTTGTTTAAAGATAAATATTGATTTATTTTTGAAGTGTGAAATTATATATCTAGTAAAGATATTTTGGAAAATAAATAATTTGGAAAATTATTTGGAATCTGGTGATGTTGTGCATATCCATTGATAGTTCAATAACCGACTATCAATATTTCCCTTTGAATGGGTAATTGATGTGATTTGTTTGAATTTAAATGCCACACTTATTTTTGAATAAGCGCTCACTATTCGGGTTAACCGGGAAAGGACCATGGGGTCGTATAACCCATTCCGAATATGTGATACGTCGTTGTGAATTGCATTTGAAGATCGGTGTTGAAGACCCGGTATTTGCGAGAGCGATAGGATGACCTGTCGATTGTCTCTGCACTGAGTTGCAACGGTATAGAGACTCCCTAAGTGATGGGAAATCCGATCAGGATTGTGAATATCCGGATTGCAAGGACTTCTTTGTAAGTGCCTTCGGTTTTGTTCGAGCCCGGAACAAACTTGTATGGATTGTATGTCTGACATTACAAATTGAGATATAAAGCAGATTTCTTTCAAATATATTTCTGTTGGTGGCGGAGAATTTATTCTTTTAGCTTAACACCCTTCTCTGAGACGTATGAGCTCAGAGGTTATGTAGTTGAATGTTATCAGCGATATATTCCCAATTTGGTAATGTGACATGCTGAGTGTTGCTGTAAATGATCATTGTGTTGATTATTTGTGATAGGATCGTTTATTTGATCGTCTATCTTGGTGATCATTTCTATGATCATTTGTTGACCCAAAGCATGGCTTTTGTATAAAGTATGTTTTTGTGGACGTGACTTCGTCGAGCCTCACACCCCGTGAATGGTCAAAACAGGAAAGATGCAGCAAGGTTATGAGGGGTAGCCCCCTTTAGAATATGTGCATTTCCTTCTGGAAAAGGGTGGTATCATGGTATGGAGCCCAGATACTTACTCATGTTGAAAACACTTTATGATTGTGTGAATTGATTACGAGCGCTCGGTAGAAAGGTCCCAAAGGACCGGGGGATGGCATATTCGGTCAGTTGTTACTCAGTTAGGAGTAACCCGGCCTTGTGTTGGTAGAGATCCGGTTTGGTTCTCGGGGATGTCCATCCAGAGGCATTCTCATGTGGCAATGGGAAGTTCCTTGGCCTGATCATTCGTTGGAAATCCAATTCCCAATACGAAATTTGTACGGTATTAGTTGTAGAACCTGCCATTCACTTATGATGGTCACCACTGTTTGGATGGCAGCTATAGTAGGCATACGATAATGGTCGTATGTTGGCTAAGATTTATATTCTACTTTCGAAATAAATTTTCTCTACACTATGCACTAGTAATAATATCAAATGTTATTTTAAATGCGTATCAAGCATCTTTGACTATCATAAGGAGAAATCTCCTCCGATTCTGCGTTTGCATTGTGTGTGTGTGCGGGAGGCCTTATGGTAGTCTCATTTTTAAAAGCATTGCGAATTGACTTTAAAAATATTCCTCTATTTTTGATTTTAAAGATAAATAAACTGTTTTGAGTTCTCACACCAGTCACATGACTGACTCGGAGTTTATTGTTTTCCTTCCTAAACTCTGGGTGCCCACCAATTTCCACATGGGCAGTCAAGAGTTAGGTTTATCAGGATATTCTGGATATTCTGGAGTTGCTGGAAGCAAGTTGGATGGCATGGCGTATTACTAGTATATAGTATTTCTTTTTCCGCTGCACCGTTTGTTGTTGTATATTGTTGTACACTCTGATGATATGATGTAATGTATAAAATGTAATAACTGATATAGTTCTTTGTTTAAAGATTATTCATTTATTATTATATGTTGTTCCGCTGCGAATTGTGAGATTCTGATGTTGTTCTGTTGTTTTCTTTCTGTTATTTTCTATTTTTTTCCGTTCCTTTCTATTTTCTAGTTTCTTTCCTCTCTATTTTTCTATCTTTTCTCTCTCCTTCTGCCTCTTTCTTTTTCCTAAACCATAACATTTCGGGTTTCCGGCCTTCGATTTCTCGGCAGTCGATAGAGTGAGTATCGATGTTGAATTTTCGAAAGTCGAAAATTTCCGGGACGTTACAGCAAGTTAACAATATAGAAGCAATCGTAAGTCAAGAATAAAGAGAAGTTATTGTAGGTCAATATGAAAGTTGTCGCAAGTCAAGAATAGAGAGAAACTATTGCAAGTCAAGGATAAAGAAGCTATCGCAAGTCGAGAATAAAAAGCTATCATATGCTAAAAAGTGAAGCCATCATTAAGAAGGAAAAATTACTAGAAATATAAAAGGAAAACACCACTAGATTGAAGAAAAATATTAAATAAAAGAAGTTAAGGATGCTACAATGAGGAATGCTTATTGGAATATATTGGTGTTTTATATCAAACAAATCAACTCAAAGTTAGGCAAAAAGAATTTAAAGGCGACATTCATCACCAAGGAATAACAACAAATCATGTGGAGAAGTAGTGCATTAACATAAGGAAAATTCTATGCATAAAGCTTCAAGGCACTCCAACACAAGCATACCAACTTTGTTAATACCATGGTCAAGAAAGCGATCTGCCTGAACTACTACAATCCTTATATTATGACATATGACACCATCAAAACCATCTATCTTTCTAATTGACTGATCTGCATCAACTTCAATCGACCAATACAAGAAAGTTATGTCGCTCTCCTACTACTATAAATTGAGCCATACCCCATATGAAAAGGGGATCTTTTCTTCTTTACTTTCGTAGCACAAATCATTTTTCGGGACTTGAAATTTCCAAGCTCTCTTGAGAGTTTGAGAGCTCCACTAATGGCTGACGAAGAAGATGGTGGCTCAAACTTTTGGATACAGGGACCTCTATAAATAGGAAATTGCATATTGACTCCATTCTTAATTTTTTGGACTGTAACAAAGGAAGTGACTTGTATTTTTTGTGTATTGACCATTGAATAATGAATATTGCGTATCTGCTCGAATTTCGTATCATTTGCATATAAAAGAAAGACGACTTGAACCTTGGACATTTTGGTTATTTTGGGCATATATTATTTTGATTATGGGCGTATTTGGAATTTTATTTGAATTGTATATCTTTCTACGGTATTTTGATGTTGGGCTGAAAATTGGTTTAATGGGAGTGTTTAAGAGTGATAAACTTTAATTTCTTTTAAACAAACATTCAAGTACTTATAGCAAATCATTAGATAGCTATAATTAAAAGTTGGTGCAATACTACTATATTACTAAAATGATCAACTATTGATCCAAACCAAACAACCATCTCCCAGATTCTAATAGTCTATATTTGTCCATGTCGAGTTCTTATGTTTTGAAAGTGATTGATAATTGCATCATTGATAATTTGTTTAAATATATCTTTCTCAATGTATGCAATACAACTATCGTTCAACTATTCATTTGTTATTTAATCATGTAGATCATTTTTCACTATATTCATAGCAGAAAATGCTTTGGTAGATAAGTGAAAAAGTTATGAGCATGTAAACCAAAACTATGTACAATATTTTTTTCTTAAACACCCTCGTTTTAGTCATATCATTGATGCCTTTCACATCTTAGCACACGTCGTTGGATTTTATGCGAATCTCATAATGTAAACTAAGATTAAATGGAAGATCCAACTAATCCACTTGAATACGACTTCGAGTTACTAAGTTTGGAATGACAGTGTTTTAATTATCATTATTTAAAATACTATTAAAAGGCCTAGAAATTGCAGAAGATTCAACTTCATTATAGATGGTTTCAAATGTCCTTTGAAATATTTCATCAAATTTTAAGTAAATAAATTAATATATTATAACTAATAAATCTTTTAATCCCTATGAATTCAATTTGTTACCCACTAATTAAATCATTTATCTTCATAATTTACAACCAATGTTTCATACATATTTATAAACCTTAATTAATTCATTAGCGAAGTGAATAATTATTCGTTCTAAACTGCAAATACTTCAAAACTAAATATCAATCACAATTTATATGGATTAGGTTAAATAATCCAGATAAACCTTAATTGATTAATTCATATTTATTTGTTCAAATGAATCATTCAGGAAGCAAAAAAATAATTATTTTTTTGAATACATCAACATTTGATACAAAAATCCAATTCAAATCTTCAGAAAGGGTTTGACATAACTTTTTTAACTTTTTTTATTGAAATTGGTACTTATATGGTAGCACATAGTTGTACTACAAGTCTTAAATAATATATAGCATAATAAAAGTCAGCATATGTCTAGTAGTTTGAATCACGTTGGATCTGAACATATGATCTCATGAACCAAAGCAAAAAGGCCTAACCACTAGGATAATGATGTTAGACTGGTTTGATATAAATTTATACTAAAACTTCATATTAAAGTAATGTTAGTGGATTACCAACGTCACGAATGAGTTATTGTCCCCTTTATATTTATTAGGGTTGCAATAGGGTGGCCGTTAGGATGAAGATTGGGTTGAGGACTCACTAGGTTGTCAGGTAATCAAGTAAAGATTCTCAAATAGAGGAAATGTTGTGACTTGAGTTGTGAGAGGAGATGGTTGTGTCACAAACAAGTACGGGAAAGGAGCGGAGGTTTTATGTAATGACCTAGTATTTAATCACTTTAAATATGGATATTTAATGTAATGGATTCTCCAAATAAAATAAAACTCTTTTAAATAATAATTAATGATGGTGAATTGGCTTTGAAAATTTGTTTATAGAAATGTTTAGTTCAAAGAAAAATAGAAATGTGATCGAAAATCGTTTCCTGAATTTTCGACTTTTCGTTGTCTAAAGTTATCGGAAAACGTTGTGCACATTTGAGTTAACGTACACACACATTAATATATTAGGATTTTGATCAATATATAAACGTATACATATTAACTTAATAAATATAATAAGAGATTATGTGACTTTTTACGTGAATTTTGAAGCCTCGTATAAATGTAAAATAAGTGACATAAAATGTCATTTCTATGGAAATATTAAGTACATAAGTTATAAATGCGTCTTGGCTTATGAAAATGGAAGGAAAGGGGAAAAATTCATGTGAGAAATGGTTGGGGGACAAGGGATGTGAAGTTACAAACTATAAGTAGAGGTCATTTAACCTAAGCTAGTTTGGTAATTTAGTTTGTTCACTTCGTATATATACAAATTTCCAAACATTTTCATCATTTTCCATTTTTATTCCTACTATCTAAAACCTCCTTCTCTCTTCACGTACACTTTAATGGCTTCCAAGGACTCTTAAGTTCAAAATCCTAGTTACGTTCACTTTAAAATTTCGTAATAGCTTATTTAAAACACCTCCTTCCATTTCTACTCCACTCCTTCCCAAAACAACCCCTTCTACCCTCCACCACTACGACATCCCCCATTTTGAAGCCCGAAGCTAAGCGCTACAGAAGTAATAGTCATCTATTGCATTAACTTCTGGTAACAAAATACGGTATTGTTAATGGTATCCAAATATCAGAAGCATATGAATGCGAAATAAAATCAACACAGATTTAAAACAACTTTTCTAATTATATTTCAAATCAATATTTCATATTTAGATACATAATCCCAAACAATTCCTAGATTTTGATCAAATATAATTATTACAAATTTCGCCAAGAGAGACATGTGAAGACGCCTTATTGGATGATCAGAGTACTAAATACACATATCAGTTTTAATACATTACAATGGAAATAACACTAAATAGCTCATATATAGCTAGCTTTGCCTCCTGCACGTCTTCGAAAGCCTTATTCATCCAACCTTCTAAAACTGTAAATCCTTAACTCTCAATCTACTCTAATCAAATTTTGAGCATCTAAGAGTTTAAGGGGAAAATATTAACTTTGAGTCAGACATAAAGCTTGCTGTAAATAATACTATACATTTCGGTTATCTGGTAGTAAGTGAGACCACGCCGCTTAGCGAAACTGGTTTTCCCTCATAAATATTCCTTTTAAAACATATCTTTTGCAAACCAGAATTCTGCAATCAAACTGACTAAAGCAGTAATAGCAATATCATATATGCATATAAATGAGGTAATCAATGGAGTATCTATCCCAAAATATAGTTTTGTTTGGCTGACTATTAACCATTGGCTGACTTGGGCCTACCAGACACAATCGATTATCTAACATCTATTAGACACACTACAGAGCTACCTGCCCTTTACTATCTTCTTCTAGGGTAAACTGAACCTAATGGTTTTACGGGCTCCCCAATAACCTATCTTCTCTCTATATATTCCTTTCGGTGTGTAACATCATTTTAGTCTTACCCATGACAAAGCCCTACACACTGGAATTTTGGACGTATATTAGCTAGGGGCTTATTAGCTAAAGTATAGGGCAAAACCCTATACTAGTCCCAATTGGTATCGTAATATCTGAGTTATTTACTTAGGGTTAACTCCCATATCAAATTTGCCTTGAAAACATTTCTTTCAAATTAATTTAACCCTTTAAATCATACTTAAACAAGGAAAATATACTCTTTGCTTTACTCAAATATCTTTTCCATGTTATATATACTTTACGCATACCAATATTGATGAGATATAATAGGATTATCTATCCCTCCAAAGTAAATTAAAAACCCTTTTTCTAATTTAAAAGATCTTAAGTTATGAAGCCATGGTAAACCATTCGAAATCTTTGCTAAAAAACTTTAAACAATACCTTTCGAACCCATTGAAAGTATCCCTTTCAAAATAAGTTAACTACTATACCTTAAAACACTAGGCCAAAAAGCTAAAACATGCCTTTTGAAATCGTCGAATGTATCCCTTCGAAAGCTTTACAAAACCTTAAACGTACTCTTTTCAAAACCATTTTAAAACCTACCTTTCGAAAGCATTGGTAACCTTCCATTCAAAGATTCAAGTAAACGTTTCGAAAGCATTAAGGTACCTCCCCTATGAAACCTAAATTATATACCTTTCGAAAGTATTAAAACTCCTTGCTCAAAATAAACCTTTCGAAAGCATTGAGTCCAAATAAAAGTTTGTGGAACATAGCTTCAAAACCATTTCTTTCGAAACCTTTTTGCCTAACTTTCAATAGAACAAAGGGTCTTAAAAAAGCTGGGGTGAAAGAAAACCTTTCGAAAGCACTATTCCTAAGTAAAAGAATGTGGACGTTTCTCGAAACCAACCCTTTCGAAAGCATGGAGACGCGGCTTCATAGTTTAAGGCAACAGAATCCCTTCAAAGACATTGATTTGAAAAGTTAAATGCGGCAGTAGGGGTTTCGACCCTTTCGAATGCTTATTTTAAACAAAAGGCAGAAAACTCTTTCGAAAGACCTTTTCTAAAACAAAGGCTTATTTGACTAAGTCGAAAGCTATTTCCTTCAAAAGCCTCGTTTTGTAACCAAAATAGTTTTGAGTTTATAAAGACCACTTCAACCCCTTGGAAAGAATTTTTCGACTCTATACCTTCCCCTTATCTCCAATCCACTATAAAGAACACTTCTAACCCTACGAAAACATGTTTAGACTCTATACATTCCGCCTATCTGTAATGACCCGTAATTTTCAATAATTAAATTTTGTTAATTTAATAAGTTTTGGTAATTTAATTCGGAAAGAAAATAAAAGGCTGTAATTTAATAATGAAATCACTAATAAAGGTAATAATGTTAATGCAAGTTAATAAATAACTATATTAGTGCAATCCCAATTAATTGAAACCAACTGTAAGGTTATAATTGATTGTAATTAATAAATTGGGAGATGAGTTCAAAGTACAGTAATTTATGAAATAATATGTAATAGATTATAATTCGATAGAATCAATATTAGATAATTAATTGTAATAATTGTTGGTTGATATTAAAGTATGAATAGGATAATGATTGATTGGACAAAAAGAATGGGAATCAAGATTTAGTAATTTAAACTTAATAATTGGATAAATTGTAATTAAATGAAATTTAATATTTGATTATTACGTTAATTGAAATCAAGTTGGAATTTAAGAATATAATGTAATAGATCATGGACCCAATGTTAATTTCTTCCATTTGACCATAATGAATTGAATAATAAGAATGAAAAGTAAATTCAATGGAATTTTTGAAAATTTAATTTATAATTTCTGAATATAATGAAATTGAAATTTAATGCTGAAATTGAATGATTGAATCAACATTAAAGTGACATCTAAATTTGTTTAAATTAGTGTAAATGATTAAGAAAATTAAAAATGATAAAAATTGTCAATTATAGGATTGAAATTGAAAATTTGATTTAATTAATTAATTATTAATTTATTTAATCAATGTAAAAATATCCATTTGGACACTTAATCGGATTTCAACGAAATAGTTTCATCGGATCCATAACAGTGAATTATTGTAGGATTTCAAGTGTCGTAGCGATCAGACTTGTCGTTTGATCGTACGGGCTCAAAACGCCCGGAAATCAATGTAATTGAAATCAATTTAAATCAATTTGAAATAACTTGATTTCAGCATAACTTATTCATACGATGGAATTTGGACTTGAAACCTGTTCCATCGATTTTAAAATATTCAAAAACATCTATTTTGATATATGGGTTGACCAAATTTCATTCCGGAGGCAGAATGGGCTTTTCGGGCCATTTTATCGTTTAGCGTGTAAATAAATCATGTCCATTTATTCTATTTTGTTCAACCTATATATATGTCGTTATAAACCCTAGTGTATTTCTTATTCCTCATTTTTGTATGTACAATTCTATTTGTTTATCCTCTTTCAATGGCAGACCGAACCCTAAATTCCAATTGCAATTTCAAATAAAATTCAAAGCCAAAAATTAAATCTCTTCAAACTATATCGAATTATGTAAGGATTTGAAGCTCTCGACGAACACAAGTAGGATATACGATTTGTTTTTCAATTTGAGTTTCGATGTGGCCAGAAATCGAGGAAACATTCATGGTCGTTCACCGTGCGTCGATGAACATCAGCTGATCGACGAATTGATTTATGGGTTTTGTAGAGTGGACGATGGGGAGTTTGTTGGTATAGTTGGTTCGTCGATTTGACGGCTTGATCATGTGGAAAAATGCGATTTGGGCTTTGCAAATTGGCGACGGCCGTCCCTTTTTCTGGTGATCGATCGGCATGGGAGGAGGATAGGAGGTTGTAGGCTGGGTCGACGCATCGTACTATGGGGTTCCGATCGACCGCGCGTGGCCACGGTCGACGATGGACGAGCTTTTTCTGGCGGTGGCGTCAATGTGGTCTCGAATAAGACAGAGCGCTAGGGTTCGAACGGTAAAGAAAGTTGACGTGGCACCGATTTGTCTATATTTTATTTATATAAAAAAATTGATTTCAAACTTTTAACAATCATTACTTTTGCATACGATGTCCGATTTATGCACGGTTTCTTTTGTTAGGATCTTATTGAAATTTCGTACATTTTGACGTGGGTTTGGACGAATTTGGAGACTGTTCAAATTTTGGGTTTAAATTGGATTTGAACTCAATTTAAATTCAAAAGGTGAGTGTCTTAACCCACTCACAACTTCTAAAATTTCTTATGTGTGATAAATTAATTTTTGATGTGATTAGAAATTTATCTATGATTGATTGACATATTTTTAATCATCAACTCAGTTAAATTGAATTTATTTAAATTAAATTTTTATTTAATTTATTATTGCATATAAACTGTCAGTTATATAGTTAGTCAATTTATTATTGAATATAAACTGCCAGTAAATGCCTGTGATTTATTATCTATTATAAATTGATGCTACTGATTGAATTGGATGATGATTGTGATAAATATTTGATGATTGATATTGGATGAATGGATGTTGTATTTTATATTTTATAAACTGCAAGTGTTATGGATTTTTATTTTTTGGGATTGCAGTTTGAAATGATATAACCGTATTTATATTTAAATTACGAATTGAAATGATAAATATCCGTATCACTTGACCATAGGATAGAAAATTTTATACAGATACCGTGGTCTATATATAAAATATTTTGAAATGATTTCTATGGTTTTGTAAAGAAATATATGATTTTATGAGATATTGATTTGGATATTTTATAAATGTTATTTTATATATAGTTAAATTCCTGGTTTTAAGCTATGTATAAAATTGGTTTAAAGTATAAAATAAGTATAATAATAAAGTTTGATTTTTTCTAAGATATAATATGGTTAAGTATTTATTTAAATTATATTTCTAAAATTTGTAATGACTTAAATGAGAATAAGGTTAGAAGATAAATATGAAATTGATTTGAAATTTAATGAAATTGAGATTTTATAGGTATGATTTTTATAATTGGATTTTGGTTTAAGATGAACTAAACGAATATTCCAAGTATAAATAAGTTGAAGAAAAAATTTAGTTATTTGTAATTTGAGTTTTTTTAAATGATAATGGACTTATTATGCAAACATTTCAAAACTAAATAATAGAAAATTTAATTGCTGAATCGTAATTACCAACCTTAGTTTTGAAATTGTTTAATACTTAGAGTTTGAAATATATTGAAATTGAAATGGTTTATTTAAAACTAAAAGTGAGTTGAAAGTTATGAATTGAGATTTAATTTAAATTGAATAAAATTGTGAAGTCGAGGAAATTATTTTACTTTGTAAAGTAATTTTAAATTCAAAATATTTTATTTTATATACTGTTTGAATATCCAAACCATTTAAGTTTTGGAAGTTATGGTTTAGAAGCTATGAAATTCGAAGTATTATGTTTTGAAAAGTTATAATTCAAGCGTTTGGTTTCGAAATATTATAATTTTGAAAGTTCTATGATTTTGGAAAGGATATATTCGAAATAAAAATGATATTATATTGATTTAGGTTTTTATAAAAATGATATCATATTGATTTGGTTTTTAAAACGAAAATGATACCGTATTTATATGGTTTTGAAATGGATATTATATTCCGGTTTTGAAGTATTTTTATTTTGAAATGACCGCGGTGTTATAATAACGTTTGGTTGTTAAAGAGACCGAGATCGGAAGTTGTCATACTATCTGCCAACTCTGAAAACCACTTTAACAACCGTGTACGCGGTGGAGGTTCCAGAATGAAGTAGGATGGCGGCGGCGTTCCTTTGAGGTATGAACGTGGACTCGACTCCCGCGAGTTGGCATAAGGTGGTTAAAACAAGAGCAATTCCGGGCCAGTGAGGTAGCTCCTCTTATCGGACACACTCCTTCGATATTATATTCTAACTTTGAGATTTATTTGGAGGCCACTTTTGATTTTCGATTTTGGGGGTGTGGCTCGAGATGGGCGGTAGCTGCACGCTATGTGTCACTACCAGTCCGGATAGTAATTGGTATATCTACACTGGCATTGCCTTCCGTGCCGTGTCACCTACCCTAGTGAGCCTTGTACGAGTTTGGTTTTATCCCGTAGCCCATGTGGCATCCTCTGGTGGCTTCCCGATCAGGAGGGACCATGATACTGGTTGGACTACTTGGATATTACGTGTTAGGTGGAAAATGTAAAGCCTTAATGCTATTTAAAAGTAAGTTTATTTTACTACAGACATTATTATAATAGCGAAATATTACCACATAGTAAATAATTAACGGATCCTTAGGAATGTGAATCTTAGGAATGTGAATCCCAAGCATCTCTTAAGTTACTGCACTCACGTTTGACACTGGATAGGAGATGTCAAATCCCGTATGCATCTCTGACGCTGTTCCACTCATATTATTTACCGTTGATTTAACTTACATAAGATCTTTTAGTTCTGACTCGAGTGTTTTGTCTTTTCAATTCGCTCGGGTCAATCTGAGCATTTCAAGATTTAAAGACCTTATTTTTGGAGGACGAAGATGAAGAATTATTATTGCTATTTATTATATTCCGTTACACTATTGTACTTTGCTGCATTAATTATTATTCTCTAGTATGTATAACTTTGATATGTATTGTATAAATATAATCAAATATTTTGTAAACAGCTTCATGAAATGTTTATTAGATTCTGTTTTATTTTTTTCTTTCTCTGCTTTTTCTTATTCACCCCAATAACAATCCGTCGTTATGTATGGTTTGAGTCTGACGTGTGTGGTTTATCGTCGATTTAAAACGTACAAAAAGGTGGGATGTTACATCTGGTATCAGAGCCTTGGTTTAGCGATAAAGCTTAGCTTTGTGGGGTCTGACTATTTATCAATACGGTAGTAATACCCTGTGATGAGTCGCTGAGCGTATATATATGAGAGAGCATATTTATTAGTGTTATAAAAGGTTTTAATATTGTGTTAATTTGTTCCGTTTTGTATTTATAAATTCTGGTTGGTGCATAGGACACTATGGCATCAATAGGGATTTCCAAACACTTAATAGGACAGCCCGACACAATATTTGTTTTGAATATAGGTGAATGAAATAATTTTGCCTATTATATTTTCTATATACAAAATAAATTTTTTATAAATGATATATATTTGGTTGTAATATAATGGTTGTTAGGTAGTATAATTTACAAATATTGATTGGAAACCAGATTTGAAGAAAATAAAATAAATGAAAGTTGGAAATTTTGGAACCTAAATTCCGGAGATTTTGAAAACTTCTTTCAAATGATTTTGGAATATAGTAATGACATTATTTAGAAGTATTTTTTTTATAAATATTCATTATAATTTGAAAGAAGTGTTTTAAAGAAACTTTGAAAAGAAATAAGTTATGTACTTCCCTCTCTGTTGTTGGAAAATAATTTCGGTGATGAGTGCACGAATCATCGACATTCATTTTCGAGTTTCGAAGTGGGAAGGCCATTGTAGTAGTTTTACTATAGATTTATCTTGATAAACAAATATAAATTTTAAATTGTTTTAAATATAATTGGATATATAAGTTCCAAGTATATACATTTATATATTATTTTAAAATGATTTTAAATTTAACCCGGTATTTAGTTCTTAAGTTTTCGTTAATTAGTAGTTTCAATTATTATAGTGAAATGGAATGTAATTAGTTAATAATTGGAACCTCTAATTAAAATAAAAGATTAAATGCTAGGTTATGAATGAAATTACAAGCAAGTTGAAATTGTAACTTATAAGACAAAAGATAATTATTGAACATTAAATTAATTAAAAGAAGTGGGATTTACTTGTATGATTTTCAATTGCATTCTTAAAATCATATATATAACTTACCGAATAATAAAAGTTACAATGTTTAATAAGAAAATGTAATACGATATAATACAAGTAAAACTTGAAGTACTGAAAGTTTCAATGAATTATTTTACAAATAAGAATTTGATGTTATAGTGGTTATAAGCTTAAGTTATAATTGAAATATTACTATAATGAAATGTGATGGAAAGTAAATATTGCAAGTAGATGACTATAAACCTAAGTTAATGTATTGAAACGCTAAATTATTGAATTAAACATGAACATTATTAATAAATGAACGTAAATAAATGAAATTAAGTAATAAATGAATGAATGAAAATTAAAAATTTGCAAGAAATAAATGTAAATTAAAAAGATAAGTCACTATATGAAAGAAAAGAAATCAAACAACAAATTTCATTATATGAAAAAAAAAACTTGATCTATTATTTGGATGTGTTATTTGTTTTGATTTATGGTTGATTGGGCTAGGATTCTTTAAATTTGTTGAGATGTATGAATAATCTATTTAGTTTCATCAAAGACTGTTTAGTAAATGGTGCACTTAGTAGTTTATTCTTCATTCTGTACAATTTAAATTTTTTGAACCCGAACAACTATTTGTTTTGTTTGATATGGATGAATGATTGATATGTGTTGATTTTGTATGATGATTGTATGCTGTGGTTGCAAATGATTGTTGTTGCTTGACATTATTTGTTTGTTATTGATTGAAACAACTTTAAATATTTCATTTTATATAACTATTAACTCGTTTGGATTATATAAGTGAAATACAGGTTATGGAAGTAAGTGCTACTGCTTTTGGTTTCATAATTAAGCGTTAATTGCCCAACAAATAGGTACGTTTTCGAATTATGGTTTATAGCGTTATTATATTGTTTTCCCATGTTGGAATATATTATTTTGGAAAATATATGTTGTATATTGTTATATTTGATATTATATTTTCTCCCGAGCCTCTCCATACAAAGGAGACTCTGCCAAAAAAATTCGTAAATTTTGGACTTAGAAAAACTTTGAAAATGTTTTCCAAACTTTATTAATTTGAGTATAAAAGGATTTAATGGTTAGAAATTGGTATATTTTATTTAAATTGATTAATTTTGTAAATTTATTTTTTCATATTTAATATTTTAAGTAAGATATATTGATTTCTTAATTCTTCTTTTTCCTTCCTTTTTCTTTTCGGGCACGAAAAGTTTTGAGTGGGGGAGAGTGTAACGACCCATAATTTTCAACAATTAAATTTTGTTAATTTAATAAGTTTTGGTAATTTAATTCGGAAAGAAAATAAAAATCTATAATTTAATAATGAAATCACTAAAATAAAGGTAATAATGTTAATGCAAGTTAATAAATAACTAAATTAGTGCAATCCTAATTAATTGAAACCAATTGTAAGGTTATAATCGATTGCAATTAATAAATTGGGAGATGAGTTCAAAGTATATTAATTTATGAAATAATACGTAATAATTATAATTCGATAGAATCAATATTAGATAATTAATTGTAATAATTGTTGGTTGATATTAAAGTATGAATAAGATTATGATTGATTGGACCAAAAGAATGGGAATCAAGATTTAGTAATTTAAACTTAATAATTGGATAAATTGCAATTAACTAAAATTTAATATTTGATTATTACGTTAATTGAAATCAAGATGGAATGAGAATATAATGTAATAGATAGTGGACCCAATGTTAATTTCATCCATTTGACCATAATGAATTGAATAATAAGAATGAAAAGTAAATTCAATGGAATTTTTGAAAATTTAATTTATAATTTCTGAATATAATGAAATTGAAATTTAACGTTGAAATTGATGATTGAATAAACATTAAAGTGACATCTAAATTTGTTTAAATTAGTGTAAATGATTAAGAAATTTAAAAACGATAAAAATTGTCAATTATAGGATTGAAATTGAAAATTTGATTTAATTAATTAACTATTAATTTATTTAATCAATGTAAAAATAACTATTTTGGCCACTGACTCGGATTTCGACGAAACCAGTTTCTTCGGATCCTTAACGGTGAATTATTATAGGATTTCACGTTTCGTAGTGATCAGACCTGTCGTTTGATCATACGGGCTCGAAATGCCTATAAATCAATTTAATTGAAATCAATTTGAAATAACTTAATTTCAGCATGACTTCTTCATACGATGGAATTTGGACTTGAAACCTATTCCATCGATTTTAAAATATTTAAAAACATCTATTTTGATATATGGATTGATCCAATTTCGTTTCGGAAGCAGAACGGGCTTTTCAGGACATTTTATCGTTCAACGGGTAAATAAATCGTGTCCATGTATTCTATTTTGTTCAACCTATATATATGTCGTTATAAACCCTATCCTATTTCTTATTCCTTATTTCTGTACGTACAGTTTTATTTGATTCTCCTCTTTCAATGGCAGACAGAACCCTAAATTCCAATTGCAATTTCAAATAACATTCAAAGCCAAAAATTAAATCTCCTCAAACAATATCGAATTATATATGGATTTGAAGCTCTCAGCGAACGCAAGTCAAATATACGATTCATTTTTCAATTTGAGTTTCGATGTGGCCAGAAATTGAGGAAACATTCATGGCCATTCATCGCGCGTTGATTAACATCGGCTGATCGACGAATTGATTTATGGGTTTTGAAGAGTGGACGATGGGGAGTTCATCGGCATAGCTGAGTCGTCGATTTGACGGCTTGATTGTGTAGAAAAATTCGATTAGGGCTTTGCAAATTGGCGACGGCCGTCCCTTTTTCTGGTGATCGATCGGCATGGGAAGGGGATAGGAGGTTGTAGGCTGGGTTGACGCGTCGTACTGTGGGGTTCCGGTCGGTCGCGCGTGGCCACGGTCGACGATGGACGAGCTTTTGCTGGCGGCGGCTTCAATGTGGTCTCGAACGAGATAGAGCTCTAGGGTTCGAATGGTAAAGAAAGGTGACGTGGCACCGATTTGTCTATATTTTATTTATATAAAAAAAATTGATTTCAATCTTTTAACGATCATAACTTTTGCATACGACGTCCAATTTATGCGCAGTTTCTTTTGGATGAATCTGAGGACTGTTCAAATTGTGGATTTAAATTGGATTTAAATTCAATTTAAATTCAAAATGCGAGTGTCTTAACTCACTCACAACTTCTAAAATTTCTTATGTGTGTTAAATTAATTTTTGACGTGACTAGAAATTCATTTATGACTGTTTGGAATATTTTTAATCACCATCTCTGTTAAATTGAATTTATTTAAATTAAATTGTTATTTAATTTATATTGCATATAAACTTCTAGTTAAATAATTAGTCAATTTATGATTGAATATAAACTGTCAGTAAACGCCTGTGATTTATTATCTGTTATATACCGATGCTATTGATTGAATTGGATAATGATTGTGATAAATGTTCGATGATTGATATTGGATGAATGGATGTTGTATTTCATATTGTTATAAACTGCAAGTGTTGTGGATTTTTATTTTTCGGGAGTGCGGTTTGAAATGATATATAACTGTATTTATATTTTAAATTACGGATTGAAATGATAAATATCCGTATCACTTGACCATAGGATAGAAAATTTTATACAGACACCGTGGTCTATTTATAAAATATTTTGAAATGATTTTATGGTTTTGTAAAGAAATATATAGTTTTATGTGTTATTGATTTCGATATTTAATAAATGTTATTTTATATATAGTTAAATTCTTGGTTTTAAGCCATGTATAGAATTGGTTTAAAGTATAAAATAAGTTTAATAATAAAGTTTGAATTTTTCAAGATATAATATGGTTAAGTATTTATTTAAATTATATTTCTGGAATTTATAATGACTTAATGAGAATAAGGTTGAAAGATAAATATGAAATTGATTTGGAATTTAGTGAAATTGAGATTTTAATTGTGTGATTTTTATAACTGGATTTTGGTTTAAGATGAATTAAACGAATATTCCAAGTATAAATAAATTGAAGGAAATATTTAGTTATTTGTTATTTGAGTTTTTTTAAATGATAATGGACTTATTATGCAAACATTTCAAAACTAAATAATAGAAAATTTAATTGTTGAATCGTAATTACCAACCTTAGTTTTGAAATTGTTTAAGCTTAAAGTTTGAAATATATTGAAATTGAAATGGTTTATTTAAAACTGAAAGTGAGTTGAAAGTTATGAATTGAGATTTAATTTAAAGCGGATAAAATTGTGAAGTCGAGGAAATTATTTTACTTTATAAAGTAATTTTAAATTCAAACTATTTTATTTTATATACTGTTTGAATATCCAAACCATTTAAGTTTTGAAAGTTATGGTTTAGAAGCTATGAAATTTGAAGTATTATGTTATGAAAAGTTATATTTCAAGCGTTTGGTTTCGAAATATTATAATTTTGAAAGTGCTATGATTTTGGAAAGGATATATTCAAAATAAAAATGATATTATATTGATTTAGGTTTTTATAAAAATGATGTCATATTGATTTGGTTTTTAAGACGGAAATGATATCATTTTTACATGGTTTTGAAATGGATATTATATTCTGGTTTTGAAGTATAAATTATTTTGAAATGGCCATGGTGTTATAATAACGTTTGGTTGTTAAAGAGATCGGAATCGGAAGTTGTCATATTCTCTGCCAACTCCGAAAACACTTTAACAGCAGTGTACGCGGTGGAGTTTCCAAAATGAAGTAGGATGGTGGCGGCGTTCCTTTGATGTATGAACTGGACCCGACTCCCGTGAGTTGGCATAAGGTGGCTAAAAGAGGAGCGATTCCGGGCCAGTGAGGTAGCTCCTCTTATCGGACACACTCCTTTGATATTATATTCTGACTTTGAGATTTATTTGGAGGCCTCTTTGGATTCTTAATTTTGGGGGTGTGGCTCGAGGTGGGCGGTAACTGCGCGCTATGCGTCTCCACCAGTCCGGATGGTAATTCGTATATCTACTCTGGCATTGCCTTCCGTGCCGTGTCACCTACCCTAGCAAACCTTGTATGAGTTTGGTTTTCTCCCATAGCCCGTGTGATATCCTCTGGTGGCTTCCCGATCAGGAAGGACCATGATACTGGATGGACTACTGGGACTATTACATGTTAAGGTGGAAAATGTAAAGCCTTAATGCTATTTAAAAGTAAGTTTATTTTGTTGTAGACATTATTATAATAGCGAAATATTACTACATAGTAAATAGTTAACGGATCCTTAGGAGATGTGAATTCCGAGCATCTCTTAAGTTACTGCACTCACGTTTGACACTGGATAGGAGATGTCAAATCCCGTAAACATCTCTGACGCCGTTCCACTCGTATTATTTACCGTTGATTTAACTTACATAAGATCTTTTAGTTCTGACTCTAGTGTTTTGTCTTTTAAATTCGCTCGGGTCAGTCTGAGCATTTCAGGATTTGAAGACCTTATTGTTAGAGGACGAAGAGAAGAATTATTATTACTATTTATTATATTCCATTACACTATTGTACTCCGCTGCATTAATTATAATTCTCTGGTATGTATAACTCTGATATGTATTGTATAAATATAATCAAATATTTTGTAAACAGCTTCATGAACTATTTATTTGATTATTATATTTTATCGTTCCGTTGCAAGATTCTGTTTTGTATTTTTTCTTTCTCTGCCTTTTCTTGTTCACCCCAATAACATTCCGTCCTTCTGTATGGTTTGAGTCTGACGTGTATGGTTTATCGTCGATTTAAAACGTACAAAAAGACGGGATGTTACATCCCTATCACAAATCTACTATGTTCCATGGCATTGATATCATGTGTATTGGTTTCAACTAGGTTGGGGTAGCAGTATGGGGTCGAAATGTGGCTGTCGAAAGTGTCGAAGCAACAATCCTTTACAAAACCGATTTTTAACTTTTTAAAGAAATATCATTCCAAATAACTTGCTTTATTTGTCAAAATACTATTGATTGCCAATTCTTTTCAAAATCATTTCTAAAAGTACTGCCGAATTCAATAATTAACAATTTAAAACATTTAGCAAATTGCCCCTTCTCCTTTTATAAACATAAAAAATATTTATGTCCCATCTTAAATAGTTTTATATCTTTAATTAAATACTTAGAAAATTTCTCTAAAATTCTCATAAATCACTTTTAATATGTTTTCTAACATATTTAAATTTTTGACCCAAAGCTTACATATAATAGCCGAAAATAATTTAAACCCAACTTAACCATTTTCTTTACCATAAAATTCATAATAAATCCATATGAACTTAAAAATTATGAAACTTGAAACTCATCTATAAAATAACGTTTTTGGCTTTGTATCAAAAATGCAAGCCATTTCGATGTTAATAGTTTTTTTTCAAAACCCTTTTAAAACTTGCCTTTTGAAAGCATTGGCAACCTTCCATTTAAAGACTCAAGTAAATGTTTCGAAAGCATTGGGGTACCAAACCTTCGAAACCTAAATTATATACCTTTCGAAAGTAGTAAAATTCCTTGCTCAAAACATACCTTTTGAAAGCATTGGGTCCAAGTAAAAGTTTGTGGAACATAGTTTCGAAACCATTTAAAACAATTCATTTCGAAACCTTTGGGTTTAACTTTCAATAGAACAAAAGGTCTTAAAAGAACAGGGGTGAAATCAACTCTTTCAAAAGCACTATTCCTAAGTAAAAGAAAGTAGACGGTTTCGAAACTAACCCTTTCGAAAGCATGGAGAAGCGGCTTCATAGTTTATGGCAAAAGAACCCCTTCGAAGACATTGATTCGAAAGGTTGAATGCAACAGCAGGGGTTTCGACCCCTTTGAATGCTTATTTTAAAACAAAAGGCGGCAACCTCTTTCGAAAGCCATTTTATAAAACAAAGGCGTTTTTGACTAAATCGAAAGCTATTTCCTTCGAAAGCCTCATTTTGTAACCAAAATAGTTCTGAATTATAAAAACCACTCCTACCCCTTTGAAAGCATGTTTCGACTCTATACCATCTGCCTATCCCCAATCCACTACATACCAAAACATTGACACCATGTGTATTGGTTTTGACTAGATTGGAGGTAGTAGTATAGGGTCAAAAGGTAGCTACCGAAAGTGGCGAAGCAACAATCCTTTATAAAATTGATTTTTAACTTTTTAAAGTAATATCTTTCCAACTAACTTACCTTATTTGTCAAAATACTATTGGTTTCCAATTCTTTTCAAAATATTTTCTAAGAGTGGTGCCAAATTCAGTACTTAACATATTAAAACATTTAGCAAATTGTCCCTTCTCTTTTTATAAACATATAAAACATTTAAGTCGTCGCATACCTTAAATAATTTTATATCTTTAATAAAATACTTAGGAAAATTCTCCAAGAATTCCCATAGATAACTTTTAATATGTTTTCTAACATATTTAAATTTCCAACCCAAAGTTAGCATAAAATAGCCAAAAACAATTTAAACCCAACTTAACCATTTTCATTACTAGAAAATTTGTAATAAATCCAAATTAACTTAAAAAATTATGAAACTTGAAATCCATCTATAAAATAATGTTTCCAATCTTATATCAAAAACGTAAGCCATTTGGATGTCATTTAATAGTTTCTTTTTGAATCAAATCTTATCACAAAATCTGTATGAAACAGCAAAAATCATCAACAAGCATATATATATATGTAACATCGTGCATTTTTATAAAATTTAATAATCAAATAACGATGAATAGTGAAAATTAACATTTTTGTAATTGTCAGAGTATGGCCTTGAAACTAATACCATTTCGTTCGTGGCGATTTTTTGATCAATTTACATATATAATATGCCACGAACAGAGTTCGTATGGAAAAGTTATTGACGTTCGAAGTTTTATATTGAGAAATAATTATACATGTAAATGTATGTAAATATATTTGTTATAAATAAATATACGTGCATATGAAATTTCAAAAATAACGCGCATTTGAATTTTAAAATAGATGCGCGCCAAAAAGGTAATTAATTAACATTGCCATCATAATGGAAATTAATAGATATCAATAATTAAAGTTAATTAATTAACATCAGCAAGCAATGTAACCAAAACATCTATTGGAGAAAATTAATTTACATTAATTGGTCATAGGGAAATTTTGTAAATTATAAACATTTTCAATTAATTCATAGGATATTTATAGAAGTAATAACAAATTTATTATGTTTGTAATGAATGTAAACTATTAACAGAATTAGATGTAAGAGGAAAAAAATGTATGTGGGGAATAATTAAATAATAACATACATATATTAATTTATAATTGATGCAACCAATTAATTAAAGATAATAAGTAAGAGTCAATTAATAAAAGAGGAAAACTTATATGTCAATTAATTTGGTAATGAATTGGCAATTTAAATACGTACAACTGATAAATGTGTGGTTTATTTGCGCATGGGAATTAATTTGGATATCGATTAAGATGGAAAAACGTATCAATTAATTAATTGGCAATTGCATGGGAGTTTTAAAAAGGGTGTCAATAAATCAAAGAATATGTCATTGTTAAAATAACTAATAATGTAAATTAATTAGCTAGAAGAAAAATGCCAGTTATAAGATTATTTGTTTCCAAGTTAAAAAGAAAAAAGAATTGGAATGTGTACAAACATCAAACAGAGTAATTAGGTTTATGATGAAGGTAATTTAGTAAGAATAAATTAAAAAGTATAGCTTTTATATACATTCAATTAACAGAGGTATTAATTGACGTGTGCAAATAGGTAAGAAATTATAATGTATAAGAATCAATTAATATAGGATATGCATTTTTATATATGTATGATCTAATTAATTGGATAATTAATGAGAAAATCTTATTTAGAAGGAAACGTGAATTAAAGGGTCGTATAACAAAGGAGTAAATGAATAACGTTGAAGAACTATACATTGTAAGCTAACGTAAACAAATCAATAAATGATGGGGAGGATTGTTTTTAGGGTTAGTCGGATGCTTCATAGTTGTTCACTACACTTATTAATTGAACGTAACTTAACCCTAGCCAAAACTATTTTCTCTGAATCAGCTGCTATCGTTCACAGCAAACTCCTCTTCTCTTCTCCCTCTTTCTTTCTCCTTTATCAATCAAATCTTTCTCCAAACTAAAATTAAGCAAGAAAATACATACAAGCAAATCAGAGAACTGCGCAAATAAGTCAGAGAATTTATAGCGAAAGAAAAAGGGAAAAAACAGAGATAAGCGTAGCAAATTAAAAGGGATAGAGATTGAAGCTAAGGACGACATGTCAGTGGATTTAATTATATATCTTTTACATTTATGATATATTATCATTAGATTCCCGTTAAATAATTTTATTCACTGTTTCAGTAATTAATTCTGTCAATTAGTTATGCTGAAACTATAAGAAATTTATCGTTATTTACATCTATTTAAAGTTAAAAGTTAGCCTAAATGCTAGCTTCTTTTTATTCCCTTTTTACGTGAATGATACAGTTAAAAAAGGAATTCGTAATTATGATAAAAATGGGAAAATACTTAATTTTAGGAAATTAGATGAAAAATATGAAAAGCTGGAATAAAGCTAGAAAAATAAGAATTCTGCGGTAAATTATGTTAAAACAGGAGTAATAAATTAGAGAAAAATCTAATAAATTGATTTGGGAGTAAGTGATAGATTAATTGGTTGGTTTAGAAAATAGGATACATTTCTATAGTTTAATATTTAAAAAGATAACGATAAACGTAATTGCAAGAATAAAAGAAAGAAAAAGGAAATTAGTATAAAATAGAGAAATCGCTATATTTTACATTATCCAAAAAGTAAAGAAATAATAAATGAAATATCTCATAGTTACGACTTATTGTTTAATTTTGTATTAAAATATGAAAATGGATTTTTAGTACCGTTTTCGTACCCAACCAAATAGAATAGAACTGCTTCCTAGAATAGAAGAAAATAAAGTAAAAAATTAAAGGAATTGAGTTAATTATTAAACAAAATTAGAAGTTATAAACCTAAAGAACCTAATATAACAGTAAATGGAAATAAAATGGTATATGTAGAATTAAGCATAAAAGTGTATATTTATCCATTCACCGGAACTCTAGTTCTGCCCCCTCCTCATAATATCCTACAATTTAGGTAGACGGTAGAAACTTCACAGCTTTAAGACGCTTGTTTAGAAAGTGTTATTATATTGGTGAGTATTACTTACTATTATATTTTAGTCAATTGCGCTGTGACATATTTAATTGAGCTCCGATATATTTGTCTTTGCCTATTTGTAGGATACCAAATACCCAACTCGAGATTCAGTGGGCTTGGGTTTTAGCTTTTTTGCGAAAAGTCCGGACCCACTGGAATTCTTGTGGTTACTATTTCCATTTAAATAATCAAAATATAGCAATATTCTTGCAAAATAAATTCAGATCTTATCTAGAAATCGAAAATAATAAAAATAAGATGTAATGTATTATTCACCTTAGCTTGATTATTAGAAAGGTTGAGATTTTCCCTTGAATTAATTTGATTAAGCTTCTTTCTTGAATTCTTGCTTAACTTCCTCTTGTTTTCTTCTAATGGTGGCCGACCAAGCTCTATATTTAATTTTGTTTTTGAACGTTGTAAATGAAAATGGAATAAGGGTTTAGGCTATAAGAACATAACATATTCCTATTTTGCCCTTACTTTATTATCTTTACTTATTTCATTTAAATTTTCATTTGTTCATTCATTCTTAAGGCACGACTACCTTACACTTATATGAATCTCAATCTCTTAACCACTTTAATATTTACATTATTCTATTTAATTTGCCTAATTAAATTTCCTAAATAATGTTATTTAAAATTAAGGGTGTCACACCACCTTGGTCATATTCATATCACACATAGGCTGAACATTTTTGCTTGCTAAAGCTTACAAAAACTTCATTTTTCCTATGGCTAAGCAAGGCCGTGTGCAAGTTATAGTGAAAGTTTGGTTCGATTCATGAATATTTGGTGAGTAAAGTTTTAGCCCTAGACTAAGTTTTCTAAACTTAAATACATCCTTGATTCATTTATCCTAAGGCTAAGCAAGGTCGTGTGCAAGTTATAGTGAAAGTTTGGTTCGTTTCATTAAATATCGGTGAGTAAAGTTTTAGCCCATAACTAAGTTTTCTAAACTTAAATATATGATTGACTTGTTGTGAAATATGATTTTTGTTTGGGAATAAATTGTGTTGACTTGGACGTACGTGTATGTGTTTGAATGAGATGACATATAGTATGAAATTTGAAAGTAGAAAAGTCAAGTTGGATGCAAGTTGTAATCTTGCTTTATATACGTTGTTATGGCATGATTTTATGTTTGTGATGTGGTTATGATGCGGATACGAATGTTATGATTTTGAACATATGATTGTATGCTATGAAGTTAGCACCTTTACTTGTTGATGCGACTTAGAATCCCTTACGTAAAATTTTGATCTTTGGTTTCTAAAGTTTCAAATATCTCAAGTTTAAAAACTTATTTAGTCTTCAAAAACATATCTTTGTGTTTTAGTAAAGTTTTCCTAAGGTTAAAGTCAAAGAAAAGACTTAGAAAACAAAACGTATCAATTTTGAAAATTGCGGGTCATATAGCGATAGTCGCTATAAGTATAGTTCGTGAAGATGAACTCTTTTTGAAATCTAAAAGTATTTTGACCTAGAAATTTCCTTTTGTAAAATATTATAAAACATAATTTAAGAAATTAAAAAAGTAATTATTGTTTAATTAATTAATAAACGTAGTATTTGATCATTAATTAACGAAGGTAATTATTACTTAAGTGGTAATCAAGTAAGTTAACTATAATTATTTAATTAATTTAAAGGTTAATTATTATTTTATTATTAGTTAGAAATTAATTACTATTTAATTATTTATTAAACATTATTTATTTATTTGTTTGTTTATTTAAAAGAGGGTTTAATTATTAATTAGTTACCGACTAAGTTAAATTTTATTAAGATTTTGATTAGGACTTAATTAAGATTTAATCATTATTAAAAAGGGGTTTAATTTATTATTTAATTAACTCATAAGGGTTTTAATTTTAAAAATCACTTTTTTTCTAAATATTGGTTTTGTTTATAATCTTTTCTCTCTTTCAAAAGTGTTTTATACCAAGGTGTTTCTTTGTCGATTACTCTTAAATAACCTTAAACAATTATGAAACCAATGCTAATGTGGTTACACATTTATGGAAAGTAAATCATCCCATAACTAGCACTAACTATCGATGAGTAGGCTAATCCTCTATCTGTGAGATCTAGGATTTATCTTCTATGCGAGGGATGGAGTAAGGCCGAAACATCGAAAATGTGATAAATATGTGAGGGCTAATTCCTATCATGGGTCATGTTTAAATTAACTCAATGGTTATCCATATGCGAACTCTGTATAATTACCCTAAGTAGCGGATTGTTCGCTATTTATAACTTGACCTATTTCAAATGCTTGTTGTAGACTTCCAAAAGAACCGAAATTGAATTAGCCAGAAATTATCACTTAGTTTGGAGACACTTGTGTCGGATAGGTATGATTTATCAAAACTACTCCAAACTAATAACATACGTGATGGATCGTTATGAAATATGCTATGGAAATATACTATGTTCCATGAGGATGATTCTAAATGGAAGATAGTAATTGTTAAATGTTTGTTCGATCTCGGACCAACTTATATGGATGAATGCTATCATCGAATGGATGCCAAAGGTCAGTGTTAGCATTCCAAGAGAATTTGCTAAATTTGAAAATCACTGCCTTGAGCCTCACACCCCAAAGGTGGCTAAAACTTGGTAGATGTGGTAAGGCTATGCGGGTCATGCCTAATAGGGTATGATCATCCCTTATCTAAAATCGATATTTATGTATGCTTCCGAATCCCTTTTTGGTTGTTGATCGCAGCCAAGGGATGATCATACTTGGTACTATCCAGTAAGAGGTAGGTCGATCATGTGTTGGTAGAGGGGCAGTTGTGTAACGACCCGTAAATTTTCGATAATTAAAATAGCTAATTTAATAAGATTTCGTGATTTAAGGTTAGAAAAAAAATTGTAATTCGTTTGGAATAATAATAACTAGAATGGAATGAAACAAATTTTATCTAAGTTAATTATTTATGAATTGAATGGAATCACAAATCAATTGAAATAATATGTAGTCAAAGGTAACTGAATGAATTTGTATTGTATAGGAAATTGTGACACTTGTTTGTAAATAATAAGCTTATAAGTAATTAAAAGTTAACGGTGATAATTATTTAAGTCACCTAATCATTTAGTTAGTCGAATTAAATTTGTGAACCAATTGCAATTGAAATGGAAGTTTATATGTTAGTTGAATGCATTATCTCTAACTGTAGTTAAATAATAATGTAGAGTTCATTTGATGTAATATAGTAAATCGACTGATAATAAAAAATTTATTTAAAAATTCAATATTGAAATCCGTCAAATATTGAACAATTAAATTGTTTAAATTTAATATTAGGAATTTATTGAATTAATTGAATAACGGGAATTGAATAACTGTTTTAATGAAAATGGTTGTTCTATAATCTGAATTTGTTAAATTTGATCAGTTCGTTTTGAATATTTCAAAAGATAGTGATTTAAGAATAATCAAATTGTTTAAATTTAATATTACAAATGTTTGAATAATTAAATTCCGAATTTGATATGATTAATTTGATATTGAAATTTAATATATGAAAATAGAGTGAATAATTGAAATTTGATTTAATATGATTCAGATTGGTTTCCAAAGTGAATATAAGTTATATTGGGATTATAATAGAGTTAATAAGATTTTAAAATTGGAATTTACTGGATAATTGAATAACGGGTTTAATATGATTAAAAATGATTTGTAAAATTTTATTTTATCATATTGGAGTTAGAGTGATGTTATAGAACTTTTAAAACTGAATTTAAAATTTATTTGTGAAAATTGAATATTTTAATATTTAATTATCGACTGAAAAATAGCCAATTTTTGAACAGTCTCAGAATTGGACGAAACTAGTTCCATTGGATCCGTAATAATTTGCTATTATCGGATTTCAATTTTCGTAGGAATCGGAGTTGTCGTTTGACCGTGTCAGCTCGAAACGCATCGAAATGGTTTTAATATTAATTTGGCGAGTTAAAATAGTCATTTTTCAAACAGTCTCGGATTTCGACGAAACTAGTTTCATCGGATCCGTAATGTGATATTATTGTAAGATTTTAAATTTCGTGTCAACTGGATTTATCGTTTGTCCGAGGCGAGCCAAAACGCTTAAAAATTCGTTTAATCGGTTTAATTTAAATTTGATCGTTTATTGCCGTAACTCGCACATATGATCGAATTAGGCCTTGAAACCTTTTCCATTGCGTCCGGAATAGGGGTATAACATTATAAACGCCTAGCGGCACGCCTCGATAGGGGTTCAAGATTTTAAGTTGCATAAATTAGGATATTTTGAAATTTAAACTTTATATTTTGACTGGTCAACCCTTCTTTTCAGCTGTAAATTCTACCTTATCCCTGTAGCTTTTCATTCACGTCTCTCTCTCCTTTATTCTACACGCAATGGCAGAAAATTAATAATAGAAAGAGAAAAAATGGAAACTTTGAAAAATCATAACTCTACTTCTACTCGATATAAAAATCCCATACAAGTTTCTAAATTCAAGTTTAAGCATGCTCTTCGATCTGGTATAGCATTTATTGGGTGCGGCTGCCGTTCTTTTTGGATGCCGTGAAGAGGTCGGAACTAGGGTTTATGATTTGGGGAGCAAGGGGCATCGAGGTGGATTTTGGAGCATGGATTCTCGATCAGGTGGTTGTTTAGCACCCTGGTGGTTGTTTTTGGAGAGCTCGGCGGCGTTTGGGGGGGTGCGACCTGCTCACGTTCATACAGGGGGTCTTTCAGTCGCGTTTCACTGGGGGTGGCCGAGCTTGCAATTTTGTGGTGGAGATGATGGAGGCTTCGAAGAGAAGAAGATTGGCGAAGACGGATTCGAGTTTCGTAAACTGTAGCTCCGTGTCACTCGAAATGTTGCACGCACGTGAATGGGTTTCTCTGTTTATGTACAGGCAATTGGCTTCAGGAGTTTGGGAGGGATGAAGTTTTGTGGGCCGGGCCTTTTGGGTAATGTTTTTTAAAAAAAAAAGAAATTAACTTGTTTTATAAATTCAAATGTCGGTAACTTATAAAATGTATAACTCTCACATACGATGTCCGATTGAGACGAGACTTTTTGCGTTGCGATCGTGATGACGAGAGCTTCGAAATGAAATTGGTTTGGATGGATTTGGAGATAATTGAAATTTGGGCTAAAATTGGAAGTCGTCCGGTTTAGTTCCAAACCGGAACGCCTCAATGACAACAGGAAAATCAAGGTGAGTGTTTTATAACGCTCACAACGTACTAAATATCTTTATGCTAGTTAAATTTGACATTATGTAGTGTTATGATTTTATTTGTCATTGGTTGATAAAATTTAATTGTCGTCTGAATTGTCCGTTGAAAATTTAATTGAACAGTTAAATTGAAATTAAAATTGAATTGCGATTAAATTACCTGACATTGATAACTATGAAATTGCCATGAATTGTATTGTCTATTGGATGATGTATTTCGATGGATGCTATTGGTTGATATTTAAATGTTTGGATGTTTATTTGCTTATATATATCCTGTTATGCATACATATGAAACTTTGATTTGATTTAAGTGACATATATTCATCCCTGACATCTAATTGAAATAAATAATCACTTGGTCATAGGATAGAAAATTTTATACGGACACCGAATTGGCTAAATTAATAATTATAAAAATCGTCGATTTGAAATTTATTTAAATGTTTGATTTAAAAGTTATAAATAGAAATCAATTTATAGAAATCGAATTTGTCAAAAAATTGAGTTTGGAATGTTGAAATAAATTTTGGTTAAAAGAAATTGGTAAATAATTTAAGTTGAGACTTTAAAATTTAAAATTTGGATATGATTGAATTTAGAAAATTTATTTATTTTAAAGATTGAACATTGTTTCGAGCTTTGAGTATTACTAAATAAAAGCGATATAAAAAGATAGTTTGAAATTGAGCTTGAAATTGAATCATATTTGTAATAGGGTTTTAAATTTGAATATTGAAAGATAATTTTGTTAAGTATTATAAATTGATATTTTGAAAAATCAAGCTCCGAATCGATATAAATTGAAATTGAATTAATTGAAGGTGAAGGTAGAATTAAATTGATTTTAAGTCAAAGTTGACATTGTTTTGAATTGAAATCGAAATTGAATCGGTAGAAGGGAAATTGAAATTGTTTTGAATTGGGAAGTTATAATTGAATGGTTTGGTTTTGAAGCTGTTTTATTTTGTTTTCCAAATTACTCAGTTATATAAACCATTTTGAATACTTAAACTATTTTAATCTATTTTTAATCTACTTAACCCAATTTAAATTATTTTAAACTAATTTATTTATTTCAAATCCATTTTAAGGTTTTAAGTATTTTTAACTATTTTAATTATTTAAACTACTTTTTAAACTACTTAAAACTATTTTCTAAAATTTCAAGCTAGTCAATTAGGTGAAATGTTTATGTTTAAATCTTGAATGTAAATACGAATTGGTTTAAAAGAAGTTGCAACCTAAATTGAAATTTGAAAGGATTTTGAAATCGAAATGAGATATTGAGGCGAAAAATTATTTTGAAACGGAATCTTACAATTTGAATAAATACAATGATATTTGAAATAGATTTGATTTTGAAGCGAATATGATATTTTGATATCAATTACGAATCGATTTGAAATATAAAAGAGCCAACGGTGTAATAATACGTAGTTATTAATGAGACCGGGATCGGATATGGACATACTCTCTGTCGATACCGAAAACCACTTTAATAACTACTATACGCGGAGTGTTGATCCAGAATGAAGTGGATGGTTTGGTGAACGCGTTGACTGAAGAAAGAGAACGATATTGGATGACCCCTGACATGACTAAAACCGGAGCCGCGTCGGGCCATTGAGGTTCGCCATCTCTAGCGGACACACTTCTTCGATACCTTATCTATTACATTTGTGATTCGATTTGGGTGCACCCCTTGATTTGGGAGTGTTGTTTCACGGTGTTGGGGTAGCTGCTGGCTATGCTCAACATCAGTCCGGATCACGCAACTACTAGTATGCTAGTTGGTATCGCCTCATGTACCTTGTCATACTGATCCTATTCGCGACCACTACGTTATGTTTTGTGTTATACCTATGGGGTACCCTCTGATAACCACCAGTTTACGGTGGGGCTTACGGTGCTGTATAGACTATTGCATTATAAAAATGTGTTAAGGGGGATTATGGTAATGTCTTAACGCTATTTTGATACTTTATATTACTGATAGGCATTATCTACTTAGCGTACATTACTACATAGTAGATAGTTTAACGGATCCTTAAGAGATGGAAAATCCCATAACATCTCTTGAGTTATTGCACGAACGTTGACACTGGATATGAGATGTCAAACCCCGTAAACATCTCTGACGCCGTTACACTCATATTTATTTACTATTGATTTAACTTTCATAAGGATATTTTAGTCCTGACTCGAGTGTTTTGTCTTTTCATTACGCTCGGGCCAGTCCTGAGTTTTTCAGATTTTTGAAGATCTATTCTGGAGGATGAAGACGAAGATTTGGTATACTATTAATATTATTACCCTTGCATCATGCTATCTGCTGCATTATTTTAATTGTTCTGTTGTATATGTATAACTCTGATAAATGTTGTATAAATAATTGTCAAAGTATAGTAAACAGCTTCATGAACTGTTTATTTGACTATTATATTTTATCGTTCCGCTGCGAGATTCTGTGTTGTTTCATTTCCTTTATTTCTCTTTCTTTTCTTTTCTTATTTACCCCAATAACCATCTGCCCTTTTGAATGGTTTGGAATCGACATGTGTATTTGATCGTCAGTTTAAAACTGTCCAAAAAGGCTGGTCGTTACAGTTGGTATCAGAGCTTTGGTTTAGCGATAACCTTAGCTTTGTGGGGTCTGACTCTTTATAAATAGGGTAGTAATACCCTATGATGAGTCGCTGAGTGTATATATATGAGAGAGCGTATTTGTTAGTGATATAAAATGTTTTATATTGTGTCGGTTGATTTGTCGAGTGGCTTATGGATTCTGGTCAATACGAGTAATTAACGTCATTGATAGGGATCTCTAAACACTTAAACAGAAAAATTCGACATAGTATTGTTTTGAGATTGGGTAAATGAAATAATTTTACTCTAATTATATTTTATATATATAAAGGATTAATTTTCAGAAATTATTGTGACTTATCTAGCTTACCTGGTTGTTAGGAATGAAAATGTTGGTTATTATCATTAATTGGATATTGTAATTTAATAAATAAGATGAAATACAAAATGAACAATGATACAACAACTTGTGGAATGTTTTAAGAAAAAAAATCCTATAAGAATATTTTATAAAGGTGACTTATGAATTAAAATAGATTTACATTGGAAAATATTGAATTTAAGACCCGGAGATTTTGGAAAATGGTTTTCAAAGCTTTGAAGAAATATATAGTAATATTAGTTGAAAATTGTTTATAGGAATATTTGAAAGGATTTTAAGAAGGAATGAATTAAGTACTCCTCTCTTATGTCGCTGGAAAATAATTTCGGTGATGACTGTGCAGCATCATCGACGTTCATTTTCGAGTCTCAAAGTGGGAGAGACTTCTAAGAAGCTTTGCTTTTCTTCGAAATTATTTTGGGTAAATGGATTTTGGTTTAAACTCCAAAGGTGTGATTTGATATATTAAAGATATAAGTGTATATGTTTATTTCAAATGATTTGAAAAGAACCGGGCATTTAAATTTCTAAGTTCTGTTAATTAATAATTTTCAAATTATTTGAATGAAATGTGAATAACCAGAATTTATAAAATAAGAGGATTAAGATATCTAAGCTTATTGTTTTGGGAAAACTTTAGAGTTGAAAGATAAAGAGGATTTAAATAAATTAAATTTGTGAACATTCTAATTAAGTAAAAATGAAATTCTATAAATTTGTATAATACAAAAATTACATTCTGATAACATATAACAAGACTTACCAAATGATAAAAGTTAAAATGATGTTTTGGATTTGTAATGAGATGTTGTACAAATAAACAGAACCTGAAAATAATTGAAGTATTCAAATAAGGAAAACTCAAAAGGAATTAAAATGTATATAAATGGAAAATTTGGTTGTGATAAAAATTATATATACTTAAATATAGCACGAAATGATGAATGAATAGATGGAACAAGTAAGTAAACTTAAGAAAGAAGACAATTGAATTGTATAATATTTTTTGTAAATTGGTTATAAACAATAAATATAAATTGCATAGAAAAATTTTGAATTTGTAACTTTGAGATAACTGTAAACTAAAAAAAAAGGTCATTTATGAGAAGTTAGACTTTTATAGAACGACTATAAATTAAAGTGATGATTAATAAGATGTTCCATAAATAAATTTGTTATTAACTAAAATTATGAAATTGAAGTAAATGTAAACAAAGGAATTTGTAATAGCTTAGAATCAATAGGGAAAAGAAATTGAGTTTAATTAAATTATTTAGAATGTTTAAAATGAACTTGAGTAAGCAAATTCTTTGATATGATGTTTAAGAAAAGATAATGTTAAAGAGTATGCTATGTAAAGAAATGAATATACTAACTGAATAATGGATTGTGAGTAATTAAGTGAAAAAAATAGAAGTCAATAAAATAATTTAGTATAGATAAATTGGATAGAAATCCATTGGAAGGTAATACGTGAGATTGTACGTATATTATTTTATTCGCATAACGATTTGATCCAAATTCGAGCACAAAATTTCGAGATGATTTATATCGATCCAAGTTAGGATTTTTCACTCGATTTTCGACGGCGAACCCTGAATATGGATTTTTAATTTGATTCTGGAATTCTCTATCATAGTATATGGCTATGCAAGGACAGTAACAGTTTTCAATCAAGGAACCAAATCTGAGTCCGCACTAGAGAGTCGGGTGAACGATACTAGTTGGAAGTGAAATTGTGTGATCGAATAAGCGATTAGATTGATATTGCTCACGGATGATATATGTACGGCTTACGGACTTAATTAAAAGTTAATTTTGGAAATTTAAGATGCTAAATATGTGAAGATAAATTTGTAACTTTTAAGATAACTATAAACTAAGAAAAGTCATATATAAGAAGTTAGACTTTTATGGAATGACTATAAATTAAAGTGATGATTAATAAAATGTTCTGCATTAATCAAATGTTCCGCAAATAAATTGGTTATTAACTGAAACTGAATATGAAGTAAATGTAAACAAAAAAATTTGGTATGGCTAAGAATCAATTGGAGTTGGAAGAGATAAACCAAATTGAATGTAAAATTAATAATTTGGTTATGTTGAGTATGATTTGGTTGTTATATGATTGTTAGTTGATTGTATGTAATTCATTAAGTGTTATTGAAATTGAAAGCTATAAATCATTGAAATCAAATTGGAAGTTAAATGAATTTAAATAGAATTTAATTTGATTCAAACTGGAAGTGAACTAATGTAAATATAAATTAGTTAATGTTAACTAGTTGAATTGAGAATGGATGTTAGTAAAATCCAACGTTAATGAATCAACTGCTATTAAAATTGAAAACAAAGTCAATAAATATTAATGAGAAGTGAATTTATATTGATTGGTTATGGATTCGTTGGATGATTGTTGGATGATAGTTGATTGATGGTTGCATTTGTTGTTTTGTTGCATTTTCTATGTTGGCACATGTAGTTTTTATGTTGCTATATGATGTATATTGATATTATTTTCATATATGCATGTTTCTCATGGTTTGTTGAGTGTTTAGTAGGTGCGGATTGCGCTTGCTTCACATTTGGAGCTCGCTTTCGTGTTATATTAGTCGTATATGCTCGCTAATAAAAAATATAAGGTACATGTTTATTTTATCATTGGATTTGGTGATTTTCGATGAGCCACTTGGCTTTTGATTTTCTTTTGTTGGTTTGGGGCCCGTAGAGGCGTTTTGTAGCTGTACCGATCGAGCCGCGCAAAGGAGACTCTGCCGAATTTTTTCGTAAATCCGAGTGTTAGAAAAAATTTCAAGTTTTAAAATTTTTTATAACTTGTTTTGATAACCAACTTTTAAAGTTAAGCCGTTTGGAGTAACTTAGTGGAAGCGTAGTTACGACTTTACAAATGGAATTTCATTGTTTTATGAGTTGGTAACTTTCAAATAAAATATATCTGATGTTGAATTCTATACTTAGTTCCTTTTCCTTTTCGGGGACGAAAAGTTTTGAGTGGGGGAGAGTGTAACGACCCGTAAATTTTCGATAATTAAAATAGCTAATTTAATAAGATTTCATGATTTAAGGTTAGAAAAAAAATTATAATTCGTTTGGAATAATAATAACTAGAATGGAATGAACAAATTTTATCTAAGTTAATTATTTATGAATTGAATGGAATCACAAATCAATTGAAATAATATGTAGTCAAAGGTAATTGAATGAATTTGTATTGTATTGGAAATTGTGACACTTGTTTGTAAATAATAAGCTTATAAGTAATTAAAAGTTAACGGTGATAATTATTTAAGTCACCTAATCATTTAGTTAGTCGAATTAAATTTGTGAACCAATTGCAATTGAAATGGAAGTTTATATATTAGTTGAATGCATTATCTCTAACTGTAGTTAAATAATAATGTAGAGTTCATTTGATGTAATATAGTAAATCGATTGATAATAAAAAATTTATTTAAAAATTCAACATTGAAATCCGTCAAATATTGAACAATTAAATTGTTTAAATTTAATATTAGGAATTTATTGAATTAATTGAATAACGGGAATTGAATAACTGTTTTAATGAAAATGGCTGTTCTATAATTTGAATTTGTTAAATTTGATCAGCTCGTTTTGAATATTTCAAAAGATAGTGATTTAAGAATAATCAAATTGTTTAAATTTAGTATTACAAATGTTTGAATAATTAAATTCCGAATTTGATATGATTAATTTGATATTGAAATTTAATATATGAAAATAGAGTGAATAATTGAAATTTGATTTAATATGATTCAGATTGGTTTCCAAAGTGAATATAAGTTATATTGGGATTATAGTAGAGTTAATAAGATTTTAAAATTGGAATTTACTGGATAATTGAATAACGGGTTTAATATGATTAAAAATGATTTGTAAAATTTTATTTTATCATATTGGAGTTATAGTGATGTTATAGAACTTTTAAAACTGAATTTAAAATTTATTCGTGAAAATTGAATATTTTAATATTTAATTATCGACTGAAAAATAGCCAATTTTTGAACAGTCTCAGAATTGGACGAAACTAGTTCCATTGGATCCGTAATAATTTTTTATTATCGGATTTCAATTTTCGTAGGAATCGGAGTTGTCGTTTGACCGTGGCAGCTCGAAACGCATCGAAATGGTTTTAATATTAATTTGGCGAGTTAAAATAGTCATTTTCCAAACAGTCTCGGATTTCGACGAAACCAGTTTCATCGGATCCGTAATGTGATCTTATTGTAAGATTTCAAATTTCGTGTTAACTGGATTTATCGTTTGTCCGGGGCGAGCCAAAACGCCTAAAAATTCGTTTAATCAGTTTAATTTAAATTTGATCGTTTATTGCCGTAACTCGCACATACGATCGAATTAGGCCTTGAAACCTTTTCCATTGCGTCCGGAATAAGGGTATAACATTATAAACGCCTAGTGGTACGCCTCGATAGGGGTTCAAGATTTTAAGTTGCATAAATTATGATATTTTGAAATTTGAAATTTATATTTTGACTGGTCAACCCTTCTTTTCAGCTGTAAATTCTACCTTGTCCCTATAGCTTTTCATTCACGTCTCCCTCTCCTTTATTCTACACGCAATGGCAGAAAATTAATAATAGAAAGAGAAAAAAATGGAAACTTTGAAAAATCATAACTCTACTTCTACTCGATATAAAAATCCCATACAAGTTTCTAAATTCAAGTTTAAGCATGCTCTTCGATCTGGTATAGCATTTATTGGGTGCGGCTGCCGTTCTTTTTGGATGCCGTGAAGAGGTCGGAACTAGGGTTTAAGATTTGGGAAGCAAGGGGCATCGAGGTGGATTTTGGAGCATGGATTCTCGATCAGGTGGTTGTTTAGCACCTTGGTGGTTGTTTTTGGAGAGCTCGGCGGCGTTTGGGGGGGGGGGGTGCGACCTGCTCGCGTTCGTACAGGGGGTCTTTCGATCGCGTTTCACTGGGGGTGGCCGATCTTGCAATTTTGTGGTGGAGATGATGGAGGCTTCGAAGAGAAGAAGATTGGCGAAGACGGATTCGAGTTTCGTAAATTGTAGCTCCGTGTCACTCGAAATGTTGCACGCGCGTGAATGGGTTTCTCTGTTCGTGTACAGGCAATTGGCTTCAGGAGTTTGGGAGGGATGAAGTTTTGTGGGCCGGGCCTTTTGGGTAATGTTTTTTTTTAAAAAGAAATTAACTTGTTTTATAAATTCAAATGTCGGTAACTTATAAAATGTATAACTCTCACATACGAGGTCCGATTGAGACGAGACTTTTTGCGTTGCGATCGTGATGACGAGAGCTTAGAAATGAAATTGGTTTGGATGGATTTGGAGATAATTAAAATTTGGGCTAAAATTGGAAGTCGTCCGGTTTAGTTCCAAACCGGAACGCCTCGGTGACAACAGGAAAATCAAGGTGAGTGTTTTATAACGCTCATAACATACTAAAATATCTTTACGCTAGTTAAATTTGACATTATATAGTGTTATGATTTTATTTGTCGTTGTTTGATAAAATTTAATTGTCGTTTGAATTGTCCGTTGAAAATTTAGTTGAACAGTTAAATTGAAATTAAAATTGAATTGCGATTAAATTACCTGATATTGGTAACTATGAAATTGTCATGAATTGTATTGTCTATTGGATGATGTATTTCGATGGATGCTATTGGTTGATATTTAAATGTTTGGATGTTTATTTGCTTATATATATATCCTGTTATGCATACATATGAAACTGTGATTTGATTTAAGTGATATATATTCATCCCTGACATCTAATTGAAATAAATAATCACTTGGCCATAGGATAGAAAATTATATACGGACACCGAATTGGCTAAATTAATAATTTTAAAAATCGTCGATTTGAAATTTATTTAAATGTTTGATTTAAAAGTTATAAATAGAAATCAATTTATAGAAATCGAATTTGTCGAAAAATTGAGTTTGGAATGTTGAAATAAATTCTGGTTAAAAGAAATTGGTAAATAATTTAAGTTGAGATTTTAAAATTTAAAATTTGGATATGATTGAATTTCAAAAATTTATTTATTTTAAAGATTGAACATTATTTCGAGATTTGAGTATTACTAAATAAAAGCGATATAAAAAGATAGTTTGAAATTGAGCTTGAAATTGAATCACATTTGTAATTGGGTTTTAAATTTGAATATTAAAAGATAATTTTGTTAAGTATTATAAATTGATATTTTGAAAAATCAAGCTCCGAATCGATATAAATTGAAATTGAATTAATTGAAGGTGAAGGTAGAATTGAATTGATTTGAAGTCAAAGTTGACATTGTTTTGAATTGAAATCGAAATTGAATCGGTAGAAGGGAAATTGAAATTGTTTTGAATTGGGAAGTTATAATTGAAATGGTTTGATTTTGAAGCTGTTTTATTTTGTTTTCCAAATTACTCAGTTATATAAACCATTTTGAATACTTAAACTATTTTAATCTATTTTTAATCTACTTAACCCAATTTAAATTATTTTAAACTAATTTATTTATTTCAAATCCATTTTAAGATTTTAAGTATTTTTAACTATTTTAATTATTTAAACTACTTTTAAACTACTTAAAACTATTTTCTAAAATTTCAAGCTAGTCAATTAGGTGAAATGTTTATGTTTAAATCTTGAATGTAAATACGAATTGGTTTAAATGAAGTTGCAACCTAAATTGAAATTCGAAAGGATTTTGAAATCGAAATGAGATATTGAGGCGAAAAATTATTTTAAAATGGAATCTTACAATTTGAATAAATACGATGATATTTGAAATGGATTTGATTTTGAAGCGAATATGATATTTTGATATCAATTATGAATCGATTTGAAATATAAAAGAGCCAACGGTGTAATAATACGTAGTTATTAATGAGACCGGGATCGGATATGGACATACTCTCTGTCGATACCGAAAACCACTTTAATAACTATTATACGCGGAGTGTTGATCCAGAATGAAGTGGATGGTTTGGTGAACGCATTGACTGAAGAAAGAGAACGATATTGGATGACCCCTGACATGACTAAAACAGGAGCCGCGCCGGGCCATTGAGGTTCGCCATCTCTAGCGGACACACTTCTTCGATACCTTATCTATTACATTTGTGATTCGATTTGGGTGCACCCCTTGATTTGGGAGTGTTGTTTTGCGGTGTTGGGGTAGCTGCTGGCTACGCTCAACATCAGTCCGGATCACGCAACTACTAGTATCCTAGTTGGTATCGCCTCATGTACCTTGTCATACTGATTATCCTATTCGCGACAACTACGTTATGTTTTGTGTTATACTTATGGGGTACCCTCTAATAACCACCAGTTTACGGTGGGGCTTACGGTGCTGTATAGACTATGGCATTATAAAAATGTGTTAAGGGGGATTAAGGTAACGCCTTAACGCTATTTTGATACTTTATATTACTGATAGGCATTATCTACTTAGCGTACATTACTACATAGTAGATAGTTTAACGGATCCTTAAGAGATGGAAAATCCCGTAACATCTCTTGAGTTATTGCACGCACGTTGACACTGGATATGAGATGTCAAACCCCGTAAACATCTCTGACGCCGTTACACTCATATTTATTTATGATTGATTTAACTTTCATAAGGATATTTTAGTCCTGACTCGAGTGTTTTGTCTTTTCATTACGCTCGGGTCAGTCCTGAGTTTTTCAGATTTTTGAAGATCTATTCTCGAGGATGAAGACGAAGATTTGGTATACTATTACTATTATTACCCTTGCATCATGCTATCTGCTGCATTATTTTAATTGTTCTGTTGTATATGTATAACTCTGATAAATGTTGTATAAATAATTATCAAAGTATAGTAAACAGCTTCATGAACTGTTTAGTTGACTATTATATTTTATCGTTCCGCTGCGAGATTCTGTGTTGTTTCATTTCCTTTATTTCTCTTTCTTTTCTTTTCTTATTTACCCCAATAACCATCTGCCCTTTTGAATGGTTTGGAATCGACATGTGTATTTAATCGTCGGTTTAAAACTGTCCAAAAAGGTTGGTTGTTACAAGTTGCGATTGTTGCCCTTACAGTACATTTTATGTAGGGACGTATCGTTCAAAAGGTAATCCCTTACCTTGCCATTGTTGGAATCCATTTTCCACTACAAGCCTTGTGGACTTAGTTGTGCCCGACTACTGAAATGTGAGATGCAAACATTTCGGTTATGTTAAATATTTACCTTTAACCATAGGCATTATGATAATATCGAAAGATTTTCTACAAAAATGTTTTGGTTATCCTATGGTAAAAACTCGTTCGTGTTTATGTTCGGTGCGGCCTACGAGATACCTCTAGTTTGAAGGTTTTATAAAGTTAAAAACTTATGTTTTACTCACACCATACCCATGTCTGACCTGAAGTTTTATTTCTTTTTCTTAAACTCTTGGGTACTCAAATTTTTATGAGTAGCCAAGTAGTCATGTTTCTTTGGAGCAAATTAGGGAAGCAGTAAGGACCAGGAGTCTTCATCATTATCCAGTAGTAGTCTCTATTTTTGTTATGTCTTGTATATTATGTATTAGTAGTATGGGTAGGTTGATATAACTGTCCTTGGACTAGAATAGTACTTATTGTAATTTTGATGTAGTATTTTGGAGTAACCATATGTGTTATTCTATAATGGTGTATATGTAACTCTGATGTTGTGAGAAAAATCTGTGTTTGTTTCCTTGTCTTTAATTTTCTTTACCCCACGACCTATCTTTTGGATACTTAGATGATCAGCATATGAATACCAAGGATGTGTTAAGTGTCATCTTTGGGTGTAAAAAAGGAAGATCGTCACACTTGGTATCAAAGCTTAGGTTGAGCAAACACCTGGGCCTTCGTTGGGTTCAACTCTTTAGAGATAGGGTTAGTAGTTGACTAGAATCGGTTTAATCTTTGACATTGCATTTTTGAGTTGTTCTATTCAGCATTTATATGTTTGGTCCTCTTTTTCCCGAAGATAATCTCGTCTATGTATTCTAAAGATATCTTACTCTATTCAGATAGTAAGAATGAGTATGAGGAAGGGACGAGGAAGAGGTAGCATAACAACCATAAATGGTCAAACCCTGAATGTTAGAAGAGTTGGAATAATAGAAGAAGCGGCCAGTGTAGTCCCAAGTAAACTTCACAACTCTATACAAGGACTTCACAAGCCTAGAAGGAAAACCGTTCAACGGTACAGAATCCATCATTGAACTACAATCTTGGCTACGGTCTTGTGAGTTGATTTTCAAGGGTTAGCATATTTTGATGATCGGAAATGCTTCTTGGAATCATGGCAATTGCAAGAGGGGACAGCGGCATGTTGGGATTTTATCACCATAAATGTTTTAGAAGATGAGTTATCATAAACTAGGTTCAAAGAAGTATTCAAAGACTAATACATGCCACCTGCAAGAAAAACTTGACTGTATAGAAGTTTCATGGATCTTAAGCAAGAAGACTTGTCGGTTGTAGAATATCATGCTAAGTTTAATGAGTTATCTTGTTTCGGCCCTGGACTTATTGACATGCCGATAAAGAAGAATAAGATGTTCTTATTAAATATGGGAGAAGAGTTCAAATGATGACCGCTCATATAAAGGAATCGTTTATGGATTTAGTAGACATGGCATTAAAATATGAAGTGCATTGGAAGAAGAAGCCATCGGTAGCATCAGTACCCAATGGCAGTATCATTAATCCAGACAAAAGGAATCCGAATTGGAAAAAGAAGGGAAAGGGAAAACCAGTAGGAGGAAATCAAGGAGACAAGTTCAAGGATGTTACATGTTTCAAGTTCAATCAAAAGGGCATATTTCACCACATTATCGGCAAACGAAAGCTATCTCTCTAATGTTTCAGAAGATGCTTTATTACAATTGCCATCAGCCTAGGCACATGATTAAGGGTTGCCCATTGATGAAAAAGGGGGAGCAAGCTAAAGTTTATGCTATGAAAAACAAGCCCTCAACTTCTGAAGATATTAAAGGGAAGGGAATCTTGGAAGGTAATTTATCTATTAATGATATTTAGTTCAAGTTTTATTTGATACCGGAGCTTTCCATAGTTTCATTTCTAAGAAATTGGTTGGCATATTAGGACATATCCCGGTATTGGTAGAAACCCTTCTCAATGTATCAAACCCCATGGGCGACACAACTAATCTAAGCTTGATTTGTGAGAATGTACAAATTTGCTACCTAACCCACTATTTTTCTTGCGGCTTATTTGTTTTGGATTTTAAAGGGTATGATGTTATACTTGGTATGGATTGGCTAGGGAAAATATGGTTGTTTTAGATTGTGTTGGGAGAACTATATTATTAAGGGCCAAATTTTGAAAAATTGTTGAGGTGTCGTGTGAAGAACCTTGCAAAAGAATGAGTATTTTTCTTTATTCCTTAGAATCATCCCAAGAAGAGCTAGGGTTTAAATTAGTGGTTAAATATTTCCCTGATCATTTTGAACCAATTAGCAGTTTGCCTCCTCATCGAGAAATTGAATTTCATAATGACCTAGTCCCCGGCGTAAGGCCTGTTATTCAACCCCTGTGTAAAATGGCTCTGTGATAGAAGTGGGAGCTAGTAAGTCAAACCGATCATTTGTTAAGAAGTGGATTGATTAGAAAAAGTCATTCGAGTTGGGGATCAGCTGTAGTTTTGGTAGCTAAGTCCAATGGTTCGTTAAGATTGTATGTGGATATAGGGAATTAAACAAGAAGACCATTCTGAATAAGTATCTGTTACTCCAAATAGATTATATGTTTGACCAACTTTACGGGGCTAGAGTATTTTTCCAAATTGGCCTTGCTACAGGTTTTTATCACTTAAAGGCAGCACAGGATAACTGCTTTTAGAGGGCCAGACTTTTTCTATCAGTGGTTGGTTATGCCTTTTAGGCTAACCAATGCACCTGCACTATTCGTTGATCCTGTGAATTTCATTTTTAAGTATTTGTTAAATAAGTTTGTGTTGGTTTTCATCGATTACATTTTTATCTACTCAAAGACTAAATGAAGACCACAAACACCCTTTAGAAGTGGTGTTAAAAAAGTGAAGAAAATTTTTAAAGTTAAGTTTTCTAAGTACCGCTTTTGGTAGCCAAAGGTAAGATACCTAGGACATATTATACTGGCTAATGGCATCTCAATTGATCTGACTAAGGTAGTGTAACATCCCCTACTTGGCGGTCCAAAACTAATGGCTATAGATGCTGCAGTCATCCATAATTATTAATACTCGATGACCAAATATGGTAATGTTAGATACATTGATATGTAGAGACACATGTATATGGAAAAAAATTTAAAAAAAAAAATCAAACAAGTTTCATATTCCATTTCAAAACATTTCAAATTCATTACACAATCCCACAATCATTAACCACGTTCAGAAAAAAATATTTAGTACAACATACGTAAAGAGCAACATATGAAGATGCCTCATTGGATGATCAGAGTATGTATAGACAATTTAACAACTTTTTCATTACAACAATAACATATCGGAATCGAAATAAAAGAGAACTCTAGATAACTTCCATGCCTCATGCACGTCATAAGAAGCTTATTCATCTAACGAGGTACCTAAAAACCTCAACTCTCAAACAACTCAAAATCAATTGAGTACCCTAGAGTTTAAGGGGAAAACATAAACTTCGAGTTAGATATAAAGCCTGGTATGAATAGTAATCTACCATCTGAAACGATTTAGATATTTAGTGAGACCACGCTACTTAGCGGAACGGGTTTTATCCTTACTAGTATCCTAAAACCTTTATAAAATCATATACTATGCTCCTGCATCCACAATGGTTAAAACAATTCAAAATAATATGTGATGTTTTGCAAAACAAGTGAATAAATTCTGGATTACCCATCCTCATTCATTTTGACTATCTGTCTCGGTTATAGTTTCTAGGATTGCTATTAACTAATAGTTTTCATGGGATGGCCAATAACTGGTTAAATGTTTATGGACTCCTTTTCCAGTTTCATAGTTTTCATGAGATCACTAAGAACCTATTGGCTCCTGCCAATATATTTACTGTTTCATTGGTTTTCTCTGAACCTATTGGTAACCTCAATATTTTTTTCTCTTATCCTAGTTTTCATGGGTTGATTAGGAGCCTATTGACATCTTTCAATATCTTAATCTAGATATAGTTTTCAAAGGCTAACTACAAACCTATTGGCTCCTGCCAATATCAAATTATAGTTTTTATGGGCTAACTATGAACCTGTCTTTCTGACATCTTCATTTATACATAGTTTTCATGGGCTTACTATGAACCTATTGGCCCCTGCCAATATCTTTTCCTATACATAGTTTTCATGGATTTATAGTGAATCTATTAGCCCCTACCAATATCTTCATTTAATATTTTAACATGTGGAAATTAGCCACAAGGGCCTCTTTAGCAAGTGGAATTAGTTTCTAAGACACACAACTGAAATAATTACTTCCAAGGACAAAACACAAAATAATTAGTTTCTAGGGCCTAAAAACCTATGAAATTATGTCCTTAAAAGTAATTAGACTGCTGATTTTGTCCTTGAAAGTAATTATTCTGTTGACTTTGGCCTTGAAAGTAATTTCTTTGAATGTGTGTCCTAGAAACTAATTGGACTGCAAAGTTTGTCCTTCTGGTGAAAGCCCCTTTTAACATCCTATATTCTAGTCTTTCTGACCTCCTAGAGCAATTCTACTCATTCAAAAGTTAACTTAATTTATATTCACTACTAGGTCAACCTAGCAGGTTATTTCGCCCTTCCTCAAAATACAGTTATGGGTCTGTTACATTATGAACATATACATATATGAAGAAGCAAATAAATATCTTTTCAAAACATTAGGCTCATGCCTTTCAAAACACTTTAAAATTTCTCTTTTGAAACCTTTCAAATGTAATAAAGTATTACTTATTAACATTTAGAAGCATAGCTTCGAAACCATTGAAAGAACCCCTTTCAAAACCTTTGGAAATATCTCTTCCGAAACCATTGAAAGATCTCTTTCAAAACCATTGGATTTATATTTAAATATATTATTTGGGTCAAAGTGAATATAACAAAAGTATATCTTTCGAAACCATTATTTATCACATAAAAGTATTAGTGAAAATTTGATGGTGTTGGCACCGTCCCTTTCGAAAGTTTCAAAACATTTAAACCAAGACACTGAAGGATAGCAACGGAACCCCCATTCAAAGCCGTTGCCTTTGAAACCCATGAACCCTTTCGAAAGCATTTAGGAAATGGCTTAGTATAAATTTAAAACAAAAACTACCCTTCCAAAGCATTGATGAATTTAATACACTCGAAAGATATAGAAACGGCAGCAGAGTGTCGACTAGGTCGGAACCATCATTTTCGAAAGCATTCTTTTATAAACAAGGGTCTTAGTAGAAAACTCTACTTTTAAACAAAGAAAGGCGACAACAAGATCGAAAGCAACTGGGTATCGACTAGGTCGAAAGCACCCTTCAAAAAAAAGGCAGGCACATATTTTATAAAATTAAACAACGGTTTCGTCTCTATCGAAAGCAATGCTTTCAGTACCCTGCCTTTCGCACTTCAATAATCCACTTCGTACCATTCTCATTGATACCATGTATCACAACCCAAATTTCAGCGTTTGAAAATTGACACCCGTACTTCATTTGTACCCGAATGTCGTAGATTCAACCGTTAAAATCTGACTCATGCCAGAGCTTATAACACACTAAGTACAACAACACAGCGGAAGAAAATGAATAACGTATCATTGATACAATAATGAATACAATATCTAATACAATATGAATCCTAACAATATCAGAGATAAATATAAAATAGCGGAAAGACAAGCATTGATAGAGAAACTCCAAAGAAAACTCTAACACCAACTGCATCTGCAACTCCAAATCAAAAGCTCCAAAAACTCCAAAGACTAGATCCACCAACATGCTTTCCAAACGCGAAGCGAGAAACCCTGATCACGTTGTACTGAAGCAAATCCGGTCAGATGCTGAAGAGTAGCAAATGCGATCACCAAATTCAAAGGCTGGATGCTATCGAATCTACACCTACTATTTGATTATCTGAAAAACCCAACTCTAGACTGCCCGTGTGGAAAATTATGGACACCCAGAGTTTAGGAAGAAAACAATAAACTCTGGGTCGGTCATGGGACTGGTATGAGCAAACAAAAACAGTTTATCTTTAAAACAAATAACAAAAAAAATTGAAATCCGCAATGCTTTTTGGAAAATGAAACTACCATAAGGCCTCCCGCCGCACACACCTTGCAAACGCAGAATTGGAGAAGGTTTCTCCTTATGATAGTCAAAAATGCTTGATACGCGAAACCATGTGATATTATTATTAGTGCATAGTGGGAAACATTTCGAAAGTATAATATTAATCTTAGCCAGCATACAACCATTATTTTATGCCTACTATATCTACCATGTTCAATAGCAGGTTACCTCCACATTCCATGGCAGGTTATACAACTAAAACCATACAGGACGCGTATTGTTTCTTTGGATTTTCCAACAAATGGTCAGGCTAAGGAACTTCCTATTGCCACATGGGAATGCCTCTGAAGGGACGCCCCGAGAACCTACCTAGTTCTCTGCCAATACAAGACCGGTTCACCCCCTTCCCTGGAGTAACACCTAAAGATATGCCATCTCCGGTCGTAACCAACCTTAGTCCGAGCGCTCGACACCAACGACCACAAAGTAATGTATTTGCAGTAACCACATAGGTTAAATATCTGGGCTCTATACCATGTATCACCTCTATCCAGAAGAGATGGACATACCCTAAGGGCGCCACCCCTGAAACCTTGCTGCATCCTTCCTGTTTCGACCATTTTCGAGGTGTGAGGTCCTGATGCAATCTCGTCCATAAAGGTACGCTTTTCACAAAGCCATGCTTCGATCAACAAATGATCAGCAGCACTTCGTATGCCACATTACCAAATTGGGAATGTATCACTAGTAACCATCAACTACATAACCTCTGAGCTCATACGTCTCAGAGAAGGGTGTTAAGCTACGAGAATAAATCTCCGCCGCCAAACAGAAATGTATTTGATAGAAACCAGTTTTACATCTCAAAGTGTAACGTCAGACACACAACCATACAAGTCTGTTCCTAGTTTGAACAAAACCGAAGACACTTCCAAAGATGCCCTTGCAATCCGAGTATTCACAATCCCGATTGGACTCCCCATCACATATGGAGATCTCTATACCGTAGCTACTCAATGTAGAGTTATTCGATGGGTTATCCCTTCGTTCTCGAAAACACACGGTCTTCACCACCGGTCTTAAAATGTTATCCGTAACGTCGTATCATTATTCAGAATGGGTTATATGACACAAGGTTCTCTTTCGGCTAAACCGAATAATGAGTGCAATATTTAAAAACATATGGATATTGGGATTTCAGTTAAGTCATAACTTTAAAACCTAAAACATTTCTTTTCAAATGGTTTAAACAAATTAATATTTCCAAATCTTTAAACAAAAAGATCCACTTCACAAAGTTCACCCATTTTTCACAAAGATCCATTCTCTGATTTCAAAACAATTTACATTCGAATTGGATTAACTCATCCAATCTTTAAACCAAAGATTTAATTCATAGCTTTCAAAAAACACTTCCAAAGAATCATTCATAACTTGGAAAAACATTTTCATTTCAAACTTGTAATCCCTTTAACACAAATTGGAAATTCTTTCCTTATATGAAAGCTTTTATTATTTGAAAACAAATAGTTTTCGTTTTGGAAAAATCCAATTACATTTATACAAGTTAAATCCCTTGGGTTAAATTTAAATTCTCAAAACAATAATTTTAAAATGGTTTAAACCCATATAAACACATTTATAATTTATATAATATTTTTAAACCACAATTTCTAAACATAGAATTCAATTTCAAATTTTGAATTCAAATTTAAATCAAATTATTTAAATTTCAAAACTTAATCAAGTTATTCCAAATAACTTTTATCCTCAAGACTCCTTTTCAAAAGCTTTTCATATTTAACCTAAATCCATTTCCAAAACCATTTAAATTCAAAATTCAACTTTCAAAAATAATATTTAGATTTCAAAATATCTATGACTTAACCGATTTCCTCGTGCAATCCATATTTGTGTGTGTATAGTGTAGTCCAGGGGTTTCACACAATAGTACAATATCACCAATCATCACAGATTTAAGCACATCAATATCAATAAGTGGTATATTCCTATAGCGATTATCTTCTTTTACAGATTCACAGATAAACAATATACATTCATCACAAATAAATAAATAAATTACATTTATCAAAGCTCAATTCATATCACAAAACATCACGCAGAAGAGATATCAAACAATTCAGCATTAAAATCTAAACATTCATAAGTAGGATCAATTAAGCATCTGATTAAATCAGATTAATTAGTTATCCAGGTTAATTAACACTAATTAATTATAAACTATTTTAATTAGTTATCCTTTAATAATAAATTAATTAACCTTTAATTATTAATTAATTAATCTTAATTAATAAATCAATTAACCTTTAATTATTAATTAATTAACCATAATTAATAAATCAATTAACCTTTAATTATTAATTAATTAACATTAATTCATCCCTCAATCATTAATTAATCTTAATTTTAGGTAACTAACCTTTAATTAATAAATTAATCACCTTGATTAATTATCCTTAATTTTAGATTAATCATCTTAATTAATCTTTAATTACTTAATTAATTAGTCCTTAATTATCAATTAAATAAATCTTTAATTAATCATAATTCTAATTATAAATTAATTTATTCTTAATCCTTAGTTTATTAATTCATTAATTACTCATTAATTACCTTATTAATAAATTAATCTTAAATCATTAATTCCTAATTAACTTTAAGATAAAACTTTTCCTTTATAAATTACCTAAACACATTATTCAAAAACATTTAACTTTAATTAACACTTAATTATATTTTAAAAATTAAGTTTTAAATGACTTAAAGATTAACTTAACAAAAATTAAATTAAACAAATCATATTATTCTTAATCATATATTAAAGAAAATTAGATAAGGTAAAAGAACGTATATTCAGAAAAGTTGAAATCACATTCGTTTAAAAAAATTAAAACCCTTTGCTTTTAAAAACTTAGAAACATTATTTTTGAAAACAATGACATTTTAAGCTTTAAAACTTTAAAAACTATTCACCCTTTAATTAACCAGGCAACTTAAAAAACCCAAACCATACACAATTACTCCCCGTATAAACCCCGATTAAACAAAACTACACACACGAGACACATGCAAAAACATTACAACTTCGAGACGAACATGAGACAACCTCGAAGAAATTTCCGAGCCGATACTTCATCCCCGAAGACTTGAACTTCATCAAATCCCCCAACGTGCACCGTGCACGTGCGCCAATAACCGGACCACTTCAGATCATCACCGAGGCATCCAACAAGTCGACGATCACCACCTCGTCCTTTCCGACCTTACAAATCCACGAATCCCACAACCAATCAGAAACGAACCCCTTGATCGAAAACTGGAAAACACAACCCATCGGAAATCCAACCTTAGCGATCGCCTCCGACAACCTGAACTCACGCCGAACCCAATCATTGTGACGTCACGTCTCCTGCAATTATTTCCCCTATCGCAATTTAGTCCAATGCGCCATAGTCGCCGATATCACTTCGACAACCCACCTGACAAAAGACTATACTCAAACCCTAGTTCACCGAACTCAGGAAACCACGGCGAGTTAGAATTTTTCTGATCATTTTTCTGATGATCACCGATGCTCGAGCTATCTTCACCAAGAATCACGACAACTCATTTGCTATAGATCACCGGAAATCGGCAAATTCCCATTTACCATTCAACTTTAAATTTCTCGAACGAGGCTATGTTAAAAATCACGATTCTTTCTTTAAAATTCATGATTCAGGATGACTAACAAGATTATGTGATCGAAACTCAGATTTAAATCAATTAAATTTGAAAAAAATTAGATTCTACTGTATTTTCTCTTTTCCAGTAATTCTTTAACTAATTATACTTATAGTTAATTTTAAAATTTAGTTTACATTCTTACCATCATCATTTATTTAAAAATCAAAACCTCAAATTGATGGTATATCAAGAAATTGGATTTAATTTAAATGTGATGGAACCTGAATACAAAGAGATATGTATATTTATGTATATACAGACATATACACTCTGATATTTTCATCAATACAAACATGCAATGATAATTTCAAACACAAGCATTAGAATACTCATCACACAATCAAAACATAACATGTTTAAAATTTAAAGGGGGTAGTTTACTCACCTGTCACCTGAGAACAGAGACAATCTTGAACCTGGAAAGTGTTTATCACTTTAAAACCTAAAACTTTGTTTTGTTATATTTTTGACACTGGGACTTGGATTGATCCATGATTAATAAAACTGAATCGATGCAATGCCAAATCTAGAAATTGATGATTTGTACTGAAGCTTGGATTTGATTTGTTGAGTTGTTGAATTTTCCTGGAACTTGATTTTAATATTGAGATGCTTCAGTTTTGTTTCTCCTTGATCTTTTGCATTGATTTCTTGCTTCCAGGCTTGTAATTGTTTGTTTTAATCTTCATCTCCTCAGGTTGAAGATGTTTGCTTTTGAGTCTTGGCTTCCAAGTTGAAGAACTGAAAACAGAATTTTGATTTGTTTTTTTTGTTTTTTTCTTTGATTTCAGGTTTCTGATCTTCTTTTTCTTTTCTTTACTTTTGTTTGTTGTTTCAGATTTTAATTCGTGATTTGTTTCTCAGGTTTGAAGTTTAAACTGAGATTAAGTGTCCAGGCTCCTTCTTTTTTAAAAAAACAAACTTATGTGTATGTTTTTCATATTTTAAAATTTAAGAGAAAGAAAAATTATTTTGCCACTTGTTCTCTTTATTAACACTTGTAAGTTTACATCCTACTTATTAAACATTTGTCACAACATGATTTTTAAATTTTTTACAATTAAGTAGATTTATATTTAAATCCTTTTCTTTATTTTATTTATAAATTATGTTTTAACCCTTTCACTTATTAATACTTCATAAATGTATATATTATGTTTTTATTATTTATACTTTTATACATTTACAAACTAAAATTTTTAAAAGAAAATTTTCTAATCTTTATAACCAATACTATTTTAACTTAATTTGTTATACTTTTATATGTGTATATATACATACATATAGCATTATTTATATTGATATAGCTTTTTAAAGAATATGATTTAGAATCCAATTATACACAAAAATCATTAGTTTCTTAAAATATAACTTTTAAATCATCATATTCTAAATACAAAACATGTTTTCCTATTATAAAATTATAGATTTTTCCCAATCCAATATATATTCAAAACTTGTATTTTTAAATTTAAATTTCAAAAATTAATATACAATCAATTTGTATTTATAAATAAGTAAACAAATATCTTTCAATAAGTATAAATTTTATTCCAATCATAATTTATTTATTTTTCAAATCTTTAACTTCAACATATATTTATTTGAATTTCAAATTCAAATTCCAAATTATAATCTATTTATAAAATATTTAGATTTCCAAATCAAATCCTTTATTTAAAATCTTGTATATATATTTTTTTATTCCCATTTTCAAATGAATCCACAATTAAATTAATATATAATTCAAAATATTTATTTCTGAATTTTCAATTTAGAAATTCTATTTAAAAATCATATTTATATACATTTATATTAATAAACAAATAATATCTATTTAATTTCGAAAATACCAAATTAATTCACAATTTAATTTAAAAAATTAAATAAATTACCAATTTAAATTTGATTTAAAAACGGGAATGTTACAAATTTCCCCTTAAGAAAATTTCGTACCCAAAATTTGCTAGGGAGACAACAAAGAACAGATGAAAGATAGAAAAATATCTTTCCAGATCAAACTGAATATCTATTCTGCATTTGGCTTACCAAATCATAATATCATCAATAATTATGAGAACAAACTCATTCAATACTTCACAACATACTCGGGTCACCAGTTTACGAAATATGCAGGGGCATTGGTTAGTCCGAAGGGATATTAACCGTTCGTAAAATGTACCTGGACCCCAAATGATAGACAAATGGATACTTAACTCAGGTCAGAATATCCCAAAGTATACTAGCTTGCCCCTCTTCGGACTTTGATCTTTCACTAGAATTATAATAGAATTTCAATTTGTTGAAATTGTTTTTTCGATACAAATCTTCATATTTTATTCATCAATTCATTTTAAATAGAATCTAAATTTCATTAAACTTTAAAACAAAAGGCTGATAGGAATCCGATGAAAAGAATACGAGATAGAAACTTATCTATAATGATTTTGCAGGGCCACTACCACACCGAAGCTTTTCCCTCGGGCTGCCGCGAAGCAATCAAAGAATCAAAATTGAATGGTGATTAAAAGAAATTTGATAGGAAAAGATTGTTTCCGTTGTTGCAGGGTATTGACCATTTGTAGTCGTATTCCCCTGTCCCCTATCTCGTCCTCTTCTTGAAATCATACTTACTATCAGTGGATAGTAAAAAAAATTACTAAGGCATGCAGACGAATATCTTAGAGATATAGTCATTCTAGGGTCTACTTCACCCTATCTCTAATAAGTCACCTAATGTGTTATACTCCTGAGCTAAAGTTTCAACCTTTAGCTCTGATACTAAATTATCACGACCCAAATTTTAGCGTTTGAAAATCGACACCTGTACTTCATTTGTACTCGAATGCCGCAGATTCAACCGTTGAAATCTGACTCGTGCCGGAACTTATAACACATTAAGTACAATAACACAGCGGAAGAAAATGAATAATATATCATTGATACAACAATGAATACAATATTCGATACAATATGAATCCCAACAATATCAAAGATAAATATACAACAGCGGAAAGATAAGCATCAATAGAGAAACTCCAAAGAGAACTCTAACATCAAACTGCATCTGCAACTCCAAAGCTAAAGCTTCAAAAACTCCAAAGACTGGATCCACCAACATGCTTTCCAAACGCGAAGCGAGAAACCCCGATCATGTTGTACTGAAGCAAATCCGGTCAGATGCTGAAGAGTAGCAAATGCGATCACCAAATCCAAAGGCTGGATGCTATCGAATCTATACCTACTATTTGATTATCTGAAAAACCCAACTCTAAATTGCCCGTGTGGAAAATTGTAGGCACCCTAATTTTAGAAAGAAAAAAATAAACTTCGGGTCAGTCATAGGACTGGTATGAGCAAATAAAAACAGTTATCTTCAAAACAAATAACAAAAAAAATTAAAATTGAAATCCGCAATGCTTTTTGGAAAATGAAACTACCGTAAGGCCTCCCGCTGCACACACCATGCTAACGCAGAATTGGAGGAGATTTCTCCTTATGATAGTCAAAAATGCTTGATACGCGAAACCATGTGATATTATTATTAGTGCATAGTGGGAAACATTTCGAAAGTATAATATTAACCTTAGCCAGCATACAACCATTATTTTATGCCTGCTATAGCTACCATGTTCAATAGCAGATTACCTCCACATTCCATGGCAGGTTATACAACTAAAACCGTACAGGAAACGTGTTGTTTCTTTGGATTTTCCAACAAATAGTTAGGCTAAGGAACTTCCTATTGCCACATGGGAATGCCTCTGGAGGGACGCCCCGAGAACCTACCCGGTTCTCTGCCAACACAAGGCCGGTTTACCCCCTTCCCGGGAGTAACACCTAAAGATATGCCATACCCGATCGTAACCAACCTTTTATCCGAGCGCTTGACACCAACAACCACAAAGTAATGTATTTGCAGTAACCACATAGGTTAAATATCTGGGCTCCATACCATGATATCACCTCAATCAAGAAGAGATGGACATACCCTAGGGGCGCGACCCCTGAAACCTTGCTACATCCTTTCTATTTCGACCATTTTCGAGGTGTGAGGTCCTGATGCAGTCTCGTCCACAAAGCTACGCTTTTCACAAAGCCATGCTTCGATCAACAAATGATCAGCAGCACTTCTTATGCCACATTACCAAATTAAGAATGTATCACTAGTAACCATCAACTACATAACCTCTGAGCTCATACGTCTCAAAGAAGGGTGTTAAGCTAAGAGAATAAATCTCCGCCACCAAACAGAAATGTATTTGATCGAGACCAGTTTTACATCTCAAAGTGTAACGTCAGACACACATCCATACAAGTCTGTTCCGGGTTTGAACAGAAACGAAGGCACTTCCAAAGAAGCCCCTGCAATCCGTGTATTCACAATCTCGATCGGACTCCCCATCACATATGGTGATCTCTATACTGTAGCTACTCAGTGCAGAGTCATTCGACGGGTTATCCTTTCGTTCTTGAAAACACTCGTCTTCAAATGCTACCTACAACGTCGTATCATTATTCGGAATGGGTTATATGACACAAGGTCCTCTCCCGGCTAAACCGAATAATGAGCGCAATATTTAAAAACACATGGATATTGAGATTTCAGTTAAGTCACAACTTTAAAACCCAAAACCTTTCTTTTCAAATGGTTTAAACAAATTACCATTTCCAAATCTTTAAACAAAAAGATCCACTTCACAAAGTTCACCCATTTTTCATAAAGATCCATTCACAGATTTCAAAACAATTTACATTCGAATTGGATTAACTCGTCCAACCTTTAAATCAAAGATTTAATTCATAGCTTTCAAAAACCACTTCCAAAAGATTCATTCATAACATGGAAAACCATTTTCATTTCAAACTTGAAATCCCTTTAACACAAATTGGAAATTCTTTCCTTATATGAAAGCTTTTATTATTTGAAAACAAATAGTTTTTGTTTCGGAAAAATCCGATTATATTTATATAAGTTAAAGCCCTTGGGTTAAATTCAAATTCTCAAAACAATACTTTTAAAATGGTTTAAACCCATATAAACACATTTATAATTTGTATAATATTTTTAAACTATAATTTCTAAAAATAGAATTCAATTTCAAAATTTAAATTCAAATTTAAATCAAATTATTTAAATTTCAAAACTTAATCAAGTTATTCCAAATAACCTTTATCTTCAAAGCTCCTTTTCAAAAGCTTTTCATATTTAACCCAAATCCATTTCCAAATCCGTTTAAATTCAAAATTCAACTTTCAAAAATAGTATTTAGATTTCAAAATATCTGTGACTTAACCGATTTCCTCGTGCAATCCATATAAATGTGTGTGTATAGTGTAGTCCAGGGGTTTCACATAATAGTGCAATATCACCAATCATCACAGATTTAAGCACATCAATATCGATAAGCGGTATGTTCCTATAACGCTTATCTTCTTTTACAGATTCATAGATAAATAATATACATTCATCACAAATAAATAAATAAATTACATTTATCACAGCTCAATTCATATCACAAAACATCACGCATTAGAGATATCAAACAATTCAGCATTCAATAAAATCCAAACATTCATAAGTAGGATCAATTAAGCATCTGATTAAATCAGATTAATTACTTATCCAGGTTAATTAACATTAATTAATTATAAATTGTTTTAATTAACTATTCTTTAATAACAAATTAATTAACCTTTAATTATTAATTAATTAATCTTAATTAATAAATCAGTTAACCTTTAATTATTAATTAATTAACCTTAATTAATAAATCCCTTTAATTATTAATTAGTTAACCTTAATTCATCCCTCAATCATTAATTAATCTTAGTTATTAAGTAACTAACCTTTAATAAATAAATTAATCACCTTGATTAATTATCCTTAATTTTAGATTAATCATCCTTAATTAATTTTTAATTACTTAATTAATTAGTCCTTAATTATCAATTAAATAAATCTTTAATTAATCATAATTATAATTATAAATTAATTTATTCTTAATCCTTAATTTATTAATTCATTAATTACTTATTAATTACCGTATTAATAAATTAATCTTAAATCATTAAATCCTAATTAACTTTAAGATAAAACATTTCCTTTATAAATTACCTAAACACGTTATTTAAAAACATTTAACTTTAATTAACACTTAATTATATTTTTAAAAATTAAGTTTTAAATGACTTAAAGATTAACTTAAAAAAATTAAGTTAAACAAATCATATAATTCTTAACCATATGTTAAAGAACATTAGATAAGGAAAAAGAACTTATATTCAAAAAAGTTGAAATCACATTCACTTAAAAAAATTAAAACCCTTTGCTTTTAAAAACTTAGAAACATTACTTTTGAAAACAAGGACATTTTAAGCTTTAAAACTTTAAAAACTGTTCACCTTCTAATTTAACCAGGCAACTTAAAATTCCCAAACCATACACAATTACTCCCCGTATAAACCCCGGGTAAACAAAACTACACACACGAGACACATGCAAAAACACTACAGCTTCGAGACGAACACGAGACAACCTCGAAGAAATTTTCGAGCCGATACTTCATCCTCGAAGACTTGAACTTCACCAGATCCCCCATCGTGCACCGTACACGTGCACCAATCACCGGAGCACTTCAGATTATCGTCGAGGCATCCAACAAGTCGACGATCACCACGTCGTCCTTTCCAACCTCACATATCCCCAAATCCCACAACCAATCATAAACGAACCCCTAGATCGAAAACTTGAAAACATAACCCATCGAAAATCCAACCCTAGCGATCACCTCCGACCACCTGAACTCACGCTGACCCAATCAGAGTGACGTCCCATCTCCAGCAATGATTTCCCCCTATTGCGATTTAGTCCGATGCGCCGTAGTCGCCGATATCACTTCGACAACCCACCTGACAGAAGACTATACTCAAACCCTAGTTCACCGAACTCAGGCCACCACGGCGAGTTAGAATTCTTCTGATCATTTTTCTGAGTATCGCCGATGCTCGAGCTATCTTCACCAAGAATCACGACAACTCATTCGTCATAGATCGCCGAAAGTTGGCTAATTCCCATTTACCGTTCAACTTTAAATTTCTCAAACGAGGCTATATTAAAAATCACAATTCTTCCTTTGAAATTCATGATTTAGGATGACTAACAAGATTATGTATCGATACTCATATTTAAATCAATTAAATTTTGAAAAAAAAAATGGATTCTACTGTGTTTTCGTCTTTTCTAGTGATTCTTTAACTAATTATACTTATAGTTAATTTTAAAATTTAGTTTACATTCTTACCATCATCATTTATTTAAAAATAACCTCAAATTGATGGTATATCAAGAAACTGGATTTAATTTAAGTGCGATGGAACCTGAATACAACAGAGATATGTATATTTATGTATATACAGACATATACGCTCTGATATTTTCATCAATACAAACATGTAATGATGATTTCAAACACAAGCATCAGAATATTCATCACACAATCAAAATATAACAGGGTTAAAATTTAAAGGGGGTAGTTTGCTCACCTGTCACCTGAGAACAGAAACAATCTTGAACCTGGAAAGTGTTTATCACTTTAAAACCCGAAACTTTGTTTTGTTATCTTTTTGACACTGGGACTTGGATTGATCCCTGATTGATAAAACTAAATCGAGGCAATGTCAAATCTAGAAATTGGTGATTTGTACTAAAGCTTGGATTAGATTTGTTGAGTTGTTGAATTTGCCTGGAACTTGATTTTAAATTGAGATGCTTCAATTTTGTTTTTCCTTGATCTTTTGAATTGATTTCTTGCTTCCAGGCTTGTAGTTGTTTGTTTTAATCTTCATCTCCTCAGGTTGAAGACGTTTGCATTTGAGTCTTGGGTTCCAGGTTGAAGAATTGAAAACAGATTTTTGATTTTTTTTTTCTTTCTTTATTTTTTTCTTTGATTTTAGGTTTCTGATCTTCTTTTTCCTTTCTTTACTTTTGTTTGTTGTTTCAGATTTTAATTCCTGATTTGTTTCTCAGGTTTGAAGTTTAAACCGAGATTAAGTGTCTAGGCTCCTTCTTTTAAAAAAAAAACTTATGTGTTTGTTTTTCAAATTTTAAAATTTAAGAGAAAGAAAAATTGTTTTGCCACTTGTTCACTTTATTAATACTTGTAGGTTTATATCCTACTTATTAAACATTTGTCACGACATGATTTCTAAAAATTTTACACTTGTTAAAATTAAGTAGTTTTATATTTAAATCCTTTTCTTTATTTTATTTATAAATTATGTTTAAACCCTTTCACTTATTAATATTTCATAAATGTATATATTATGTTTTTCTTATTTATACTTTTATACATTTACAAACTAAAATTTTTAAAAGAAAATTTTCTATCTTTATAACCAATACTATTTTAACTTAATTTATTATACTTTTAAATGTGTATATATACATACATATAACATTATGTAAGAATATGATTTAGAATCAAATTATACACAAAAATCATTAGTGTCTTAAAATATAACTTTTAATTCATCATATTCTAAATACAAAACAAGTTTTCCTGTTATAAAATTATAGATTTTTCCCAATCCAATATATATTCAAAAATTTTACTTTTAAATTTAAATTTCAAAAATTAATATACAATCAATTTGTATTTATAAATGAGTAAACAAATATCTTCTAATAAGTATAAATTTTATTCCAATCATAATTTATTTATTTTCCAAATCTTTAATTTCAACATATATTTATTTGAATTTCAAATTCAAATTCCAAATTATAATCTATTTATAAAATATTTGGATTTCCAAATCAAATCCTTTATTTAAAATCTTATATATATATATATATATATTCCCATTTTCAAATGAATCCACAATTAAATTTATAATTAATATATAATTCAAAATACTTATTTCTGAATTTTAAATTTAGAAATTCTATTTAAAAATCATATTTATATATTAATAAACAAATAAATATCTATTTAATTTGGAAAATACCAAATTAATTCGCAATTTAATTTCAAATTAAATAAACTACCAATTTAAATTTGATTTAAAAACGGAAATGTTACACCATGTGGATTGGTTTTGGCTTTAATAGGTTTCGACTAGGTTGGTCTCGACTGAGATGAAAGGGAGGCATTAGATTTGAAAGGCACTTCTAAAGAAGGTGAAACCAACTTTTCTGGGTAAAAAATGATCAATGTCAATTAAAGTACTTTCTAACTAACATGTCCACGTGTAAACATATGATTAGCTACTCAACTTTTCAAATTCTTTACAAAAATAACTACCGCTTAATTTTAGATCTAAATCATGATTAATTTAACAAATAAGCACTTCCATTAAGCAAAACCAATAATGCAAATAAGTCCTTCTAAAATAACTTAATTTCCTTAGCAAATCACTTCGGAAAAATCCCTAAAAATTTAAGAAATTCACTTTCATCATGTTATCTAACATATCAAAATTTTAGACCCAAATTATCAATATAATTTTTAAAATAAATCTCTAAACCCAATAACCATATTTTCCTTTGAAAATTCATAATAACATTTTCATAGCTTGGAAAACTATCAAAATTAGAACCCAACTCCAAAATCATGTTTTACATAACATGAAAAAATTTCCATGGCATTTAAGAATCAACTTCAATCGGTTTTGCCCTAAATCATATAAATTCCCATTTAAACAACCTTGTTTAAATCAAACAAATTATAATTCAAGCATATCATCATTCAAAACATCATAAAAACGAATTTAATCTTAAATCCAAAAAACGTGATCATAAACAAAATGGAGATGGTATAAATTATTATTCACCTTAATTAAGATAAGAAGATTGCATTGAGATTGAGATCTATTCCCTTAAGCTTGAATCCCTAGCTTTTGATTGAATATCTCTTTTCTTTCCTTATTAATGGTCGGCTTCTCTATTCTTACGTTTGTATTTTGCTTGCCACATGACATGAATGGGAAAATGAAACTATGAGGAACCAGAGTATATATAAGGGTAAGGGGTTATGTGCGGCTATTTTCCAATATGCCATTGTGTAGATAAATTAACTTATAACCCAGTCTTAAGCCCATTTAATTAGTTAACTGAGCATGGCCTTAATTTATTTTCATATATAAATCCCCTTATCACTAAACATTTACATTATTATATTTAATTTATATAATAAAATCTCCTGTATAATGTTATCAAAAATTAGGGGTGTTACTGGTTTCCCTCCTTAAAGAATTTCATCTTTGAAATTCAGTAAGGACTAAATACTAAACATAGCAATCATCTATAATGACTCCTAACAAACATACTAGTCTACTTGAATAACACTTATCTATGAATTCTAATAAAGACAAACCCTCAAAGCAGATCAGGATAAGTATTTTGAACCTGTCCTCCATCTCTCAAGTACAGTCATTCTCGTTGTCGCTCCATTGAACTTTCACCAACTTGACTGTCTCGTTCCTCAATCTTTTTTCATCTCTCGCTACAACCTGAACTGGTTGTCTAACGAAAGTCAGATTAGGCTCCACTACCAAATCTTCCAACTCTGTCGGAGGAATAATAGTCTCTGGGTCATGCACATACTCACAAAGATGAGACACATGAAATACATTATGGACACCTGTCATACTGCTCGGTAACTCTACTCTATATGCGAGCTTTCCAATCCTCTCTATAATCTAGAATGGACCAACATATCTTGGTACCAGTTTCCCTAACTTATCGAATCGTACCACACCCTTCATCGGTGATACTTTAAAGAAAACCATATCTCAAACAGAGAACTCTAGGTCTTTACGCCTCTTATCTGCGTAACTTTTTTATGTGGACTGAGCTTCTTTCATCCTTTCTCGGATCAACTCAATCTTCTTTGGCACCTTCCTCACCAAATTTAGACCTAAGACCAATCTGTCTCCAGTCTCCAACCAACATGCTGGTGATTTGCATGCCCTTCCATACAAAGCTTCAAAATGCACGATTCCTATAATGGTCTGATAACTATTATTATAGGAAAACTCAAACAAATGTAGGTGATCTTCCATGATCCACCAAAGTCCAATGCACACTCTCTTAATAAATCCTCGAGTACCTTATTGACTCTCTTTATCTGCCTATCTATCCGAGGGTGATATTTAGTACTCATCTTGAGCTTAGTGCCTAACACATCCTGTGGACTCTTCCAAAATTCACTGGTGAACAAAGCATCTCTGCCACTGATTATGCTACTAGAAACTCCATGAAGTCTAACTATGTTCTTCATGAACAACTTAGCTAAAACAGGTGTCATCATAGTTGACTTTACTGAAATGAAATGAGAACTCTTGGTCAAACTGTCTACTATAACCCATATACTTTCACTTCCCCTATCTGAACTTGGCAACCTATCTATAAAATCCATGGACATCGAATCTCACTTCCAAACTGGAATCTCTAAAGGTTGAAGCAATCCACTCGGCTTCTGATGTTCGGCTTTCACTTGTTGACAGTTTGCACACTGCTTAATCCATAAGCCAACATCCCTCTTAATCCCTTCCCAATAGAAGCTCCTTTTCATATCTTGATACATCTTGGTCCCTCCAAGATGAATCATAAACTTGGATCGATGACATTCCCCAAGAACTTCTATCCTCAAGTTCTCAACATTTGGAACACACAACCGTCCATTCTTTCTCAACCACCCCCTCAGGTCAATACTAAAACCTTTCAGATCATAGATCTTAGTTCCAACCTTAAGCCTTCTGATATTCTCGGCTAATAATGGATCCTCCTTCTGCTTGGAAGCAATTCTCTCGATCAACACTAGTCGAACTTCTAAACAGAACAACATGACAGTACTCTGACTAGAACTAGCAGTCGATCTTAACTGCACACTAAAGGTAGTCAAAGATTACAAATCCTTCCATTCTGCCAACATAGCTAACACCATATTCTGATATCTTTGACAAGAGCATCCACTACTTTATTACATTTCCTAAATGTATACTCTATACCAAAATTTTAAGCAGCTAAAAACTCAAACCACCTCTGTTGTCTCATATTCAACTCCTTCTGAGAGAATAAGAACCTTAAAAACTTATGATCTGTGTATTGCTCAAATCTTTCCCCTAAGTGACAATCCCTCCAAATATTCAATGCGAAGATCACCATAGACAACTCCAAATCATGAGTAGGACATCTCACTTCGTGCGGTCTAAGCTATCGTCAAGCATATGCAATCACTTTACCCTTCTTCATCGAAGCAGTTCATATACACCACAAACCCTTGGTTTCTGTCTGGAACTACTAAGACTGATGCATTGCTTAACAAATGCTTTAAAGTAAAGAATGCTTCCTCTCATTTGTCGGACTATATGAACTTCACCTTCTTTCTGGTTAGCTTAGTCAAAGGCGCTGCTATCCGTGAGAAATCCTTGATGAATCTCCAGTAGTAGCCTAACAAGTCCAAGAGAACTTCTAATCCCAATCACCGTCTCTGGTCTCTTCCAATTATTAACTGCTTCGTTCTTATCTGGATTGACTGACAACCCCTTCTCTAAAACTATGTGACCAAGAAACTTAACCTCTTTCTTCAAAAAATGACATTTGGAGAACTTCGCTTTTAGCTGATGCTACCTCAACGTCTCAAGCACAACTCTAAGATGATCTTCATGCTCCTTTTCATCCTTAGAGTATACCAAAACGTCATCTATAAACACCAATACGAATCTATCCAAATAATCTCGGAAGACCCATTTCATAAAATCCACAAAGAAAGCAGGTGCATTCCTTAACCCGAATGGCATTACTAAGCACTCATACGAACCATATCTAGTCCAAAATATTGTCAAAGGAATGTCGTCCTCTGTCTCTCTTAACTGATGGAAACCAGTCGCCAGATCCAACCGGGAAACACTCCAGCTCCACTCAACTGATCAAATAGATTATCAATTCTTGGCAAAGGATATTTATTCTTTATCGTCCTCTCGTTCAAATTACGATAGTCGATACACATCCTCAACAACCCATCTGGTTTCTTCATGAACATCGTGGTCGCTCCCTATGGTGAACTGCTTGGTTTAATAAAACTCCTTCCTTCTACATCCACTAGCTACACCTTAAATTCCTTCATCTCGGTCGGTGTCTGGTCTACTTACAGGTTCAAGTCCTAGCCAAGATCTATCCGAAATTCAACAGCTCATTTCGGTGGTAGTCTTGTTACAGGCTCAAAGACATCTGTAAACTCTCTTACTACTCGAACCTGACTTAACTCTTCTCCTATTTTCATTGCACTTAACAAAGCACAACTACTCCGATCAGAATTCTCCATTGAGAATATAATTCGATTATGACTATCAAAGTGTCTCAGTGACATCTCCCCATGCTGCCAAAATATCTTAGCCTCGTACCTTCTCAACCAATCCGTACCCAAAATGATTTCGAAATCTACAAAATCAAAATCATATAGACTACATGAAAACTTATGACCTAATAAAAGAAGTTCTAATTGGTCACATCTCATCCTCAGAGTTGCATATCTTCCTATTAGATTCATGGCCCTTAAGGGAAGTAACAAGGTATGTGTGTTATAAGCATAACCTATCAACCAAAAACTGGGATACAAATTAATGTGATGCACCAGTATCAAATAGTATTCTAACTGGTATACTCTGAATCAAAAACGTACCTTCCATCAAAGTCTTTCTTTATCAGCACAGCTGGCTTAGTAGATGATGGTCCAACAGAAAAAACCTTTCCATTGTCCGCCCTAACTAGCTCTGGACACTGATTCTTATAACGCCCAACTTTGTCACAGTTGAAGCACTTCACATTCTTCTTATCTACAACCTTTTTCCCCTTTCCTGACCGACACTCGTTAGCATAATGACCCTTCTTGTCACGCTTGTAGCAAACTAAATCAGCATTTGCCTTCTTAGCAGCTTCTCCGTTCTAGGCTCCCTTCTCCTTAAAGAATTTTCTCTTCTTTCCCTGAGAACCCAGGGTTTCAACTGTTTCTCTCTAGCACAAACAACAAGCATTTCTTCATGGCAGAATGCAATCTCGACAACCACATTACAAGGATCATGGATATGTTAGGGTTGCTCTACTAAGCTTAGGTCTCAATCCTTGAATGAACCTCTCATTTCTGCTGATGTCAGTGTCTATAGTAACATATTCATATCGAGACAGCTCATCAAACTTAGTGGCATACTAGATAGCCGACATCTCTCCTTGAACTAGATCCATAAAATTTCTCATCAACGCTGACTTAGCAACCTCGGATAAAAACCTCTGTTCAAATCTCCTTATGAATTCAGCCCTTGTCGACTCTTCCTTTCGAACTCCGACGGTAACACTATTCCACTAATAAAGTGCTAGCCCTTGCAACTGTCTAGAGGCCAACCTTCTCTTCTGCTCATCATCTAAACTCAGATCAGCAAAGATACATTCACAATGCAATAGCCAATTCTCTACTTCTATGAAATCCTTCGTTTCCATAAACGGTTTCCCACCAAGACTGGTTTAATCTCTGCTCAACTTAGCATAATTATCATCAACTGGAGCCACAGGATTAGCTCCTCCAACATTTCCAGCAACTCTAACAATAGCTCCTACTTGCATCACGTTGATGAAGAACTGATACATTACTCCCATATCTACTGGTGGATTTCCAGTACCCACATTGGCATCAGCATTTTGGTTAGCATTAGCCCGTCGACCTTGGTTCCTCCTAATATTCGGTCGAACAATTCTGTTGGTTGTGATGCTTCCTCCACCAAGATTTCCTCTTCCATTTCTTACTTCCATATCGTCTTTCTTGTGAATTTGCATATAAGCCTTAATAAGATATAGAAGAACGGTCTAAGAGAGAGGGGAGTATGTACTTTTATATATTATATATCAAATACAAGTACGTTACTATAGCTTTATCCCAAACCCCGATCATATTTTTGATTCATTGGATTATGTTTCAAAAAAAATTAGGTTTGACGTTTCATTTAAGTTTTCATAAACCTATGCTCTGATACCGACTTGTAACATCCCCTACTTGGAGGCCCAAAATTAACGGCTACGGATGTTGCAGTCATCCATATTTGTTAATCATCGGTAACCAAATACGATAATGTTAGATACATTGATACGTAGAAACACATGAATATGGATTTTTTTTAAAACATCAAACAAGTTCCATATTCCATTTCAAAACATTTCAAATTCATTACATAATCCCACAATCATCAACCACGTTTAGAAAAATATATTTATTACAACATACGCCAAGAGCGACATATGAAAATGCCCCCTTGGATGATCAGACTGTTTATACACAATTTAACCACTTTTCCATTACAACAACCACATAGCGGAATCAAAATAAAAGAGAATTCTGGATAACTATCATGCCTCTTGCACATCTCGGTAAGCTTATTCGTCTAATGAAGTACCTGAAAACCTTAACTCTCAAACAATCCAAAATCAATTGAGTACCCCAGAGTTTAAGGGAAAACATAAACTTTGAGTCAAACATAAAGCCTAATATAAATAATAATCTACCATATCAAACCATTTAGATATCTAATGAGACACGCTGCTTAGCAGAATGGGTTTTCCCCTCACTAGTATCAAAAAACCTTTATAAAACCATATATTATGCTCCTACATCCACAATGGTTAAAACAATTCAAAACAATATGATATGATGATATGCAAAACAAGTGAATCAATTCTTGATTACCCATCCTCATTCATTTTGACTATCTGTCTCGGTTATAGTTTCTAGGATTATTATTAGCCTAATAGTTTTAATGGGTTGACGGTTAGATGTTTATGGACTTCCTGTCCAGTTTCATTGTTCTCATGCGATCACTAAGAACCTATTGGCCCTTGCCAATATATTTACTATTTCATGGGTTCTCTTTGAATCTATTGGTAACTCCAATATCTTTTATCTTATTCTAGTTTTCATGGGTTTACTAGGAACCTATTGACAACTGTCAATATCTTAATCCGAATATAGTATCATGGGCTAACTACAAACCTATTGACCCCTGCCAATATAAAATTATAGTTTTCATGGTCTAACAATGAACCTATCTTTTTGACATCTTCATTTATACATAGTTTCATGGGATTACTATGAACCTATTGGCCCCTGCCAATATCTTTTCCTATACATAGTTTACATAGGCTTACTATGAACCTATTGGCCCCTGCTAATATATTCCTTTAATATTTTAGCATCCTATATTCTGGTCTTCCTGACCTCCTGGATGCAATTTTACTCATTTAGGAGTTAACTTAATTTATGTTCACTACTGGATCAACCTAGCTGGTTATTTTTCCCTTGTCCAAAATATAGTAATGGGTCCATTACAATGTGAATATATACATATATGAAGAAGCAAATATAATAACTTGGTTAATCCCTTTAACCTTTTAATCAAAGAAAACTTCTTCATAAACTCGTTTTCAAGACACTTTATTTATTTATGCCAAAGTTTCTCCTTTAAAATGAGATTGGGTTATATGTTTTGAAAACTAAGGCTTTCGAAACCTTCTAAACTTATTTTTCGACCTCACTGGATAACCTCCTTCGAAAGTATATAAATCTCTTTTCAAAATATTAGGCCCTTGCCTTTCGAAACACTTTAAAACCTCTCTTTCGAAACCTTTCGAATGTAATAAAGTATTACTATTAACTCTTAGAAGCATAACTTTGAAACCATTGAAAGTACCCCTTTCAAAGCCTTTGAAAGTATCCCTTACAAAACCATTGAAAGTCCCTCTTCGAAACCATCAGATTTATATTTAAAAATATCATTTGCATCAAAGTGAATATAAAGAAAGTACCTCTTTCGAAACCATTCTTTACCGCATAAAAGTATCGAGGAAAACTCGATGGCGTCAGCACCATCGCTTTTGAAAGCTTCGAAACCTTTAAGCCAAAACACAGAAGGATAGCATCGAAACCCTCTTTCGAAGCCATTTCCTTCGAAACCCATGGACCCTTTCGAAAGCATTTAGTTAGTGGCTTAGTATAAATTTAAAACAAAAACTACCATTCAAAATCATTGATGACTTCAATACACTCGAAAGGTATAAAAACAACAGAAAAGTTTTGACTAGGGCGGAACCATCATTTTCGAAAGCATTCTTTATAAACAAGGGTCATAGTAGAAAACTATACTTTTAAACAAAGAAAGGCGGAAATAAGATCAAAAGCAACTGGGTATCGACTTGGTCGAAAGCACCCTTCAAAAACAAGGCAGGGCGCATATTTGTTAAAAGTAAACAATGGTTTCGTCTCTATCGAAAGCAATGCTTTCAACACCCTGCCTTCTGCACTTTATCAATCCACTTCATACCAATCTCATTGATATCATGTGGATTGGTTTCGGCTTTAATTGGTTTCGTCTAGGTTGGTCTCGACTGAGATGAAGCGGAGGCATTAGAGTCGAAAGGCACTTCTAAAGAAGGTGGAACCAATTTTTCTGGGTAAAAACCGATCAATGCCAATTAAAGCAAATACTTTCTAACTAACCTGACCACGTGTAAACATGTGATTGACTGCCTCAACTTTTCAAATTCTTTATAAACATAACTTTCGCTTAATATTAGATCAAAATCAAGATTAATTTAACAAATAAGCCCTTCCATTAAGCAAAATCAGTACTGCAAATAAGTCTTTCTTCCAAAATAATTTAATTTCCTTAGCAAAACACTTAGGAAAAATCCCCAAAAATTAAAGAAATTCACTTTCATCATGTTATCTAACATATCAACATTTCAAACCCAAATTATCAATTTAATTTTTGAAATAAATTTCTAAACTCAATTAACCATATTTTCCATTGAAAATTCAAAATAATCTTTCCATAGCTTGGAAATTTATCAAAATTAGAACCCTACTCCAAAATCATGTTTTACATAACATAGAATTTTCTATGGCATTTAAGAATCAATTTCAATCGGTTTTTCCCTAAAACCATATAAATTCCCATTTAAACAACCTTGTTTAAATCTAACAAATTATAATTCAAGCATATCATAATTCAAAACATCATAAAAACAAATTTAATCTTAAATCCGAAAACATGTGATCATAAACAAAATAGAGATGGTATAAATTATTATTCAAATTGATTAAGATAAGGAGATTATTGTGATTGAGATTTATTCCCCTATTCTTAAATCCTCAGCTTCCGATTGAATTTCTCTTTTCTTTCCTTGTTAATGGTCAGCTCCTATATTCTTACATTTGTATTTTGTTTGTCAAATGATGTGAATGGGAAAATGAAACTGGGAGGAACAGGAGTATATATAAGGGTAAGGGGTTATGTGCGGCTATTTCCCAATATACCCTTGTGTAGATTAATTAACTTATAGCACACTCTTAAGCCCATTTAATTAGTTAATTGAGGACGACCTTAATTTATTTTCATATCTCAATTCCCTTATCACTAAACATTTACATTATTCTATTTAATTTTTCTAATTACATCTTCTGAATAATATTATCAAAAATTAGGGGTGTTACAGGTAGCTACTGTGCAAGGTTTCAAAAAACCCCAAATTTCCACAGAAGTGAGAAGCTTCTTAGGGATGGCAGGATATTATAGAAAGTTCATTAGGGATTACTCCAAGATTGCCTCGCACTTAACCAAGTTAATAAAGAAGGATGTTAAGTTCGAATGGACTCCAAAGTGTGAGGGTGCATTTCTCAAGCTAAAAGAGAGATTGAGCAATGCCCATGTTTTGGCTATTATTGATGGAGGAGAAGGGTTAACTATATATACGGACGCATGTAGAGTTGGTTTGGATGTAGTGTTACTACAACATAGGAAGATTATAGCCTATCAAGTTGATAACTAAAGTCTTATGATAAGAATTATGCAATGCATGACTTGGAGCTGTTAGCCATAGTATTTGTGTTGAAGATGTGAAGGCATTACTTACTGGGTAATAATCCTTCTTTTCCACTTTTATTATTTCTAATCTTTAAGAATACCAGTAAGTAATTTGCTCCTTTAAATAGGTGAAAAGTTCGAGCTCTTCATGGATCAAAATGTCATTATAGTATCTTTTCACTCAAAAGGATCTGAACTTAAGGCAATAGCGATGGTTGGAGTCTCTAGGGGCTTGCAACTTGGATATTCTATATGCTAGGTAAAGCAAATGTGGTGGCTGACGCCTTGAGTAGTAATGCAGTTTTGGCCCTCTTAGAAGTTACTCCAACTCTTTTCGAGAGGATGGTGAGCAAACAAAGGGAAGACATTCTCCTTGTAGAATTTATTCAAGGAAGTAAAGAAGGTTGAAGTTTGAGTTTTGAGATGGATAACCATGGTGTATTAATGTATGGAAAGTTATGCATGCCTGACGTGGATGGTCTTAGACAAGAAGTTTTGACAGAATGCCATAAATCTAATTTGAGTATCCACCTTGGAGTTAATAAGATGTATAAGGCTATGAAATGAGCATTTTGGTGGCCTAGGATAAAGAAAGACATTTCAGCCTATGCAGCATGTGTTTGATCTATTAGAGGATAAAAGGCGATCACCAGAAGATGGCTGGTTTACTTCAACCCTTGGAATCCCAAATTGGAAATGGAAGATGATATCAATGGATTCAATCGATGGTTTCCCTAGAACCAAAAAAGGGAATGAAGCTGTGTGGGTCATTGTTGATCGGCTAACGAAGAGTGATCATTTTTTTTCCTGGTAAAGCCGACAAGAACTGTAGTTTTTTGGCAGAAATTTATATGAGGGAGATTGTTCGATTGCATAGAGTCTTAGTGAGTATTGTAAGTGATCGAGATCCCATCTTTACTAGTCATATTTGGAAGGCGTTGTAAGTAGCTTTAGGAACAAAGCTAAGCTTGAGTACAGCTTATCTCCCCAAATGGATGGTCAAACAGAAAGGATGAACCAGATTCTAGAAGATCTTCTGAAAGCATGTATTTTAGATTTTGGAGGATCATGGGAAACCCATCACTTCACTTAGTGGAATTCTCCTACAAAAATAGTTATCAAGCAAGCATAGGCATGTCACCCTATGAAACTCTCTATGGACGTCCATGTAAGTCACCGGCATGTTGGGTTAAGATTTAGCTAGTGCTTGAACTAGATATGATTTGGGATGCTAAGGAAAAGGTTGCGGTGATCAACAGAAGGATGAAAGAAGCTCGAGATCGACAAAAGGGTTATGCCGATAAAAGGAGAAGAGATTTGGAAGTTGAAATCAGAGACACGGTATTTGTGAAGATTTCCCCTATCAAAGAAGTTGTTCGATTTGGAAGGGCTGGAAAGTTAGCACCAAGGTATGTTAGGCTTTTTAAGATTATTGAAAGGATTAGAACACTCACCTACAGAGTTGAGTTGTCAAGAAGGTCGTCATGTGTCCATAATGTTTTCCATGTATCACACTTGAGGAAGTATGTTCCTAACCCAACGTTGATTATGGAGCCATCAATTTAAGAGGATTTGGAGATAGAATCGAACTTGATGGTGATCGGGCATCCAGTTCATATTGTGGATCAGGATAAGAAGAGGTTGCTTAACAAGGTAGTGAAATTGGTTAAGATTTAGTGGAGTGATGATCCCATATATTGTACTTGGGAGACTATGGATCATATGACGGAAGCTTACCCTAAGTTGATGTTAGGATAGTTATTTGTTGGTTTGTATGTATTGTGTATGCATTGTTTACGTTATGGATGCTTACTGTATATCTTTTGCATGGATTATGTAATATATAATATATGACCTTTTTGTGTTATTTTAAGTTATCTCATTGTCTGCTAATTTCAGGACGAAATTCTTTTAGGCGGATGGAGAGTGTACCGACCGAGTATTTAATCACTTTAAATATGGATATTTAAGTATATTTTTAATAATTAATTAATGGATTCTAGCACTAAAATAAAAATCTTTTAAATAATAATTGATGATGATGAATTAGTTTTCAAAATTTGTTTACAAAAATAATTAGTTCAAAGAAAAATAGAAAATGTGACCAGAAATGGTTTCCTAAATTTTTGACTTTTCGGTGTCTAAAAGTTGTCGAAAAACGTCGTGCACATTTGACTTAACATATACACGCATTTTTGAATAAGTTAGGATTTTGATAAGTATGTAAATATATATACATGTTAACTTAATAAATATAATAAGAGATGATGTGACATTATGTAAATTTTAAAGCATAATATAAATGTAAAATAAGTGATATAAAATGTCATTTCTTTGGAAACATTAAGTACACTAGTTATAAATGCATATTGGCTCATTAAGGGAAGGGCGACAAATTCATATGAGAAATGGGGGGACAAGGGTTATGAGGTGGCAAACTATAAGTGGAGGTTATGCACCCTAAGGCTAGTTTGGTAATGTAGTTTATTCACTTTGTATATATACAAATTTCCTAACATTTTCCTCATTTTCTATTTCTATTTCTACTTTCTAAAACCTCCTTCATGTCAAATGGCTTCCAAGGATTCTTAAGTTCAAAATTCCTAGTTATGTTCACTTTAAAATTTCATAAAAGCTTATTTAAAACACCTCCTTCCATTTCTACTCCGCTCCTCCTTTCCAAAACAACCCCCCCCCCCCCCCCCCACTACCTTGGCCGGATTCATATCACACTTAGGCCGAACACTTTTGCATACTAAAGCTCACAAAAACTTCATTTTTCCTAAGGCTAAGCAAAGATATAGGCCGTGTGCAAGTTATAGTGAAAGTTCGGTTCGTTTCGTGAACTTTTGGTGAGTAAAATTTTAGCCCTTAACTAAGTTTTCTAAAGTTAAATATATGATTGACTTGTTGTAAAATATGATATTTGTTTGGGTATAGATTGTGTTGACTTGAATGTAAGTGTATATGTTTGGATGAGATGACATATTTTTTGAAATTTGAAATTTGAAAGTTGAAAAGTCAAGTTATATGCAAGTTGTAATCTTGGTTTATATATGTTGTTATGGCATGATTTTATGTTTGTGATGTGGTTGTGATGTGAATACGAATGTTATGATTTTGAATACATGATTGTATGCTATGAAGTTAGCACCTTTACTAATTGATGTGACTTATGTAAAATTTTAATCTTTGGTTTTTGAACATTCAAAAAAAAATTAGTTTAAAAACTTGTTTAGTGTTAAAAAAACGTATCTCTATGTTTCAGTAAAGTTTTCCAAGGGTTAAAGTCAAAGAAAAAACTCATAAAACAAAAAAATCAATTTTAGAAATTACAGGTCGTTTAGCGATAATCGCTATAAGTGCAGTTCGTGAAAACAAACTCTTTTCGAAATCTAAAAGTGCTTTCACTTAGAAACTTTTTTTTGGAAAATGTTTTCAAACATAATTTAAGAAGTAAAGAGGTAATTATTGTTTATTGAATTATTTATTTATTTATGATTATTTAATTAATTAAGTAAGTAAGTTAATTAATACTTAATCGTTGACTAAAAAAGGTAATTAGCACTTAAGTGATAATCAAGTAAGTTAATTATAATTATCTAATTAATTTAAAGGTTAAATATTATTTAATTATTAATTAGAGATTAATTATTATTCAATTATTTATTAGAGATCATTATTTATATATTTAAAAGGGGGTTAAATTATTAATTAATTACTGATTAAGTTATATTTAATTAAGATTTTGATTAAGAATTAATTATTATTTAAGATGTTTAATTTATTATTTAATTAATTAATAAGGGTTTAATTTTTAAGAATCGATTTAGTTCTAAATATCGGTTTTGTTTAAAATCTATTTTCTTTTTCAAAAGTGTTTTAAAACAAGGGATTTCTTTTTCGATTACCCTTAAGTAACCTCAAACAAATATGAAACCAATGTTAATGTGGTGACGCATTTATGGAAAATAAATCATCCCATGGTTAGCACTAAAAGCCAATGAGTAGGTCATCCGTTTATTTGTGAGATCTAGAATTCATCTTCTAGACAAGGGATAAAGTAAGGCCAAAATAACGAAAACATGATAAATATGGGAGGGTTAATTCCTATCAATGGGTCATGTTTAAATTAAGTATATGGTTATCCATATGCAAACTCTATAAAATTACCCTAAGTAGCGGATTGTCCGCTATTTATAACTTGGTTTGTTTTAACTCAAGAAGTATGTTAGGTATATTTGAGTTCTCCGGTGAGGACTTGAATACTTGTTGCATACTTACAAAAGAACTGGAATTGAGTTAGACGGAAATTATCGCTTAGTTTGGAGACATCGATTTTGGATATGCTCGATTTATTCGAACTACTTCAAACTAATAGTGTACGTGATGGATCATTATGAAAGATGCTATGAAGTTATACTACTCTTCCTGAGGGTGATTCCAAAATGAAAGATAGTAATTGCTAAATGTTTGTTCGATCTTGTAACAACTTGTACAGATGAATACTATCATTGTATGGATGCCAGAGGACAGTGTTAGCATTTCAAGAGGGTTTGCTAAAATAAAAATTGTTGCCTCAAGCCTCACACCTCGGAGGTGGCTAAAACATGGTAGATGCGGTAGGGCTATGTGAATCACGCTCATTAGAGTATGATCATCCCTTATCTAGAATCGATATTTATATATGCTTCGGGATGGATCACAACCAAGGGATGATCATATTCGGTACTATCCAATGAGGGGTAGGTCGGTCCTATGTTGGTAGAGGGACAGTTGCAATTCTAGCCCTCATGATACATTTTATCTAGAGATGTATCGTTCGAAAGGTAATTCTTTCCTTGTCATTGGTGGAATCCATTTTCTACCACGAGCCTTACGGACTTAGTTGTTTCCAACTACTGAAATGTGATATGCAAGCATTTCAGCTATATCAAATATTAACTTTAAATCATAGGCATTATGATAATATTAAAAAATCTTATATAGAAATGTTTTGGTTATCGTAAGGTAAAAACTCGTTCATGTTTATGTATGGCGTAGTTTTACGAGATACTTTTAGTTTGAAGGTTTTTATGAAGTTAAAACTTATATTTTACTCACACCAGATCCATATCTGACACAGTTTTATTTCTTTCCCTTAAATTCTTAGGTACTCGAATTTTTATGAGTAGCCAAGTAGTCAAGTTTCTTTGGAGCATTTTGAGGAAGCAAAATCAAGCTGGAGTCTTTATCATTATCCAGCAGTAGTTTATATTTTCGTTGTCTTGTATATTATATATTAGTAGCATTGGCAGGATGATATAGTTGTCCATGGATTAGATGATCGACACATGAATACCAATGATGTATTAAGTGTCATCTTTGGATGTAAGAAATCGTTACATTTTAGGCAAAAGCAGCAAGAGGAACGAGACAAAAGATTTTGTTTTACTTTATTTTTAGTACGCTTAGTCAAGGATACCATGTTTTCCTCTTTATAATACCTTTCCTAAAAATTACCATTAAAATCTCTTCTACTTTTTACTATCAAAATGAAAGGGTCGCCATGTTACAACATATGCGGCAATCTATTGCCAATAGGTGGTTTTTTTTGTTGTATAAGACAATAACCTACGGTAGTAAATCGCCATACGATGATTTACAAATGTCAAAGGTCGATTCCCACGATGATTTATCGTTGAAAGGTGGCTTTCAATCGAGTGGCAGAACAAAAAGTATTATGAAGCATACAATTATATTTTACCTGGTATTTGTAAGAACAAATAGTGGTGCCCCACTACTTTATTACGCATACGTGGAGGGGTCACATGACCCCCCGGAAAGTAACATGCCTTACCCACTGGTACTCACCCGTTCATCAGTCACAATTTGCATTTGGCCACTATCATCTTCACCGCCACAGGCCTGACACCAACTTCACCAAAACCCTACATTAATCACTGAAGTTTGTAGCTCTACTTTTCTTCTCCAGCTTCTCTAAAGCATCACCTTCCAAATCTCACTCTACTCAACTAATTTCCAATCCCTGATTTCATTTTCATTTCTTTTTCTTAACTAAGTTGTCAGTGGGGGTGATATGAAATAGATAAAAGTAAAAAAGATGACAAATATAAAGGAGAAATGGATTTTACATTAGGGGTGAAATGTATACATCAGCAAATGCTACTATTATTCAATTATCCCCATACATGAGTTATACACTGGATCTGTAATCTTTTTTTTGAATGCATCCAATATCAAATAGAATTTGTCACTCATACAGTCGTACTCCACTCAAATACAATACTCAGATTCAAAGAAAACAAAAAACCAAGATTAAAACTACGTTTTTGATTTCAAAACGCTAGCTAATCATTGCCATTTCATGCATGTCCACCTATGACAACATTCGCTCAATAATAATAATAATAATAATAATAATAATAATAATAATAATAATGGCAGAGTTACATTGGACATATTATTTATATAGATGATGAACTGACTAAAAAGAAAAACTATAGGTACATCATAAACCAAAATATGCAGTTGGATAGTTACATACATGAATATGACCCAGATATGTCAACCTAAAAAATGGCGAAGAAGAGTTTGAGAGATAGCTATTTGATGGAGAATTTACCGAAATAGCCTTGGTATAGATCGCTTGGGTATTTTCCCCTCAAGCTTCAACCTTCTGTATGCTTCCCTAATATGACATGGTCGGAGTGGTCCACTTTCATTTCTTTCCATCATCACCGTCTTCCCTATAAATACACGGTTCAATTGCATATAAAAAGGTCAGATGTGAAACTTAAGAGCTCAGACCACAAATATTCATGCTGCTGTATCAAAATTACTGGTGAAGATCTCATATTATAGTTTGTATTTTGTAATTTCTTTGTCAAAATTGATCTTCCTCGCTTTTCATGTACATAGTTATGACTGCAGCATCATACAGATCTAAAGATTTAACTACACATTAGTATTTGAATGCCTGGGTTGATCGGTTCGAAAAAATATGATGGCAAGTTGATTTTATTGCTTGTGTCACCCAATAAAAAAAGGGATGAGACGTTTAGAAACTATATTACAAATAATAATATAAAAACTATGTTCTAGTCACTTTCCAGAATAAAAAGGTAAAAAAGCTATGAAACAATACAGCTTCAAAAAAAAATGAACTACATTTTCATGGTCATCCATTGAGGTTCCAAGAGTAAAACATACAACTTCCAATACAAATAATTTTTATTCCCCAAATTTCTATGAATGACAAACCATTTACATAAGATTTTGCACCTAAACTACGAATCATATGAGAAACATATGTACCTTATGCCAAAATAAAGATACATGTTTTTAATCTTGTTAAACAAGTGCAACCATGTTTTATGGATATAGCTGCACAAGATAGTCAGTAATTTTAATTAGTTGCATTTAAAACGCTCCAGGGCGTTTGGCACTTAGCAAATGGAGGTTATGAAAGGAACAACTGAAAGCGGGCAAAGTGGGTGGGAGAAAAATGGTGGAAAAGAAGTACTGTACTTAATGCACTTGAGCAGGAGCTGGAAAGGGGTTGTGAAGGAACTGATACGATTAGTTTAATTTTATTTAGTAATTCTGAATAATACTATATTTAACCAAAATAATCAAATAATAGCACAAAAATGATTTCATCAATTAATACAAATGCAATAACACAGTGAAAAAAAAATATAACAATTGATTGAAATCCTACTTTAGCTAATTCATTCTGTATAACATCACGTCCTATTAGCATTAGTATTACCATCTCAATTAACCATACACGAACTGTTCTTGAAATTATTGTTGAAATTGAGAGATCTATCCACATATCCCTCCGTCATTTTTCACAATGTGAGACTATTTTTCACTCTACCAAACTCATATGCATCCATCATATATATAATATATACCACTCTGCCTTCATTATTTTTTACGATGTGAAACTATTATTTTCAATATGTGTCAATTATCCTCATACAATGCAAGACACCCAACATTTATACAACTCATAATATGTCAAACCGGAGGGGATAAGCTTATTAGTGGAGAAGATGATTTATGAACTTGAAGATTTAACGAATAAGACACAAACAAAAAATTGCAAGAAACAAGGTTGAAAACTCAAAGTTATCAACCGGTAATTACTACAGAAATTCACGAGACCGATGGTAGCTCCAAGAATCTGCAATTAGTTGGGAGCAATCATTGTATGAAATTATTAACAATCAACGGAGCACTGAATTCAACCCAAAGCTCATCGACCAATCATGTTAATTTCATGCAATAATCGACAACGATGAAAAATCCAGCTTTACGAGTTCGAATCCCAAAACTATCAACCCTGTAATAAATACCTGGGGTATGTATTTGACAAACACATACTTCCCTAGAGTTTACATATGAAACTTGATTCTTTGGGCAATTCAAAACAAATCCAAATTTTAGAGCAGCCTTTTTATTTTGGACTTCACGAGCTTATTCAACTTGATAGTGGTGATCAACATGTTTTCTAATCCCAAAGTTATTTTCAACTGATATAATTAACCTACCTTTCATTTTCTTATCGTTAATCTTCGTGTTATGAAACCAAGTTAATCTTCGTGTTTATTCGTCAAATTGATCGATCCAAACAAAATTATAGGTTAGTTGCTCCACGGTATGTGATATAAACTTGTAATTTGATTTGTACCTCTCTTCTGCTCTGGTTTATATTTGTTATCCGACTTCTTAACCAAGTAGACTTTGTAACGAATATTTATCGTCGGGATAAAGACGAAATGATTCATGGACTTGGGACATGCTTGAAAGGACCATAAGAATAGACTCAAGAGGTTGCAACACAATTAGAAGCTAAGGAAAGTACTCGCTATCAAGTTGCTCTACTCGGTACCGAACTCTTTTTTGGCCCCCAATAGGCCTCCGAAGCTACAATTCATGGATAGATGGTTTGTGTGATCAACTTAAGTGCAATTCACAAAAAATAGACGAACAACTTCAAAAAAGTTCTGAAAGAAAGCAGACAAGTACAAGTGATATCAGAACCTCTTAGAAACAATATGATCCCTAAGGAAAAGTACTCGGAGTACAATGAAACAAAAATAGAAGACCACCGAAGGGAAGAAGGAATAGCTCCTCAAAAAATCAAGTCGGTACCGACCACTTTTGGTCAATACTGAGTTGATTTTATAGCCCAGAGGACTCTGTCTTTCCCTTTTGCATTTTCGGATCTGAATCTGAACTTGATATTTCGTAGATTTGCGCCTCTGCTGGATGGTTTCCATGTAAATACAGCACCTATGGCATTTGGGGAAGGACTTTGGATTTTTTTTGATGTTTTCATCTTCTATCTCTCCTCACCAGAGTCACTACGGAAGCTATTCTTGGTTGTTCTAAATTGTTAGATCTGTCAAACCATTGTACTAGTAATCTACAGTCTATAAATCAATAAAATTACAATGGATGTAGGTCAGAGATTGTCGAACTACTTTAAAAATCTTGGTGTTCTCTCTGGGTTTTTTTATATATTCCGCTAGATTTCTATATTCCTACAGGATTTTGGATGTTGTGCCATTTTTAGACACAACAATATTGAAATAATGAAAGTGAATTGTTAGGTCGGCAAATAAAAGTCGATTAGACTGAACCATGTTGTGTTTTCTATTTTCTGTTTGTTTGTACGGTGATTGAAATTTTTGGTATTTGCTCTTTGATTGAAATGGGAAGTTGATCAGCAAACTAGATCCTAGAGTTTTGCATAACGGTTTGATATCAGAGCAAAAAAATTATTAATATTTTATTATCAGAACTAGTTGATTTGATTATAGGTTGATTATGAATGACTACATTATCCAAGAGTATTGAAAGTACTCATGCTAGCAATTATCCAGTCACCCGGTTTGATGATAATTTAAACGATGGAGATGATTTTGAAAATGAGTGCACCCAAGAAATTGAAGGATGTTGATCATGTATAGTTACAAAAAGATGCATTTACATAAATTCAACTATGCCAACCGGATAAAGAACGTAGTGAAATTTCTCACACGAAGACTGCAAAAGCAACTTTGGGATGAGTTACATAAGTTTATCGAGACAAGTTTTTACCCGGCAACAACAACCATCAGCAACAATTGTACACCTTCAGAGTGAAGCCTAAAATGACACTATCGACGCATGTTGATATCTAAACACTTCGATTATGAACCTACGGTCGGTAGATATTAATATTGTTGATGAGGTCTGGTCGTGTGTTATGTTCACTTTCTAATAAGTATATTGTATTCATCAATTCTATAATTTATGGGCGAAGCAAGATTAGTCTGATAGATGAAAAGGCATGCTTACATAATGAAGCGTTGAGAGGAACTGGTGAGAGTGTGGACAACGATTTAAAAAGTTTATTTGCTCAGAGAGAGGCAGAAGTCAGAGAAGCCTAGGCGTGGTGGAGCAAAGCATAAATCTAGATTTCAGTTTAGAAGACCTAAAAAAGGGGTTAGTTATTACTGTAAGTATTAGAATTCTCAAAATTGGTGAATAAGATATGTCTCACATCGTCAAAAATATGTTAATTTTCTGATTCATATAGTATACTCTCAATCCATATATTGGCCCTTAGATCAGCTAATTTTGTGCGAGGGGGAGGACCTATATGGACACGAACTAACATGCGCGCGCTGCCACCCGCCCGTCCGACCGACCCGGGCCGGATCAGGTGCGGGTCCAATATAGAGTGGACCGTGTTATATTTTTGTAGTACAGAAGTTGACGGTTTTCTACCGTTTAAATTCAAAAAGAAGCGACTACTGGATTGGATGCGACTGTTGCAAACCGCAACAGTTTCTGGCCGTCGCAAACGAAGAGACGCGACTGTTGCAAACCACAACAGTTTCTGACCGTTGCAAACGAAGAGGCGCCACTCTTGCGAACAACAACAGTTTTCGGTCGTTACAAACGAAGAGGCGCGACTGTTGCGAACAGTAACGCTTTTTGGCGTTGCAAATAAAGGGATGCTACTTTTCTCAACGGGTGTAACCATTGAGAATTCGGCTATAAATAAGGAAACCTGATCACTTTCATCACTCAATCAATTCCTAATTTTCTCTTCTTCCTATTCGTTTCTTAATATCTACAATCCGTGCGTTTTTGCATATCACACAGAAGATCATACACATCACAATCTCGAGCAGATCACGTCTGTTGTATCTTGGAAGACTTTCAATAAAGTCTTAAGGAAATTGTTACGACAAGCCTCAAACGTAATTTCCTTCTTCAACCGGCTAAATTTCTAGTTGATATATACATACATACATATATATATATATCATTTTCTTTCTGTGTCGTACTATTTCTTTAAATAGTATAACGTTTGATTAAGCATTATAGTTATTATTGCTATAGTTGTTACTTTGTTGTTGTAATTAATTACAACATACTTAATGTTAAAATAACTAATACAGAATTTCATAGTAGTGGAAATCTGAGTTGTAAACTTGTGAGACAAGTTTATTATTGAATCGTCTCTATTTTGGTATACTAGACATATAACATCTGCAGACTTTTCTATTTTCGCTAAAACAGAGATGGCAACAGTTGAACTATCACAAAGGCTACTACTCACAACAGGCCTGATCCGTTCAAAGGGGGTGGTGATGACTTCATAACATGGCAAAATCAAATGTTATTTTATCTCACCACATTCGGTCTGCAACGGTATCTCGAGGAGAAGAAACCGATTCCTGCACCAGGTAAAGAATCAGATATTGATATGTGGAAGCATTCCGGTTTTCCATGCAGAAACTATATTCTGAATTGTCTCGACATGGTGCTATACAAAGTATATCAGCCTCTAAAGACAACAAAAGCACTCTGCAATGCACTTGCCACAAAGTACAAGAAGCAGAATATCAGTATTAAGAAATTCATTGTAGACAAATTCATGGACTACAAGATGGTTGACTCCAAACCGGTGACTGCTCAACTGCATGAACTGCAAATCATCATTCATGAACTCGAAGCGGAAGGTCATAAGGTTGGAGAATCGTTTTTGGTTGAAACCATCACGGGAAAACTGCCGTTGTCTTGGAGAGATTACCGCAACTATCTAAAGCATAAGAAAAAGAAAATCTCTTTACAGGATCTCATAATCCGACTAAAACTTGAGCAGATAACCGTGGTGTTACAAAACCAAGCGAGGAGGCATTTGTGGCTGAAGGGTCAAAGATCAAAAACAAAAAGAAGAATTTTCAGAAGAAAAAGAAAGCTCCAGACAACAAACTAAAAGACAACAAACGAACCAAAAAGTTTAATGGCGAGTTTTGGATTTACGGAAAACTTGGACATGCCGCTAAAGATTGCAGACACAAAAAGAAACGCAACAAAGATGCAAATATAGTAGATAAGATGAAAGTAGTCGAGTCCACCTTCTCGGCAGTTGTATCTGAATGCAATTTGGTTCAGAATCCTAACCAATGGCGGGTAGACACAGGCGCTACTAGTCATGTCTACTCTGACAAATCCATATTTTCTACATAGCAGAAATTCGATCACGAAGAAAAACTCTATATGGATAATTCTGCAGTATCCATGATCAACGGCAGTGGCACAGTAATCCTCAAGTTTACTTCTGGAAAAAGTTGAATGGTGTGCTTCACGTTCCAGCATACGCAAGAATCTCATTTCTGGTGCAGTACTATCGAAGAAAGGATTCAAAATGGTGTTCGACTCAGACAAGATGGTTCGGTCCAAAGATGTAATGTATATCGGAAGAGGATATTTATGTTATGGCATATTTAAGTCAAATGTAGTTGTTATCGACAATAAAACTATGTATTTTGATTGTGCTATTAATAAAATTAAAGTTTCTTACTTACTTGAGCACGAAATTTTACTATGGCATGATAGATTGGGACACATAAATTTTCGAAAAATGAATACATTATCAAACTTGGGATTAATTTCGAAATTCCAAATAGATAAGAACTACAAATGTGAGACATGTGTAGAAGCAAAAAAGGTTAAAAAACCATTTCAATATGTTGATAGAAGCACCGAACCACTAGGTTTGGTTCATGTAGATTTACGTGATTTTTAAATCGTTGCCTACAAGAGGTGAGAAAAAGTACTTTATCACGTTTATTGACGATTATACGCAATATTGCTATGTCTATCTTTTGAATAGTAAAGATGAAGTAATTACATCATTTATAAAGTACAAGGCTGAGGTGGAAAATCAGTTAAACAAAAAGATCAAGATATTGAGATCTGATCGAGGTGGAGAATATGAAGCACTATTTGAACAGTTCTGTGCCGAAAATGGTTTAATTCATCAAACAACAGCTCCATATTCATCACAACAAAATGGTGTAGCCAAGAGGAAGAACAGAACGTTAAAAGACATGATTAATGTCATGCTTTTAACCTCTGATCTGCCGACAAACTTGTGGGGGAAAGCCTTAAATATGTCTAATCACATATTAAACAAAGTCTCTCACAATAAAACAGAAACAATTTCATATGAGATTTGAAAAGGACACAAACCAAGAGTTAAATACGTCAGAGTGTGCGTGCTTGGCAAAAGTTCCAGTTTCGCCTCCCAAGAGAGTCAAACTTGAACCAAAAACAGTAGATTGTTACTATCTAGAGCCAGCCCAAAATAGTAGTGTCTACAAATTTTTGGTATTCAAGTCTGATATAGCTGATATTCATGTAAATACAATCATGGAATTTAGAGATGCATCATGCTTTGAAGACGTGTTTCCGCACAAAAGGAATGAAAGAAATAATGTCCCTAAAAGGACAAGAGAAGAATCAAGCAATTCACATGAAGATGAAACTCATCGTGAGATTGAGGAAGTTCAACCAAAAAGAAGAGTAAGGGCAAGGACTTCCAAGACATTTGATTCGGATTTTTTCACATATGTGTTAGAACACGAACCTCAAACGTACAAGGAAGCAATATCATCTTCTGAATCTTCACATTGAAAAGAAGCAATCCAAAGTGAAATTGATTCAATTCTAAATAATAAAACTTGAAAAATTGTTGATATTCCACTTGGAATAAAACCTATTGGCGGTAAATGGATTTTCAAGAAGAAAATAAAAGCAGATGGCTCTATCGACAAGTATAAAGCCAGATTAGTAGCCAAAGAATATTGTCAAAAAGAAGGAATAGACTTCTTTGATACATATTCGTCGGTAACACGAATAACCTCTATAAGAATGCTAATCGCAATTGCATCGATCTATAATCTAAAAATTCATCAAATGGATGTAAAGACGGCATTTTTAAATGGAGATCTCAATGAGGAGATCTACATAGAGCAACCTGAAGGTTTTGTTTCTAAAGGAAATGAAAACAAAGTCTGTAAATTAGTAAAATCACTATACGGACTAAAACAAGCTCCAAAACAATGGCACACAAATTTGATAGTGTCATGATGAGAAATGATTTTCGTATAAATGAATGCAATAAGTGTGTTTATTATAAACAAATCAAACAATCATATGTGATGATTTGACACACGTTATTTTGGAAATCAAAACAATAAGAACAACTAATGGAATTAAATTATCTCAGTCACACTATGTACACAAATTGATTGAAAATTTTCAAAATTTTAGAATTAAAGAAGTTAAAACACATTTTAATCCATCAGAAGTACTGCACAAAAACACTAATGAGAGTGTAATGCAACTGAAATACTCTCGTGTAATAGGATGTCTCATGTATCTCATGAATTGAACAAGACCAGAAATAGCTTATGCAGTAAGTCGACTGAGCAGGTATACAAGCAATCCGAAAAAGGAACACTGAAAAGCACTAATGAGAGTGCTTGGATATTTAAAAAATACTACAAATTATTCCTTACATTATGGAAAATATCATGTCGTCTTAGAAGGATATAGTGATGCAAACTGGATTACTGATTCAAATGAATCAAAATCAATGAGTGGTTATGTATTTACCTTAGCAGGGGCATCAGTGTCATGGAAATCTACTAAACAAACATGCATAGCTCGATCCACTATGGAATCGGAGTTCATCGCTTTAGATAAAGCAGACAAAGAAGCAGAATGGCTTCGTCATTTTTTAGAAGATATTCCATTTTGGCCTAAACCGATACCAGCCATATGCATACACTGTGATAATCAAGCTGCGCTAAGCAGAGCGCACAATTTTGTGTATAATGGAAAGTCACGACACATTCGTCGACACCATAACACAGTTAGGCAGTAACTCTCAAATGGAACTATTTCCATAGATTATATGAGAAAAAATGATAACATAGCGGATCCATTTACTAAAGGTTTATCAAGAGAGAAAATTTACTACGCATCGAGGGGAATGAGTTTAAAAGTCTAAACCACCAAGAGTTATCTTATACGGAAACATATCCTAGCGACTGGAGATCTCATGGACTACGATCAATAGACAAACCAGTTCTGAGTAACTCAAGACGTAATGCATTTGCTTGGACATAGTCCAACTCCTTTTCTATGGTGCACAATATAAATGCATGCCTACAGAAGTATTTAAAGGTTAAAACTATGTTTTTTAATGATGACCATATCTTGAATATAACAAATGGGGTATATGTAGGATACTCTTAATGGTTGCGATCACCTATGTTAGTGTGAGCTGGGTCTGCTCTATGAGAATATTAAAGGCTTTTATTCTCTAAAAACGCTCGCAGAACCAAAAAATTGTTCAGGACCAAAATGAACACAATTAAGAGATTGGATGTGAAGGAAAATAATGCTTTGTAAAGCTTATTGTCTGTTTATACAATAACGGCTGACGATTCAAGATGAAATAATTCATCGATTAGCCAAGTATATCCGATAAGTTTTAAATAGGGAAAGTTCAAAGTGAAATATATATTTATCCTCGATATAACATTATTTTCATATGAACTGTGTGATATTACACTTTGTGTAGGGGAGACATATCGTCATTCATGTGGGAGATTGTTAGAATTCTCAAAAATTGGTGAATGAAATATGTCACACATCGCCAAAAATATGTTAATTTTCTGGTTTATATAGTATACTCTCAATCCCTATATTGGCCCTTAAGGTCAGGTAATTTTGTGCGAGGGAGAGGACCTATATGGCCATGGACTAACACGCGCACGCGCGCCGCCGCCCGCCCACCCTTCCGACCGAACTGGGCCGGGTCGGGTGCGGGTCCAATAAAGAGTGGACTGTGTTATATTTTTGTTGTACAAAAGTGAACGGTTTTCTACCGTTTAAATTCAAAAAGAAACGACTACTAGATCGGACGCGACTGTTGCAAAACGCAACAGTTTCTGGCCGTTGCAAACAAAGAGATGCGACTGTTGCAAACCACAACAGTTTCTGCCCGTTGCAAACGAAGAGACACGACTGTTGCGAACTACAACAGTTTCTGACCATTGCAAACGAAGAGGCGCGACTGTTGCGAACAACAACAGTTTTCGACCGTTGCAAACGAAGAGGCGCGACTGTTGCGAACAGTAATGCTTTTTGACGTTGCAAATGAAGGGATGCTACTTTTCTCAACGGATGTAGCCACTGGGAATTCAGCTATAAATAAGAAGGAAACCTGATCACTTTTCTCACTCAATCAATTCCGAATTTTCTCTTCTTTCTCATCGTTTCTTAATATCTACAATCCATGCGCTTTTGCATATCACACAGAAGATCATACACATCACAATCTCGAGCAGATCACGTCTGTTGTATCTTGGAAGACTTTCAATAAAGTCTTAAGAAAATTGTTACGACAAGCCTCGGACGTAATTTCATTTTTCAACCGGTAAGATTTCTAGTTGATTTATATATATATGTCGTTTTTTTTAGCATTGTACTATTTCTTTAAAATAGTATAACGTTTGATTTAGCACTATAGTTATTATTTCTATAGTTGTTACTTTGTTGTTGTAATTAATTACAACATACTTAGTGTTAAAATAACTAATACAGAATTCCAGAGTAGTGGAAATCTGAGTTGTAAACTTGTGAGACAAGTTTATTATTGATTCGTCTCTGTTTTGGTATATTAGACATATAACAGTAAGGAGAAAGAACATTTCATGGTTGAGTATTCTAAGCTTACAAAAAAAAGAGATGAGACGAGGTGAATTTCAACATCTGCAACTGTTATAATTACATCAAAGACGGGTAACAATAGAGACATGCCGACATCACAATATTCTTAGCATGTGACTATTCTACGAAGAGCGCATTATGGGTAGTTGATGTTAAAATTTGGCGACACTATATGAAGAAATTGAAGTAGTTGGAAGTAGCTTGGTGAAGGAGAAAACGGTTCGTGAATCGAAGCTCGAAGAAGGAAGATATGACGAAAAAGGTGAAGTGGTGCTGGAGAACAACGACATACGTATGAGAGAAAGTGACAGACGTCTGTCGTCGTCGGGTTTGGAACCTGAGAGTTGAAACAGACGTATGACACTTTCGACGGACGTTTGAAGCTTCAGCAGATTTTCCAGTGACCTATGACAAACATCTGTCACTTTCGACAGACGTTAGAGGCTTCAGAGAAAATTTTCCCGAGCCTTGGGACAGACGTCTATCGCATTGTGACAGATGCATGTGGCGACTTCTGTCAGTTTTTGGTCTAGGCTTGATATGAAGATTTGTGATATTCGAATGGGCAATTTTGGAATTTTGTCTAGGTTCTCTATTCTTCTATATAAGCTATTTTCTGAATCCAGATTTGTATGCGACAGAAAAACAACAGCAAGGGTTTAGCCTCCACTAATTAGGGTTTATCTAAACCTAATATTCTTCAATTTTCTTTTCCATAAATAAATTCTAATAGAATTTTTTATCATTATAATCAATCTCTTGTACTCTTCTAATTGATATTAATAAAAAACACTTTCTTAAAGTGTATGAACACTGAAACAACGTTAGTGGAACCACTACAAATCGCTGTGTGATTTGTTTTTCGTTATTGCTCTTATATTATATTGCTTGTTTGGTGATTGTGATTAATCTTGCATTGGATTGAAATTGAAACTGAAATTGAGATATAGATCGGTTGTTTTTACACTTCTTATCACGATCTAGTCTTCCACTGTGTTTTTGGAGTTTTGATTTGAGTGGTCTCGAGTTAGAATTCCACCACATCATTTGGTATCAGAGCATTGGTGTTGGTAGGTGATTGTAGAAATGTTGTAATCAGATAATACCTCAGTTAGTTTCTCAATGGGTAATCCAAGTGGTGTGGCGCCTTATGTACGTGGATCGTATGCGGCTTCGGGATCACAATTGGTTATAGACAAGTGGAATGGCGACAATGATTTTGAAAAATGTCAATGGAAGATGAAAGCGGTTCTTAGAAGGAATCGGATGCATCGGGTAGTGTTTGGCACATATTTGTTGCCAGCGGACATCCGAGAGAGAGGAAATGGAGGAGTGGGAATTCACTACATTTCAACTTGCGACGAGGAGAATGTTGTCTCCGAAATTAGTGGTGAGACTACCGTTAAGGGTATTTGGGATAAATTGAAGGAGTTATATATGAAGAAGTCACTAACTAATCGTTTGATATTGTTGCAGACGTTCTTCACCTATAAGATGAAGGAAGGTACTTCGCTTAAAGCGCACTAGAATACTTTGATAATTTGCTGATGAAGATGAAGGTGTTAGATTTGAAGATTGAGGAAGAGCAAAAGACGATGATATTCTTGTATTCGTTGTCGGACCGTTATACAGGTTTCTCAAGTAGTTTGATCTACAGTTGAAATACTTGCTCTAGATGTCAAAACGGGTCTTCTTAGCGAAAAGTTACGGGATCAAATGAAGGAGTTAGGTGATGAAAATAGTGGTGCTGGTAGTGGTCATGATTTATTTGTGGAGAAGGAGAGATATGTGAGGAAGAAGCACCGAGTGTGCTCTAAATCAAGGAACATCGGTTGAAGAGGAAAGTCGAAAGTTTTGAAACCCGAGAGTTATCGGTTGTTGATGAAAGTGGTGATAGTTGATGCTATCGGTTGTTGATGATGGTATGGTACCATTGGAGTTGGAGATGGATATAGTGTCAACGTGAAGTGTTAAACTTTAACGACACTATATGGAGAAATTAAAGTGGTTGGAAGTAGCTTGGTGACGGAAAAAACGGTTCGTGATTCGGAGCTCGGATGAGGAACATATGGCGAAAAAGGTAGAGTGGTGCTGGAGCAACAGCGACAGACGTCTGAGAGAAAGTGACAGACGTCTGTCGCCGCAAGTTTTGAAACCCGAGAGTTAGGACAGACGTCTGTCACTTTCAACAGACGTCTGAAGCTTCAGCAAATTTTCCAGTGACCTATGACAGACGTCTTTCACTTTCGACGGACTTCTGAGACTTTAGGGAAAATTTTCCTGGGCCTTGAAACAAACGTCTGTCGCACTGTGACAGACTTCTGTGGCGATTTCTGCCAGTTTTTGGCATGGGCTTGATATGAAGATTTGTACTATTCGAATGAACAATTTTGAAATCTTGCGTAGGTTCTCTATTCTTCTATATAAGCTATTTTCTGAATCTAGATTTGTATGCGACAGAAATGCGACTGCAAAGGGTTTAGTCTCCACTAATTAGGGTTTATCTAAACCTAATTTTCTTCAATTCTCTCATCTACAAATAAATTCTAATAGAATTTTTGATCATTTTAATCGATGTCCTGTACTCTTCTAATTGATATTAATAAAAGCACTCTCTTAAAGTGGATGTACACTAACACAACATTAGTGGAATCACTATAAATCGGCGTGTGATTTGTTTTTCGTTATTGTTCTTATATTATATTGCTTGTTTGGTGATTGCGATTGGTCTTGGATTAGATTAAAATTGGAATTGAGATATAGATCGGTTGATTTTACACTTCTTATCACGATCTCGTCTTCCGCTGTGCTTTTGAGGTTTTAATTTGAGTGGTCTCGAGTTAGAATTCCGTCACAACATTTGGTTCTAAAGTGCCTTTTCACATGACACAATTTGTCATATGATTAGTGTAGGAAAGTGTGGATTAGAATATATGATAGCCTTGTGAGAAACATTATTGATGTTAGGCATGTTTCAGAGTCGAGGAATTTGTTGACGGTGGGAGCATTGAGTAGATTTGATTTGAAGATAGTTGTTGAAAGAGCGAGTTTGAGGGTGATGAAAAGTTAATTGGCTGTGATTAGGGTGTTAGGGCTGGAAACCCATGATGTCTGCTTGGAAGTACAAATTAATTGTCATTTAGTAACCTATAGAGCAACATTTACAGCATACCCGTATACATATTGAAATATGAATCCTTTGAAACTACGATTCAAATCAGATCTATAGTTTTAACTCTACTAGATATGATTTAACCCCTTTTTGAAAACCTTGCTCATAAAATTTCACTTAAAACTGTTACCAGTAATTTTAGGGATATCAATCATGTTTGCAAAATGCACATATGAATGCCAAAAAAAAATCATCAATGTGTAAAATTAAAATACCCATTTCAACAAGCTCCCCAACAAACATTTTTGCTATTCCCGAGACCACTATTGTGATGGGCATGGAAATTTTTTGACTTCCGGTTATGCTTGCTAAGAGCTGCGCAGAAAACAAAAGCATTATCAAAATGAATACATTAGGATCATAATGTATAGGTAGAATTACAAGGGTGTACTACTTATCTCACTTGCACATACCAGAAACACACTCGTTTTTGGGGAAGTCAGCACTACTATTACTGTTGTTTTAAATTTTTAGCTGCAACCAAATTAATTTTAATTGACAAATTAAGTTAACTAAAAGTAATAACTGATCAGTTTCTCATAAATACCTAATGTAGATTTGTGTGCATGCATGTTATGATTCAATGACCGAATTTAGAGCTGCCAGATTTATGAAGAGCCTTTGCACAAAAGCATTGAATAAAATACATAAAACAGAGGAAGCATCTTTGTATCATATGGGTTTTCCATAACTTGTGGGAAGAAGTGTAAATGAGGAAACTCACTCTCCTCATGTTCGATTTCTGAAAGCCAGACCTTCTGAAAGACTCATACCTACTCATCTGATCGTCTGTGAATTTTGAAAGTACTTCCCTGAAAAATACAACAAGAAGATTTGCTCATCTCGGTGCAGAAGTTGTAAATGACTTTCAATAATATTTTTGATGGATGAGTTAAAAAAGCAAAAGCATTGAAATTTAACCATAATTTGGATTCATGCATATGATAAGATAATAAAATCGACTAATAGATTGGTTTCCCTTGCTGTAGAAAAGCAAATTAAGAAGTCTTTAAAATCAATTACTCACGGAGAAAAAACCTAAAAATATTTCCATGACAAACACTCTTCTTCTGCAATATTTCCATTTGCTCCCCACACCCCTCCCCCCCCCCCCCCCCCCCCCCAAAAAAAACCAAAAAACCTTCCTTCCCACTTTAATTATGTTTGCTTCAAGTCTTATCGAAATTCTTAGGTCCGACCTTTTGCCCAGATTTAGGAAGTTTCCCTTCATTTCCTCACTCTTCCAATCTCTCATTTAATTTATCAATTTCTCCCCATTTCTTCATTCGTATCTGGTGTCTCATTCTTTTTTTTTTCAACTACAAAATATAAAATATTTTTTTGATAATTTTTATTTTGGTGCATTATTGGGATGAGAAATTTGTTGCTCATTTAAAGCTTAGGTTTATCAATTATTGGTAACAAAGATTCAATTGTGTATTCAGAGAATCGTATTTATGGATAAAGCCCCTTTTCTCATCCAAATGTTTTTCTGACATGGACTGAGAGGCGTTCGTTGTTAACTGTTGTTTGATACTACAGTTTTTTGTTATACTAAAATATAGCTGTTTCCAAATTTAATATGGCCTGAGTTTATTTTTATTTTACATTCAGAACATATTTAAAGTATAGATAATAACTGTTCATAATATTTTCTACTTGGTAGCATAAATATAGTTGTTTTGTAATTTTAAACGGTCTGAATTTATTAGTGTTAGCGACAAAATTGATCACTAACACCCAAATGTAAATGAAAGCACCAACTGTTTAGTCACATATAACAGATAGAATATATATAGAGAATAATAATGTGACGAATAGTCAAAATTAAAATGAAAGCAGTAAAAAAAAAAAAAAAAAATATAGTGGTTCGGCTAACTACGGCCTACGTCCACTCCAGAAGTTTCATTTTTATTGATGTTAAAATCAATTACAATTACAAGCCGGTATGGTAGCTTTAGCCTTAAAAAATAAAAGGTAAGAGAGCAGAAAGAAGATTTCTTTTCTGAACCCCCGCATGCTGTATTTAAAGGCAAATCCTGAATTGTTGGGCTTTCTGAACGGTATAGGCCCATCAAGACCTTCCACCGAGCCACATACCTCCAAGGCTGAACGACCTTCCACGGAGCCACATACTCGTCCCAGGCCGAACGACCTTCCACCTAGCTAAGCCGAGCCATTCTCCATGACGAGCCACCCATACGGCCGAGCGACCTACGATACCGAGCGACCCACGTTGTCGAGCGACCCACGATGTCGCGCGACCTATGATGCCGAGCGGCATATCCTCACTTCAATGCCGAGCGGCATAGCCTTACCTCAATGTCGAGCGGCATATCCTCACTACTATGCCGACTTCAATGCCGAGCGACAGAGTCTCACCTCAATGCCGAGCGGCATATCCTCACCACAATGCGGAGCGGCACATACAGGTGAACTCCATCCCTCTAAATCGAATCCATTACATTTCAGACTCGATAGTCGTGAAGTTGTTTAGCTTGAATCCGCCTGTTTACGGCTTTGATAAAAGACGGGTTAACATTTGCCTGCCAAAACATGATTTACTATTGGAAGGTGTGTTTTGAAAAGCGTCAAATCCGATATCCGAAGTCCATATCCCGTTCATAACCATATTATTAAATTCACGACCTCTCTGGTTTTAACTTTGAATCCGTAGACCTCACCGGCTCGCGTTATCCTGTTCCAGCCTCAGCTCTTCGATCAAGGGCTTGTAAGTTCTCCGGCCTGGACTCTCCGGCCAAGAACTTCGATATTCACCGACCTCGGCTCTCCGGCCAAGAACTTTTATATTCACCGGCCTCGGCACTCCGGCCAAGGACTGATATTCACCGGCCTTGGAAGTCAGTAATCGAATCGTACGATCTCTCCAGACCGTTGACGGCTCTCCAGACCCTTGCTAAGCTCGATCCAAACTTAACGATCGAATAGGCAAAGCAACCCATTCCTTGCAATCCTGTTCAGCATTCCTAAACATTAAGCAATGTCATGGTCATCCTAGACCGATCATAGCCTCTCCGGACTCTATCCGGATCTCATCCTATCACTCTCCGATGAAGGGGAAACAGCGTCGAGTGAGCCGATCCTGTCGCTCTCCGACAAAGCGGCAACACCCCATGTACGCCGGTTCAGCGTCCCTGTACGTTAAGCGATGTCATGGCCTAAATCCTAGGCCATTATAGCCTCTCCGGGCTCGGATCTCATCATGTCACTCTCCGGTGAAGGGGAAACAGCGTCGAGTGGGTCGATTATGTCGCTCTCCGACGAAGCGACAACACCCCATACACTCTGATTCAGCGTCCCTGAACGTTAAGCGATGTCATGGCCTAAATCCTAGGCTGATTATTGCCACTCCGGGCTCTTACCGAACCCTGATCCAATCACTCACCGGTGAATAGGGAACGACGTTAAGTGAGTTGATCATGTCGCTCTCCGACGAAGTAACTCACTTCTTGCACTCCGGACCCCGTCTCTCCGGATAGGGTCATAAAGTGATTAATTTCAAATTGACTTCAAATATTCATCCTTTAACTCTTTGGTCCAAAGTTTATTTTATAAAATTCAAGTTCATTTATTAAATTAAAATTCCAAATGTTCAATCACAAACAAAGAAAAAATCTAGATACTGCCACTCTGTGCAGAACAGTCTATCCACCATATTTGGGTCTACTCTTACTGCTTCTCATTTGCGCAATAAAGCCTTCGGAATCATTTTCCATGCTCATGTTTGCTAACTTTCTTCTCAACATCTCATTATGTAAATTTTTCACATCCTCCAAACAAATAGAAGAGCGCACATAGATCATAAAGTTAAACAAAAGTATTATATTCCGCAGGCAAAGAACATAAAAGAATGACAGCTTGCGCTTCACTCTCAATTTTTACTTAAGCTGCTTGAAGATTCATCACAAGTGTGTTTAGGGCATCCACGTGAGCTAATACATCAGTTCCAAACTTCATCTTGAACGAGTAAAGTTGTAGGATGATGCGGTTGGTGGGAGACTTGTCTTTGAAATTTTTTCTAAAGAGCATCTAATAATTCCTTAGCAGTTTTCACATGAGAAAACTCTATAAGTATTTCATCAGAAAGGTTAAGTTGGACGGTAGTAAGAACAACCTCTTCCAACTCCTCAATCTCTTCAGGTGCTAATCTCTTCAATTCGTCTGGATCTAAGACAACCTTAAAAGTCCTCTCTTTCTTCAACATCGCTTCCATCTTTATCTTTCATGTGCTAAAATCTCCATTTCCATGAAATCTAGAGACTTCATAATTGGTAGAGCTTCTACCGGTGCTATTCTTTGTAGAATTAAACATAGCTGAAATAATCTTTAAACAGAACAACAAGCTCTAATACCAAACCGTAGTGAAAAAAATCGTAGTTTTGGACAGCGGAAGCAGAACACCCAATGATCTAGTTTGTTGACAATCTCAACAATTCCAATCCAACAAAGAGGGAAAAAAGGAAAAAAAATCAAAGAACACAAATTATAGATAGATGACAGAAAAGGAAAGAACATACCGATATAACGAGGTTCGGCTATGCCTACGTCCTTGGATCCAACAACCTTTGTTACTTTTTCACTTCAAGGGGGTACAATATGAGAAAAAAACAAATCACTCAATAGAAATTTCTCATACTACAATAGATACAGAAATAGGGATCTTATTGAAGATATTTTGTGGAGAACTCTCTTGTTGTCTTGTGATGACAAAAAATGAGCAAAAGTCTTCATATTTATAGGAGCAAGAATAAAGATTACCTTGGAGATAAGGATGAAATGTTTCCAAATTCGCTTGATTTGATTTCAACACAAATTTAGCATATTGTGTTTGTTTTCACATATATCTTATTTCATTGATTCCTCAAATCAATTAATATCTATTATTATATTAATTGATTGTCTTTTTAATTTGTTTTCCATATTTGACTGATTACGGGAATCAATTAATATCTTCTTTCTAATAAATTTGGAATAAATTTAAATCATCCAAATTTAATAAACTTATCGCTTTATGGTTGAAATTTTTTATTGAAAAAAATCTTCAAGTAGTATCATTTATGAATGTAATAGCTGAAGAACTACAAGATGTATTTCTTGTGGAAGTGATACTATATATAGTGCCACATTTATCCAATTTGAATTACTGCTAGCATTTGAATAGTGTGTGTCTGTTATTAGTCCATGGTCATTATTTTTTGCTTACATGCATTTATATTCACTACTTCAAAGAATTATTGCTCGTACTTGAATAATACGTGTGATGGTTCGTATTTTATACGCTTTTAACCACGTCGAATATATTAAATTAATATGATTTACAAGATGACATGTCATTTAATTAATATGGGTTGGGTTATCAAAAAGATTAACCGACAATAATTAGTTATAAAAAAGATAATTAATTAGCTGTTTTAATAAAGAGAATAGATTGAATATGTTTGAGCAAAGCGAGTTATTTCTTATATGAGCCTCAAATATTTCAGCTGAAACCTATTTCCCCTTGAATATCTCACTTTGCTTCTTATTTATTTCATTATTATCATTTCTCAAAAAACCAAGACAAAAGCTTAAGAAATTCTTTAATGGTCTCTCATTAATTTTCAACCGATATATGCCAAAAAGAAGAAGAAAACAAGCAACTTTAAGAAGACAGGAGTTGGGATGTTAAAAGGAACATACATCTTTGTGTTTTATTGAGTAATATTACCTCGATACAAACTAAATGTTTTTATAATTCGAATTTGCGTCCAACATTACTGTCACAATGATTAGGCGTTCCGGCTTTGGTCGACCTCTAAAATCAAAGATTTACGCTCAGAAACAATAAGCCAAATTATAATGATAAGCAAGAAATTAATGGAAATGGGATTTTCATGAGAATGTAAACATGTGAATTTTCAAACGTCAAGTGATTTTCAAGAATTTATATGAATTTTCAAACGTAAAGTGATTTTCAGATGTAAGAAAGAAGCTTAAAATGTCATCTTTTTGTCCAAAAATAATGTGTTTTGAGAAGAAAATGATTTTGTGGATTCACAATAATTTCTAGGTTGTTCTGAATTGTTTTCGAAATGGTTGTATAAGATAAAACAGTTTGTCAAATCTTCTGAAGCAAGCCCGAGAGTGTAAATTAAAATTATTTTAGTTAAAGTTTCATGTACCTAAAAATAGAATAGAAAGCCTCACTGTATGTTTATTCAATTTTTTTGTTTTTTTAATAGGATATGCAGCATTAAGCTGCACAACTGCATTTTTTCAAAATTTAATACAAATGGTAACTGTACTAACCAGTGATAATTTGACATGTAAATGTATTGTACATTATATGGTAGAATATGCAAGAATGTAGATCCAGAATAAATAGTTAGACGAAATCATTAAGCACCGGTATAACTTAATGACGAGAATCTGAGGCGTCATGCGTCAAGGACCGGAGATAGTAAATGACTAGAGGATTAATAGTGAGGGTTGAGTGCTTCGTCTTTAAACGAAATGATGATCGCTATAAGGCTGGCGTCGAAGGACGATCCAAGAAAGAAAGTGAAACAATGTTACGGACAGAAGGTTCCCACTATAATCTAGATCGAGATGTTTGGATGGAAAGGAGACATTACAAGGGGCAACATAAACCGAAGGAGAAAAGAGTTTTACAGTTGAGAATCTTCCCAAAGTTGGACAAGATTTCTAAGTCAATACATTTGTTTATCGCATACCTTCGAGATATTCCGAAGCGAGAGAAATAATTTACTCGTAATAAAATACTAATAAAGGACCTTCTGTGTAACCTGGAGTAAACTGGAAAATAATAAATTATATACGTAAAAAATTCTAAAAGATTTAAATTATATAAGTGTACAACGTGGAGTAAACTGAAAAATAATAAATTATATACGTAGAAAATTCTAAATGATTTAAATTATATAAGAAGTATTTGTTGTTTTAGTACCATTAGACAGATTGACTTAGGGTAGCGGCTTGGGTTGTTGCTTTCTTATCTTGAAGCTGCATAATCGGAAAATCTACAGGCGTGGGTCGTGACTTGAAATGGAACCATAAAAGTGTGCATAGAATAAACTAAGTGAAGATAGACCACTGGTTAAGTAAGCTGCCCCTAACAACAAAGAAAAAGAATTAAAAGGTGAAACAAGAAATATTGGGACAAATGAAAGATTTGGTGCTTTGGGAGTAGACCTGTCAATGGGCAGGGTTCGGTCCGGGTATTATAAAACCCAGACCCGAGTCCAATTACGATAATTAAAAGTCGAACTTAGCCCGAACCCGTAGGTTATTTCAACCCAATATCCGAGTCCGACCCGTCGGGCTTTTATGCCCGCGGGTAATAACTTTATACCTAACTTGGAATATTTATGTTAGAATCATATTTTAAAACTGCAACTTTGATACAATTTGTATACAATTGTTAACATATAAATTGGACGGTGATGTAGTCAAGCTCATAACAAAAGTATGCAAAAATATCAACATGGAAATAAACAAATGGTAAATAAATAATATACGCACTCATGTTTTGATACGACGAAAAATTAATAGTCAGGTCGGGTCCAAACCGAACCGGGTTTTGATAAAATCGTACCCGATCCGGATCAAGCCCGAGTCGTATTTGGGTAGTAAAAGGCAAAACCCGTACCCGCATAAATAGAGTGGGTTCGGACCGGGCTCGGGTCGAAACCCATATCATTGACAGGCCTATTTGGGAGTACCCCTAAGATCGATGGTATGAATTGAATAAGGGTAGTCCCTTAGATGGTTGTTTTTTCCTTGAAGTAACATAGTCAAATGTCTAGGTGCATTGACTCTGCGTTGAAAGTGGTTCATAAATTGTGCATAGGTTAGACAAAAAGTGGAGACACGCACATGATAAGGTAGAGACTATGAATGTACCGAGGGTAAATAACATTCAGTAAGTTGTATATATTTCAATAGACAATGCAAAGCTGATGAGAGTAGCATAGAAGGAAAGTAATTATATATTTTTCAGTGAGCTAATGTTACATACGAACGGTAAGAACCTTCAGTGTTTATTAGTAGCCTGTAAGATATGAAAGGTATGGACCTTCAATACTGTGAGTAATGCAGTTAATGTAGAAGTAGGAACTTTCGATGTTTATAAATGAATTTTATTTGATGTTAAAAATACGATGTATAGGTAGTGACACATAACACATTTTCTTTATATAAAGGTAGATATAACTTGGATAGATAAAGATATGTAAGCATATATATATATATATATATATATATAACCTGACACCGAGATCTTAGTATATAAATTGGCACGTATAAAATGTAAATATACTACGTGAGGGAGAACTCATTACAATCTGTGGAGTGGTCTCGCTATGTATGGCATATTACTATGAATTATTGTGACTAATATTATTCATATCAGACTTATGTATGACTCGACGTTTATGTTTTTTCCCTTATACTTTTGGATTGAGTAGGCCGAGGATTGAAAAATCTATAAATAAGCATGTATTTTCTGAATAACCGAAGGAGACGACTATAAAAGACAGATTTATTAAGTCATTTATTTTGTTGTATGTAATTATATTGCAACTTGAGTTGCCATGTAACATAAATTATGATAATTCATTAGGGTACCATCATATACCGATCATATGATTTTTATGTTATATTGCTCTCCACGAAGGAATAGTTTGGGCAGTTATTGTGAATTGAAATGATAAAGTTAAGTTGTTTAAGAACTATGGTATCTTATCATTTTATGCATGTATGAAAAAAGGATCCAACATTATTGCTTGGAAATAAGATTAGATTGACTATAGCACTATGATATTTATTTTCGAGTCTTAAAGTGGAAGATATTATAGTATATCTGTTACAAGTCCATAGCCATCATCTTCAACTTGCATTCATCTATGTTCAGTTGTTCACTACTTTAACGTCCTCTTAAACAACAGTAAATGTTACCACGCTTTAATAAGAAAATTCTTCTTTATCTAATAATGAAGAATTCAAATGAAAGATGTTTATGGAGTAGTTTGCTTCGAAAGATTGAATCACAAATTCTCAAAATAATGCATGTTCACACTTAGAATATATTTTATACACACACGTGCATACACATACATACATATATATATGTATGTATGTATGTATGTATGTATTATATGTATGTATTATATGTATGTATGACAGGTCATCCTCAAATATAAATTGAAGTAGAAACTTTTATATGTGCATTGATTTGAAGTTTGGCTAAAGATCCGAATTACAACGGCACATGAAGTCTGAGATTTCAATTTCTTTGAGATGATAACAGTATATACATTTATCTTGAAGCTTAAAATAAATTATGATGCATTTTATCATTTTAGTTACTTTGTGAAACTCGTCCTAATGAGAAGAAAACATATGATGAAAATTTGAGGATTTTTATATATGCTTCTCTTGACCTAAATAGTGATTTTAGGACTGCTATTACTTCGTAATAAAATGTGATGTTAGAGTTGATACGAACTTCAAGTGCATTTGAAGAAAGAATGTAGAGAAGTAAAACTTAAAAAGGAAAAAAAAAGTCAACTAACTTGAAACAACATGTGAACATAACTTCCTTATCTTATATTAATGAAGGATGTAAATATATTAGTTCTCGTAGCATTTTCCATGTAGATTAAATATCTAAAAATATGCTTCTTCTTGTGAAGCCCGTATTTATTTGGAAAATTCAAAGATACTTTACCTGCAAACATTGGAAAGTATGCACGAACTCCTTAGCTACTAAAACAAGAACCCTTTCACTCGTCTTATCGAGTAAGTAGCTTGTTCAATACCCAATCTCTAGTCTAGTAAGTTGCTTAATCTGTCAAGCAAAACCTCCAAATCCGACATATAACCAATCTTCTCCACTTGAGAGAGAAAGACGGCTGCCCTCCCGTTGAAATACACTGGATCGTCCTATCCATATCACCAACACATACTCTATGTAATCATGTGAATAATATAGTCAATGTAGATTGAACTCTCAAGCTCACCGGTGGAAGCTGATATACAGCATCAGCCACACTACCCATGACGGGCATTGAAACTCACATATGTTATACCTTCGAATTTTTTATGTACATACATCATCCATTTAATTCGATTAATTTCCAGTCCTATTTACAAATCTTTTTTTATTTAAATTGTTTTTTTATGTTATTATATATATGCTTAGGGTTTAAACCAAAAACCTTTAGCAACGACTCAAACTAGGTATCTTACTACCTAGGACGGTGACCATCAATAGATTATGTTTACAAATCTTGTTATTTCACAGACGAAACATTTTTTCAACGGAATCTCTAACATAAATTACAATTTCCCAAAGAAAAAAACTAATGTACTTCTTACTTCTCTACATACTTGATTAATTATTTTCTGATGTTGGGCTTAGTCATTTACTGGTTGCGCCTTGTGTTGTGTACTTGCATTATTGTTTTATATTTAGTCGGTAAAGTTTCAAGAATGAAACTTCTAAATACAAATATTTATTAGTGACTGAAACAAATATTTACAATTTGAATAATCAACTAAAAAGTAGGTTGTTTGAAGTTCCATGATAACTAATGTTATTTTTTTTGAAATAAAGCTTCGAAAGTTCTATCTTTTATGCAAAAACTACATATTGTTATCAAATCATGAACTCTACGATCCTACAAGAAAATATATCAAAGCTCGAACTTTTTCAAAGAATTATGATCCCTAATGTTATGGAAGTTTTACATGATATTATTTTTTACATTTTGATTAATCAATACATCGGCTTGAATGTTAAATTTTCTTCTTCTTTCTTTAGGTGATATTAAATTATTAATATTATTTGGAAGGTTTTTGTGTTGACTCGTGAGATATGTGTGTCATGTTTATTGTCGGTTTATTCAAATAAAGTATTGGGTAAGTTGCCCATTTATTGTTGGAAAAAAAGGTATAGCTTATCATTCCTTTTCATTGGAATACATTATATTTTCATTTTTTCTCAAACGATAATTTTGCACCAACCAAAATACAGTGTTCTGGTTATATGGGTCATTTTTTATACCCATATAAATAAGTGGTACGGCATGCCGTTTAAAACCATGAAAATTACTTTTTTTTTTAATCTAAGTTTCAGGTCAAGCAACACCCAGATTTGAATTAAGAACAAGGGAATTACAATCCATATGGATCGGTCGCATTTTCACACAAAAAAGCTCTTATTTTCATATTTCTCACTCCTTACTTTAATTGTTAGTATATTCCTTAAAAGAAAATATGTCACTTGCTTTTTTTCTTGTGCAATCCAAAAAAAAGTTTGAATGATATTCGATAAAAAAATATTTTAAAAGAAATCATAGAATTAGAACTTTTGTTGGATGACATGATAAAAGACTATCCAAATACACGTATAATAAAGAGAGAATACTGTTATACGTCTATTCTCTTTAAACAAATGACTGTGTGTCTTTCCCTTCCCTGAAGGGTAAATCGACTACGGGTCTTATCAGCAACGCTTAACCCCAAATGGTTTCTACTTAAACATAAATAGAAATAATATTTGAGTCGTTCAAAAGGATTTTTGCAAAGTGAACTCCAACAGCCTTCAACCAGGCATTTATGGTATCATTATACATTCCTTATTCATTGTGGAATGATTATTCATCAATACATGTTTAGCTTATGATGTATTTGGTGGCCCTCGACCAAACAAAATTAGCCCTAGAAAAAAACTTACTTTTGAAAACCTTTCATGCTTATTTCACGCAAGGTATTGCCAAGAAAAATTTGCAAAATTTGATCCAATTTATCGTAATCGATTGGTTAACATGTTGGTTATCCGTGTTTTGAAAAACCACTGCTTAGCTTTCAATTTGCATGTGACCATCAAGTTTTTTATAACAAGAGTGATTTGATCACCAAATTAAACGTGAATAACTCATCCTCCTCGATTTTAGAGGAGGTGAGCTCCCGGTTGTACCCTGCAAAGGTCAGAAGCCGACTTTTCTAACCTTACAGTCTAATACCCAATTTACTATATCTCTCGTTTGTGCTCCTAATAAGCAGTTGCGCGGCAGTGTTGGTATATACTAAACTTATATGTATATGTATAGCATTTAAAAAATGTTCGATATCTTTATTGAAGTATACCAAAATTAATAATTTTGTTAAGTGTATGAGATAACTTATTAAATCATCATACAAGAAAACAAACTTCTACAACGAAAATTTGTTCGAACTGTATTATTCAATAAACTATGCAATGATTGCTAACATTTCCATGTTTTTTTTAACTTGCACACAACCTTCTTCTAGTCCTTTTACCTTAATATCAGCCCCACACACACATCAACCCACAACTTTCATTGTTTCGGGTACAACATTCTCAATAGGCATTTCAACGATGTATTAGGTTTGGCAAATTCTATTTAAATACCAATAATTAGTAAATCTAAACAAGAACCACCATCTCAAGTGGTAAGTGGTATAGCACTCTAGACAGAAGTTTTGAAGCTCGTGAATTTGAACCCTGAGACGTCAAAATGAATGCTCTTGAATCATGTATCACTCTTGTTATAAAAAAATAACTAAATCTACATTTCATGTTTTAAAACAAGACCAGTGTTGACATTTAATACTTGCAACATGGATGGAGATGCAAGTTTGACTTCTTCGCTATTCCAAAGTTTTTATACGATGTTTACATCGTATTCCAAAAGTAATTGATTTCTATTACTAACATAGCTTTAGTTATGTTTAAAAGATTAAATCATATTACAAATATGCTAAAAATTACAATCATCGTGATTTGATAGTTTGATCAGTACGGTTTGATAGTTTAATTATTTTGACCACCAAAACTTCTGACTCTGGATCCGATCTTCAAAACTATGCCAGGACCATTATATTTTGAACTTTTTATAAGGAAGAAATAATCTCTTTCTTTATCAATAACAATAGTAATATCTTTTTATCTTTAATTCATTCTTTTAAATCATGGTTCAAAATTCCGCTTTCTGTTTTCATTTCAGTCATAAAAAAAATTTAGAATTTCGGTTTCATTTCGGAAATTCCATTTTGATTCCGGTGTGATAATTCCTGTATTTTTTTAAATAATGTTAATTGATATAACTTTTTCATATAAATAATTTGAATTTTTGTACAATTAAACAAAAATAGACTTTATATGAATCTTATACAAAACAATTTATAATAATTTACCAATACAATAACTTAATGCAAATTGTTATATGCTAGCGAATGTATAACAACTTTTGTTATCAGTCCATATTCCCTGAACAAATCAATAATGTCCAAAACTTTACAAATTCACCCCAAAAAGCTCAAAATTTGCAATTCAGATCCAATGAAACAACATACCCCGCTCAACATCAAATTTGATTATATGCTGCTCCTATATCCTACCTAAACCCATTTTGTCTGCTTTATTATAAACCCTGATTAGCATTTAGCAAACGAGTATCATGAATGGATGTCACCTCTCCCAGCAAGATGTCACATCACTTTCTCTTCCCACGTCAATTTCGCCTCTCCCTCTTCTCCTTCCTATTCTCACAGGTAATTACGGATATAAATCATTTTTCTTCCTTTTCATTTGTTGTGATGCCCGAAACTGGGTTTCTAGACAAATTCCGGCCTGGTCACTGCTAGAACCGGACCGGAATGCCAAAATTCCGACATGCCGACCGAAATCTTGAACCATGGTTAAAACCATTAACATTATAAAGTCCAAACGAATTTTATCATAGTTAAGATGATGCATATAATACATTGAAATACTTGCATTGGCTAACTAATTTAACTCTTCAAATGGAAATTAAGTTTACCCATTTCAAAAAATAAAAATAAAACAATGTGTATGGTGCATTTTGAACCAAAAGTGATGCATGTTTTCAAGCAAAATGATAAACAATAGTGTAGAAGAATAAAAAACTATAGAGATTATAAAAACAAAATCTAAGAGGACCGGTTGTTCTTTCCCGATTTTGTTTCAAACTAAAGTGTGTATTATGTTTTTCCCATAAATCAAGAGAAAGATGCGGTACTTATCTGAATTTTCATTTGAATTTCCTTGGAAGAGCTACAATGTCTTTTCATTTATTAGGTTTGGAAATTAATACAATTGAAAAGATGAAAATTAAAGAGTGTTGCTAAAATCACCCAGAAATGTGCTTCTTAATACCATATTAAATTTTAATCAAGTTTAATAAATAAACATGCTACTTAATACTTATTCTTTCTCTCCACATAGCCATTAATCGCTAAATTCTTCAAGCGTGGAAAAAACCATCATACCTCATATTGTCTTCCCAATTTTAACAACCTTAAATTTCATTATAGAAATTGATCAAATTTTCAATTTTAGATCACTATTCCATTGAGAAAGAGAAACATTCTAAGGAGGAAGATGAACATCAAAAGATAACAAATAATATAGTGGACAATCAATGTTCTATAGAGAAAAATGAGGATATTTGATTAAAAACAATTTTGTTTGTACTTTTAATTTGTCAACCAATATTTTATAGTAGGGTTATATCAATTTTTATTGTCGTATTTACAAATAATATTTATGGTTTGTTACTGATTTCATCCGTTGATTGACATGAGACAAAGATCTTGAAGAATCCAAATTATGAAATGGATATGAGTACCTAATGATGCAAATGGGTTAATTCCGCTATGAGTTTTGGTTGAATAAGAAGAGCATCGAGAATTAGAATTTAAATGATTTAGATGTCTCGTTTTTATTCTATTTGGTATTAAGCAGCACATAATTTAACTATGAATGATGCCATTTAGTAATGATATTAGAAAGTAACGATATTAGAAAGCACATTTCTGTGTGCTTTTAGCAATACACAAATTAAAGGCGAGGGCAGTACTTATTTGTACATAAAGTAATTATTGGTGTATATATTGTTTTAGGACAAAATTTGTTATAATTGAACTTAGTGATTTTTATTTTATAAATAGATTTGGCCATTGTGTAACCATAGCTGTTTACAAGCGTAATGTTTACCCTGTAATCCAAATTTAGTTTTGCTTGATTCTAATTATGCACGTGGTTTAGTATTTCCTTGTAGTGTTAAAATGATAAACTGTTAAACTCTACCCCAATTTCAAGCCTCGTCTCTCTAATTTCACAGTTTACCATTATCAACAAACACGGGCACAACGTGATTGTTTTTCCCAGTTACAATCCATCCCAACTTTTATACCAAAATTGATTCCAGTTGTTCTTAGTTAGCACAAAGCACCAACCACTTAACTTTGATCGCCATGACTATGTGTTTTATGTACTGAGTAAAGTAATTAAAATTAGAAAAGATTCCAAACTTACTTCCAAGTTTCCAAACTTACTATATAAAACATGTCATTAAGATAATATGGGTTTTAATAGAATAAGTTCATACCAAGTTTAGTAAAAGTAGTGCAGACTTACTGCATCTTAATTTTCTTATCGAGTTCAGATTGACCAGAATTGACCTTCGATTCTACGCGAATAGAATTCTCTTCTTCTTCATCAGCTTCAAGAATTTCTTCTTCCTTCTCCTTTCCTTTTGCATTTACTACTACTTTCCCTTCAGTTTGGTCGTCGTGCTGCTCATGCTCCTGCTTTTGGGGAACCTCTACCACCTCTTCTTCTTCTTCTTCTTCAGCTTGAATTGGAGATTCTGGAGGAGATCCTTGCTCCTCGCAAGCTGCTTCGAACGGATCTTTCATCTTTTCTTGATTTCTGACTTATATAGAAGAAAGAAGTCAATAATCAATGGAAGTATTTACGTAACTGAACTAGTGTCCTGAGAGTAAATTATGAACTGAAATGACAGGAAAGAAATTTTGGAACTAATTTTTGTTTGAGCGGTCACACAGCACACCAAATCACGTTTTTACCACTGAAAACTCATTTTCGGGCAAAGCCTAGGCCTGCTTGGTCTCATTAGTTTTTGTGTTTTAGTATTCTTGAAATTTTAAACCAACTTTAAACCGTTTCGACGATGATGAAGGCACAACCGAAGAAATAGAGGGACGATAGGGAAGACAAAGGGATGACGGTGAGATGGATTGTTTTCCATGTTTGTGTTATTTTTTCAAAACACGAAAAACAAAATAAATTTGTTTTCTACTTCGTATATTAACTTTATTTTTCAAATTGGTTGTTTTCTAAAAGCACATGCGTACAAAAGAAAACGGGCCTAAGATCATATTTGGCTTGAAAAGAGAGTTTTTTGTTGTTAATATTTCTAAAAATGTGGAGAGAAAAAATCATGTTCAATTTTATATGTTAAAAGCACTTTTACAAACCGATCATTTCTCGTCCTTTCTTTCTTTTCTACGCATTTTACATTTCATGTTAAAAATACAAAATTCGTTTTCAAACCAAACGCAATCTAAGAGGTTCGAAATGTATTTGGTTAAAATGTGTGAAATAGAAAAAATTGGTAGGACCATCAAAATTCAAGTTGAAAGTTCGATGCTTATCCATAGTTTTCTAGCTCTTTGGTGTAATGATTCTCCTTTTCAACTCTCAAATATCGACAATAATACATCCACGGTATTCACGTACCGAACACTCAAGTACCAAAAAGACAAATTGTTAAGGTAAATAAAAAGAAAAAGCAAAGGAACAAGAAAGAAAGAACACAACAGCAAGTTCTCAGAATGGAACAACAACATATGATGTCAAAATGATGGCACAAAGTATCACTCTAAGAAACATAGCATTTCAGAGTAGAATCCTAAGTACTATCATCAGTCTGGACAGTTATAACAGCATGTCCTCACAGATATTGATATATACATAATAGTAGTGAAACTAAAATAAAATAATACAGTAGACAAATGGAAGCATCCAGCTCATCTCTTGAAGCTCCAAAAAATATCAACAAAAACCTATAATTCTCAACCTGCTTGAAAGAGTACTCGAGAAATTAAGGGAAAGATAAAATCACGAGTCAGATATAAGCCTGGTATGAGAAACCCAAGAAACATGTGATCAATATATTACAGTATCTTTCGAGACCACTCAAATTACCGGAATAATTTCCCCCTCAAAAGAACCAAACTCATCTAACAAGCACAAATGGAAATATAATAGACAGTGTCTAGGATGTAGAATATAAATTAGAAATGTTTGTGCTACTTGGATCCCACAACACAACAATATTAGAAGTGCAACTAAAACCTTTAAGGTATGTTCACATATGAATTATGTGGAGGTCTCCTTAGTACATCGAGGCCGACCTCTTGACAATGGTTAGAAGCTACCATCTGAAACCACGCATATCTCTAAATAAAATATGTCACAAAGGTAAACATGGCTAGTCCATACCCGAACACGTGATACCGAATACCAACAACTCTCGCTTGCAACAACTGAAAGCATCTTTAGATATTTGGAGTTGATGTACCCTTTGGGTAAGCTAAACCCCTATGGCTATGCATCATACTCTGTTTTCTATCATTACCGACGGTGAAGTCACGTTCAACATCGTATCACAGGAGTCTTCATTACTCGAACAAATCTTGAACCTCTCCATTGAATCCAACATCTCGAATAGTTCATGAACCTTTCCACGAATTCCAACGTAAGTCGTCCGATAAATGATAACGCTGACCTCTCTCTTAGACTTAACCTTAGGATAGGCAATTCAATTCTATAGCATTAGTCTGAGTATTAACAGTGACCTCTCTTTTGGACTTAACCTTAAGATAGACAGTTCGACTCTATAACATTAATCTGAAATTTTAATGCTAACCTCTCCCTCAGAATTAACATTAGGATAGACATCTCAACTCTATAAAATTCCACTTCACAACCGCTTCCAAACTTGAACTCGTATATTAGTTTTGAAATGGTTTTCGGTAAGTAATACACTTATCTAATCTTAAACTCTTTAAAACTAAATTGATGAATTTTCGGTTAACTCAATTTCGGCTCTTTAGGAAGTAAATGAATGATATAAAGGAGTCCTCCCCGGGGGAACTCGTATACATATGTTCTTTAAAGCAAGAGACGATTCATATGAATGAGTCATCCCTAGGGATCTCTAACTGAATCAATTCGTGATGCTTACATATACTCCCTAGGTTAATTTGATCAATTCAATAACAATGAAAACGATTTCATACGAAAATCAAGTCTCGTATACTTATCGTGTTTTTGACTTTCTCAACTTATGCTATCGTCGGTCAAGAGTAAAGTCGGTTGGTTAGAGCACCGTTTGCATCCAAGCCCTACTCGAACATCGTTCTTAACTCTCACAGATAGAGCAAGCCTACTTTGTCGGCTTTTAGTGTCAATTATAGGATTAAACACTTTCCATAAATAAGTAAACGCACAAAGCATAATTAAGTCACACAAAGCAAGATTAAGTTACATAAAGCATGATTAAGTCACATAAGCGACTTCTAATCCCTTTTTTATTAATTAATTCTTTTATTAATTAAAAATTCCTTGTAAATACTTATATATATATTAAAATACCTTTATAAAAGATATATACATGTATACTACAATTCCACTATTCATTTCTACTCTTTTCAGTACTTACAAATGTATTCATATCCTTATCCCAAAGGTATAAGAATATTCACAAATTTCTTAACAAGATTTCACATTTCAAATGCATACTTAAATGGGTTAAAAAATGTTATTTAAACGTTATTTACTATAAATTCAAAACCATTTTATAACTAATATCTTTAAAACATCTTTTTAAAGATCTAATTACATCTAAATACTTGTTTAACACGATAATGTAATTTTAATTAACTTCTCAAAACCATTCGTTATAATTTAAGGTTATAACAAAACCACTTTTATCTTTTTATAAATTACTTAACTTACATTTTCCATACTTATATGCATAAATACTTTTAAAATACTTATAAATACATTTTAATTATGCATATAAAATATTGCTTAAAAATAAATAAATTAGAATTTTAACAAAAAACAATAAAAAAAATCACAGTTTGGTTTATATTTAAAACCCTTTACTAAAAAGTCATAAACAATAGTTAAAAATAAATTTAAACGTCAAACCTCTTTCAAAACACTCTAATAAATGTTGCTAAAAATCCCTAAAAAGATCTTGGAAAAATAGTTTTATAAATAACATTTTTAACCATTTTAAATTGCAGTTTCCTATTTACGCCACAAAACCAGTTTTAAAACCCTTTTCGATTCGTTTTCAACATGCTATTAAGTGATTTAAGGTCTAGTTTTTTATATTAAGTAATATACTCATAGTATATCATAACTATGCCAAGAAACCACTAAAAAGTCTTTAAAAAATATTATAGAAAATCACCTAAATAAAGTATTTCAAAGTGCATTTATAGTGACTGTTTCGCTCCTATCTGTTTCAACTAAGTTCAGCTAGTTATGAAATGATTTAAACTTTGATATTTTACAGTAAGAGGTAAACATAAAGCACTTATTAAAGCAACAAAGAAACCCTAAAGATGTCTATTTAAATTATATTAAAAATTGCTGAACGCAAGGATTTTCAAAGTGCTCATATATCAACCGCTTTCTCATTGTCCCATACACTACTATAAGCGTACGGCAAAACCGAAATATATACTTCCACGATATGTTCACAAATAACCATTTTAGCACAAATTAAAGATAAGGGATTTCGAAGTGCACTTATAGTGACTATTCTCGCTTCAAACACTTTCAAACACACTTCAATGGAACACATATGACAACCGCCCTATACCTTTGGTACCCAATATACCAGTATGATGTGATGTGGAGGTACCCAGCCTATGCAGGACGGTAGCCAAGATTGTAAAGTAGAGAAAAAATCCAAACACAAAACTTTTACAACATCTCATAGTGCATAGAAAATATAATATAATAACATAGATGTAAAACATGCGAGACGGTAATATAATCAAATGAACCATAAATAAGAATATCAAAGTGCATCATATTCATAGACTGTACAAAAAATGAATAAAAAGTTTATACATTTCAAGTCTCCAAAATAAACTCTATAACTGTCTCATAAAATACAAGTACTAACATAGCTTCACAGTACCGCATAGCGGAATATAAGCGATAGTAAGCCCTAAAGTATAGAAATATGAAAGCATAGCCTCCTGATCGTACTTCGTACAACTTCATGCACTATCCCAACCTGTTATTCCTAATTTTCTCATTTAAGAGTACTTGAGGTAATAAGAAGCAAAGCATAAAACCTCAAATCATACAACAGTCTAGTATGAGTGATACATCATCTCAAAACTACTATAAAAACCATATATAGTAAATAGGGGCATAGGGAATGAGAACCATACTTGACTTGTCTCTACATCCAGATAGGAAGCACATAATAGTCGATATATGCTAATCTACTATCACAACCATATAAGTGTATTACAGTCGAAGTACAATGTCCAATGTCTAGGTATGCCGTCGAAAATACCTACATCGTGTGATAAACAACCGTGGCAAATATACCATCCATCAAATAATCCTCACTATCACTCATATGCGTTGAATATATGATAACTCGTATGGTACAATCACAAACCAGAACCCAATCGAAATCTTGTCTTCATTGGTGCTCGAATCCATGCCACTCCGAAAGGTTAGAAACCAGGCCAACAATTGTAAAGCCCAAGGTAATCTACCATCACAAGATCTTGACACAATTGCAAATCTAGGAAGGCATCCCTACATACCCCTTCTTTACAAGCATACTAGAAGCCTCCGGGTTATCAATGATCCATTTGCGTGCGTCCCAACAACAGAATTCAATCGTTATTCCATCACGGTTATCCCAATAGTAGGACACGGTCGCAAATTCCACTCCTAAGTCGTATCGTCAAACTTGCCCTTGTGGATCACTATCACGACTCCCATCGTTAAGTCGTCATTTTCGTAACATCTCTATACATCCATCGTAAGTCATAGAGCCATCGTACAAAGGTCCCTAATTCATCATCATTGTCGTTGGCATCATCATATCGAAGAGTCATGCCATTGCTTTACCAATCGCCACATGAAATCCGAGGTCATCCCGAGTTATCCCGATGCCATCCGCCCTCACTCCAAGCCTACTTCCAAAGACCACCATGTGGCCTAAGTCCTGCCCCGAGCCATCCCGACATGCCATGATGCAACCCCAAGTATCCTTCCTTGTTCGGTACTTCGGTATAGCTCCATCGAACAGAAAAGTCTATCCGGTCTCCTATGGTATCACCAGACAGCATATGTTGTCCAGTACCCAATGATACCACCGGACAACAAAGGCTGTCCGGTTCTCCCTTATCACTAACGGACAATAAATGTTGTTGGTCCACCACATCATCACTGGACAACAAATGTTGTCCGGTCTTTCGTGAACCATTGGACATCATTTGTTGTTTGGTCTTTCTCCACTGTCGGACTAATCTCATCCCGAGCCAACTCCTTCCATGCCTGAAGTCCAACCGAGCCAACCAATCACCAAGCGAGCCTACCACCAAACCAAAATTATACAGTGACTCCAACTTCCATTTTCACATCGATTTCAATGCTACACTCCATTATTCGATCTTTATGCTTTCCACGTGCATCGATACGACTCCTAACATCTTCAAGCATGTCCATCGTTGTATGGTGTTAACGGTAAAAATAGCTTTAACGCTAACACCCGGTGTATCTCGTGATGAAGTGAAAGCACCACCCGTTTATATGGGAAACCAGGTAAAAAGAAAAGTCCCAGAAAAGTAAAAGAGACAGGGATTTTTATAGTGGTTCGACTTCTAGTAAGCCTACATCCACTTTACATTCTTCATTATCTTCTTTGTACACACTTTTACAAGATTACAACACTTTTACAGCATGATCTCTCGACTACAACACCTTTACAACACGATCTTACAATTACAACATGAACGGAGAAAGAAGTTAGAACGTTGATGGTGAATTGCTCTTCGAATCTCTCTTGGATGAAGTAGATCTCTTGATGAAGAATCTTCGATGGTTGAGGTGCTCGGAGAGTCCAGAAATCAGCAGAGTGTAGGCGCCTTGAAATCCCGAAAAAGTCCCCTTCGAATGTGGAGTTGATGGAGTATTTATAGGTGAAATCGGAGTTAGGTCGGCAGGGACGACTTAAGGAGTTAGGTCGGCAGGGACGACTTAAGGAGTTAGGTCGGCAGGGATGACTTAAGGAGTTATGTCGGCTGGGACGACTTAAGGAGTTAGGTCGGCAGGGACGACTTAAGGAGTTAGGTCGGCTGGGACGACTTAAGGAGTTAGGTCGGCATGACGACTTAAGGAGTTAGGTCGGCTGGGACGACTTAAGGAGTTATGTCGGAAGGACGACTTAAGGAGTTAGGGACGACTTAAGGAGTTAGGTCGGCTGGGACGACTTAAGGAGTTAGGGACGACTTAAGGAGTTAGGTCGACTGGGACGACTTAAGGAGTTAGGTCGGCAGGACAACTTAAGGAGTTAGGTCGACAGGGATGACTTAAGGAGTTAGGTCGGTTGGGACGACTTAAGGAGTTAGGTCGGCAGAACGACTTAAGGAGTTAGGGACGACTTAAGGAGTTAGGTCGTGTGGACGACTTAAGGAGTTAGGTCGAACACGTCGCGGTGGCGTTGCCCCCGCACCCCCACCTTGGGGGGTTGGCACCCCCCTGGACCCCCCCTCCGTAGGGGATCTTAGATGAAAAAACATTCAACAGGGCTTGTTTTGTTGAGATGTTGAGTTGACCAATCTTTGAGACGAGCTATCTTGCTTCTCTCGGTCGATCTTTTGATATCACGGCCTTGCTGAAAAAGACGGGATAACACTTGCCCCCCGAAACATGCCTTGCGGTAGGAAGGTGTGTTTTGTAATGCCACAATCCGGACGTTCATATCCTGTTGATAACCTGTAAAGGAATTGACCGTTTTATATGGCCCCAAAATGACGACTGTTCGAGATCAAGCTATTTGGGATGAAGCGCGACCGTTCATGGTCAAGCGCTTAACTTCAAGTGACGACCATTTGTGGTCGAGTCATTTGAGGTGAAGTGCGACCCTGCGCGGTCAAGCGTCTAAATCCATGCGACGATCGTTCGGAATCGGGTCATTTGTAGTGGAATGCGATCATTCATGGTCAAGCGCTTTACTTCAAATGACGACCATTCGGGGGTCGAGCCACTCGTGGTAAAGTGCGGCCCTGTGCGATCAAAATGACAATCGTTCATGGTCAAGCGCTTTACTTCAAATGACGACCATTCGGGGTCGAGCCATTTGTGGCAAAGTGCGGCCCTGTGCGGTCTAGTGATAGAGCTCAACCGTCCATGGTCAAGCGCCTTACTTCAAATGGCGACCAATCGGGGTCGAGCCATTCGTAGTAAAGTGCGGCCCTGTGCGGTCTAGTGATAGAGCTCAACCGTCCATGGTCAAGCGCCTTACTTCAAATGGCGACCATTCGGGGTCGAGCCATTCGTAGTAAAGTGCGGCCCTGAGCGATCAAGTGGTAAAGCGCGACCGCTCGTGGTCAAGCGCTTAACTTCAAATGATGATCGTCCGGGATCGAGCCATTTGAGGTGTAGCATGGCCGTCCATGGTCAAGCACTCAACTTTATATGATGGTCGGGATCAAGCCAAGTGAGCTGAAATGCAACCGTCCACAGTCAAGCGCTTTACTTCAAACGATGACCATTCGGAGTCGGGCCATTTGAGGTGAAAGTGCGACTGTTGGCGGTGTGAAGCGCGGTCGTTCATGGTCAAGCGCTTAACTTCAAACGACGACCATTCGTGATCGAGTCATTTAAAGTCAAGTGCAGCCCTGCGCGGTCAAGCACTTAAATCTACGCGACGATCGCTAAGGATCGAGTTATGAATTGAAGCGCAGCCGACCACAGTCAAGCGACTGTTGGCGGTCAAGCACTTAAATCCATGAGTTTTTGACTGTTCAAAGTCGGGTGCTTGTTCATAGGACTTAATCATTGAGACTGTTCGAAGTCAGGTGCCTGTTCGTAGGGCTTGATGATGCCTGTTCGTAGGGCTTACACATTTCAAAATCATGAAAAATCAAATATTCAACTGAAAAGTTGTCAAGTAGAAATGTTTGAAAAGTCAAATCCAAACATTTGGAGCAAATCGTGAAAGCAATATGGAATCAAATCCAAACATCGGAAGCAAATCATGAAAGCACAGTAGAGTCAAACTAAAACATCAAAAGCAAAACATGAAAGCCATGTAGAGTCAAACTCAACCGTCGGAAACAAATCATGAAAGCAATGTCAAGCCTAGTCCAAACACAGAAGGCAAAGTAATCAGTCATCAGAAGTAAAATACAAAAGTAAAGTAGTCAACCATCAAAAATAAAATTCAAAAGCAAAGAATTGACGTCCGAGTGCAAACATCTACATCAATATGATTTATAGTTGTATCAGAGCATGCCTGTGGATCGATCGTGGTCCCATACATGTGTGAACAACTTAATTGTGTTGATGTAGATTTTCCACTCATTCGTCATAACCTCAATTATTCGATGATAAGTCGATGCTTTGATCCTGAGGCATCTCCAGTTGGTGCAGGTGGTCGTTCTTGTTCCACCGTAGCAGCCTTCTTTTTCACATATTGAGTTAACAAACCATCCTGGATATGCCCCTCAATTTCATCCTTCAAGTGTCTGCAGTCATTCGTGCTATGGCCATTTAGCTCATGGAACAAGCAATACTTGTCCGACTTTTTCTCGTTGTTAGTTGGATCTCTCTTAATTGGTTTTCGATAAGGAACATGTCCCGTGGTGTCTTGATAGAATCGCTCCAAAGTCTCATTCAATTCTGTGTACGAGGTGAATCTTGATCCCCTTTGTTGTCGTGATGATTTTTCATTGTTATCCTCAGCTTTTCGTTTGCCTTTGCTTGTTTCTACACATTTCCTAGGAGCATTCCTGCCTTTAACCACAAAAACATCAGTTCCTTCTCCTTCTTCTATATCAGCCTTTGCGTCCTCTAATCGTAAGAACCCTTCGGCCTCATGGAAAAATTCTCCTAAATCCATAGGAGGATCTTTGGTCAATGAATTCTTGAACTCTGTGCCATCAGCTATACCTGACACAGCTGCCATTAGAACCATGGATGGATCTGGTCGATCCACCGATGTCGCGGCTGCGTTGAATCGCGTCAAAAAACTTCTCAAAGATTTTCCGGTTCTTTGCTTTAGTACTGTCAAACTCATAACATTCTTGGGCCTCGAGATGTGGACCCTGAATTGCCTCATAAACCTCTCAATCAAATCATTCCACGTTTCAATCGATCCATTTTCCAATTGTCTGAACCATAGTGCTGCAATATCTGTCAAGTACAACGGAAAGCACCGGGCCATAACTTCCTCCGATGCCCCCAGCACTTCCATATGCCTCATATATTTTGTCAGATGAACTGTAGGGTCTGTCCTTCCATTGTACATATCCAATGATGGTAGCTTAAAGTCTGGTGGATTCTTAGCTCGCCTGATTGTTACGGTAAAAGGACTTCTATTGACATCCTCCAAGTCTTTGTTTACCAAACCACCTTTCATAGCATTTTTGACAATTTCCGCTAATCTGTCGTTATCTCTTAGTGACAGTCCTCGCCCTTGGCTTTCGTGTTGCCCCCCGAGTTCACGAGGGGATGGTGGAATTTGTTCTTATGTTTGGGCTTATGTTCCTCTTTGATTCTGAGCTCCAAGTTGCCCAATATGATGAAACAAATTCTGGATCAAATCCTCTTGCCTTTTCATCATTGCCTCCATCTCCTCTCTTGTAACAAAGGCTGAAGTTTGGCTTGCTCTCGAAGAAGCCTCTTGACTTCCTTCATGCTGACTATTCTCTGGTCTTTGTAGTCTACTCGATCGCCTTACCATAGTTCTTCGGATTTCAGCCTCAATCTCCCGGATTCAAGTATTGATTAATAGGATTCCTGAGTTCAGCTCTCAATGAAAGCACCAAAATGTTAACGGTAAAAATAGCTTTAATGCTAACACCCGGTGTATCTCGTGATGAAGTGAAAGCACCACCCGTTTATACGGGAAACCAAGTAAAAAGAAAAGTCCCAGAAAAGTAAAAGAGACAGAGATTTTTATAGTGGTTCGGCTTCTAGTAAGCCTACATCCACTTTACATTCTTCATTATCTTCTTTGTACACACTTTTACAAGATTACAACACTTTTGCAGCATGATCTCTCGACTACAACACCTTTACAACACGATCTTACAATTACAACATGAACGGAGAAAGAAGTTAGAACGTTGATGGTGAATTTCTCTTCGAATCTCTCTTGGATGAAGTAGATCTCTTGATGAAGAATCTTCGATGGTTGAGGTGCTCGGAAAGTCCAGAAATCAGCAGAGTGTAGGCGCCTTGAAATCCCGAAAAAGTCCCCTTTGAATGTGGAGTTGATGGAGTATTTATAGGTGAAATCGGAGTTAGGTCGGCAGGGACGACTTAAGGAGTTAGGTCGGCAGGGACGACTTAAGGAGTTAGGTCGGCAGGACGACTTAAGGAGTTAGGTCGGCAGGGACGACTTAAGGAGTTAGGTCGGCTGGGACGACTTAAGGAGTTAGGTCGGCAGGACGACTTAAGGAGTTAGGTCGGCTGGGACGACTTAAGGAGTTATGTCGGCAGGACGACGTAAGGAGTTAGGGACGACTTAAGGAGTTAGGTCGGCTGGGACGACTTAAGGAGTTAGGTCAGTAGGACGACTTAAGGAGTTAGAGACGACTTAAGGAGTTAGGTCAGCTGGGACGACTTAAGGAGTTAGGTCGGCAGGACGACTTAAGGAGTTAGGTCGGCAGGACGACTTAAGGAGTTAGGTCGGCAGGGATGACTTAAGGAGTTAGGTCGGCTGGGACGACTTAAGGAGTTAGGTCGGCAGGACGACTTAAGGAGTTAGGGACGACTTAAGGAGTTAGGTCGTGTGGACGACTTAAGGAGTTAGGTTGAATACCGTCGCGGTGGCGTTGCCCCCGCACCCCCACCTTGGGGGTTGGCACCCCCTTGAACCCCCCCTCCGTAGGGGATCTTAGATGAAAAAACATTCAACAGGACTTGTTTTGTTGAGATGTCGAGTTGGACAATCTTTGAGACGAGCTATCTTGCTTCTCTCGGTCGATCTTTTGATATCACGGCCTTGCTGAAAAAGGCGGGATAACATATGGTTTCATGGTTCCTAACTTTAAGTCGCTCTGATGAGCATTTTCAACCGTACAAGCATGCAAAAACACACCATACGTGCACCAAACAACATGTAAACATACAACAATTTATGAAAAAACATTCTATAATATGTCTCTAATATAGCCTAACACACATGTAGGCAATCATACATCGAATTAACATGATTATAACACTTCAAAACATTTTAAATTCGTTTTTACTTCAGGTTTCACTTGAAAACTGTTCCAAAACATGATTTTGACTTTAATAAATAGTTTAAAACATGCCAAAACCTATAGATACATATATAATAAGATTAGAGATGATAAATCACCCACCAAACACCTAAAAAGTGGAGATTTGCACGCTAATCGAGGCAAATTTAAAAATCAACAGCCAAACCCTAAGTTATCTTCTTCAAAAATGTAGATTTGAATATCTCTACCAAAGCTCCTTGATAATCTACCATTAATCTATGATTTAGACTTGATTTGGAAGGGAAAAGAGAAGGTTTTGGATAGAGAAAGGGTTAATGCAGGCTTAGATCTGTTTGTAAAGAGGTAAAGGTGATTTAGGAATGATGGTTCAATCAAATATAGTCTCCAAACCCGAAACGGGTTAGCAGGCTTGCCCCCATACTCACCATTTACCCACCAAGCTACTCAGAAATCATCAATTTTCAAACAGCCGTGTCTCCTAGTCAGAAAGTCCAAATTGCTATTATGACCCTACGAAAAGGAAAATAATCATCTCTTTCTAATGGAAGTAGTCTTAAATGCTAATTCGACTCCTATCAAAAGTTATATCTGTTACAAGTTTTTAAGGATAAAATCATCTGGAAAAATTCTAAAGATAGTAAATGTCACTTTGGCATTTTCTAAAGTTACAGAGTCATACAATCTCATAAGAATTTAAAAATAATATTTTATGATCTTCCGATACGTAAAATACGGATCGTTGCACTCGCTCCCCTTTAGGAATTTCGTCCCCGAAATTCCTAACAAAATAAGATGAAATCAAGCACAGTTGCTATTTAGTCTAATATCCACGAGCGATCATACCAAACATCAAACAAGCACACAGAAGCAGGTAATGATATCTGCACCTACCCTAGCATGCATTATACTAAACTACCATATACGATATCGAAAGTGAAAGTAAATGCGATAAACAGAAATCTCACCAAGCAAAGAGCTCTGGATAAGCAATCCTCATACTCTCCTCAATCTCCCAGGTATAACCGCCTTCATTCTCACTCTATTGAACCTTCACCAGCTCCACCATCTTTCTCCTAGCTGCTTTGTATCACGTCCGATGATATGAATAGGCCTACAATGTCTCAAAGCTTCTGGTTCAATCTTGATATCATCAAGCTGATTCGGTTGAACTATTATGCGTGGGTCGCACACAAACTTCCATAAGTTAGAGACGTGGAACATGTTGTGCATGTCTGTCATCTTTTGAAATCAGTCAACTCTATAAGCCAGGTTCCTAATCCTTTCAAGTATTGAAAAAGGACTAATGAACCTCGATGCCAACTTCCCCGGTACCGGAATCGAACAACATTCTGAAAGTGTACGTGCAGTACTAAGGATCGTGTAATATAATATATAAATGCGGAAACTGATAATAGCAGTAAAATAAAAATTAAAGTAAGCACACCAGGAATTTTTATACTGGTTCGAACTTCCCGTTCTACGTCCAGTCCCAGAATATCCTCTGCATTTAGACTAAATCCCTCACTTAACCCGGAGGAATAGGTATATCACACCTGAGCAGCCGAACAGGAATTTTTCCGCCTCAAAAGCCGAAGAGGACTTCAACTTAATACAAATACTTTGTTGACGAGTGTGTTCTGAATAATACGGATTGTCTTTTGATAGTACAATTTCCTATAATCAAATCCTCAAGAATATTTAGTGTATGTTAAGATTTAGAAGGAAGATAATCTCGTAGAATCGAAGTATATAAATTAATTCAGAGATTTTAGAGATATTGAATGAGAATGAATGCTTTTATTTGCAGAAATAAATAGAGAATAGATTTCAGAAATATAAACCAGAGTCGATGATTGTAGAAGTGATTTGAACATGTTTATATAGTTGTAGAATAGTTATAATCTTTCATGAAGAGTTTCAATCAAAAGTTGTGTCCGTATCTCTTGGATCGAGGGACATTCCTCTTCATGAACAATCGCAACTCTTCAGAAAACTAGCTGTTATGTTCAGGTCGGTCGACTGATAAAACTGGCCGGTCAGTTGAGGTTTAAAACCGTATACAAAACAATGTATATCTGTGCACTTGACACAGAGTCGGTCGACCGAGGTTTCTGGTCGGTCAGCCGACCTGTTGTCAATTGCACAGTACACACTAATTTATGTATAACTTAATATAAATCAATTTGTGTATGTGTGTGACTACTTGAGGAATGATTTTAACGATATTCTAAGACTCAATACATTAAAATATTCATATTAATCTCTGAATTGTAGTCTTATCTCCTTTGTAGTGCATAATATACACTTATTCTCTTTTTGTCGCTTTCGTATAGTATTCTCGTCGTATGATCTCTGAAGCTTGTGTCATGAATCAAAACTCATGAATCAACACATTCTTCAGTGCAGAGACCTTGAGAAACACCATATCGCCGACGAATAATTCTAAATCATGTCTTCTCCTATTAGTGTAGCTCTTCCGCCTATCCTGAGCAACTTTCATTCGTTGTCGAATGATCTCGATCTTCTTCGAAGTCTCTCTAATCATATCTGGTCCAAGTATCAGTTTCTCACCCGCTTCCCACCAACATGAAGAAGTGTTGCCCATTTGGTAATATAACACCTCAAATGGTGCCATACCGATGCAAGACAGATAACTTATTTTATGTGAACTAATAAATGTAAATGATCGTCCCACAAGCTACTGAAATCGAGAACGCAAGCCTACCATAGATTCTCCAAGATACGGTTCACCCTCTCGGTCTACCCATCAGCTTGTGGATGATAAGCTATACTAAGGTGTAGCTCCATCCCCAAAGCCTCTTATAACCTCTTCCAAAACCCGCTAGTGAACAAAGAGTCTCGGTCGCTAGCCATGCACTTCGGCACACCATGGAGTCGCACATCCCACTTTACATACTACTTGACCAATTTGGATGCTATGCTCCTAGACTTGACGGGTATAAATCTAGCACTCTTCGTCAATCTATCAACTATGTGCCAAATCCTCTCATACCCTCCTATGGTCCTCGGCTATCCTTTGATGATGTCCATCGAAACTTGTTCCCATTTCTACTCGGGAATCTTGAATGGTTACAGCAAACCACTCGGCTTTTTCTGCTCTGCCTTTACTAACTAACAGTTCATGCACTTCAAGATGAATGCCCCAACTTCCTTCTTCATTCCTTCCCAATAAAATTTCCATCTTATATCATAGTACATTTTATTACCACTGGGATATATAGTCAATCTCAAATGATAGCACTCTCATAGAAACTCATCCCTCAACCCATCGACATTAGGAACAAATAATCTCTTGTCTTTACAGAGCCAACCATCACGGTCGATCTCGTATTGCTTCAATTCCTCATACTCTACTCCTTTCTCTATTTTTCCATGATCTTCGATGGTCTAGCATCTCGCATCTGAATAGTACCGACCCGCTCAATCAAGTTAGAACCCTCAAACTAGCCAATACTTTCGGTTCTAACTCTCATTGAGGTCTAAAATCATAGTTAACGATAAACTCCAACTACTACCACTTCAGGAACATCGCTTTTACGCTAGCATGCCTCATACTCAATGCATTAACGACTACATTTCCCTTAACAGGCGTATAGGAAATGTCAAAGTCATAGAAGGCAAGGAACTCTAACCATAGTTGCCGACGAAGATTAAGATCCTTCTTGGAGAATAGATAATTTAACGACTTATGGTCTTTATACAACTCAAATCTCTCCCCAAGTGAATAATATCTTCATATCTTCGAAGAGAATAATAATGTCGCCAACTTCAAATCATGAGTTGGATACTTCCTCTCGTGCGATTTCGTCGACTAGCGTAGGTGATAACCCTTCTCCTCTACATCAACGCCGCACCAAGTCCAGTACCATAGGTGTATGTGTATATTATTTAGCTCTTCATTCCCACGTGGAATGAATAATACCAATGCGCTCGTCAACCTCTCCTTTAGACTCACGAACACGTGCTCACACCTCGTGTCCCAAATAAAATACTGATTCTTCTTCGTTAAGTTGGTTAATGGTGCTGCTACCTTAGAGAAGTCCTTAATAAAATGTCTATAATATCATGCTAACCTAAGAAAACTTCTCGCATCTATAACGGTCTTGGGTCGATCCCATGCTTGTATTGTAACAACCCTGTATTTTGTGATTATTTTAACTGTATATTTTAATTATTTTAAATTGAATTTCTAATTTAAAAACTCTATTTTATTTATTAAAATGGATAAATTATGTTATTTTAAATATAAATTTTTATTTTTGTATGAATTATAATTCCGAACCTGAATAAATAGAATATTTTCCATAAATGTGGATTTTGGTCAATATGGTCAAACTTTGGCTTTTAAATTTAAAGTTTAAATATTTGAATTTTTTAATTTTATCTTTTATTATGAAAGTAGATTAAATTTCAAGTATACTACTTTTCGTTTCGTTGAAATCCGATTAATATTGTGAAAGTTTTGCTTTTTATACTATTGTGTGTAAATTGTTTTATTTAACAAAAAATGTTTATTTTAATTGATATAAATAATATTTTTGTTTGATATATCATGTTATAATTGTGTATATATGTGTAACATGACATGTTATGTGTATATTTACAACATTTTTTCTGCTTTTATTTCATTTAATTTGGATATATACTTTGTAAATTAAGTAACATACAAAGTTGTAGATAGCAATTAATTTATACGTTTCTATAACCGTTTTTTTATTTATTTCTATAGTGTTTACATAAATGGTATGTATTTATTTAATTATTTCTTTGGCATATATTATATTAAATATATAGGAAATGCATAAATGAAGATACCTTACCTATTTTAATTAAAGGCATACATTACGTTTTGATTTATTACCTATTTATCTTTCCATCCATTGATTTCATACCATAACTTCTCCTTGATAGCCGTGAGTTTTATTTTGAAATTCATGTGAGAAAACATCTCATTCTTTCATTTCTCATGCCTATTTTTAGATCTAAGAAAAAAGGTAATGGCTTCCTCTTATTTTTTTCTACTTTTTCTTTCACTTTTCTATTAATTTTTCAATTATTTTTGCTTGTTTCTTCATGTATTTTTCTCGGCTATCACCTCACCACATCCTCCAACCACCATACCACCTTCTTCCCACCACCATACAAGGCCTGACATCCCTCTCCTCTGACCTATATTGGCTGTGGCCATCCAATGGTGCAATCATCTCAAAAAGTTGCAAAATCCTTGAAAGTATGCCATAGCCAAACCTAGTTTGCACATACCCTTCATTTTCCACTTCGGCCTCCTCCTTATCCATCACCACTTGCTTGTTCACCACCACTAGCCATCTCTCCAGCCACTACCTGACCTATACATGCCATGGCCGAACCTAGATGTGACCCTAGGTCTGGCCTATGTTGAACAAAAGTTCCACTTTTGCCCTGTCTCCTTGCATTCCTCACATGTAACTCCCAAATCCCTTGTATTCTCTTGCTTTTCGTGCCTATATGTGCCAAAACATAACCATTCCCACCAATTAGACCATCATGGCCGAGCCTAAAGCATGTGTGGCCGAGCAAAAGTGTGAGCAAGTCAAGCAAAAATTGATTTAAAAAGCTTGGTGATGTCCATTTGTTAATTCTATTTCCATTTGTTTCAATATAATATTTGGTATCATATATATATTTATATATAGCTTTGTTTTGTTGTTGAATACAAGATTAACATCTTGGCTCTCTCTCTCTCCACTCAAGTCAAAAGTCGTATCGTGCTTGCTGGAATTTGTTTGCATATTTTGATTTGCTAACTCCAGCATAAAAGGTGAGTTTTCACTCATGGCATTTATACTTATATAATTAGTGAAGTGACAACAAGTGAATGTGTAGAATTGTTATATCATGTTATACCAGCCTGTGATGTTAATTATATGATGTTAAACCCTGTTATAAACTTGTCTCGTCATTTGTTACGTTTTAGTCTGTTATACTGTGTATTTATTTCTATTTCTCATACTGCAAGTTCCCTGTAGAATAGAATCACTATGGGTTGAAATGATATATACCCTAACAGACTTTAGAATAGGAAAAATCGTTACGGGCTGAAATGATAGGCCTGGGTGATTTTTATTTATTTGTATTTGTCTTGGGATGCGGGTATGAATTAATCAAAACCCGAAAATTTTACTGATTACGAATTTAAATGATAATTTCCGTATCACTTGATTTAGGTGTGAAATATTACCGGACCCGTGGTTGATTTCAAAATTTGATTTCTTATTAAAATTTATGTATTGTAAATAAAAGAAGAAAAAATATGAAATTTGACTTATATTGGATTTAAAATGGTTAAGCAGTGATTTTCTAAAACGTTAAATGGTATAAGTTAATAGATGGTTTGAGTTGTAGTGTGAAAGTTTAATTTAAATTAATAATGGGAATTTAAGTAAAAATGGAATTATAAGCTTAACGTGGTAATTAATATAATTTATGTATGAATTGGATAAATATAAAGTAAAAGAAAATATCAAGTTATTTGTAAAATAAAGTTAAGCAACTTACAGTGTATTTTGAATTTAGGTAATTAGTTAAATGCAAAATAAATGGATAGTTAAATGGAAATTTGGAATTTAACTTGACTTGGAATTGCGAGATTTGGTTTCAAAATGGAAGTTTAAGTAAATTAAATAAAATGGAAATTTAGTTCAATGTATGAAATGGTAATTTGAAATTTAAGTGATAAATAATTGTTAAAAGGTAAAGGATGGAAAATTTGTACACTTGAATTTAATAAGTGAAATTATTGATATTTATTTGTGAAATTTACTTCATAAAAATCATAAGTTCAAGGGTATTTAAAAGACCATTTTTAAAGTGGAAAATATGAAATTTTATAAGTTAAAATGGTTTAAATTGAAGTTTATTTGTGGCTGAAATTCTACTGTAAATCTGGAAGCTGGATTTTTGGGAATTGAATATTTGATTTGAAGGAATAATGACTTCACTTTTTAATGGTTTAAATGAATGATTTTAATTTGGAATTACAAATCATTTTGAAATTTATAACCACGGGTACACTGCTTCTGTGTGTCATGTGATTTCCTTGTGATTGTTTGGTGCACACCTTTGATTTTGAGAAGTGGCTACAGGTGAGCGGGTACTGCAGCTCTACGCTACCCTAGTCACACTGTTATTTGCATTGTTTACTTTAATATGGATATTTCTAGGATAGTGTTTATTACTACTTAATTGGTGGTTTGACTGATCCTTAAAGGATGGACAATCCCAAGCATCCTTTAAGTTATTCTGCATTGCTATTACAGTTCACTGGAGTTGGTTTACATTGTATAAGTATGTATGTCCTGACTCGAGTGTTTGTGTTTTACTTTACGCTTGCGTCAGCCTGAGAGTCACAGCTTTGGATTCATCTTCTAGAGCTAGAAATTTGTTGGAGCTTATCTGACTATCTATTCGTCTATTTCTGATCCAATTATTTCCAATTCGATATTGCTTCTGTAATAGTGATTTATGTATCCAGACTTCTATTGTATTCATTTTTAAACTACGATATTTTGTATATGTTTTGAGAGTATGTATATAGTAGCTTCATGAACTACTATGGTATTTTATTTCCGCTGCGAGTTATTCTGATATTCTGTGTCTGTTATTCTGTGTTTGATTTTATTTGCTCCAAATTTTATTACAATCTGTTATTTTGAATTATTCATGTCCGACATGTGTGGATTATTGTCGATTTGAATGGTCCAAAATAGTGGGTCGTTACAATTTGGTATCAGAGCTTTGGTTTTAGGCAAACCATAGCCTGCGGAGCAAAAAATCATTAGGGATAGGGTAGAAATACCCTAGAATGAGTGAAATCAATCTCAAAATCATTTATTTGTGAGAAAACGTATTTTTGAAGTATAAAATGATTTTTAAAGGATTTTCAAAGATTATATTAGTATAAAAAAATTCTTATTTTGAAATCAAGATTTTTATAAACTTCATCCCTTCTGTATCCACCTTGTTAGAAATCTCTTGGTTAGGATTCTTATCGATTAGGATTCCTTGAACTTTGGAACGCTTCCACTTATTCTGAAATCCGGTCTTGTCTTTCCTATTTATATTCCTTTGATTTTGGAGCATTCCATAATTCCACTTGAATGACCTCTATAAAGATCGATGATTCGCAAATCTTTGGATGATTTGTAAAGGGGTGAAACTTCTTTACAATTGGCATTGATTCACCGGAGATTTCTGTATCCTCGGTTTACGATGCTATCTATCTCCTGCTCTACCTGAATTCTATCTCTGGCGATCGAATTTCGATTTGCCTTGGATTTCCACATTAATTATATTCCTGAAGTCAGGTTGACCTGTTAAGATCGCCTGCGATTTACATAGGCTTATCCATGTTCTATTTGGTAATTAAATTATCTCATCTTCGTTCGAGCTTATCTTCGAACCAGAATTCTATTTGATTAGAGTTCCTCTAAATTTGAATCTCTGTTTGTTTGAAATCCATCCTTGAATCATCCCTTGTAAAATTTATGATTGGTTGTATTTTGAAATTGTGTATACACTGAAGTTATTATTTTGATAAGGATGACCATATTTTTATGTAAAAGTGAAATGTTTTTCGATAAGGATTATATACCTTTTTAAAATGAAAATTTGAAGCTTTGAAAGGATTTGAAATTTTTGATTTTAATGGAATGGTTTTGAAACTGAAATTTGAGTGATTGAACTCCGGCATTTTTAAATTGGTTTAAGGTTTTGAAATATATAATAATACGATTTGAAAGTATTTTTCCGAATAAGAAATGTTTCAAATGATTTCAATGAGTTTCAAATGATTTCGAAGAAATTTCAAAAGAAGTTTTCGAGAAAATAAAAGTCCAGAACTCACTTATGTCGTTGGAAAATAATTTCAATAATGAATGCATACATCATCGACATTGATTTTCGAGTTTCTGAGTAGGGGAGAGGCCACTCTAATAGCTTTGCTATGTGAGTGATTTTATGAATCAAATTTTGATTTCAAATTTCGCAGTATGATTTGATATTCGAAAGATATATGTGTAAATTTGAACCGTTTGAAATGAGCCGGTGTTCAATCCTTGAGTTTTGGATTTGATTTGATATAATCCTATCTTTTGGAATTGATTTACTGATTTGTTGGTGATTTCCAACTCATGGGTTGAAAATATGATTCTTCGACTATTTTGAAGGTTCGAGCACTTCCAAATCAAGGGTAACTTTCCAAAGCTAAATAATTTTGAACAATATAAAGTATTTGATACAATATATGAGTTTAGTTTGCATGTTTAAAGTATGAAGTAATATGATTTGTATAAGTTTGAAACTATTTTGTTGAGTAAAATAAATAAGACTATTTTGAATTATACTAATATAAATTTAGTTTTGAAATGTTTTGAATAAAATTTAGTTTTAAATGTTTTACTTAAATTATAGAATGATAATTTTCAAAGGGTAAATTGGATCTTTCTAATAGAAATAAATAGTTTAAGGTTTTTAAAGGGATGGGTTTAAACTTAGTAATCATTTTGGGTATAATTGATTTTGAGAAAATATTTGGTTTCGAAAATAGATTGGAATTTAAAACCCAGTATTTGTATGATGATTTTTGGAAATGAATTTGTTTGACAAAAATTATGTTGATTTGGAAATTTGGATTACTTTCTAAACCTAGTATTTTCGAAACTTTGAAACTGAAGATATTTAATTTGGAAGAAATGATTTAGGGAAATCGATTTTTTGAAAACTGTATGGATTTTGAAACAAATTGAAATTTGAGAACCTTATTTTACTAAATACTTTGATTTGGAAGTTGTCGAACTTATATAAATTTGATTTGTATAAGTATGAAGTTGATTTGAAAACTATTGATTTGAAAGATACTCAATTTGGAAAGAGAAATCTTATATAATCGAAGTCCATATAAGTATGATTTGATATACTATTGATTTTGGAAAGTATTCGATTGGAAAACGGAATCTTATATATAATGGACTTTATATAAATATGATATTTGAAAGTGATTTGAAAAGGTACTATATGATATATATTTTCGAAGTAAAGATATGGAAACTGCCTTCTGCTTGGTATCCGCTCTGTGGGCACATTGTGGATTCATTCTATTATTATTCTATCTGATTTTGGTTTTCCGGATGTGATGCTCGAGTGTCCTACCATGGCGTAACCCATGGTTTTTTTTCGAGCGCGACTGCATAGCGTAATTCACCTGGCTGAGGTGGCCTAGGGGTACGGATTGTTTCCTGGGGGATCCAGGCGTAATCATTGTGTATCCTATGATCTATGTAGGTCGCATTAGTAGCAAAATCCGCCTGGCTGAGATGGCCTAGGGGTACAGATTGTTTCCTGAGGGATCCAGGCGTAACAATTGTGTGTCATGCGGTCTACCAGTCATCATGGCGTAATTCGAAGGACTGAGAAAGCTTACGGATATAGATTGTTTCCTGGGGATCCAGGCATAACCATTGTGTATCTGCGATACATGGTTAGACAAAGGTTTGGGTTGTTTTGTTTGGATTGTACTTTCCATATCTGTTTTTAAAGGTTTTTCCAGTATTTTCACTGGGTGTTGAAACAAGTCTACTAAGTACTTGAAGAATTCTAGCTTTGCGCCTGATCAACACACTGCCGGAGTCTACGGGAACGAGGATTAACTTGTTAAGACATCGAGTTATAAAAGTATTTTGATAAAGTATTACATAAAGGATATTTTGATCATTTATTTTACCTTTCTAAATAATTTAAAATGTTTTAAGTATTGTTACTTCAAACTAACAATTTTGAGAATGACTATTCATCATATCATAAATAGTTTAAATTGTTATAAATATTAAAAATTCAAATTGAAATTATATAGTTTTAAATTAATGGTTCGTCCTTGTCTTTCAACCTATTTTCCTTCCTAGATATTCATATTCTCATATTTTCCCTTCTAGCTATTCATATTCTCCACCTTGTTAAACTTACCTATAACAACAGTTATCAAGTATAATTTTAATCTTCTTGTCATCTTGTTTTAATCCTATTTCATTCTATCTTTTTCTGTGTTTTCCGTACCTCGTTCCTTTTCGGGGACGAAAAGTTTTGGGTGGGGGAGAGTGTAACAACCCTGTATTTTGTGATTATTTTAATTGTATATTTTAATTATTTTAAATTGAATTTCTGATTTAAAAACTTTATTTTATTTATTAAAATGGATAAATTTTGTTATTTTAAATATAAATTTTGATTTTTGTATGAATTATAATTCCGAACCTGAATAAACAGAATATTTTCCATAAATGTGAATTTTAGTCAATATGGTCAAACTTTGACTTTTAAATTTAAAATTTAAGTTTTTGAATTTTTGAATTTTATCTTTTATTATGAAATTAAATTAAATTTCAAGTATACTGCTTTTCGTTTCGTTGAAATCCGATTAATATTGTGAAAGTTATGCCTTTTATACTATTGTGTGTAAATTGTTTTATTTAACAAAAATTGTTTATTTTATTTGATATAAATAATATTTTTGTTTGATATATCATGTTATGATTGTGTATATATGTGTAACATGACATGTTATGTATATATTTACAACATTTGTTCCGCTTTTGTTTCATTTAATTTGGATATATACTTTGTAAATTAAGTAACATACAAAGTTGTAGATAGCAATTAACTTAAACGTTTCTATAACCATTTTCTTATTTATTTCTATAGTGTTTATATAAACGGTATGTATTTATTGAATTATTTTTTTAGCATATATTCTATTAAATATATAGGAAACACATAAATGAAGATACGTTACCTAATTTTAATTAAAGGCATACGTTACGTTTTGATTTATTACCTCTTTATCTTTTCATCCATTGATTTCATACCATAACTTCTCTTGATAGCCGTGAGTTTTATTTTGAAATTCACATGAGAAAACATCTCATTCTTTCATTTCTCACGCCTATTTTCAAATCTGAGAAAAAAGGTAACGGCCTTCTCTTATTTATTCTACTTTTTCTTTCACTTTTCCATTGATTTTTCAATTATTTTTGCTTGTTTCTTCATGTATTTTGCTCGGCTGTCACCTCACCACCTCCTCCAACCACCACACCACCTTATTCCCACCACCATACAAGGCCTGACATCCCTCTCCTATGACCTATATTGGCCGTGGCCATCCAATGGTGCAATCATCTCAAAAAGTTGCAAAATTCTTGAAAGTATGCCATAGCCAAACCTAGTTTGCACATACCCTTCATTTTCCACTTCGCCCTCCTCCTTAGCCATCACCTCTTGCTTGTTCACTACCTGACTTATACATGCCATGGCTTGAACCAAGATGTGACCCTAGGTCTGGCCTATGTTGAACAAAAGTTACACTTTTGCCTTGTCTCCTTGCATTCCTCAAATGTAACTCCCAAATCCCTTGTATTCTGTTGCTTCCCGTGCTTATATGTGCCCAAACAGACCCATTCCCACCAATTAGACCATCATGGTCGAGCCTAAAGCATGTGTGGCCGAGCAAAAGTGTGAGCAAGTCAAGCAAAAATTGATTTAAAAAGCTTGGTGATGTCCATTTGTTAATTCTATTTATATTTTTTCAATATAAACTTTGGTATCATATCTATATTTATATACGGCTTTGTTTTATTGTTGAATATAAGATTAACATCTTGGTTCTCTCTCTCCACTCAAATCAAAAGTCGTATCGTGCTTTTTGGAATTTATTTGCGTGTTTTGATTTGCTAACTCCGGCATAAAATGTGAGTTTTCACTCATGACATTTATACTTATATAATTAGTGAAGTGACAACAAGTGAATGTGTTGAATTGTTATATCATGTTATATCTGCCTGTGATGTTAATTATATGATGTTAAACCCTGTTATAAACTTGTTTCATCATCTGTTATGTTTTAGTCTGTTATACTGTGTATTTATTTCTATTTCTCACACTGCAAGTTCCCTGCAGAATAGAATCAATATGGGTTGAAATGATACATACCCGAACGGACTTTAGAACAGGAAAAATCATTACGGGCTGAAATGATAGGCCTGTGTGATTTTTATTTATTTGTATTTGTCTTGGGATTGCGGGTTTGAATTAATCAAAACCCAGAAATTTTGCTGATTACGGATTTAAACGATAATTTTCATATCACTTGATTTATGTGTGAAATATTATCCGGACCCGTGGTTGATTTCAAAATATGATTTCTTATAAAAATTTATGTATTATAAATGAAAGAAGAAAAATAATATGAAATTTGACTTATATTGAATTTAAAATGGTTAAGCAGTGATTTTCTAAAAGGTTAAATGGTATAAGTTAATAGATGGTTTGATTTGTAGTGTGAAAGTTTGATTTAACTTAATAATGGGAATTTAAGTAAAAATGGAATTATAAGCTTAACTTGGTAATTAATATAATTTATGTATGAAGTGGATAAATATAAAGTAAAAGAAAATATCAAGTTATTTGTGAAATAAAGTTAAGCAACTTACAGCGTACTTTGAATTTATGTAATTAGTTAAATGCAAAATAAATGGACAGCTAAATGGAAATTTGGAATTTAACTTGACTTGGAATTGTGAGATTTGGTTTTAAAATGGAAGTTTAAGTAAATTAAATAAAATGGAAATTTAGTTCAATGTATGAAATGGTAATTTGAAATTTAAGTGATAAATAATTGTTAAAAGGTAAAGGATGGGAAATTTGTACACTTGAATTTAATAAGTGAAATTATTGATATTTATTTGTGAAATTTACTTTATTAAAATCATAAGTACAAGGGTGTTTAAATGACCATTTTTAAAGTGGAAAATATGAAATTTTATCAGTTAAAATGGTTTAAATTGAAGTTTATTTGTGGCTGAAATTCTACTGTAAATCTGGAAGCTAAATTTTTAGGAATTGAATATTTGATTTAAAGGAATAATGACTTCACTTTTTAATGGTTTAAATGAATGATTTTAATTTGGAATTACAAATCATTTTGAAATTTATAACCATGGGTACACTGCTTTGTGTGTCATATGATTTCCTTGTGATTGTTTGATGCACACCTTTGATTTTGAGAATGTGGCTAGAGGTGAGTGGGTACTGCAGCTCTACGCTACCCTAGTCACAATAACACTGTTATTTGCATTGTTTACGTTAATATGGATATTTCTAGGATAGTGTTTATTACTACTTAATTGGTGGTTTGACAGATCCTTAAAGGATGGACGATCCCAAGCATCCTTTATGTTATTGTGCATTGCTATTACAGTTCACTTGAGTTGGTTTACATTATATAAGTATGTATGTCCTGACTCGAGTGTTTGTGTTTTGCTTTATGATCGGGTCAGTCTGAGAGTCATAGCTTTGGATTCACCCTCTGGAGCTAGAGATTTGTTGGAGCTTATCTGACTATCTATTCGTCTATTTCTAATCCAGTCATTTCCTATTCGGTATTGCTTCTGTATTAGTGATTTATGTATCCAGACTTCTATTGTATTCATTTTTAAATTATGATATTTTGTATATGTTTTGAGAGTATGTATATAGTAGCTTCATGAACTACTATGGTATTTTATTTCCGCTCCACGTAGATCTCCTCATCGAGATCTCCATTTAAGAATGCTGTCTTTACATCCATTTGACGAATTTCTAGATCATAGATCGATGCAATTGCTATTAGTATTCTTATAGAGGTTATTCATGTTACTGACGAATATGTATCAAAGAAGTCTACTCCTTCTTTTTGACGATCTCCTTTGGCTATTAATCTGGCTTTATACTTGTCGATAGAGCCATCTGCTTTCATTTTCTTCTTGAAAATCCATTTACAGCCAATAGGTTTTATTCCAGGTGGAATATCAACAATTTTCCAAGTTTTATTACTTAGAATTGAATCAATCTCACTTTGGATTGCTTCTTTCCAACATGAAGATTCAGAAGATGACATTGCTTCCTTGTACGTTTGAGGTTCGTGTTCTAACACGTAAGAGAAAAAATCCAAACCAAATGTTTTGAAAGTCCTAACCCTTACGCTTCTTCTTGGTTCAACTATCTCAATCTCATGATGAGTTTCATCTTCATGTGAATTGCTTGATCCTTCTCTTGTCCTTTTAAAGACATTATTCCCTTCATTCCTTTTGTGCGGAAACAACACGTCTTCAAAGAATGAGGCATCTCTAGATTCCATGATTGTATTTACATGAATATCAGACTTGAATACCAAAAATCTGTAGGCACTACTATTTTGGGTTGGCCATATCTACTGTTTTTTTGTCCAAGCTTGACTTTCTTGGGAGGCGGAACTGGAACTTTTGCCAAGCACCGCCACACTTTGAGGTATTTAAAACTTGGTTTGTGTCCTTTCCATAACTCATATGGAATTGTTCTTGTTTTACTGTGAGGGACTTTGTTTAATATGAGATTAGAGATATTTAAGGCTTCCTCCCACAAGTTCGTCGGTAGACCAGAGGTTAAAAGCATGACATCAATCATGTCTTTTAACGTTCTGTTTTTCCTCTCGGCTGCACCATTTTGTTGTGGTGAACATGGACCTGTTGTTTGATGAATTATACCATTTTCGGCACAAAACTGTTCAAATGGTGATTCATATTCTCCACCTCGATCAGATATTAGTATCCTCATCTTTTTATTTAACTGATTTTCTATCTCAGCCTTGTACTTTATAAATGATGTAATTGCTTCATCTTCACTATTCAAAAGATATACATAGCAATATCACGTATATTCGTCAATAAAAGTAATAAAGTACTTTTTTCCACCTCTTGTAGGTAATGATTTAAAATCACATAAATATGTATGAACCAAACCCAGTGGTTCGGTGCTTCTATCAACAGATTGAAATGGTTCTTTTAACCATTTTTGGTTCTACACATGTCTCATGTTTGTAGTTCTTATCTACTTGGAATTTCGGAATTGATCCCAAGTTTGATAATATTTTCATTTTCGGAAATTTATGTGTCCCAATCTATCATGCCGTAGTAAAATTTCGTGCTCAAGCAAGTAAGAAACTTTAATTTTATTAATAGCACAATCAAAATACACAGTTTTATTACCGATAACGACTACATTTGCCTTAAATAGACCATCACATAAATAACCCCTTCTGATATACATTCCCGCTTTGGACAGAATCATCTTATCTGACTCGAACACCATTCTGAATCTTTTCTTTGATAGTACTGCACCAGAGATGAGATTCTTGCGTATGTCTGGAACGTGGAGCACGTCATTCAACTTGACAGTTTTTCCAGAAGTAAACTCGAGGATTACCGTGCCACTGCCTTCGATCATGGATACTACAGAATTACCCATATAGGGTTTTTCTTCGTGATCGAATTTCTGGTATGTAGAAAACATGAATGTGTTAGAGCAGACATGATGAGTAGCACCTGTGTCCATCCACCATTGGTTAGGATTCTGAATCATATTGCATTCAGATACAACTGCCGAGAAGTTGGACTCGTCTACTTCCATGTTGTCTATTATATTTGCCTCTTTGTTGAGGTCCTTTTTGAGTCTGCAATCTCTAGCGGCATATCCAACTTTTCCACAAACCCAACACTCGCCATTAAACTTTTGGGTTCGTTTGTTGTCTTTTGGTTTGTTATCTGGAGCTTTCCTTTTCTTTTGGAAATTCTTTTTTTTTTAGTCTTTGAACCTTCAGTCACAAATGCCTCCTCGCTTTGTTTTGTAACTCCATGGTTATCTGCCTCAATTTTCAGTCGAACTATGAGATCCTGTAAAGAGATTTCTTTCTTCTTATGCTTTAGATAATTGCGGTAATCTCTCCATGACGGCGGCAGTTTTCCCATGATGGCTTCAACCAAAAACGATTCTCCAACCTTATGACCTTCCGCTTCGAGTTCATGAATGATGATTTACAGTTCATGTAGTTGAGCAGTCACCGGTTTGGAGTCAACCATCTTGTAGTCCATGAATTTGTCTACAATGAATTTCTTAAAACTGATATTCTGCGTCTTATACTTCGTGACAAGTGCATTCCAGAGTGCTTTTGCTGTCTTTAGAGGCTGATATACTTTGTATAGCACTTTGTCGAGACAATTCAGAATATAGTTTCTGCATAGAAAATCAGAATGCTTTCTCATATCAACATATGATTCCTTGCCTGGTGCATGAATCGGTTCCTCCTCCTCAAGATACCGTTGCAGACCGAGTGTGGTGAGGTAAAATAACATTTGATTCTGCCATGTTAGAAAATCGTCACCATCTCCTTTAAAAGGATCGGGCATGTTGTGTGTAGTAGCCTTTGTTGAGAGCTCTATTGTTGCCATCTCAGTTAACATAGGAAATTTTCGTCTGAGGCTTGTCGTAACAATTTACTTAAGAATTTTTTATTCAAAATTCTCCCAAGATACAACAGACGTAATCTGCACTAGATTGTAAGTCATATGTCAACTCTGTGATATATTATTCAGAGCGGCAGAAAAGAAGAGAAGAAGAAATTAGAACTAGAATGGAATGAGAATGTGATCAGGATTCTCTTCTATTTATAATTTCGTCCGCATCACTTCAAACAGTTGCGTTCGCTTGACGGGTCTCACCCGTTGCCTTTTGACCGCTGATGTTCGTTAACGGTTCGCATCCGCCTGCTCCTGATATCTGTTCGGCCGCGCGGCACCCGCTTCTGTTCGCCCGTGCTTCTTCAGTCAGGTAGCACCCGCTCGTGTCTAACGGTTCGTACCCGCTTCAGAAGTCGCACCTCCACAGTTAATCCGCGTCCGTTTATGAACAGTCGCGTCTGTTCGTATAGCCTGCAACTGTTAAAAAATTCGGTCCAGTTTTGCAGTAAAATTAGGATCATATTAGATCCAAACCCGAGCCCGGCCCGGGTCGTTGGGTCGGACGACGGTGCGCGTAGTGGTGATGCATGATCTCCCTCCTCACAATGAAGCATACATTTGGGTGCCCCTAGGCCCCATTGCAAAGCCATATATAAACTAGTATAGCTTTAACAATTTTGGCGATGTGGGACTTATGTATGTTTCATTCATTTTGCTATTAGAAATTCCAACAGAAACAAACTCACCTGAACACTCTGCCTCCCTGCTCCTCCATCCGTAATCTGCCTTCTCCACACCTCTGCCTACAAAACTGTCATCTACACTACCTTTCAAACAACACCCTGCACATTCATCTCTGCTTATTCATCTCTGCTTCATACAACTTGCATCATACAAGTTGCTACACATATACCCCTATCACCAGAAAACATCTCCCTGATCACTTCAGACCATTCCCAGTCTTCACACTGCCTTGTTCACCTCCTTCTAACACCTCAAAACCACCAGTCATCTTACAAATACCCCCTGTGCACCAACAGCTTACTGTCAACCAGTTCTCCTCAAAACAAACACTCCAATATCACTTAACCACTCCCCCCTCAAACAACAAACAACACTCACTACCAAGACCACTCAGTGCACAATCGACTTCTATCCCATAAACTGTTCATCTTCAACATTGCCTGCCACTTTCAAAACAACTTACATCCATCACAGCAACTTCCAAACCATTACATTCCCGCAGCAACATCAACCACTTCACGCAGCACCTGTCATCCAAACAATCCCCTACATTCTGTCACAATACACTTTATAACCATCAGTTTCATATTGCCTTTACTGCGGCATGCTTGCCTTCCCACAAAACAACCATCATCACAAACTGCTCAACTAACCAACCATCTTCCACTGCCCTAACAAAACAATCGCACATTAGTTCACTTCTTTCTCCTAACTTCCTCCACCCACAAAATTATTCACTTCCAATCACATATTGATCACTTCAAGCAAGCTTCAACCTCAGTGGAAATCAGAACTCCATTTCAATCTTCCACAATTCTCCTCGCCTCCCCAAGTCTTAACTGCTGCCTGACAACACAAGATCAACTAGCATCGAATACCTACAACTACATTCACATTGCTCAACCAACCCATTACTACTGTCTGCCTTCTGCCGCAAATCAACACAACACGACGTCAATACTTCCAGCAACACATCACAGTGCAAACCCCATCAAACACCCCTCCACTGTTAACAAACCAACCTTCAACTATGTTCAATTGCCTTCGACCAAACCCCTCCTCTACATACTCAACGCTTCACTGCTTCTAAACCCACTGCTCTGCATATATCACATCAGTGCTACACTTCCTCTTCATACTTCAGTCTAACCATTCTTGCAACCCCCTGCCTAACACATCACCAAAGCCACAAACACTCCTCTGTCTTCCATAATTCAGCCTTCAAACAACTATAACAAACTGCTCCTCTGCCTTGCACCCATTGCAGTGACAACATCGTACTTGCCTATTCAAACTTGCTGTTTCAAATCTATTTGCTGTCCCAAACCAATCTCCACCACTACAGTCTGCATTCAATCTCATCACTCAACCACCACCACTTCAACTCGAATTCGCCTCGACCCCACTAATTGCGGAGCATCGCAACAGTGAGCAACACCCACTGAGCCTGAAGTTAAACTCCACACGCGACTCACGAACACCCATATCCTCAGTCGCATTACCAATCACGACTCAAAACTGCGATCCACAAAATCGACCACGTTGGAATTGTTTTTGGAAGTCGCGAGATTTAAAATTAGAGTCGATTTAATCAATTCCGTGTATGGTTTTGTTTTGAATTTAGAAATGAAAAAAAAATTAAGAGGAGAGGGACTCGGCTTTGCAACTGTAGTGCTTGGGTCAGTGATTTTCAGTGGTTGGGCTTGAGTGATTCCCTCCTTCTTTTCTTTTACTTTTTGTTGAGTTTAATTTGTTAAGTTAATTCTCTCCTTTTGATTTGTTTTAGTTTAATTTTTTTATTATTATTTAAAGTGCCATCCTTTTCTCTCTTAAGAAAAAAAAATTAATTTAATTTAGTTTTCTTTTGTTTAAAATTGTTTTAGTTTTATTTTGTTTTATCCTAAAAAAAATGTAAATATATCTTGTTTTTCATTTCAGGTTGCCAAAGCCGAAATTCAAAAGGAAGAAGTGCTTGCCAAAAAATAAACCGCTTTGCTTTGCTAAAAAAAATCGCCGCTTAAAAAAAATTGCAAAATAATCTACACGCTCTGGTGTGGTGCTTCCATCCTTTGTTTTTATTTGAATTGCATTGTTAGTTGCTTGCATTTGCATTTATATATATAAAAGAAAATTTCAAAATTCAAGAACAAAAATAAATATCATTTTAGTTGCATTGTAAATTCACGTTTAATTTCTGTTTTGCATTCATCTCATCTTGTTTTATTTTCTAAGGGCAATACCCTAATTCACATAAGGTGAGGGATTTCATCGCCCTTTCCTTAGCCCACAAACGTATTTCATCGTAAAATTTGGCTAATAATAAAGGTTAGACGTTGTACCTAAGGATATCACAAGCTCGCTTGGGGCTTGATTGTATCTTCACAATTGTTTTGTTTGCACAATTATAATTCTTGGTGTCTAGGCTACGACAGAGTATTAACCATTTACATAAATATTACGGTGATTTGTAAATATTATAACGGTCGCTCCTCTGAAGGTACTTAAACCTTCGGTTGTATTGCTACAGTGATTCGTGGTGTACCGATAACTCCTGCCCATTACCTGTCTGAGAAATATTTTTGTTGATTTAAGACAAAGTGTGATTGTACAATTTTGGGTTAGGAGCTACTAAGGACAGAAAATTGCAATTATGTCCTTTGCATTCATTTAGTTGCATTAGTTCATGTATATTTAAAAACAAACAAAAAAAAATTCAAAATCCAAAAAAAAATTTGTAAATTTTACTTAACTTGGTTTTTAATCCAAAAAAATAAAATCTTTATTTCTTCCCTTTGAAAATTTTCAATCAAAAACAAAAATATATAAAATCTTTTCAAAAAAAAATTTGAAAACTCAAAAGCAAAAACAAAAACCAATTTCCATTTTCTAAGAACAAAAAAAACAAAAAATCCTTTTGGTAAATATTTGAAAATTCAAAAAAAAACAAAAAAAACAAAACATATAAAAAAAATTGAAAAACCATAAATCAAACTTTCCTTTTGAAAATAAATCTCACTTGATAAATAGTTTTCTTCCTTGTAAAAAAAAGAGAAAATTAAAAAAATAAAAACAAGTTTTCAAATCTTCTTTCATTCTCTAAACTCGATTCTAACTTCTTTCTCTTTTCTACTTTCGCTTGTGCATGAGTACTTGGATTCGTGACACAACAACAAATCGTTGGACTCGCGACTCTTCTGCAAACCGTTTAACTCGAACAGACGATCCTTCCGAAATGGCGAACGAAAACGCCCCTCGAACTCTTATGGATAGAATATTTCGCAATAGAGTTCTATTCCATCTTGCATAACAATACCCGCCCCTATGGGTAACCACTTCGAAATCCATTCGAACCATATAGCCACGCTTTCGAAATTTGACAATTTTGAACATGATGACCCATACATCTTCTTGACTAAATTCGAACAAGTTTGCGCAACCATTAAACTCCAACAACTTTCCGATGATGGAATCAAACTTTGATTAATCTCATTCGCTCTTACGGATTACGCTAAAAAATGGTTGTACAGCTTACCATCGAACTTGATTAAAAGTTGGGAAGAATTTGTAAAAGCTTTCTTAAAAAAATTCTTCCCTTTGGAAAAAACAAGTAGAATTTGAAACGAAATTGTAAATTTTCATTAATTCAAGGAAGAAACATTTGAAAAATATTTTGAAAGAATCAAAGAGCTTTTGATAGAATGTCCACACCATAACTTTGAAAAATGGACGATTTGCCAAATCTTATACGATGGACTCGAAAATAGCTCACGAACAATTCTTGAATCAATGTGCCAAGGCAACTTTCTTGCCCAACATCATGACGATGCTCGGCAATTTCTCAAAAACCTCGCTGAAAAGCCGTCCCAATGGGAACGTTCGAATGAAAAATCAGTTTACTCACGATTGAGTGCAAACTCGATAGGATCTTCTTTTGCTTTGGAAACTAAGGTTGATGCAATGATCAAAAAATTTGATAACGTTTTCTCATCGAATCAAATGAACCAAGCTTCCCAACCAATGTGTTATAAATGCAACGATCCTAATCATATAGTCGATCAGTGTTCATTCTGTGGAACAAATCAACGCTTTCAATAAAGCCAAAAATGATCCATTTTCTCCAACGTACAACCCTGGTTGGAGAAATCATCCGAATTTTGCGTGGAACCAAAACAATCCCAACATGAATACGGTGCGTCCCAATTTTCAAGCATTCCCGAATAATGCTTCGAATCTTCCCTTTCATCCCAACAATTATCAACCAAACTTTGCGGTCTCTTAGAATCAACAACAACAATCAAATTCTCAACCAAATTCTGCTCATCCTCCCCAAGACGATAAACGTTTAACTTCGCTTGGGAAAACTCTTGAAACATTGGCTAAAGCAATCACTCAAAGTCTTCAATCAAACAACAATTTGCAAAATTTATTGACCTCATATATGCAAAACACAAACCAATCAATTGCAAAACTCGAAATGCAAATGAATCAATTAGCCACGTCTATAAGTGAACGTGAACGAGGAACATTCCCAAGCCAGCCTATTCCAAATCCCAGAAATCAAAATACAAACTCAAATCAGGCCCATGTTTTTCAAGATAGCAACGTCACCCAATTGAATGCTATCACAACTCTCTGTTCCGGTAAACAAATCAATAATCAAGCGGTTAATCCAAACGATTTACCGAAAACCTCTCTCGATGCTTCTAAAACAACGAACTAATCTGAACAGAACATGGAGCCAAACGTTGAATCGAATGCCAATGAAAATTCTTCTTCTTCTGCTCGAGTAGACCCGCCTATCAAGTATCGTGATCCATTTCCACATCATCTTCGACCAAAGAAACACTCGGACCAAATGGAAAAGATGTTGGAAATTTTTAAACAAGTGAAAGTGAACATCCCGCTTCTTGACATCATTCAACAAGTCTCCACTTACGCGAAATTTCTTAAGGACTCGTGTACCCAAAAGTGACACACTCAAGTGCCCAAAAAAGTCTTCTTAGCCGCTAGTTTGAGTGAAGTCTTGTCCCAATCCATGCCCGTTAAATAAAAAGATCATAGCTTCCCCACGATTTCGTGTACAATTAGAGACAAGACGATTAACAAATGTTTTATAGACTTAGGCATGAGTGTCAACTTAATTCCGTACAGCGTGTACGAATAATTAGGCTTAGGTGAGATCAAACCTACGAAAGTTACGCTTCAATTTGTCGATTGTTCCATTAAGAAGCCTGTGGGAGAAATCGAAGACGTGCTCATTCGAGTAGGGAAATTCATATTCCCCATTGATTTTATTGTTCTCGAAACATAACCCATGACAAATCCCGCGAGTCAAATTCTATTGATTTTAGGCCGACCATTTTTAGCCACCTCAAATGCCTTAATCAATTGTCGTAACGGTTCGATGAAAATCTCTTTTGGAAACATGACTTTGGATCTCAACAATTTCAATCTTGAAAGCTTATCGAATGAACCTCATGACCAAACGTTGGAAGTTAGTGCGATTCATGAAAATTTTGAAAACGAAACACTTGATCTTAACGATGAACGCCAGGCCGAGTATGAAAAATTGGTTCACAAAATTCCCAACGAGATTGAACACACTCTTCCTTTTGAATCGCTTCCAGTTGAGTCCGAATCTCTTCCAGTTGAGTCCGAATCTCAACCCAATTCTTTGGTCGAAAAACTCCCAAAGTTAGTGTAACGACCCATAATTTCTATTAATTCAAATTTGTATATTTAATTGATTTTAAATATTAATAAGTGAAATTTATAAGTTGAATAAATTTTATTTCAAATATCTGGATTTAATTGGAATAATTTAATCGATAATTTAATATGGTAAATTACAGAAATAATTGGAAATTGGATTTAATATGATTGAAAATGATTTGTAAAATTTTATTTTATCATATTGTAGTTAGAACGATGTTTTAGAACTTTTAAAATTGAATTAAAAGTTAATTTGTGAAAACTGAATATTTTAATATTTAATTGACGAGTTAAAATAGCCATTTTTCAAACAGTCTCGGATTTCAACGAAACTAGTTTCATCGGATCCGTAATGTGATATTATTATATGGTTTCAAATTTCGTGTCAATCTAATTTACCGTTTGTCCGAGGCAAGCAAAAACGACTAGAAATTTGATTTACCGATTTAATTTTAAATTGATCGTTATTGCCGTAACTCGCACAGATGATTGAATTAGCCTTCGAAACACGTTCCATTGTGTTCGGAACGCGGGGTAAACCTTAGGAACGCCAACCGGCACGCTTCGTTTGGAGTTCGGAAAATCCGGGATGAATAGTGTTCGTCGTTTTTTCTATAAAAGCACCCAAATAGTCACATTTGCAAAGAAAAAAGGGCTAGGGTTTCAATTCAGAGCAAGCCGCCATTCTTTATACCAATGGCCGAAATTGTTCCTCTCTTCCTTCATTAATTTCTTCAAATCCGTGCAATGATTCAACAAGTTTCCAACTACTTAAATGAAGATCTAAATGAGACCTTCAGATCCATACGGAGTTGATCGAAAATGGCTTCACGGATCGACGGCAAACTTCGTTCGAATGCACACGGTTGCGCATGCAAATCGAGAGAGGAGGCGACACTAGGTGGGGCCGGTCTCTGGCCGAGCACATGTCATGGGTAGGCGAGTGGAATAGGGGTGTTTGATCGATATCCGGTTGATTGTGGTGGTCACGGCATCAAGCCTTAGGGGGCGGCTATGGGTTTGGAGACATGCGTGTTACTGGGTAGGGGAGAAGCTCCAGGGGACGGCTGTGTTCTTGGGCAAAGCAATGGACGGCTGTGATGCAATTTAGGTTTAAAAAAATAATATAAATGTTGTAAATTTTTATATTATAAATTCGTGTAACTTTAAAAATTCATATCTTTTTCATACGAGGTCGAAAACGTACGAAACCAGTTGGGTTGGGTTCGTACGGACGAGAACTACGCTATGGAATTGGATTGAAGTCGTTTGGAGCTAGCAAAAATTTCGGGTAAAATTAAACATCCGTTTCATTTTATTCGAGATAAAAGCTGAAAACGAAATTGAAATCAAGGTGAGAACTTCTCACTCAATCGAATCGGTTTCGATTTTAATTTTAAATAGTTAGATTTAAAATTATTGATTGTATGTTTGAATGATGATTGTTATCTATTGATTGTTAGAATAGACATTATACGCCGTTAGTAAGCGGAGGTTATTTATTAAAAACATATACCGCGAATATTTCATAGTACAGTGAAACTGGTATTATTTATGTACTTGGAGTTGATTTCCCGCATTATATAGCGGATGAGACCCTATTGCGCCGCCTATTAAGCGGATAATATTTTATAAATCCCATTTACCATGATATTCCGCTTTGAACGGAATTGGTATTGTGCTAACATCTTTGGATGCAGGGAAACAGGTTGGAGGGATCCAATTGGATTCCTCAACAGTATTTATTTGATTTCAGATATTTTGATATTTGTTGATTATCATATACAGATATATGATGTCGTTGTTGTCGTGATTGACTATTTGGCGTGTAGCATCATTGGGCCAATTTTGGAATTTTAAAAGGATTTTTAAAGTGATTTTTGAAAGTATACGTTATAAGATATTTTTGGAATTGATTCATTATAAATAAATAAACGTTATAATTTTAATGTTATAAAAATTATGATTTTTGAGAAAGATTATTAAAAGTTGATTTTCGAAAATATGGGGTAAATGATTTTATAAAATAGTTTAATTGGGATTTTTGAATTTATCGTAAAAAGTTTAAAATATAGGATTTATGAAATTTGATTATTTTATAAATCAAAGAAAATGGTGAAATTATAAAGGAGTTTAAAGACGTTTTTAAAATAATAATATAAATTGATTTATATAAAAGATTTATGAAATTGATTTATATAAAAGATTTATGAAATTGATGTTTATAAATTAAAATATTTGAATTATAAAACGAGTTTTTATAAGTGTTAGAATGAAGTGTAAATGAATTTCATAAATGAATGAAATTTATAGAGTTATAAACGGTGAAGTTATAAATGGAATTTTATAAGAAGTAGATTTATAAAATTTATAAAGTTATTAAAAGAATAGTTTTGGGTAAATAAATGAATCTTATAAGTTATAAGATTTATAATTTGGGAAGTTTAAAAGAACAATTTTGTAAACAAATAAATTATAAGTATTTAACTTATAATATGAACTTTTGGTATATAATTGAGTTATAAATTGAAATAGGTTAATAAAAGAGATTTATAAAAGGAAGTTGTTATAAAATAAATAGAAATGGAATTTATAAACATTGTTTTATAAATCCGCAAACGACTTATTTTGATAAGTAAATTGTTATAGCTTATTAATGGAGTTATATTCACGTTTTAGACAGCGAATAATCCTTTAAAATAAAATGATAGAAATGATGAAATTGGTTAACGAAGTATATTCACGTTTTTGGATAGTGAATAATATGTTAAAGAAAATGTTTTGGATGTGATGTTTTAAATAGAATTAAAACGATCTAATGATGTTTTTAAAATGTGTTAAGATTCGAAACCATAGATTTCAACATTCATTGTTGAAATAGACGTTTTCGAAAAATAGAAGGAAATGATGGACTATAACACTGTTGTTATAGTAAATGATTTCCGAAAAGAAATGTTTTATATTGTATTGGGATTTATATATCTATTTTAATTTCGAATCCCTATACTAGTGATTTTGGGTTTTCGTAATGATGTTTTGCGCAACATTCGTTTTGGCCCAAATAAATGTGTTAAGAGAATGTTTTCCTTAAAGAATGAAATATATACTTAATTTCGATTTAAGTATATTGAATATTTTTCAAATGTTGAAAATAAATAGATTTGTGAATTACTTATTAATAAATAAGTATGGAAATGTTCTTCCAATGTGAAATGAAATGTTTTGAGAATTTATCTTTTTGAAGATAAATTGAAAATGAATAATTGAAATCGTATATTCATAAATATTCTGGAATGTAAATTCACTATGGAATTTATAAATGAAAAGGGGAATTTGTTTAAAAATGAACGTTGATTTATTTTTGAAGTGTGGGAATTAATTTACGGATTTGGAACGTAAATATAAAGTAAATCGTTAAGGATTTATTTAATTGGTTTAAATGAACCATGTTGAATGAAAGTATTTCCGCGTAAGGAAAATGTTTGAAATTTATTTTCAAAAGTGGTAAAGATGAAAAGTGATTTTAAAATTGTTTTCAAATGGTTGAAATGTGGAAAATATATATCTTGTAAAGATATTTTGGAAAATAAATAATTTGGAAAATTATTTGGAATCTGGTGATGTTGTGCATCTTTATTGATAGTTAAATAACCGACTATCAATATTTACCTTTGAATGGGTATTTATTGTGATTTGCTTGAATTTGAATGCCACACTTATTTTTGAATAAGCGCTCACTATTCGGGTTAGCCGGGAAAGGACCTTGGGGTCGTATAACCCATTCCGAATATGTGATACGTCGTTATGAATTGCATTTGAAGACCGGTGTTGAAGACCGGATATTTTTGAAAACGGAAGGATTACCGTCGAATGTCTATGTACCGAATGGTCCCGGTATAGAGATTGCATATGTGATGGGAAGTCCGGATGTGATTAGTGAATATCCGGATTGCAAGGACTTCTTTGTAAGTGCCTTCGGTTCTGTTCGATCCCGGAACATACTTGTATGGATAGTATGTCTGACATTACAAATTGAGATATAAAGCTGATTTCTTTCAAATACATATCTGTTGGTGGCAGAGAATTTATTCTCTTAGCATTAACACCCTTCTCTGAGACGTACGAGCTCAGAGGTTATGTAGTTGAAGGTTATTAGTAATATACTCCCAATTTGGTAGTGTGATATGCTAAGTGCTGTTGAGCATTTGTTGAATCAAAGCACAGCTTTTGTATAAAGCGTAGCTTTGTGGACGAGACTGCGTCGGACCTAACACCCCGGAAATGGTCAAAACAGGAAGGATGCAGCAAGGTTATTAAGGGGTAGCGCCCCTTTAGTGTATGTCATTCCTTCTGGATAGAGGTGGTATCATGGTATGGAGCCCAGATACTTAACCTATGTTGTTGCTGCAAATTTATTGCTTTGTGGTTGTTGGAAATCGAGGATCCTCGGATATAGATCGGTTACGATCGGGGGATGACATATTCGTGTCAATAGTTACCTAGTTAGGGGTAACCCGGCCTTGTGTTGGCAGAGATCCGGTTTGGTTCTCGGGACGTCATTCCAGAGGCGTTTCCATGTGGCAATGGGAAGTTCCTTGGCCTGACCATTTGTTGGAAATCCAAAGAAACGATACGAGCCTTGTTCGGTTTTAGTTGTAGAACCTGCTTCCTCAAGAGGTAGCTATAGCAGGCATAATATAATGGTACCTATGCTAGCTAAGATTTATATTCTACTTTCGAAATTTTTTCTACACTATGCACTAATAATAATATCAAAAATGATTTGATTTTGCGTAGTAAGCATCTTTGACTATCATAAGGAGAAATCTCCCCCATGTCTGCGTTTGCATTGTGTGTGTGCCAGGAGGCCATATGGTAGTTTCATTTTTAAAAGCATTGCGAATCTATTTTAAAATTATCATGTACTTTGTTTTAAAAATAAACTGTTTTAGTTCTCACACCAGTCACATGACTGACTCGGAGTTTATTGTTTTCCTTCCTAAACTCTGGGTGCCCATAAATTTCCACACGGGCAGTCAAGAGTCAGGTTTATCAGGATATTCTGAAATTCAGGAGTTGCTGGAGGCAAGCTGGATGGCATGGCGTATTCACTAGTATATAGTATTTCTTTTCCGCTGTTTGTTGTTGTTTGTTGTTGTTGTTGTAAACTCTGATAATATAATGTAATGTGATGTGATGTAATAACTGATATAGTTCTTTGTTTAAAGATTATTCATTTATTTATTATATGTTGTTCCGCTGCGATTGTGAGATTCTGATATTGTTCTGCTGTTTTCTTTCTGTTCCGTTCTATCTTTTCTCTCTTCTTCTATCTTTTTCTTTTTTTTTAAACCCTAAGAGTTCGTATTTTCGTTCATGTTGAGTTAATCAATGGAGATTAGTGTCTATTCAAGGAGTACGGATTTGCGGGTCCTTACATCTGGTATCAGAGCATATGGTTAAGCGACAACCATGGCTCTGTTGGGTATTACTCATTAGAGATAGAGTCAGTAGTACTCTAGAATGAGTTTGAGTGTAGTAATAGCTAGGAGTGCGTATTTGTTAGTGAATATAAATTGTTTTGTATTGTGTTGACTTATCGGTTGATTGTTTATAGATTCTGGTCGATGTAGTCTAGCTAACTATCGTAGATAGGGGTTTCTAAACTCTTAAACAAGATAAACCGACACGATATTGTTTTAAATTGGGTAAATGAAATAATTTTTACCTTGATTATATTTTATATATAAAGGGATAATTTTTCAGAATTATTAAAGTGTATATAAGTAGATTGTTTGGTTGTTGAAAATGTAAGAATATATATAAGTTAATTAAAAGATGTTTGAATAATCTAAATTAAGGAATTATTGTATAAGCAAATGAATTATAAGTATGAAATTATAATTAAAGTGATTTACAATTGTGGAATAAACTTATATATATAAGAAGTGAAACTATATGAATATATTTATGAATATGAGTTGTAAATAAATAAAAATGAGTTTGAATAAGTAATGAAAATTTGACTTTGGTAAAGGTTAAATAAAATTTACTTCAGAATTGAGAATCTGAATTGGATTTATAAGTGGGAATTTAAGTTAAGTCAAATAATGTTTAAATGGGATATAACTTAAGTGATGTTGAATGAAGTTGATTTTGGTGTCGAAGTAAATTAATAAAGTTAAGTGATAAATGTGAACTTGAGTTATGTAATGAAATTCAACTTTTGTGGTTAAATGAATTAGCAATTGAATTGAACGAATGAATTGAATGTAAATCAATTAAATGTAAATAATTGATATGAAATAATGAATGTAGGTGTTAATTCATTAAAATCTAATGTTATTGAAGAAAAGAAAAGGTTGAACAATTGAATGAAAATCAATTTAATTAAACCAATTGAAAGTAAAGGTGTTAAACCAAATTTAATGAATATAAGCAAAGGAATTTGGTTGTAATTAATATACATTGGTTAATATATGATTGTTAGTTGATTGTATATAATTCATTAAGTATTAATGAAATTGAAAGCTAAAGTAATTGAAATCTTAAATAGAATTGAATTTGATTTGGAAGTGAACCAACTTGAATATGAATTAGTGAATATAAACTAATTGAAAATGAATGTTAGTTAAAACATCCACTGTTAATGAATCAAACATGATTAAATTGAAAACCCATTTCATTGAATATTAATGAGAATATGAATGAATATTTATTGGTTATGGATGTTAGTTGAATGATAGTTGGTTGATGGTTGAATATATTGCTTTTACTGCATTTGCTATGTTGGCATATATAGTTATTATGTTGCTATATGTTGTATATCGATACTATTGTCTGTATACATGTTTCTCATTTGTTTGTTGAGTGTTTAGCAGGTGCGGATCGCGTTTGCTTCGCATTTGGAGCTCGCTTTCGCGGTGTATTAGTCGTATATGCTCGCTAATAATATATAAGGTACATATCTTGGATTAAATATCGTACTTTTACACTTTTTTTCCTACGGGATGCCTCATCACTTGATGAGATGTATATTTATGATATATATACTGACATTTTTTTTCGGATCGAGCCGCGCAAAGGAGACTATGGCGAATTTTTCCGAAAATTTAAGGCGTTGGAAAAATTTGGGAATTTTTGGAAAATTTTGAAAACTAAAATTTTGATTTGGAGTTGAAAGTTAAACAATAATAGTTGTTTTTGAAAAGATAACTAAGTTGGATTTGAAAACTTAGTAAAGATTTTGTAAGAAGTTTAACTATGGATTTTGGGAAAGTTAAACACTTAAGAGATTTGTAAAAATCTAAATTGAACGGTTTGTTTTGGGAAAGTTAATGGATTCTGTAACTTTTTCTTACTTGGTAATTTCGAGGACGAAATTCTTTTAAGGGGGGAAGTTTGTAACGACCCAGAATTTCTATTAATTCAAATTTGTATATTTAATTGATTTTAAATATTAATAAGTGAAATTTATAAGTCGAATAAATTTTATTTCGAATATCTAGATTTAATTGAAATAATTAAATCGATAATTTAATATAGGAAATTACAGAAATAATTGAAAATTGGGTTTAATATGATGGAAAATGATTTGTAAAATTTTATTTTATCATATTGGAGTTAGAACGATGTTTTAGAACTTTTAAAATCGAATTAAAAGTTAATTTGTGAAAATTGAATATTTTAATATTTAATTGACGAGTTAAAATAGCCATTTTTTAAACAGTCTCGGATTTTGACGAAACTAGTTTCATCGGATCCGTAATGTGATATTATTGTATGGTTTCAAATTTCATGTCAATCGGATTTACCATTTGTCCGGGGCAAGCTAAAATGCCTAGAAATTTGATTTACCGATTTAATTTTAAATTGATCGTTTATTGCCGTAACTCGCACAGATGATCTAATTAGCCTTCGAAACACGTTCCATTGTTTTCGGAACGCAGGGTAAACCTTAGGAACGCCAACCGACACGCTTCGTTTGGAGTTCGGAAAATCCGGGATGAATAGTGTTCGTCGTTTTTTCTATAAAAGCCCCCAAATATTCACATTTGCAAAGAAAAAAAGGGCTAGGGTTTCAATTCAGAGCCAGCCGCCATTCTTTATACCAATGGCCGAAATTGTTCCTCTCTTCCTTCATTAATTTCTTCAAATCCATGCAATGATTCAACAAGTTTCCAACTACATAAATGAAGATCTAAATGAGACCTTCAGATCCATACGGAGTTGATCGAAAATGGCTTCACGGATCGACGACAAACTTCATTCGAATGCACATGGTTGCGCACGCAAATCGAGAGAGGAGGCGGAACTAGGTGGGGCCGGTCTCTGGCCGAGCACGTGTCATGGGTAGCCGAGTGGAATATGGGTGTTTGATCGATCTCCGGTTGATTGTGGTGGTCGCGGCATCAAGCCCTAGGGGGCGGCTATGGATTTGGAGACGTGCGTGTTACTGGGTAGGGGAGAAGCTCCAGGGGACGGCCGTGATCTTGGGCAAAGAAATGGACGGCTGTGATGCAATTTAGGTTTAAAAAAAATGTTGTAAATTTTTATATTATAAATTCGTGTAACTTTAAAAATTCATATCTTTTTCATGCGAGGTCGAAAACGCACGAAACAAGTTGCGTTGGGTTCGTATGGACGAGCACTACGTTATGGAATTGGATTGAAGTCGTTTGGAGCTAGCGAAAATTTCGGGTAAAAATATTCGAGATAAAAGCTCAAAACGAAATTGAAATCAAGCTGAGAACTTCTCACTCAATCGAATCGGTTTCGATTTTAATTTTAAATAGTTAGATTTAAAATTATTGATTGTATGTTTGAATGATGATTGTTATCTATTGATTGTTAGAATAGACATTATACGCCGTTAGTAAGCGGAGGTTATTTATTAAAAACATATACCGCGAATATTTTACAGTACAGTGAAATTGGTATTATTTATGTACTTGGAGTTGATTTCCCGCATTATATAGCGAATGAGACCCTATTGCGCCGCCTATTAAGCGGATAATATTTTATAAATCTCATATACCATGATATTCCGCTTTGAACGGAATTGGTATTGTGCTAACATCTTTGGATGCAGGGAAACAGGTTGGAGGGATCCAACTGGATTCCTCAACAGTATTTATTTGATTTCAGATATTTTGATATTTGTTGATTATCATATACAGATATATGATGTCGTTGTTGTCATGATTGACTATTTGGTGTGTAGCATCATTGGGCCAATTTCGGAATTTTAAAAGGATTTTTAAAGTGATTTTTGAAAGTATACGTTATAAGATATTTTTGGAATTGATTCATTTTAAATAAATAAACGTTATAATTTTAATGTTATAAAAATTACGATTTTTGAGAAAGATAGTTAAAAGTTGATTTTTGAAAATATGGGGTAAATGATTTTATAAAATAGTTTAATTTGGATTTTTGAATTTATTGTAAAAAGTTCAAAAAATATAGGATTTATGAAATTTGATTATTTTATAAATCAAAGAAAATGGTGAAATTATAAAGGAGTTTAAAGACGTTTTTAAAATAATAATATAAATTGATTTATATAAAAGATTTATGAAATTGATATTTATAAATTAAAATATTTAAATTATAAAACGAGTTTTTATAAGTGTTAGAATGAAGTGTAAATGAATTTCATAAATGAATGAAATTTATAGAATTATAAACGGTGAAGTTATAAATGGAATTTTATAAGAAGTAGATTTATAAAATTTGTAAAGTTATTAAAAGAATAGTTTTGGGTAAATAAATGAATCTTATAAGTTATAAGATTTATAATTTGGGAAGTTTAAAAGAACGATTTTGTAAACAAATAAATCATAAGTATTTAACTTATAATATGAACTTTTGGTATATAATTGAGTTATAAATTGAAATAGGTTAATAAAGGAGATTTATAAAAGGAAGTTGTTATAAAATAAATAGAAATGGAATTTATAAACATTGTTTTATAAATCCGCAAACGACTTATTTTGATAAGTAAATTGTTATAGCTTATTAATGGAGTTATATTCACGTTTTAGACAGCGAATAATCCTTTAAAATAAAATGATAGAAATGATGAAATTGGTTAACGAAGTATATTCACGTTTTTGGATAGTGAATAATATGTTAAAGAAAATGTTTTGGATGTGATGTTTTAAATAGAATTAAAACGATCTAATGATGTTTTTAAAATGTGTTAAGATTCGAAACCATAGATTTCAACATTCATTGTTGAAATAGACGTTTTCGAAAAATAGAAGGAAATGATGGACTATAACACTGTTGTTATAGTAAATGATTTCCGAAAAGAAATGTTTTATATTGTATTGGGATTTATATATCTATTTTAATTTCGAATCCCTATACTAGTGATTTTGGGTTTTCGTAATGATGTTTTGCGCAACATTCGTTTTGGCCCAAATAAATGTGTTAAGAGAATGTTTTCCTTAAAGAATGAAATATATACTTAATTTCGATTTAAGTATATTGAATATTTTTCAAATGTTGAAAATAAATAGATTTGTGAATTACTTATTAATAAATAAGTATGGAAATGTTCTTCCAATGTGAAATGAAATGTTTTGAGAATTTATCTTTTTGAAGATAAATTGAAAATGAATAATTGAAATCGTATATTCATAAATATTCTGGAATGTAAATTCACTATGGAATTTATAAATGAAAAGGGGAATTTGTTTAAAAATGAACGTTGATTTATTTTTGAAGTGTGGGAATTAATTTACGGATTTGGAACGTAAATATAAAGTAAATCGTTAAGGATTTATTTAATTGGTTTAAATGAACCATGTTGAATGAAAGTATTTCCGCGTAAGGAAAATGTTTGAAATTTATTTTCAAAAGTGGTAAAGATGAAAAGTGATTTTAAAATTGTTTTCAAATGGTTGAAATGTGGAAAATATATATCTTGTAAAGATATTTTGGAAAATAAATAATTTGGAAAATTATTTGGAATCTGGTGATGTTGTGCATCTTTATTGATAGTTAAATAACCGACTATCAATATTTACCTTTGAATGGGTATTTATTGTGATTTGCTTGAATTTGAATGCCACACTTATTTTTGAATAAGCGCTCACTATTCGGGTTAGCCGGGAAAGGACCTTGGGGTCGTATAACCCATTCCGAATATGTGATACGTCGTTATGAATTGCATTTGAAGACCGGTGTTGAAGACCGGATATTTTTGAAAACGGAAGGATTACCGTCGAATGTCTATGTACCGAATGGTCCCGGTATAGAGATTGCATATGTGATGGGAAGTCCGGATGTGATTAGTGAATATCCGGATTGCAAGGACTTCTTTGTAAGTGCCTTCGGTTCTGTTCGATCCCGGAACATACTTGTATGGATAGTATGTCTGACATTACAAATTGAGATATAAAGCTGATTTCTTTCAAATACATATCTGTTGGTGGCAGAGAATTTATTCTCTTAGCATTAACACCCTTCTCTGAGACGTACGAGCTCAGAGGTTATGTAGTTGAAGGTTATTAGTAATATACTCCCAATTTGGTAGTGTGATATGCTAAGTGCTGTTGAGCATTTGTTGAATCAAAGCACAGCTTTTGTATAAAGCGTAGCTTTGTGGACGAGACTGCGTCGGACCTAACACCCCGGAAATGGTCAAAACAGGAAGGATGCAGCAAGGTTATTAAGGGGTAGCGCCCCTTTAGTGTATGTCATTCCTTCTGGATAGAGGTGGTATCATGGTATGGAGCCCAGATACTTAACCTATGTTGTTGCTGCAAATTTATTGCTTTGTGGTTGTTGGAAATCGAGGATCCTCGGATATAGATCGGTTACGATCGGGGGATGACATATTCGTGTCAATAGTTACCTAGTTAGGGGTAACCCGGCCTTGTGTTGGCAGAGATCCGGTTTGGTTCTCGGGACGTCATTCCAGAGGCGTTTCCATGTGGCAATGGGAAGTTCCTTGGCCTGACCATTTGTTGGAAATCCAAAGAAACGATACGAGCCTTGTTCGGTTTTAGTTGTAGAACCTGCTTCCTCAAGAGGTAGCTATAGCAGGCATAATATAATGGTACCTATGCTAGCTAAGGTTTATATTCTACTTTCGAAATTTTTTCTACACTATGCACTAATAATAATATCAAAAATGATTTGATTTTGCGTAGTAAGCATCTTTGACTATCATAAGGAGAAATCTCCCCCATGTCTGCGTTTGCATTGTGTGTGTGCCAGGAGGCCATATGGTAGTTTCATTTTTAAAAGCATTGCGAATCTATTTTAAAATTATCATGTACTTTGTTTTAAAAATAAACTGTTTTAGTTCTCACACCAGTCACATGACTGACTCGGAGTTTATTGTTTTCCTTCCTAAACTCTGGGTGCCCATAAATTTCCACACGGGCAGTCAAGAGTCAGGTTTATCAGGATATTCTGAAATTCAGGAGTTGCTGGAGGCAAGCTGGATGGCATGGCGTATTCACTAGTATATAGTATTTCTTTTCCGCTGTTTGTTGTTGTTTGTTGTTGTTGTTGTAAACTCTGATAATATAATGTAATGTGATGTGATGTAATAACTGATATAGTTCTTTGTTTAAAGATTATTCATTTATTTATTATATGTTGTTCCGCTGCGATTGTGAGATTCTGATATTGTTCTGCTGTTTTCTTTCTGTTCCGTTCTATCTTTTCTCTCTTCTTCTATCTTTTTCTTTTTTTTTAAACCCTAAGAGTTCGTATTTTCGTTCATGTTGAGTTAATCAATGGAGATTAGTGTCTATTCAAGGAGTACGGATTTGCGGGTCCTTACATCTGGTATCAGAGCATATGGTTAAGCGACAACCATGGCTCTGTTGGGTATTACTCATTAGAGATAGAGTCAGTAGTACTCTAGAATGAGTTTGAGTGTAGTAATAGCTAGGAGTGCGTATTTGTTAGTGAATATAAATTGTTTTGTATTGTGTTGACTTATCGGTTGATTGTTTATAGATTCTGGTCGATGTAGTCTAGCTAACTATCGTAGATAGGGGTTTCTAAACTCTTAAACAAGATAAACCGACACGATATTGTTTTAAATTGGGTAAATGAAATAATTTTTACCTTGATTATATTTTATATATAAAGGGATAATTTTTCAGAATTATTAAAGTGTATATAAGTAGATTGTTTGGTTGTTGAAAATGTAAGAATATATATAAGTTAATTAAAAGATGTTTGAATAATCTAAATTAAGGAATTATTGTATAAGCAAATGAATTATAAGTATGAAATTATAATTAAAGTGATTTACAATTGTGGAATAAACTTATATATATAAGAAGTGAAACTATATGAATATATTTATGAATATGAGTTGTAAATAAATAAAAATGAGTTTGAATAAGTAATGAAAATTTGACTTTGGTAAAGGTTAAATAAAATTTACTTCAGAATTGAGAATCTGAATTGGATTTATAAGTGGGAATTTAAGTTAAGTCAAATAATGTTTAAATGGGATATAACTTAAGTGATGTTGAATGAAGTTGATTTTGGTGTCGAAGTAAATTAATAAAGTTAAGTGATAAATGTGAACTTGAGTTATGTAATGAAATTCAACTTTTGTGGTTAAATGAATTAGCAATTGAATTGAACGAATGAATTGAATGTAAATCAATTAAATGTAAATAATTGATATGAAATAATGAATGTAGGTGTTAATTCATTAAAATCTAATGTTATTGAAGAAAAGAAAAGGTTGAACAATTGAATGAAAATCAATTTAATTAAACCAATTGAAAGTAAAGGTGTTAAACCAAATTTAATGAATATAAGCAAAGGAATTTGGTTGTAATTAATATACATTGGTTAATATATGATTGTTAGTTGATTGTATATAATTCATTAAGTATTAATGAAATTGAAAGCTAAAGTAATTGAAATCTTAAATAGAATTGAATTTGATTTGGAAGTGAACCAACTTGAATATGAATTAGTGAATATAAACTAATTGAAAATGAATGTTAGTTAAAACATCCACTGTTAATGAATCAAACATGATTAAATTGAAAACCCATTTCATTGAATATTAATGAGAATATGAATGAATATTTATTGGTTATGGATGTTAGTTGAATGATAGTTGGTTGATGGTTGAATATATTGCTTTTACTGCATTTGCTATGTTGGCATATATAGTTATTATGTTGCTATATGTTGTATATCGATACTATTGTCTGTATACATGTTTCTCATTTGTTTGTTGAGTGTTTAGCAGGTGCGGATCGCGTTTGCTTCGCATTTGGAGCTCGCTTTCGCGGTGTATTAGTCGTATATGCTCGCTAATAATATATAAGGTACATATCTTGGATTAAATATCGTACTTTTACACTTTTTTTCCTACGGGATGCCTCATCACTTGATGAGATGTATATTTATGATATATATACTGACATTTTTTTTCGGATCGAGCCGCGCAAAGGAGACTATGGCGAATTTTTCCGAAAATTTAAGGCGTTGGAAAAATTTGGGAATTTTTGGAAAATTTTGAAAACTAAAATTTTGATTTGGAGTTGAAAGTTAAACAATAATAGTTGTTTTTGAAAAGATAACTAAGTTGGATTTGAAAACTTAGTAAAGATTTTGTAAGAAGTTTAACTATGGATTTTGGGAAAGTTAAACACTTAAGAGATTTGTAAAAATCTAAATTGAACGGTTTGTTTTGGGAAAGTTAATGGATTCTGTAACTTTTTCTTACTTGGTAATTTCGAGGACGAAATTCTTTTAAGGGGGGAAGTTTGTAACGACCCAGAATTTCTATTAATTCAAATTTGTATATTTAATTGATTTTAAATATTAATAAGTGAAATTTATAAGTCGAATAAATTTTATTTCGAATATCTAGATTTAATTGAAATAATTAAATCGATAATTTAATATAGGAAATTACAGAAATAATTGAAAATTGGGTTTAATATGATGGAAAATGATTTGTAAAATTTTATTTTATCATATTGGAGTTAGAACGATGTTTTAGAACTTTTAAAATCGAATTAAAAGTTAATTTGTGAAAATTGAATATTTTAATATTTAATTGACGAGTTAAAATAGCCATTTTTTAAACAGTCTCGGATTTTGACGAAACTAGTTTCATCGGATCCGTAATGTGATATTATTGTATGGTTTCAAATTTCATGTCAATCGGATTTACCATTTGTCCGGGGCAAGCTAAAATAAAATAGAAATTTGATTTACCGATTTAATTTTAAATTGATCGTTTATTGCCGTAACTCGCACAGATGATCTAATTAGCCTTCGAAACACGTTCCATTGTTTTCGGAACGCGGGGTAAACCTTAGGAACGCCAACCGACACGCTTCGTTTGGAGTTCGGAAAATCCGGGATGAATAGTGTTCGTCGTTTTTTCTATAAAAGCCCCCAAATATTCACATTTGCAAAGAAAAAAAGGGCTAGGGTTTCAATTCAGAGCCAGCCGCCATTCTTTATACCAATGGCCGAAATTGTTCCTCTCTTCCTTCATTAATTTCTTCAAATCCATGCAATGATTCAACAAGTTTCCAACTACATAAATGAAGATCTAAATGAGACCTTCAGATCCATACGGAGTTGATCGAAAATGGCTTCACGGATCGACGACAAACTTCATTCGAATGCACATGGTTGCGCACGCAAATCGAGAGAGGAGGCGGAACTAGGTGGGGCCGGTCTCTGGCCGAGCACGTGTCATGGGTAGCCGAGTGGAATATGGGTGTTTGATCGATCTCCGGTTGATTGTGGTGGTCGCGGCATCAAGCCCTAGGGGGCGGCTATGGATTTGGAGACGTGCGTGTTACTGGGTAGGGGAGAAGCTCCAGGGGACGGCCGTGATCTTGGGCAAAGAAATGGACGGCTGTGATGCAATTTAGGTTTAAAAAAAATGTTGTAAATTTTTATATTATAAATTCGTGTAACTTTAAAAATTCATATCTTTTTCATGCGAGGTCGAAAACGCACGAAACAAGTTGCGTTGGGTTCGTATGGACGAGCACTACGTTATGGAATTGGATTGAAGTCGTTTGGAGCTAGCGAAAATTTCGGGTAAAAATATTCGAGATAAAAGCTCAAAACGAAATTGAAATCAAGCTGAGAACTTCTCACTCAATCGAATCGGTTTCGATTTTAATTTTAAATAGTTAGATTTAAAATTATTGATTGTATGTTTGAATGATGATTGTTATCTATTGATTGTTAGAATAGACATTATACGCCGTTAGTAAGCGGAGGTTATTTATTAAAAACATATACCGCGAATATTTTACAGTACAGTGAAATTGGTATTATTTATGTACTTGGAGTTGATTTCCCGCATTATATAGCGAATGAGACCCTATTGCGCCGCCTATTAAGCGGATAATATTTTATAAATCTCATATACCATGATATTCCGCTTTGAACGGAATTGGTATTGTGCTAACATCTTTGGATGCAGGGAAACAGGTTGGAGGGATCCAACTGGATTCCTCAACAATATTTATTTGATTTCAGATATTTTGATATTTGTTGATTATCATATACAGATATATGATGTCGTTGTTGTCATGATTGACTATTTGGTGTGTAGCATCATTGGGCCAATTTCGGAATTTTAAAAGGATTTTTAAAGTGATTTTTGAAAGTATACGTTATAAGATATTTTTGGAATTGATTCATTTTAAATAAATAAACGTTATAATTTTAATGTTATAAAAATTACGATTTTTGAGAAAGATAGTTAAAAGTTGATTTTTGAAAATATGGGGTAAATGATTTTATAAAATAGTTTAATTTGGATTTTTGAATTTATTGTAAAAAGTTCAAAAAATATAGGATTTATGAAATTTGATTATTTTATAAATCAAAGAAAATGGTGAAATTATAAAGGAGTTTAAAGACGTTTTTAAAATAATAATATAAATTGATTTATATAAAAGATTTATGAAATTGATATTTATAAATTAAAATATTTAAATTATAAAACGAGTTTTTATAAGTGTTAGAATGAAGTGTAAATGAATTTCATAAATGAATGAAATTTATAGAATTATAAACGGTGAAGTTATAAATGGAATTTTATAAGAAGTAGATTTATAAAATTTGTAAAGTTATTAAAAGAATAGTTTTGGGTAAATAAATGAATCTTATAAGTTATATGATTTATAATTTGGGAAGTTTAAAAGAACGATTTTGTAAACAAATAAATCATAAGTATTTAACTTATAATATGAACTTTTGGTATATAATTGAGTTATAAATTGAAATAGGTTAATAAAGGAGATTTATAAAAGGAAGTTGTTATAAAATAAATATAAATGGAATTTATAAACATTGTTTTATAAATCCGCAAACGACTTATTTTGATAAGTAAATTGTTATAGCTTATTAATGGAGTTATATTCACGTTTTAGACAGCGAATAATCCTTTAAAATAAAATGATAGAAATGATGAAATTGGTTAACGAAGTATATTCACGTTTTTGGATAGTGAATAATATGTTAAAGAAAATGTTTTGGATGTGATGTTTTAAATAGAATTAAAACGATCTAATGATGTTTTTAAAATGTGTTAAGATTCGAAACCATAGATTTCAACATTCATTGTTGAAATAGACGTTTTCGAAAAATAGAAGGAAATGATGGACTATAACACTGTTGTTATAGTAAATGATTTCCGAAAAGAAATGTTTTATATTGTATTGGGATTTATATATCTATTTTAATTTCGAATCCCTATACTAGTGATTTTGGGTTTTCGTAATGATGTTTTGCGCAACATTCGTTTTGGCCCAAATAAATGTGTTAAGAGAATGTTTTCCTTAAAGAATGAAATATATACTTAATTTCGATTTAAGTATATTGAATATTTTTCAAATGTTGAAAATAAATAGATTTGTGAATTACTTATTAATAAATAAGTATGGAAATGTTCTTCCAATGTGAAATGAAATGTTTTGAGAATTTATCTTTTTGAAGATAAATTGAAAATGAATAATTGAAATCGTATATTCATAAATATTCTGGAATGTAAATTCACTATGGAATTTATAAATGAAAAGGGGAATTTGTTTAAAAATGAACGTTGATTTATTTTTGAAGTGTGGGAATTAATTTACGGATTTGGAACGTAAATATAAAGTAAATCGTTAAGGATTTATTTAATTGGTTTAAATGAACCATGTTGAATGAAAGTATTTCCGCGTAAGGAAAATGTTTGAAATTTATTTTCAAAAGTGGTAAAGATGAAAAGTGATTTTAAAATTGTTTTCAAATGGTTGAAATGTGGAAAATATATATCTTGTAAAGATATTTTGGAAAATAAATAATTTGGAAAATTATTTGGAATCTGGTGATGTTGTGCATCTTTATTGATAGTTAAATAACCGACTATCAATATTTACCTTTGAATGGGTATTTATTGTGATTTTTATTGAATGCCACACTTATTTTTGAATAAGCGCTCACTATTCGGGTTAGCCGGGAAAGGACCTTGGGGTCGTATAACCCATTCCGAATATGTGATACGTCGTTATGAATTGCATTTGAAGACCGGTGTTGAAGACCGGATATTTTTGAAAACGGAAGGATTACCGTCGAATGTCTATGTACCGAATGGTCCCGGTATAGAGATTGCATATGTGATGGAAGTCCGGATGTGATTAGTGAATATCCGGATTGCAAGGACTTCTTTGTAAGTGCCTTCGGTTCTGTTCGATCCCGGAACATACTTGTATGGATAGTATGTCTGACATTACAAATTGAGATATAAAGCTGATTTCTTTCAAATACATATCTGTTGGTGGCAGAGAATTTATTCTCTTAGCATTAACACCCTTCTCTGAGACGTACGAGCTCAGAGGTTATGTAGTTGAAGGTTATTAGTAATATACTCCCAATTTGGTAGTGTGATATGCTAAGTGCTGTTGAGCATTTGTTGAATCAAAGCACAGGCACAGCTTTTGTATAAAGCGTAGCTTTGTGGACGAGACTGCGTCGGACCTAACACCCCGGAAATGGTCAAAACAGGAAGGATGCAGCAAGGTTATTAAGGGGTAGCGCCCCTTTAGTGTATGTCATTCCTTCTGGATAGAGGTGGTATCATGGTATGGAGCCCAGATACTTAACCTATGTTGTTGCTGCAAATTTATTGCTTTGTGGTTGTTGGAAATCGAGGATCCTCGGATATAGATCGGTTACGATCGGGGGATGACATATTCGTGTCAATAGTTACCTAGTTAGGGGTAACCCGGCCTTGTGTTGGCAGAGATCCGGTTTGGTTCTCGGGACGTCATTCCAGAGGCGTTTCCATGTGGCAATGGGAAGTTCCTTGGCCTGACCATTTGTTGGAAATCCAAAGAAACGATACGAGCCTTGTTCGGTTTTAGTTGTAGAACCTGCTTCCTCAAGAGGTAGCTATAGCAGGCATAATATAATGGTACCTATGCTAGCTAAGATTTATATTCTACTTTCGAAATTTTTTCTACACTATGCACTAATAATAATATCAAAAATGATTTGATTTTGCGTAGTAAGCATCTTTGACTATCATAAGGAGAAATCTCCCCCATGTCTGCGTTTGCATTGTGTGTGTGCCAGGAGGCCATATGGTAGTTTCATTTTTAAAAGCATTGCGAATCTATTTTAAAATTATCATGTACTTTGTTTTAAAAATAAACTGTTTTAGTTCTCACACCAGTCACATGACTGACTCGGAGTTTATTGTTTTCCTTCCTAAACTCTGGGTGCCCATAAATTTCCACACGGGCAGTCAAGAGTCAGGTTTATCAGGATATTCTGAAATTCAGGAGTTGCTGGAGGCAAGCTGGATGGCATGGCGTATTCACTAGTATATAGTATTTCTTTTCCTCTGTTTGTTGTTGTTTGTTGTTGTTGTTGTAAACTCTGATAATATAATGTAATGTGATGTGATGTAATAACTGATATAGTTCTTTGTTTAAAGATTATTCATTTATTTATTATATGTTGTTCCGCTGCGATTGTGAGATTCTGATATTGTTCTGCTGTTTTCTTTCTGTTCCGTTCTATCTTTTCTCTCTTCTTCTATCTTTTTCTTTTTTTTTAAACCCTAAGAGTTCGTATTTTCGTTCATGTTGAGTTAATCAATGGAGATTAGTGTCTATTCAAGGAGTACGGATTTGCGGGTCCTTACATCTGGTATCAGAGCATATGGTTAAGCGACAACCATGGCTCTGTTGGGTATTACTCATTAGAGATAGAGTCAGTAGTACTCTAGAATGAGTTTGAGTGTAGTAATAGCTAGGAGTGCGTATTTGTTAGTGAATATAAATTGTTTTGTATTGTGTTGACTTATCGGTTGATTGTTTATAGATTCTGGTCGATGTAGTCTAGCTAACTATCGTAGATAGGGGTTTCTAAACTCTTAAACAAGATAAACCGACACGATATTGTTTTAAATTGGGTAAATGAAATAATTTTTACCTTGATTATATTTTATATATAAAGGGATAATTTTTCAGAATTATTAAAGTGTATATAAGTAGATTGTTTGGTTGTTGAAAATGTAAGAATATATATAAGTTAATTAAAAGATGTTTGAATAATCTAAATTAAGGAATTATTGTATAAGCAAATGAATTATAAGTATGAAATTATAATTAAAGTGATTTACAATTGTGGAATAAACTTATATATATTAGAAGTGAAACTATATGAATATATTTATGAATATGAGTTGTAAATAAATAAAAATGAGTTTGAATAAGTAATGAAAATTTGACTTTGGTAAAGGTTAAATAAAATTTACTTCAGAATTGAGAATCTGAATTGGATTTATAAGTGGGAATTTAAGTTAAGTCAAATAATGTTTAAATGGGATATAACTTAAGTGATGTTGAATGAAGTTGATTTTGGTGTCGAAGTAAATTAATAAAGTTAAGTGATAAATGTGAACTTGAGTTATGTAATGAAATTCAACTTTTGTGGTTAAATGAATTAGCAATTGAATTGAACGAATGAATTGAATGTAAATCAATTAAATGTAAATAATTGATATGAAATAATGAATGTAGGTGTTAATTCATTAAAATCTAATGTTATTGAAGAAAAGAAAAGGTTGAACAATTGAATGAAAATCAATTTAATTAAACCAATTGAAAGTAAAGGTGTTAAACCAAATTTAATGAATATAAGCAAAGGAATTTGGTTGTAATTAATATACATTGGTTAATATATGATTGTTAGTTGATTGTATATAATTCATTAAGTATTAATGAAATTGAAAGCTAAAGTAATTGAAATCTTAAATAGAATTGAATTTGATTTGGAAGTGAACCAACTTGAATATGAATTAGTGAATATAAACTAATTGAAAATGAATGTTAGTTAAAACATCCACTGTTAATGAATCAAACATGATTAAATTGAAAACCCATTTCATTGAATATTAATGAGAATATGAATGAATATTTATTGGTTATGGATGTTAGTTGAATGATAGTTGGTTGATGGTTGAATATATTGCTTTTACTGCATTTGCTATGTTGGCATATATAGTTATTATGTTGCTATATGTTGTATATCGATACTATTGTCTGTATACATGTTTCTCATTTGTTTGTTGAGTGTTTAGCAGGTGCGGATCGCGTTTGCTTCGCATTTGGAGCTCGCTTTCGCGGTGTATTAGTCGTATATGCTCGCTAATAATATATAAGGTACATATCTTGGATTAAATATCGTACTTTTACACTTTTTTTCCTACGGGATGCCTCATCACTTGATGAGATGTATATTTATGATATATATACTGACATTTTTTTTCGGATCGAGCCGCGCAAAGGAGACTATGGCGAATTTTTCCGAAAATTTAAGGCGTTGGAAAAATTTGGGAATTTTTGGAAAATTTTGAAAACTAAAATTTTGATTTGGAGTTGAAAGTTAAACAATAATAGTTGTTTTTGAAAAGATAACTAAGTTGGATTTGAAAACTTAGTAAAGATTTTGTAAGAAGTTTAACTATGGATTTTGGGAAAGTTAAACACTTAAGAGATTTGTAAAAATCTAAATTGAACGGTTTGTTTTGGGAAAGTTAATGGATTCTGTAACTTTTTCTTACTTGGTAATTTCGAGGACGAAATTCTTTTAAGGGGGGAAGTTTGTAACGACCCAGAATTTCTATTAATTCAAATTTGTATATTTAATTGATTTTAAATATTAATAAGTGAAATTTATAAGTCGAATAAATTTTATTTCGAATATCTAGATTTAATTGAAATAATTAAATCGATAATTTAATATAGGAAATTACAGAAATAATTGAAAATTGGGTTTAATATGATGGAAAATGATTTGTAAAATTTTATTTTATCATATTGGAGTTAGAACGATGTTTTAGAACTTTTAAAATCGAATTAAAAGTTAATTTGTGAAAATTGAATATTTTAATATTTAATTGACGAGTTAAAATAGCCATTTTTTAAACAGTCTCGGATTTTGACGAAACTAGTTTCATCGGATCCGTAATGTGATATTATTGTATGGTTTCAAATTTCATGTCAATCGGATTTACCATTTGTCCGGGGCAAGCTAAAATAAAATAGAAATTTGATTTACCGATTTAATTTTAAATTGATCGTTTATTGCCGTAACTCGCACAGATGATCTAATTAGCCTTCGAAACACGTTCCATTGTTTTCGGAACGCGGGGTAAACCTTAGGAACGCCAACCGACACGCTTCGTTTGGAGTTCGGAAAATCCGGGATGAATAGTGTTCGTCGTTTTTTCTATAAAAGCCCCCAAATATTCACATTTGCAAAGAAAAAAAGGGCTAGGGTTTCAATTCAGAGCCAGCCGCCATTCTTTATACCAATGGCCGAAATTGTTCCTCTCTTCCTTCATTAATTTCTTCAAATCCATGCAATGATTCAACAAGTTTCCAACTACATAAATGAAGATCTAAATGAGACCTTCAGATCCATACGGAGTTGATCGAAAATGGCTTCACGGATCGACGACAAACTTCATTCGAATGCACATGGTTGCGCACGCAAATCGAGAGAGGAGGCGGAACTAGGTGGGGCCGGTCTCTGGCCGAGCACGTGTCATGGGTAGCCGAGTGGAATATGGGTGTTTGATCGATCTCCGGTTGATTGTGGTGGTCGCGGCATCAAGCCCTAGGGGGCGGCTATGGATTTGGAGACGTGCGTGTTACTGGGTAGGGGAGAAGCTCCAGGGGACGGCCGTGATCTTGGGCAAAGAAATGGACGGCTGTGATGCAATTTAGGTTTAAAAAAAATGTTGTAAATTTTTATATTATAAATTCGTGTAACTTTAAAAATTCATATCTTTTTCATGCGAGGTCGAAAACGCACGAAACAAGTTGCGTTGGGTTCGTATGGACGAGCACTACGTTATGGAATTGGATTGAAGTCGTTTGGAGCTAGCGAAAATTTCGGGTAAAAATATTCGAGATAAAAGCTCAAAACGAAATTGAAATCAAGCTGAGAACTTCTCACTCAATCGAATCGGTTTCGATTTTAATTTTAAATAGTTAGATTTAAAATTATTGATTGTATGTTTGAATGATGATTGTTATCTATTGATTGTTAGAATAGACATTATACGCCGTTAGTAAGCGGAGGTTATTTATTAAAAACATATACCGCGAATATTTTACAGTACAGTGAAATTGGTATTATTTATGTACTTGGAGTTGATTTCCCGCATTATATAGCGAATGAGACCCTATTGCGCCGCCTATTAAGCGGATAATATTTTATAAATCTCATATACCATGATATTCCGCTTTGAACGGAATTGGTATTGTGCTAACATCTTTGGATGCAGGGAAACAGGTTGGAGGGATCCAACTGGATTCCTCAACAGTATTTATTTGATTTCAGATATTTTGATATTTGTTGATTATCATATACAGATATATGATGTCGTTGTTGTCATGATTGACTATTTGGTGTGTAGCATCATTGGGCCAATTTCGGAATTTTAAAAGGATTTTTAAAGTGATTTTTGAAAGTATACGTTATAAGATATTTTTGGAATTGATTCATTTTAAATAAATAAACGTTATAATTTTAATGTTATAAAAATTACGATTTTTGAGAAAGATAGTTAAAAGTTGATTTTTGAAAATATGGGGTAAATGATTTTATAAAATAGTTTAATTTGGATTTTTGAATTTATTGTAAAAAGTTCAAAAAATATAGGATTTATGAAATTTGATTATTTTATAAATCAAAGAAAATGGTGAAATTATAAAGGAGTTTAAAGACGTTTTTAAAATAATAATATAAATTGATTTATATAAAATATTTATGAAATTGATATTTATAAATTAAAATATTTAAATTATAAAACGAGTTTTTATAAGTGTTAGAATGAAGTGTAAATGAATTTCATAAATGAATGAAATTTATAGAATTATAAACGGTGAAGTTATAAATGGAATTTTATAAGAAGTAGATTTATAAAATTTGTAAAGTTATTAAAAGAATAGTTTTGGGTAAGTAAATGAATCTTATAAGTTATAAGATTTATAATTTGGGAAGTTTAAAAGAACGATTTTGTAAACAAATAAATCATAAGTATTTAACTTATAATATGAACTTTTGGTATATAATTGAGTTATAAATTGAAATAGGTTAATAAAGGAGATTTATAAAAGGAAGTTGTTATAAAATAAATAGAAATGGAATTTATAAACATTGTTTTATAAATCCGCAAACGACTTATTTTGATAAGTAAATTGTTATAGCTTATTAATGGAGTTATATTCACATTTTAGACAGTGAATAATCCTTTAAAATAAAATGTATAGAAATGATGAAATTGGTTAACGAAGTATATTCACGTTTTTGGATAGTGAATAATATGTTAAAGAAAATGTTTTGGATGTGATGTTTTAAATAGAATTAAAACAATCTAATGATGTTTTTAAAATGTGTTAAGACTCGAAACCATAGATTTCAACATTCATTGTTGAAATAGACGTTTTCGAAAAATAGAAGGAAATGATGGACTATAACACTGTTGTTATAGTAAATGATTTCCGAAAGGAAATGTTTTATATAGTATTGGGATTTATATATCTATTTTAATTTTGAATCCCTATACTAGTGATTTTGGGTTGTCGTAACGATGTTTTGCGCAACATTCGTTTTGGCCCAAATAAATGTGTTAAGAGAATGTTTTCCTTAAAGAATGAAATATATACTTAATTTCGATTTAAGTATATTGAATATTTTCTAAATTTTGAAAATAAATAGATTTGTGAATTACTTATTAATAAATAATTATGGAAATGTTTTTCCAATGTGAAATGAAACGTCTTGAGAATTTATCTTTTTGAAGATAAATTGAAAATGAATAATTGAAATCGTATATTCATAAATATTTTGGAATGTAAATTCACTATGGAATTTATAAATGAAAAGGGGAATTTGTTTAAAAATAAACGTTGATTTATTTTTGAAGCGTGGGGATTAATTTATGGATTTGGAACGTAAATATAAAGTAAATCGTTAAGGATTTATTTAATTGGTTTAAATGAACCATGTTGAAATGAAAGTATTTCCGCGTAAGGAAAATGTTTGAAATTTGTTTTCAAAAGTGGTAAAGATGAAAAGTGATTTGAAAATTGTTTTCAAATGGTTGAAGTGTGGAAAATATATATCTTGTAAAGATATTTTGGAAAATAAATAATTTGGAAAATTATTTGGAATCTGGTGATGTTGTGCATCTTTATTGATAGTTAAATAACCGACTATCAATATTTACCTTTGAATGAGTATTTGTTGTGATTTTCTTGAATTTGAATGCCACACTTATTTTTGAATAAGCGCTCACTATTCGGGTTAGCCGGGAAAGAACCTTGGGGTCGTATAACCCATTCCGAATATGTGATATGTCGTTATGAATTGCATTTGAAGATCGGTGTTGAAGACCGGATATTTTTGAAAACGGAAGGATTACCGTCGAATGTCTCTGCACCGAATGGCCCCGGTATAGAGATTCCATATGTGATGGGAAGTCCGCACGTGATTAGTGAATATCCGGATTGCAAGGACTTCTTTGTAAGTGCCTTCGGTTCTGTTCGATCCCGGAACAGACTTGTATGGATAGTATGTCTGACATTACAAATTGAGATATAAAGCTGATTTCTTTCAAATACATATCTGTTGGTGGCGGAGAATTTATTCTCTTAGCATTAACACCCTTCTCTGAGACGTACGAGCTCAGATGTTATGTTGTTGAAGGTTATTAGTAATATACTCCCAATTTGGTAGTGTGATATGCTAAGTGTTGTTGAGCATTTGTTGAATCAAAGCACAGCTTTTGTATAAAGCGTAGCTTTGTGGACGATACTGCGTCGGACCTCACACCCCGGAAATGGTCAAAACAGGAAGGATGCAGCAAGGTTATTAGGGGGTAGCGGCCCTTTAGTGTATGTCATTCCTTCTGGATAGAGGTGGTATCATGGTATGGAGCACAGATACTTAACCTATGTTGTTGCTGCAAATTTATTGCTTTGTGGTTGTTGGAAATCGAGGATCCTCGGATATAGATCGGTTACGATCGGAGGATGACATATTCGTATCAGTAGTTACCCAGTTAAGGGTAACCTGGCCTTGTGTTGGCAGAGATCCGATTTGGTTCTCGGGACGTCATTCCAGAGGCGTTTCCATGTGGCAATGGGAAGTTCCTTGGCCTGACCATTTGTTGGAAATCCAGAGAAACAATACGATCTTTGTACGGTTTTAGTTGTAGAACCTGCTTCCTCAGGAGGTAGCTATAACAGGCATAATATAATGGTACCTATGCTGGCTAAGATTTATATTCTACTTTCGAATTTTTTTTTACACTATGCACTAATAATAATATCAAAAATGATTTGATTTTGCTTAGTAAGCATCTTTAACTATCATAAGGAGAAATCTCCCCCATGTATGCGTTTACATTGTGTGTGTGCCGGGAGGCCTTATGGTAGTTTCATTTTTAAAAGCATTGCGAATCTATTTTAGAATTATCTTGTACTTTGTTTTAAAAATAAACTATTTTAGTTCTCACACCAGTCATATGACTGACTTGGAGTTTATTGTTTTCCTTCCTAAACTCCGGGTGCCCACAAATTTCCACACGGGCAGTCAAGAGTCAGGTTTATCAGGATATTATGAAATTCAAGAGTTGCTGGAGGCAAGCTGGATGGCATGGCGTATTCACTAGTATATAGTATTTCTTTTCCGCTGTTTGTTGTTGTTTGTTGTTGTTGTTGTTGTAAACTCTGATAATATAATGTAATGTGATGTAATGTAATAACTGATATAGTTCTTTATTTAAAGATTATTCATTTATTTATTATATGTTGTTCCGCTGCGATTGTGAGATTCTGATATTGTTCTGCTGTTTTCTTTCTGTTCTGTTCTATCTTTTCTCTCTTCTTCTGTCTTTTTCTTTTTTTTAAACCCTAAGAATTCGTATTTTCGTTCGTCTTGGGTTAATCAATGGAGATTAGTTTCTATTCAAGGAGTACGGATTTGCGGGTCCTTACAGTTAGACCTCAAACCACTTCTCGATCACCTTAAGTACACATACTTAGGTGAAAACGAAACTTGTCCTGTCATAATTTCTAACGATCTTTCTCTTGACCAAGAAACTTCTCTTCTCTATTCTTTCAAAAAACAAGGAAGCGATTGGATGGTCAATCTCCGATATAAAGGGAATCAGTCCCACTCTTGTTCAACATCGCATTCATTTAATCGACGATGCCAAGCCTACTCGTGACGCGCAATGAAGGCTTAATCCAAAAATGAAATGTGATGAAATTCTTAAACTTCTCGACAACGGAATCATTTACCCAATCTCCAATACGGGTTAGCCCAATTCACGTTGTACCGAAAAAGTCTGGGCTAACTATTGTCAAAAATGATTCAAACGAACTTATTCCAACGCATACTCAAACGGGTTGGCGTGTTTGCATTTACTATCGAAAACTAAATGTCGCAACACGTAAAGATCACTTTCCTCTTCCTTTTATTGACCAAATGCTCAAACGTTTAGCGGACCACGAATTTTACTGCTTCCTTGATGGTTATTCCGGCTGTAACCAAATTCCAATCACTTCCGAAGATAAAGAGAAAATGACTTTCATGTGTCCATTTGGTACCTTTTCTTATCGACGTATGCCATTCGGACTTTGTAACGCTCCTACGACTTTCCAACGATGCATGGTTGGCATCTTTTCTAACATGATTGAACACTTTCTAGGAGTTCTTATGGACCATTTCTCTATCTTTGACGATTCTTTTTCCCAATGTTTACAACACCTCGAGTTGGTTCTAAATCGATGTAAAGAAAAACATTTGACTTTAAATTGGGAAAAATGCCACTTTATGGACATATCATCTCAAATAAAGGAATTGAGGTAGACAAAACGAAAATCGATGTCATTGTTAATCTACCCATTCCTAAATCTATTAAGAACATTCAATCATTTCTAAGACACGTTGGCTTTAACCGACGCTTTGTGAAAGACTTTAGTAAAATCGCTCGTCCTTTGACGACTCTTCTTGGAGAAAACGTTTCGTTCGATTTCAACTCTGATGGTATCTCTTCTTTTGAACATCTTAAGAACAAACTCATTTCTGCTCCAGTCATTTGCGCAACCAATTGGGATCTTTCTTTCGATATCATGTGTGATGCTTTGAACTTTGCCCTTGGTGCTGTCTTAGGACAACGCATCAACAAAATCCTTCATGTCATTTACTACACGAGTATGACTTTGAACGACGCTTAACTCAACTACACAACAACCGAAAAAAAAGCTTCTAGCGTAGTTTTTGCTCTCGAAAAATTTCGACCTTGCTTGATAGGTTCATACATTACGATCTATACTGACTATTCTGCGCTTCGATATCCCTTTGCTAAAAAAGATGATAAATCTCGTTTGATTCGTTGGATCCTTTTACTTTAAGAATTTAACCTCACAATTAAAGACAAAAAAGGATCCAATAATGTCATAGCCGATCACTTGTCTCGTCCTCCGAACTCCCTATCTTCTTTGCCAATCAATGAAAACTTCCTTGATGAACAACTTCTTGCAATCTCTATCGATCCGTGGTACGCCGATATAGTGAACTACTAAGTCACTAAAGAAACTCCCTCATTTTGGTCCAAACAGGACAAATACAAATTCATATCCCAAGTGAAATATTTCTATTGGGATGATCCATGCTCATTCAAATATTGCCCAGACCGAATCATCTGATGTCGCATTCCGGATAATGAGATCAAGAGTGTTCTCTCGTTTTGCCACGATCAAGCGTGCGGTGGACATTTTGGTCCTCAAAAAAACTACGGAAAAGGTGCTTCGGTGTGGTTTCTATTAGCCTTCTCCCTTCAAAGACTCATTTGAATTTTGTAAAACTTGCGATCGATGTCAAATGCTTAGACGAATTTCTCGACGAGATATGATACCTTTAAACCCCATTCTTACGATCGAAATCTTTGATGTTTGGGGTATCGACTTTATGGAACCTTTTCACAAATTTGAAAACTTGTATATCCTTCTCACTGTCGATTACGTCTCAAAATGGGTCAAAGCCGTCCCTTGTAAAAACAACGACCATAGAATTGTTGTGAAATTTCTCAAAGAAAACATCTTTTCGAGGTTCGGCACACCTCGCACAGTAATCAATGATAACGAAACCCATTTTTACAATCGTTCTTTTGAAACTTTAATAATAAATACTCGATAACCCACAAATTATCCACTCCATATCATCCTCAGACTTGTGGTCAAGTTGAAGTTTCAAATTGACAGATAAAACAAATCTCGGAAAAAATTGTTAATTAAAAAAAAAAGATTGGTCTTAGAAATTGACCGACGCGCTTTGGGCTTACCGTATTGCTTTTAAAACTAACTTTGGATGTCCCCATTTCGTTTAGTTTACGGTAAAGCTTGCCATTTACCCGTTGAAATCGAACACAAAGCTTTGTAGGCAATTAAGAACCTAAACTTGGATCTTGAGAAAGCTAGCAAAAATCGAAAACTACAACTTAACGAACTAGAAGAACTTAGGAACGAAGCGTATGAAAATGAGAAAATTTACAAAGAAAGAACCAAAGTTTTTCATGACAGGTCAATCCTAAGGAAAACATTTTCGCCTAACCAAAAAGTTCTTTTATATGACTCAAACTTCATTTATTCTCTAGGAAACTTAAATCAAGATGACCGTACCATTTTGTGGTACGAACTGTTTTTCCACATGGCGCCGTAGAAATAGAAAACCCCAGGGATGGATCGATTTTCAAAGTCAACGGTCATCGTTTGAAACCTGTCTTGGAATTGCCCAATAACAAAAAGGAGGATCTCATGATCCTTCATGAGCCAAGGTATGTCTAGTAAGAATGTTAATCCTCTTTTGTAAATATGTACATATTTTTCCCGTTACACTCATTATATCATGCATTGACTGTGGGGATACAATCAAAATTAAGTGTGGGGTCTTTTTTTTCATGGCATTTTTGAATTTTCATTTTCATACTTAAAAAAATCTCAAAATCCCTAAATCTCAAAAACATTTTATTTTTAGCATTTTGATTTATTTTTGAAGAAACACTATGGGATAAGTATAAGTTTTGGTTAATAAACTAAAATTTTTGAAAATTTATTTGTCTTAACAAAAATAAAAATGAAGTTTGATTACAAATAACAATGGTTTAATTAGTATATAGGTGTAGACACTTGTGTGTACACTCGCCAAGCTCTATACCTTTCTCACCAAGCCCGAAAGACAGTGCATGATCGGTATATCCGGCCTCATTTTATCTGAGCTAGGTGTATGTATATATAAATTCTTTCATTAATAATGCCTATAGTCGATAGGTGTTCACATTCATGTGTTCACTTGCCACGCTCTGTATTCCCCTCACATAAGTCCGCAGGGCAGTGCATGGGTAATATATCTGGCCTCAGTTTACTTGAGTTAGGCATATGTAAATATTGTTAATATCAATAAAATTTTCAAATAAGAGAGAGTAAGCAATTGAAATCTAAGCACCGTTTTAACTTGTTTGATTTAAATTGTTATTGAAAAGAAATGAAAATACCACTTTAATAAACTTTGATTATCAACTAAGGATCAATTTCATAATTACATTGTGTTATCAACCGAAATAACTAGCCAAATTATGGTCTGTATGTTATGACAACTTGATTTTTATTGGAAATTTTGACGAGTAAATGACTTAAATTTTCAAGACAATGACCAAAATTTGTATTTAATTATTTGTGTCTATTTAAAAGTAAACCTTTCATTTTGTAAATATTTCCAAAAAATCGCATTCATCTCTTTGTAAATAAACATTGCATTTTGTAAATATTTTCACTTTGCATTTGAATATTGTGGGTAGTATCCGCTGAAAACCCTCACGAGACAACACTCATCCTACTGGGGACACTAAAGGTTTAACGTGTTGCATACACTCAATGTAATCGTTCTCACTACGAAAATGAATTTGTCTTAGTTTTTCTTTATTCGAGAACGTATAAAAGATAAGTGTGGGGGTATTTGATGTGCGCGTAAATGGGCATTTATTTACATCCATATTTATCTCTTTTTATTTAAATAAACATCATATTTGGGCATTTCAACATGTTTAAAACCAAAATTCAATTATTTTCAGATCATCATATTTTCATCTTCATTCAGGGGCAAAAGGGTCATTTTATGCATATGTCAATGTAAGAATTTTTACTTGGACAATTTTTATTATTTTTATAGGATATTTTGATGCATATGGAAGAGGGATTCATGATGATATATCATGCACAAGGAACTACGAAGGAATGAAGAGGAAATAATTCAAGATCAAGATCATGGAGGACCCTACCCACTTACCTTGATTTTCAATTAGGAGCTAAGTACATGCTAAAAGGTCATTAAAGCTTCATGTATATTTAAGTAGGAGATTAGTGGATGTTCATGATTACTTCATGGCCACACTACCTCAAGGGTACTTTGGGAAGCTCCCTAAAAAAGGAATTAGGATTTTATGCATGTATAAATAACACTCTTATTATGTACATGAGAATAGATACTACTATTTCATATTTGTTGGGAAATTAAGGAAGTAAGTTGTAAGCTTTATGTTGAATGAAATAAAAATAGCTTCCAAGCCTCTTTCTTCTCTCTTTTCTACATGCTTTTCTTTGCTTTTATGTTAATGCTTATTTCTATGCTCTCTTTCTTTTAATGTTCATAGCATAGATTTACATTCATGCAAGTAGTGTAGCTTTGTTTTTATGCAAGTAATTAGTAGTTAATCTCTCTCTACCTTTGCTTAGTTTCATTTCTTTGCCTTTTTTGTTGAAATTTACAAGTGTTCATTTGATAACACAAATGAGTAGCTAAATCCCCTTCAATTTAGGGGTAATGAAGCTCTCAAATATTATGTAATTTCAACATTTCTTCGATTTATGATCTCTTTTTGTTTATGTTTCATGAGAGTGAATGTTGATGCAAGTTTATACAAGTGGGTTTGATAGCTTATGTTGTTTTCGCAAATGAGCTATTCTTATTCAACATAAACACGATTTGCATCATCATTTGCTAATCCATTTTTGATTTTGAAATGAAAGTAAAAATGAAATTTGATGATCCATATTACTAGTTACAATAGTAAATAAATCATTCTTAAAATAGCTTTAGTTTTGGCTTCATTCTCGTGAGAATTATAAGTGGTATAAAATTGTATTATAGTTTGATGGTTTGAGTTATGTTAATTAATAACATAAACAAACCATACTTATGATAAATATAATAATTATTTTACTTAATATCAAAGCTAGAGATTATAAATTATTGTTTGTTGATTTACAAAAAAAATATGAGAGTGGATTTATCCCTAAATTTTTCTCTAGTTCAATAGTTTTTTTAATCACATTTTAATTCTAGTTTTAGCTTCATTTTGTTTCTAGTTAAAATTTCTCCTCCATTTGGTCTAATTTGATTGAATAGATTTTTAAACTCTAACAATTCCCTACGGATCAACCCATATTCGCCACGTACTACGATAGTACGCCGTGCGCTTGCGGTTATTTTAATTTGAAAATTTTCGACTATTTTCTGAACCAATAGAAAATTAGCCGATAAACATAAATATAAGTACAAATTTGTTTTAAAAGATTTTTAGAAGAAATTCTAAAAAGAAGAAGGAATCATGGATTACAACACTATTGTTGTAATAAATATTTTCGAGAAAGGAAAAGAGATTATGGACTATGTTTGGTTAATAATACTTTGCTATTATTAAACATGGGCATACTTTTATAAAAGCAAGTTTTTGGAATCTATTAATTAACAAGATATTTACTTTATATAGAGAGGATGTTTTCATTTTAAAAAAAATCAAACTTTAGTTTGAACAAGGATTTTCGAAAATGTTTTAATAACAAGTATGTGGATCTTTTGGATACTATCTTCTAGACTTTGAGGTATAGAGACTTGTTTCTATTTTGAAGTTAGAAATGAATGTCGAGTCAAGGTTTGAGGGGTAATGATACCTCAAATTGAACGGTTTCATTTATAATCGATGAATAATACTAGCTTGAAATCAAAGACTAGAAATAAGTTTGCGGAGTTGGTTTTCGGTTTTATTTAAAAAAATACTTTGTTTTCTGCAAGGGACTTCTTTGTCAGTGTTATTAAGTAACCAAGCAAATATGATAAAGTAGTGCTAAAATGTTGACATGTTTATGGAAAGTAAGTCATCTTATATTTAGCATTAAAAGCCGATGAGTAGACTTTCCCTTATCTGTGAGATCTAGAATCGAAGTGTTTGAATAAGGTAAGAATGGGAACAACCAGTGCTTTGACTTATCCGACTTCGATTCTATGCGAGGGATAGAGAGGTCGAAATGCTGGAAACATTATAAGTATGAGGGGGTCAATTTTTATAAACAGGCCATGATTAATCAAGTATATGGAAGGTACCTCATCTTCTACTTGACACCAAATTTTGAGGAATGAAAACTCGTCTCTATCTTCAGAATTAAAAATATACGTCGAGGCAACGATAGTTTTCTAACTTGTTCGATTTCATTGTTAATTGAGAGATGATACTATCTAAAATCAGAAAGTTGTGGTAAGTATAAGATGTCTGATTTTTCATATGTAAAACTTTACTTGCACCTGTATAGTGGTTTGTCCACTATCGATAACTTGACCAGGTTTGACTTAAGAAGCATGTGAAAGCATCGTGATTTTATACAGTTTAAGATTCCCTCGGGAGAACTCATTCCAGTGAATCGTCCCTCACTTTAAGGGGTATATTAGATATCCCTTTGGGACTTTTATATAGTCCGCTTACTTATGAAAGAACTGGGATTAAGTCAACCGAAAACTATTAATTTTGGTTCGGAGAGACCGGGATCAGATAAGCATGAGTTATCCGAAAAACACTTCGAACCTGCTTAAGTGTTCGAATTGGAGGCATCTTGAAGATGATGGAATCGAAGACGGAATTCTATGAAATGCAAGGGCTACTTGCTACTAATCTTGAGGGTGATTTCAAAATAGATCTAGTAAAAGTAGTGCCTTCAGTTTGTTCACATCTTGAACAACTTGTATGGATGAATGTTGGCATAGCATTGCTGCTTGAAGGGCAGTGTTAGCATTCCAAGTGCGATTGCTTTATAAAAAGTTAAAACATAGCATGAAGCCTCACAACCAGGAATGACAAAAATAGGTGATATGCAGCAGAGCTATGTGGTTTGCACCTATTAAGGTATGGCCATCGTCCGATCTAGATTGATATTCATAGATTGATGTATGCTAAAGGCACCAATACAGTTGTAAGCTGCAACCGAGGTGATGACATATTTGGTACCATCCATGAAGTGGTAGGCCGGTTCTGTGCTAGCGAAGGTCCATGTAAGGCCATCGATACATTTTTCTAGAGGTGTGTTGTGACAAACTATACCCAGTAGCCTTATCATTAATGGAATCTGTTTTTCAATATGTGCCTTACGGACTTAGTTGTGCCCAAGTATGCTGGAACGTGAGATGCTAGCATTTCAACTATGTTATATATTTATTGTAAACCGTGGAGATTATTATAATATCACCGGTTTTCTATTTGAAATGATTTGGTTATCGTAATGTAAAAACTCATCCCTTTTGATGTACAACGTGGTATTACGAGACACCTTTAATTTTGAAAGGGATTTAAATAATAATCCATATGATATGAATTTCTCATGCCGGTTTACTAGGCTGATCCGGATGTTGCTTACTTATAATACTCGAGTCAGACCCCAAGTATTTTTCCAGAGTTTGCTTTGGATACTTTTGAGCTTCAGGAAATGAGATGGATGGCCCCAAGACGTATTTATATACTTTTATTTATGCTATATTTCTTATTATGCATAGATCAATAATAGTAAGGATTGGCTGTTATAACTGTCCTTGCCAATGATAGGTTAGACTCTAATTATTGTATGGATATTAAAGTTTTTTTTTGTAAAGATCATTTGGATATTACATATTGCTCATCTTGATGTATGATTCTATTCTGTCTTTTCTTCTCTTTCACCCTAACAGTCCATATTTTAGACACTTGGATGCTCAGTAAGTGAATTCCATGGATGTATTATTATCGAATTCTTTGGGTCGAAAAAGTGGATTGTTACACAACTCGTCTCCTGAAGCTCCAAGGAATATCAATGAAAACTTGCTTTTCTCAAACTGCTCGAAAGAGAACTTAAGGAATTAAAGGAAAGATAAAACCACATGTTAGACATAAGCCTGGTACGAGAAACTCAAGAAATATGAGATCAACATATAACGGTATCTTTCGAGACCATCCAAATCATCAAAACGGTTTTCCTCTCAGAAAACCAAACTCATCTAATGAGTGCATATGGCGATATAATAGATAACGTCTACTATGTAGAATATAAATAAAAAATAGTTATGTTGCTTGCATCTCACAACACAAAAATATTAGAAGTACAAATAAAACTGGTAAGATACGTTCACATATGCAAATTCAATGGAGATATCCTTAGGAGATCGAGGTCGGCCTCCTGATAAGAGTCAGAAGCTACCTTCCGAAGCCATGCATATCTCTAGATAAAATATGTCATGAAGGTAAACATAGCCGGTCTGCATCTAAACACGTGATACAAAATGCTAGTAACTCCTACTAATTGCAACCAAAAGTATCCCTAGGCATTTGGAATTGATGCACCCTTTGGGTTAGATAAACCCTATGATTATGCATCCTACACTGTTTTCTATCATTACCGATGGTGAAGTCACATTCAACATCTGATCACATGAGTATTCATCACTCGAACATATCTCGAACCTCTCAATGGATTCTAACATCTCGAATAGTTCATGAACCTCTCCATGAATTCCAACATAAGTCATCCGACTAATGTTAACGCAACCTCTCCCTTGGACTTAGCCTTAGGATGGATAGTTTAACTCTATAGCATTAGTCTGAAATGTTAAAACTGACCTCTCCCTTAGATTTAACCTTTAGATAGATAATACAACTCTATATCATTAGTTTGAAATGTTAACGTTGACCTCTTCCTTAAACTTAATCTTAGGATAGACGGTTCAACTCTATAACATTGCAATTCACAACTACTTCTAAACCTATAACACGTATATTGATTTTGAAGTGTTTTCAGTAAATAATACACTTATTTGATACCGGACTCTTCCAAAGTAAATCGACGAATTTCCAGTTAACTCAATCTTATATATATATATATATATGTGTATGTGTGTGTGTGTGTGTGTGTTCTTAAAGTAAGAGACGATTCATACGAATGAGTCCTCCCTTGGGATCTCAAACCGTATGAATACGTGATGCTTAAATATAATTTCCCAGCAAATTTCATCAATTTAATAGCAACGAAAATGATCACATATGAAAATCAAGTCTCGTATATTTATCACATTTCTAACCTTCTCAACTTATGCTATCCTTCGGTCCAAAGTGAAGCCGGTATGTTTGAGCACTGTTTGCTTCCAAGCACTACTCGAACATCATTCTTAACTCTCATGGATAGAACAATCCTACTTTGTCGGATTTTAGTGCCAAGTATAAGATTAAATACTTCCATAAACAAATAAACACACAAAGTGTGATTAAGTCACACAAAGCACGATTAAGTCAAACAAAGCACGATTAAGTCACATAACGACTTCTAATCCCCTTTTTATTTAATTAATTCTTTTATTAATTAAAAATTCCTTATAAATACTTTTATGTATATATTTAAACTATCTTTACAAAAGATATATACATGTATACTACTATTCCACTATTCATTTCTATTATTTCAATCTTAGAAATGTACTCATATCCTTATTCCAAAGGTATAAGAATATTAACAAACCTCATAACAAGATTTCACATTCAAAAGTATACTTAAATTAGTTAAAAACAAAATGTTATTTAGACATCATTTACTATAAACCCAAAATCATTTTGTACCTAATTGTTAACTGAGTTTTTAACCCAGCAGTGGGAGTTAGAACATTCAGACTAAACCAGAATGACCCAAGACTTGATCAAAAAGCCTAAAAATACAAGACAAAGGACCCAAAAAACTTTGATCCAAAAATATACAATCCTTTTGGATCGACACTGATTCGATCCAACTGTGTAACGAATCAGAATTTTTAAAGATTTTTATAACGTAATTTACTAAATTTTCTTGAAAATATATAATAAGATTTAGCAATGAAAATTTGATATTCGGAACATGTCTATTTAAACGTGGCAAGTGTCAGGTTTTCATTGGAAAATATAAAAATTAGTTCTGTTGTGTAATTTTTAATTAAATTTTAAATCAGTTAAATTGATGAAAATTAAATACTGTAGAAATCTGAATATATTTTATATAATGAAAATGTAAACCATTTTCTAAGTGAGACGTCATATTTCATTTCGGGAATTTTAGCAGCGTTTGGGCAGGAAATATAGAGTTTTGATAGGATGGTCATATCTTTAATATCTGTGTAACATTCTGGTCGTCTCGTCGTGCTGATTTCAACAGTATATTCATTCGTGCATTTCGGAGTCCGGTACATGGCGAAGTCTACGAAACGGTTAGCCGTGCCAGTACCCATTTTGAATCTCTAAAATATTCTGTATCCCTTCAATTGTCCCGTCGTGAGATAATGAATGGTTATTAGACTTTATTATTTCGTTGAATTCAACACATCGTCTTTTCCATTCCCATTGGCTAATATATTATTTTGGTATGTTGATTCACTTTCTGACTCTTCCCATTTCTTCGTTTTTGGCATTGGAAAAAAACAAACAAAGGAATGAACTCTATATTTTACTTGTAGCCCGTCTTCGTCTCCGTTCCCCAACTCTCTCTAGACTATCTTCATGTCGTGCTTCATCGAGTTTTCCACCTTCTCCATGCAACTGCTCTTCTGTATAAAAATAATAATCTAAGTTTTTTTTTATATATATATAGAGTTGATTATGTTAGAGAACTTCTCGCTCCCATTTTCGATCCACTTCCCAAACCCATCCACCTTCCATTTCTACCAACCGTACTTTTCTCTCCGCACCTTTCCAGCCGTTCACATCCACCAACGATCCAAAACCCGCTACCTTTCCTTGAAAACCCACGCCCTAGCAAGCCTTGCCGACCGAACCTCCATAAAGCAGATCCACCTCCACGAGTCCACTCTTGCTCCGCCTCACGTGAATTCCACCGTAGCCATATCTTTCCCCCTAGCACCCAGTCAGACCTCTCTAGACACCGCCCCACCAGCAGCAACCCCGACCCAGTGCCCCGCCACCCGACATCCGCTTTGCGTCCTAGATCCGGCCTCACACACTTGCACCACTGCCTAACAACAGCCAAGCAGTTTGCAAGCCCACCACCATAGCCGAAGTCACCACCTGAGCCACCGCCTGCATGCAACCCCTCACCTGGACACCCTTGCTCCTCCCCTGACAACAAAGCACCCTGCACCATGCTCCCCTGACCGCCTCCATGCTAAACCTCCTCTGTCGATAGCCACCTCACACAGCCAGCTTTCGCCTTATTTCCCACGCTACCCACTTCGCCACTTAGCAATTTTCTTCCTGTAACGACCCGATTTGTTCGACGCTCGAAAAACTGAAGCCTTAGGGTTAAAGAAGAAGAGGAAGAAGAAGAAAATAGAAAACAACATCAGAATCTTACCATCGCAACAGAATAAAATATAATAGATAATAACAAATCTTTACACAAAAGAAAACTATATCTGTTTTATATATGCATCATCATAATACATCATCAGAGTACAACAACATCAACAACTTACAACTGGACAGTCATATAAACTTGTCCTCAAAACTGAATACACAGCGGAAAAATAATCAAATATGGAAGTACGTATCGCCATCCAGCTCGTCTCCTGAGCTCCACAACATCGTATCCTGTACTCTATAATACTCGGTCTGACCCGAGCATTATAGTTAAATAACACCCGAGTCAGTCTAGAAAACCAGCGTGAGAAATCACACTCAAATTGATTATTAAAGATCTAAAAATCCTTTGAAATCAAAAGCATCTCGTAAGACCACGCCACAAATAAACATGTCGGGTTTTTACCTAACGATAGCCAAAACACTTCTTATTAAAATCCTCTGATATTATAATAGGGTCTATTTACAAATACTTATTCAAATAGCCGAAATTGTTACATTTATTAAATTCCAGCTACAAGCCACAATCATGGGTAATACAAACAAAACCGTAAAAGGCACGTAGGGAGAATGGATTTCCAACTAATGACTAGGCACTAGGGTACCACCTGTCAGAGTACGTGGCCTAGATCACCGTACAGAGGATTACTCCCAATCCCTTGCAACACAAGACCGGGACTACCCCTTACTGGATAATGCCGAGTAAGCTCACCCCACGGTTGGGATCAGCAACCGCACCACTAAGCCGAATAAAAAGGGACATCTAGACGGGGATGACCTTACCCTAATGGGCGCTACCCACCTAGACTTGCTGCATAACCCTTGATTTTCGGTCATTCCCGGTTAATGAGGCTTGAGGCTAAGCGTTACCTTTTTAGATCTTTTCACTTAGAATGCCCATCGTCTACCTGACGATGTTCCGAAAGCATTCATCCATACAAGTCCGTCCCGGGTTCGAACGGAACCGAAGGCACTACTCCTACTACATCTATTTTGGAATCATCCTTGGGATTAGTAGCGACTATCCCTTGCACTTCACTACTCCATCTTCGAATCCAAACTCGTCTTCCTTACGAAAACGTACAAACTGGATTGAAGTGGTTTTCGAGAAATAATCCCGATCCCGGTCTTTTCGAAACGATCAGCGCATTGTCCTATATTGATAGTCGGTTATTTAACTATCAATGAACATTCACATCAACCATCCAACATAAATAATTTCACCAAATTATTTATTAACATCAAAATATCTTCGCAAGATATATTTTCGCTTCCAAACCTTTTTTTTTTAAAACAGTTTTCAAACCTTCTTCCTTTTTACAGAATAAATCTCCCAAATATTTTCTATTTCCACTGAAAACACCAAGCACAAAAAATTTAGATTTTGAAAATAATTTAAAAACACTTTATTATAAAATATCCTTTAAAACATTTAAATTGAAAAATACTTCAATACTTTATTAAAATATATACTTTAGGAATATTTAAAATGAGGTTACTTTATAAATAGAAAATTAAATTTTCTTTTTTAAAACAAAATACCCAGTCACCTTTAAATAATTACTATGATAATAGATTTGAAAAATACTTACTTTAGAATTTAAACATTTAGAAATAATAAATTTTCTAAAACATGCTTTTTTTCAAAACAACATTAAAGCTTTTAACTTATATTTAAAAAATTACTTTGAAAACGTACTTGGCTATTCAGGGAAGTACACTTCTCTTCACATCCTTTTGAAAATAAATCACTATTTATTTTTAAACAAATTTTCCCATTTATTTAATAAATTCCCATCGTGAATTTATTCTTCAAATATCGACTGATATATTACTTCACTTTTATAACCCCAGTTTATAAATTCCATAGTCACATTCTCCTTTAAATTTCCAATTTCAAACACTTAAATCAATTTCCAAATTGATTTCCAGTTTACTCCATTTGAAATAAATTCCTTCTTTATCTATTTCAATAAATTTAAAACTTGAATTTTTAAAATAAATTCTTTATTCCTTTTAATAATATCACTTAAGTTTAGCATTCACTATTTTTCTGTTTATTCAAAATCCTATTTTCATACTCGAAACTTATTTATTAGGGTTTTAAAAATCACTTTTATTTCTTTCCAATTCATTCTTATTTTTATCCAAATTTTCTATAATTATTTACTTAAAAATTCACTCTTTTATTTTCTTTTAAAAATCCAATTATATATATTTTGATAACTCAGTGAACCGAAATATATTCAAGCAAACCATAGCATTCAATATTCCAAATATAATTCATCGTAGGATATCAATATTCATAACACAGAATATTAAACAATCTAAATAATTTTGAGGAATCCAGTTGGATCCCTCCAACATGTTTCCCCACATCCACATATGTTAGCACAATACCAATTCCACTTCGAGGTGGAATATAGCGGTATATGGGATTAATATAACATCATCCGTTATTATGCGACTCATAGGGTCTCATCTGCTATATAATGTGGGAAATCAATCACTCCAATATATACTATATACTACTATATATAATATAACACATCAAATCAATTCAATCATTCAACCAATTATTTAAATTTAACCATTTAAATTTACATTAAACCCAGATGAGTGAGATTAACTCACTTTTGATTTTTGCAATCCACACCGAATTGGCTTGTTTTCTTCACGTTTCTGACCTTGTAAAAACATTATGGTTTTATTAATACTTGAAATAATTAAATTATCAATTACCATTTAATAAAATTTGATTCACCAATTATTTTATTCAAACCAATTCCCAATAATAAATAATTATTTCTTTTCTTTTGAAACCCATATACCAAAAATAATTGATGGATTTCAAAAAAATATAATTTTATATAAATATTCAACAATTTAAAATTTCTTTTTCCCCAAGCTCTTATCTAAATAAAACTTCCATCATTTTTTCTTCTTTATTTTGAAACTACACACATATTTATAAAATATCTATAGAGATTACAAAATCCAATCCTATATGAACTCTTAAATATACTTTTTTTTCAAAATCTTGCACCTATATAATTTCTGCAACTTACATATTTATTTATTAAATTAATCAAAACCATAAATACCTAGCTGTTAATGTCCTGATAAGTGATATAACAATCAACCATTCATTGATAAGTTTAAACCTAAGTAATATTTGAGTTAAAATGCTCAGAATTAAACTACCTCAACTCGAATAGGTATCCGCACTCACCCAGTTTCTGCTCGAAATCCAAATCATGCCTTTGCCGAGCACATCCCACTACGTCGTAGCCTCCATCACCAAGCCCTCCTCCTTGCCTTTGCCCACGTCTAACCCGCGGTCAACTGCGTCATTATAAGGTCTGCGCCTCATCACCCTGTCAAAGTCGCCAACACCAAAATCTCAGCCAAACTCAGCGCGAAACCATATACATCAATCAGTTGCCTACTCGCGCGATGCCGACCTCGAGCTATCCTCAATCGCGATTTATCGCGAACCCCTCTTTTCCCTGTCGACGTTCACTCGAGCGAATGAACGGAAGAGGAAGCTCGATCTAGATGCGCTTGCCATTTCCAGAGGGACAAACTCGATTGGGCAAATAAATTATAAACGGCGGCCATTATTCAATTTCGTGAAGTATAGAAAAGGGGAAGGAAGAGTAAAAAGGGACCGCGATTTTAACAACCATTTTTTTTCTTGCTTTCAAAATTTGTTGAACGGCTTGCTTGCTTTTAAAAAGAAGAGGGAGGGGACAAGAAATGACATTGGCGTATGCGAGAAGAGTTGAAGTTTTGAAGAGGAGACTATAAGCTCTGATGTGAAATTATTTTCAGCTGATGTGAACAATTTGACCAATCCACATATATATGATATTCAAATTTAAATTGTCTTGATTTTGTAACCCTAAAATCCTGACCTCCTATCGAGACATGTCGCTAGGCGTTTATAATGTTATACTCCTATTCCGTACGCATTAGAAAAGGTTTCAAGTCCTAATTCGATCGTATGGAGAAGATAGCTTTTTGGACCAGTTATTATATTAAATTTCGATAAAATTTCAGCGCGTTTATCTACCGTACGACCAAACGATCATTCCAAACACTACGAAAATTAAAATCCGATAATAATACAATATTACGGATTCAATGGCACTTGTTTCGTCGAATTCCAAGACCGTGCCTCGGAAAGCTATTTTTAAATTCAATTTAAACAATAAAATTTTAAAACTGAACAAAACACATTCCAAATTAAAATTTAACACTTCTACTATCTTCAGTTCTATCGATATAAATTTTACAATCCTTCAAATTATTTTTAGGAGGCTTAAAACTCCAGATTCAACATTTTACCCAACTTCAAATCATTTAATTTAATAATTAAATTATTAAATAAATAGTGATATTTGAATTAAAGTTAAAAATTAACTTTTAAATATTTAAAATCAATTAAATATTCCGATTTCAAACATCCAAAAATTCCGGGTTGTCACACTTCCTTATTTATAAAGAAAAGTATATGTAAAAAGGGGTATTATATATATTACAATGTTATATATGATATGTTTAAAAGTGTTTAGTTAAATTTATGTTAATATTTTCAAAATTTATTTTTATAATAGTTGTGTTTAAATATTTATTTGATGAATTTTGAAAGAAAATATGGGTTTTAATAAATATTGATTTTTAAAAACATATAATATGATGATTTTATTTTAAATATATATTTTAAATTGAATGTTGATTTTCTTTTAAAAGAAATAAAATATATAATATATACATGGTATCATCATCAAATCCAAGTTCGGCTACCTTGCCATGCTTTGGAAATTGTCATTTGGATCGATCGATTTTTGAGTTCGTGATTCAATTTGTAGCCAGTTTTTTATCATCTTCATAGTCACAAAAGGTGAAAGATCACTCATGAACATTCTTATATTTGGAAAATTTAATTCACATGAAATGACGATTGAAATATGTTGTTAAATTTGAATTTGTTAGTAATTAAATCGTTTAAATGTGATATGATATTAATTGCATTTGTTCAACTACTATAATTGACATTATTGACACCAACAACCTATTAATATGTGTATATCATAATTAGTTTGACAATTTTGATCATGTTTGCAATTGATATGCTATGTTATTTTATGGTGTTATTATATTTGTATTTAATCTGTCAGCTCCTTTTTAGTTAGGAATTCTCTATGAGTTGAAATGATACATACTCGAACGATATTATAGATTAGGGAAAAATTGTTATGGGTTGAAATAATAAACCCAAGCGATTTTATTGATTTTAAATTTTAAGATTGTGGGTTGACATGATATCAACTCGTAAATATTAAATTTTTGTGGATTGAAATGATAAATATTCGTATCACTTGGCCATAGGATAGAGAATTATATACGGACACCGTTGGTCTATTTTTAAACGATTCCAAAAGTTTGAAATGAAAAAATATGTGTTTTAATTAATATTGACTTTAAAATATTAACTTTTTTATATAATATATAGATATTTTAATTTTAATATATGTGTAAAATTTAGATTTTTAAAATTATATGTTTTGGAAATTTTAAGATTATAAGTTAAGTTTTAAAATGTAAATTTTAAATTTTTACTTATAACTTTATTATTTTTAAAATATATAAAGTAAGATTTAAAAATAGATTTAAAAATAAATAAGATTTTATTTAATAATATTTAATATAATAATATTTAATAGAATTTGATTGATAAATATATATATGTTAAGTATTATTTAAAATTTATATTAATATTCTAAAAATAGTTTTTGTAATAGCTTTAAAAAAGAATTTAAGATTGGAAAGATGAATTAAAATTGATTTGTAAATTTAATTTGTTAAGAATTAGATTTAAATAAGAATTGATTTGGACTTATTGATGTTGAGATTTTAAAGATATGAAATTTATAACTTGATAACTCGAGTTTGATTAAAAGTGAATGTTTAGAATTAAATATAATTGAAAATATTAAATTATTGATTTTATTTAAATTTGTAATTTGAGATTTTATTTAAATGTTATTAAAAATGATTAAGTGAATATTTCAAATTAAAATAAAATTAAAATTGAATTTTGGAATATAAATGAAATTTATCAAATTGAGTTATTGTAAATTATTTGAATATTTAAACTTTGAAACCCGAAGTGGTTTAAATTTGAAATCGATATAAATCAAATATGGTTTAGTGAGAAATTGATTTAATTTGTGAAATTGGAGGAAACAATTCCAATTTGAAACTATTTTTTAATATATAAACTCTTTTTAATAAATAAACTGTTTAAATCTATAACTTATTTTAAATATGAACTATTTTAATTTATAACTATTTCAAAATAAAAACTATTTTCCATATTTAAACAACTTAAGTTGGAACTGTTAAGATTTAGATTTAATGGATTTAAATGCAAATATTTTGCTATGACGATTTAAACTATTTTGTGGTTATGATTTTTGAAAGTAAATATGATTTCGAAAGTGATATGATTTCAAAAGTGAAAACGATTTCAAAAGTGATATGATTTTGAAACATATATGATATTTTGATATGAAGAACAAACTTATTGAAATGATTATAAAAGTGATTTTATAAAATGACCACGGTATGAAATAAGCGTTTCATTGTTAAAGGGAACGAAATTGGATATTTTCATACTCTCTACTAATACCCAAAACCACTTTAACAACCGTGTACGTGGTGGAGATTACAGAACGAAGTAGGATGGCTTGGCGAACGATTCTATACGAGGATTTAACGTTGCCCTGACTCCCGCAAGTCAGCTTGATGTACCTAAAACAGGAGCTATAACGGGCCAAGTGATGTCGCATTTCCGATCGAGCATGCTTCTTCGATGCCATTCTATTACTTTGTGATTTGATTAGGTGCACCTTTGATTTGGGAGTGTGTCTCAAGGTGGGCGGTGTTAGGTGCTATGTGTTACCACCAGTCCGGAAGTGCAAACTGTAAAATCCTACCCTATCATTGTGTCGCGTGCCTTGTCACATGCCTTATCGCGCGCACTACGATTTTGATTTGTACCGTACCTATGGAGTGCCTTTGATAGCCCTCTAGTTTACGGAGGAATTACGGTACTATATTAACTACGGGAATATATAAAAATGTGTTAAGGCGGATATGGGTAACGCCTTAATGCTATTTTAATTGTTTACTGTAGGCATTATGTATGTAGCGTATTGTACTACGTATGTAAATGGTTTAACGGATCCTTAAAGGATGGAATCCCAAACATCTTTGAGTTATTTTGTATTTCAGTTGACATTTCACCTGAGTTGAATTTATTGGTATAAGAATGTTAATCCTGACTCGATTGTTTTGTGTTTTGTGTTTTGCTTTATGCTCGGGTCAGACTGAGCGTCACAACATTTGAGGCTCACCTTTGGAGTTTAGAGATTTGCTTGAAGATCTATATTGTATCTATTCATCTTTCAATTATTTCAGTTGTTTCCGGTTGTTATGTCCAGACTTGTCATTGCTTATGTATTAGAGGTTCCTTTGAATTTTGGATATCTGTTGTGTTTTGTTTTGACTCTAATGTTTATTGTAGTAGCTTCATGAACTACTGTTTATATATTCTGCTGCTTATTGTTGTATTACTCTGAATCAGTGATTCTATAATTGATTTATTTACTGTATATGCCGAGTTATGCCAAAATAAATTAACAATCTGTTGTTTTGAGAAATTCAAGTCTGACACGTGTGGATTATTATCGATTTGAACGATTCGAAATGACAAATCATTATAGTTGGTATCAGAGCCAGGTTTAGGCACAACCTAGCATATGGAGTAAAAACTAATTAGAGATATGGCAGTGACATCCTAGAATAAGAAAAAATTAATTATAGAATCATATTCGGTCGAGCGTGAAATTCTTCTTTAGGATCCTCCTGGATTAGGATTTTCTTTGAATTTTGGAACTTCCCTTTTATTTTGAAATCCATTTGTGTTCTTCTTGATACTAGAGCATCCCATAGCTCTATTTCGATTGATCTCTATAATAAATTTGAACATATCTTGCAACCTTAATTGGTAGCTTCATCCTTGTGCGTGATTAATCCCATCGACGGTTCCACCAACCTTGGAATGGTTTGTAAAGGGTTGAAAAATCCTCTTACAACATGTATCGATTCACCGGAGATCACTATGTCCTCGGTTTTGATGCTATTATTTCTTGCAAAGCCGAACCATTTCTTTAGTGGATGACCAGGGTAAGTCTCTTATGATCGAATGTCGAAGGCCTCGAGATTGTGCAGGCAGTTTTAATCTTTTCGCTTAGTTCTCAGCCTTGTGATCTTGGCTCCACCCCTGTGGTCAATCTATTTCCAGCTGCTTTTAGTGTAGTCGTTTCTCTTCCTCCCAATCGAGAAATTTGAATTCTGAATCATTTCTATTTCTGGAGCTCGACCTTTGTCCTTTCTCCCGAACGAATGGTTTCTATTAACGGTTAGTTATACCCTTTGGATTAACCAATGCTCTTGCCTTCTTCGTTGATCTTATGAATTGCATTTTCCACGATGTTCTCATCAAGTTGACTAGGTTTTCGTTGATGGTATCCTTATCTTTTCTAAGTCTTGGTTGATCCAGTTAAGGTCGCCGCAATTAATATTAGTCTATCTATCTTTCCTTTGTAATTTAATTATCTTATCTTTCTTTCGAGCCTGTCTTCTTAATTAGAATTCTTTTTGATTAGGGTCCCTATAAATTTGAATCTCATCCCTATTTTAAAAATCCATTCTTGAGTCATCCTATGTGGGAACTTATTTGTAACTGATATAAAATGTTTTACATTGTGTTGTTTAAGTTGTTAAGTTTGATTTGGGTTTCGATCGACTCGTCTGGCAAACGCTATCGATAGGAATTCCAAAACACTTGAACAGAGTAAACTGACATAATATTATTTTTCAAAATTGGTAAATGGAATAATTTTATATATGATTATATTTTATATATAAGTATAATTTTCTAAAATTAGATAGTTAATGAATCAATTTTTTGAAATGATGATACTAGATTACCAATTATTGTTTTGTCAACATTCCTAAACCATTAACTATTGTGTTTAATTTTAAAACATGGTTTATGAATCTGATTTGTAAATGAAATGAATTTAAATTAAGGATTTGAGAATTTAATTTTGGTGCTTCAATGTTTTTAAATATATATAATTTGAAAGTATTTTTCAAATGAAAATCATTTTCAAAGAATTTTAAAAGAAGTAAGTTGGTACTCTCCTCTTTTGTCGTTGGAAAATAATTTCGATGATGACTGTAGTATCATCGACATTCATTTTCGGGTCTTAATGTGGAGAGACCGCTAAATAGCTTTGCTACACTTTTTTTTTGAAAAATGGATTTGATTTGAATTTCTTGAGTATGATTTGATGTATTATATATGTATGTATGCATGTATATGCTTATGTCAAAATGATTTGAAGTGAAATCAAATATTTAGCTCTCAAGTTTTATGTTAAGTGATGGTCTTCAATTATTGAAATGAGGCAAATTTTTGGATAATTGGAGTATCTAAAATGAGAAATGAAATTGAAATAACTTGAAATAGTTGAACTAAGAACATTTTGAATAGTTAGGAAAATTTTGTTTGTATAATACTCAATTACATTCTAAAAACATATATAACTTACCTGAAATATTCAAAAAGTTAAAATAGCATGAATATGTAATTCAGGTTATACAAGGGAAACTCAAGTAATAAAAATGTTTAAGCTAAATTTTTATTAATAGAAATGTGGTAAATAAAGGTAAATTTGTAAGTGCTCAATTACACTCAGAAATATTAATAAACTTACCTAGGAAAAGTTTGAATGGAATTGAATAGTATACCATATAAATGCAAGTAATAGGATGTCAAAAAATGAAATTGTTAAGGGAATTTATAATAAAGTTGAGTGGGTATAATAAATGTTTATGCACTTAATTTATACTGAAATAAATTTAATAATAAAAAGAGAATGCTATTTAAGTAAATAAATATGAACTTAAGAATAGTTAAATTTGGATATTGAGGTTGAATTAACTTAAGTAACTTAAGTTATATAAATATGAATGGATTGGAACTGCTGAATACTAATCAATTTTAAAACTAATTAATTTATATGGTTTTGAATCAATTATTATATCTGATTGTATGTATTTCAAATGTATCTTTTCTTTCTGTTGTTTCTATTCTCCTATCTCGTTCCTTTCGTGGACAAAAAGTTTTGAGTGGGGGAGAGTGTAAAGACCTAGAATTTTTAATGATTTTTATAATGTAGTTTACTAAATTTTCTAAAAAATATATATTAATATTTAGCAATGAAAATTTGATATTTGGAATACGTCTATTTAAATGCAGCACGTGTCAGATTTTCAATGGAAAATATGAAAGTTAGTTCTGTCGTGTAATTTTCAATCTCAATTTAAAATCAGTTAAATTAATGAAAATTAAATATTGTAGAAATATGAACATTTTTTATATAATAAAAATGTAAATCATTTTCTGAGTGAGACGTCATATTTTCATTTCTGGCGTTTTAACAGCGTTTTGGGCAGCAAATGTCGAGTTTTGTTAGGATGCTCGTATCTTTAATATATGTGTACCATTCTGTTCGTCTCGTCATGCCGATCTCCGCAGTATATTCACTCATGCATTTCAGGCTCCGATACACGGCAAAATTTGCGAAACGGTTAGCCGTACCGGTAATCATTTTGAATCTTTAGAGTATTTGTGTCCCTTCAATTGTCCCACCATGAGATAATGAATGGTCACTAGACTTTATTATTTCCGTGAATTCAACGCGCTGGCTTTTCCATTCCCATTGGCTATGTAACGACCCACTATTTTGGACCATTCAAATCGACAATAATCCACACATGTCAGACTTGAATACTTCAATTTAGTGGATTGCTAAGAAATTTGGAGCAAATAAAATCATTCGCGGAATCACAGACATAGAAATATCAGAATACTTGCAGCAGAAATAAAATAACATAGTAGTTCATAAAGCTACTACATACATACTCTCAAAACATATATAAAATCTCATAGTAAAATAAATACAATAGAAGTCAGGATACATAAACAACAATATCGAGACAGATATCGAATAGGAACTAACTGGAAGAAGTAGACGAATAGATAGACAGATAAGCTCCAGCAAAACTCTAGCTCCAGAAGGTGAATCCAAAGCTGTGATTCTCAGGCTGACCCGAGCGTAAAGTAAAACACAAACACTCGAGTCAGGACATACATACTTATACAATGTAAACCAACTCAAGTGAACTGTAATAGCAATGCACAATAACTTAAAGGATGCTTGGGATCGCCCATCCTTTAAGGATCAGTCAAACCATCAATTATGTAGTAATAAACACTATCATAGAAATATCAATATTAAAGTAAACAATGCAAATAACAGTGGTATTATGACTAGGGTAGCGTAGAGCTGCAGTAACCGCTCACCTCTAGCCACACTCTTAAAATCAAAGGTGTGCATCAAACAATCACAAGGAAATCACATTACACACAAAGCAGTGTACCCGTGGTTATAAATTTCAAAATGATTTATAATTTCGAATTAAAAACATTCATTTAAACCATTAAAAAGTGAAGTCATTATTCCTTCAAATCAAATATTCCATTCCCAAAAATTTAGCCTTTTCTGAGTTCATTTATTCAGTTAAACACTTCAATTATTGAAATTTCAGTCACAAATAAACTTTGATTTTAACCTCTAAAACATTATAAAAATCATATTTTAACACTCAAAATGTTCATTAAAATACCTTTAACTTATGATTTTTATAAAGTAAATTTTCTATAAATAAAATCAAGTTTTCAATAATTCACTTAATAAATTCAGGTGTACAATTTCGTGTTCTTCACATTTTAACAAATTACTTAACACTTAAATTTTTATTACCATTTTCCAAATATAACTTAATTTCCATTTTATTTATATAACGTAAATTCCATTTTTAATTTCTTAACTTAACCTTTAATTTCAAACCAAATTTCACATTTCTAAGTTAAGTTAAATTCTAAAATTTCCATTTAACTATCCATTTATTTAACGTTTTAAACTAATTACCTAAATTCAAAATACACTGTAAGTTGCTTAATTTTATTTTACAAATAACTTGATATTTTCTTTTACTTTATATTTATCCAATTCATACATCAATTATATTAATTATCAAGTAAATCTTATAATTCCATTTTTTTCTTAAATTCCCATTATTTAGTTAAATCAAACTTTCATGCTACACTCAACCCATCTATTAGCTTTTAACCTTTTCGAAAATCACGGCTTAAACATTTTAAATCCAATATAAGTCAAATTTCATATTATTTTTTTCTTTCATTTACAATACATGAAATTTATAAGAAATCTTATTTTGAAATCAACCACGGGTCCGGATAATATTTTACACCTAAATCAAGTGATACGGAAATTATCATTTATATCCGAAATTAGTAAAATTTTCGGGTTTTGATTATTTCAAACCCACAATCCCAAGACAAATAAAAATAAATAAAAGTCACTCAGGCCTATCTTTCAGCCCATAATGATTTTTTCCTATTCTAAAGTCCGTTCGGGTATGTATCATTTCAACCCATAGTGATTCTATTCTACAGGAAACTTGCAGTGTGAGAAACAGAAATAAACAAACAATATAACAGAATAGAATGTAACAAATGATGTCACAAGTTAATAACAGGGTTTAGCATCACATAAATGATATCACAGGTAGGTATAAAAGTTTCTACACATTCACTTGGTGTCACTTCATAATTATATAGGCATATATATCATGTGTCAATTACTCACCTATTTAAAGCTGGAGTTCGCAAACAACACACACAAAAGGGAATTCGGAAAGCACGATAGCATGATTTGATTCAAGTGGGAATAGAGCCAAGATGTATATCTTGTATATAACAATAAAACAAGACCATACATAAATATAAATACAATACCAAAATTATTGAAACAAATTGAAATAGAGATAAACAAAGACATCACCAAGTTTCAAACAAGTTTTGCTTGCTCTTGACTCAACTTGTGCTCGGACTTAAGGCTAAATTGGTTCAGCCATGACATGTTTCAGGTGGTAAAGGATCAGGTTTGAACTGAAAATAACAAGGCTTGGTCAAGGATAGGAAGGATTTGGAAGTTATAAAGTGTCGAAGGTCAAAAGGCAAGGCTAGAAAGGGTTTTGGTTCAACTTGGGCTCGGTCAAAGGCATATTTGGGCTCGGTCAAAGGCATATTTGGGCTCAGCCAGAGCCTACTATAGGTCAGGTCAGAGATTATTAATGGTGTTCAGAGGTGGTGCTTGATGGTGGTGGTGGCTAAGGAGGTGGCCGTGGCAAGCAATGAAGGTGGTGTTGCATATAGGGCTCGGTTAGCATGGTTTTGTGGAGTTTTTCATGGTTTTGTGAAGTTTTTTTCAAGGGGAGGCCATGGCACTTTCATGTCAGAGGATTATGGTGGTTAGGCCATGAATTAGGTGGGGAAGAATTGGTGGTGGTCGGTGGAGGTGATGGTGAAGGGGTTAGGCCGAGAACCATATGTGAAGATCAAGCAAAATCAAGTGAAAAACAAGGCAAAACAAAGAAGAAAAGTGGAGAAAAGAGAAGAAAGCCATTACCTTTCTCTTCAGATCTGAAAATGGCGTGTATGATGAATGAGAAAGAGATGTTTTCTTTCACTTAATATACAAAATACACGGCTAGGGATCAAGGAAATAAACGATGACATATGGAGGAGTTATGGTCTGAAATTAATGGATGGAAAGATAAAGAGGCAATAAATCAAACGTACGCATGCCTTTAATTAAAAATAGTTAACGTATTTGATTTGTTTCTCATCTATTTAATAAAATATATTCTAAATAAATAATTTAATAAATACATATCATTTATATAAACACTATATAAATAAATAAATAAACGGTTATAGAAATGTATAAATTAATTGCTATTTACATCTTTGTATGTTACTTAATTTACGAAGTATATATCCAAATTAAATGAAACAAAAATGGACAAATGTTGTAAAAATATACATAATATGTAATGTTACACATATATACACACAATTATAACATGATATGTCAACCAAAAATATTACTTATATTAATTAAAATAAACATTTAAAGGTATGCCTTTTAAAACAATAACGTGTATATATATTTGAGATTTCTTTCCAAGAAATAAATAGGGATCTAAATACTTATCCATTTAATTGCTAAATGAATGTATAAATAATAAAAATAAGGTAGATATTGATATTATGAAGAATAAATAAATGGTTTTAGGAAAAGTAGGAAATAAATAAAGAAAATACTTTATTTAATGGAAACTAGAATTAAAGATTGAAAACAATATACAATCAACATTTGAACATTATAACTATACTTTAAAAATGTTTTAAAAATAAAATGTATGCAAAAAATATCATGTTACACAAATTATAACATGATTTACAAACAAAAATATTATTTATATAAATTAAAATAAACAAATTTGTTAAAAAACAATTTACACACAATATTGTAAAAGGCATAACTTTCAAAATATTAATCCGATTTCGACGAAACGAAAAGCAGTATTCTTGAAATTAAATATATTTTCATAATAAAAGATAAAATTCAAAAATTCAAATATTTAAAATTTAAATTTAAAAGTCAAAGTTTGACCATTTTGACCAAAATCCACCTTTTTGGAAATATTCCATTTATTCGGGTTTGGAATTATAATTCACACAAAAATCAAAATTTATATTTAAAATAACAAAATTTATCCATTTTAATAAATAAAATAAAGTTTTTAAATCAGGAATTTCAGTTAAAATAATTAAAATATAAAATTAATATAATCACAAAATACAGGGTTGTTACAATCTCCCCCACTCAAATCTTTTCGTCCTCGAAAAGGAACGAGGTATAGAATGAAATAGGATTAAGACAAGATGATAAGAAAATAAAAATTATACCTGATAACTATTGTTATAGGTAAGTTTAACAAGGTGGAGAATAGGAATGGCTAGAAGGAAAAATAGGTTGAAAGACAAGGATGAACCATTATTTTAAAGCTATATAAATTTCAATTATTTGGAAGGGTAAAATAAATGATCAAAATTTCCTTTATATAATACTTTATCAAAATACTTTTATAACTCGATGTCTTAACAAGTTTATCCTCGTTCCTGCAGACTCTGGCAGTGCGTTGATCAGGCGCAAAGCTTGAATTCTCCAGGTACTTAGTAGACTTGTTTCAACATCCAGTGAAAATACTGGAAAAACTTTTAAAAACAGATATGGAAAGTACAATCCAAACAAAATAACCAAACCAAAACCTTTGTCTAACCATGGTTCGTAGATACACAATGGTTACGCCTGGATCCCTCAGGAAACAATCCATATCCGTAAGCTTTCTCTGCCCTATGATTACGCCATGATGACTAGTAGACTGCAGGATACACAATGATTATGCATGGATCCCCCAGGAAACAATCCGTACCCCTAGGCCTTCTCAGCAAGGCGGATTTCACTACTAATGCGACCTACATAGTTCACAGGATACACAATGATTACGCCTGGATCCCCCAGGAAACAATTCGTACCCTTAGGCGAGCTCAGCCAGGTGAATTGCGCCATGCAGTCGCGCTCAAAACAAAAACCATGGAGATCACCATGGTGGGACACTCGAGTATCACATCCGAAAAACCAAAATCAGAGAGAAAATAATAGAATGAATCCACAATGTGGGCACAGAGCGGATATCAAGCAGAAGGCACTTCCCATATCTTTACTTCGAAAATATATATCATATAGTACCTTTTCAAATCACTTTCAAATATCATACTTATATAAAGTCCATTATATAGGATTTCATTTTCAAAGCGAATACTTTCTAAAATCAATAGTATATTAAGTCACACTTATATAGATTTCGATTATATAACATTTCCCTTTCCAAATTGAGTACCTTTCAAACCAATAGTTTTCAAATAAACATCATACTTATACAAATCCATTTTATATAAGTTCGATAATTTCCAAATCAAGTATTTAGTAATATATGGTTCTCATATATCAATCTATTTCAATATCAATTCAGTTTCAAAATCATATATGACTTCACCAAATCATTTCTTCAAAATTAAATATCTTCAATTTCAAAGTTTTTGAAAATAATAGGTTTTGAAAATAATCCAAGTTTCCATATTAACATAATTTAAGTCAAACAAATTCATTTCCAAAATCATCATATAAATATTGGGTTTTACATCCCAATCTATTTTCAAAACCAAATATTTCTCAAGATCAATTATACCCAAAAGGTTTCCAAATTTATAACTATCCCTTTAAAACCTTTAAATTATTTATTTCTATATCAAAAATCCAAATTTTCTTTTGCAAATTATTTATTTAACAAAAGTTTCAAATTTGCTTAAGTCATGCTCTTCATACTTTAAGCATACAAACCCAAACTTATATACTTTATCAAATATTTTATACTCTTCGAAATTTCTTAGCTTTAAAAGTTAAACCTTGATTTGGAAGTGTTCGAACCTTCAAAATAGTCGAAGAAATCATATTTCAAATTCAAGAGTTGGAAATCAGCAACAAATCAGTAAATCAATTTCTAAAGATAAGTTATACTAAACCAAATCCGAAACTCGAGTACCGAACACCGGGCTCACTTCAAATCATTTCAAATATAGATACATACATCTTTCGAAAATCAAATCATACTTTGGAATTTGAAATCAAAATTGGTTTCACGAAATCACTCGCATAGCAAAGCTACAAGAGTGGCCTCTCCCCCACTCTAAAACTCGAAAATCAATGTCGATGATGCGTGCACTCATCATCGAAATTATTTTCCAGCGACAAAAGTGAGTTCTGGACTTCTATTTTCTTGAAAACTTCATTGAAATTTCTTCTAGATCATTGGAATTCATTTAAACTCTTTTGAAACATTTCTTATCTGGAAAATACTTTTAAATCGTATTATTATTATATATTTTTGAAATCTCAAGACTAATTTTTAAAGTACCGGAGTTCAATTCCTCGAAATTCAAATTCAAAACCCTTCAGTTATAAATCCTTTTATATAATCGAATTCCTTATAAATTTTCAAAATTCAAATCCTTTCAAAATTTCATACTCTCATTTTTAAAAGGTATATAATCCTTATCGAAAACATTTCACTTTCATATCAAAATATGGTCATCCTTATCAAAATAATAACTTCGATGTATGCACAATTTCAAAAATACAATCAAACAAAAAATTTCCAAGGGAATTTTCAAGGATGGCTTTTAAAACAAACAGAGGTTCAAATTTAAAGGAACTCCAATCAAATAAAATTCTGGTTCGAAGATAAGCTCGAATGAAGATGAGATAATTTAAATTATCGAATAGAAGATGGATAATCCCATATAAATCGCGGGCGACCTCAACAGGGTCAACCGTGACTTCAGGAATATAATTAATGCGGAAATCTAAGGCAAATCGACATTCGATCGCCAGAGATAGAATCCAGGTAAAGCAGGATATAGATAGCATCGAAATTTGAGGATATAGAAATCTCCGGTGGATCAATGCCAATTGTAAAGGAGTTTCACCCCTTTACACATCATTCAAAGATTTGTGGAATCACCGATCTTTATAGAGGTCATTCAAAGTGGAGTCATGAAATGCCTCAAAATAAAAGGTAAAAAATAGGGAAGACAAGACTCAATTTCAGAACAAGTGGGAGCGTTCCAAAGTTCAAGGAACCCTAATCGATAAGAATCCTAACCAAGAGATTTCTAACAAGGTGGATACAGAAGGGATGAAGTTTAGAAAAATCTTGATTTCAAAATAATAAATTTTTATACTAATATAATCTTTGAAAATCCTTTAAATATCATTTTATATTTTGAAAATACGTTCTCTCACAAAGAAATGATTCTGAGATTGATTTCACTCATTCTAGGGTATTTCTACCCTATCTCTAATGAGTTTTTGCACAGCAGGCTAAGGTTTGTCTAAAACCAAAACTTTGATACCAAACTGTAATGACCCATTATTTTGGACCATTCAAATCAACAATAATCCACACATGTCAGACTTGAATACTTCAAAATAGTGGATTGTTAAGAAATTTGGAGCAAATAAAATCATTCACAGAATCACAGATACAGAAATATCAAAATACTCGCAGTGAAAATAAAATACCATAGTAGTTTATGAAGCTACTCTATACATACTCTCAAAACTTATACAAAATCTCATAGTAAAATAGATACAATAGAAGTCAGGATACATAAATAACAATACCGAGACAGATATTGAATAGGAACTAACTGGAAGAAGTAGACGAATAAATAGACAGATAAGCTCCGGCAAAACTCTAGCTCCAGAAGGTGAATCCAAAGCTATGATTCTCAGGCTGACCCGAGTGTAAATAAAATACAAACACTCGAGTCAGGACATACATACTTATACAATGTAAACCAACTCAAGTGAACTGTAATAGCAATGCACAATAACTTAAAGGATGTTTGGGATCACCCATCCTTTAAGGATCAGTCAAACCATCAATTAAGTAGTAATAAACACTATCCTAGAAATATCCATATTAAAGTAAACAATGCAAATAACAGTGTTATTGTGGCTAGGGTAGCGTAGAGCTGCAGTAACCGCTCACCTCTAGCCACATTCTTAAAATCAAAGGTGTGCATCAAACAGTCATAAGGAAATCACATTACACACAAAGCAGTGTACCCGTGGTTATAAATTTCAAAATGATTTATAATTTCGAATTAAAATCATTCATTTAAACCATTAAAAAGTGAAGTCATTATTCCTTCAAATCAAATATCCAATTCCCAAAAATTTAGCCTTTTCTGAGTTCATTTATTCAGTTAAACACTTCAAATATTGAAATTTCAACCACAAATAAACTTTGATTTTAACCCTTAAAACATTATGAAAATCATATTTTAACACTCAAAATGTTAATTAAAATACCTTTAACTTATGTTTTTATAAAGTAATTTTCCTATAAATAAAATCAAATTTTCAATAATTCACTTAATAAATTCAGATGTATAATTTCGTATTCTTCACATTTTAACAAATTACTTAACACTTAAATTTTTATTACCATTTTCCAAATATAACTTAATTTCCATTTTATTTATATAACGTAAATTCCATTTTTAATTTCTTAACTTAACCTTTAATTTCAAACCAAATTTCACATTTTCAAGTTAAGTTAAATTCCAAAATTTCCATTTAAGTATCCATTTATTTAACATTTTAAACTAATTGCCTAAATTCAAAATACATTGTAAGTTGCTTAATTTTATTTTACAAATAACTTGATATTTTCTTTTACTTTATGTTTATCCAATTCATACATCAATTATATTAATTATCAAGTAAATCTTATAATTCCATTTTTTTCTTAAATTCCCATTATTTAGTTAAATCAAACTTTCATACTACACTCAACCCATCTATTAGCTTATAATATTTAACCTTTTCGAAAATCACGGCTTAAACATTTTAAATCCAATATAAGTCAAATTTCATATTTTTATTTTTATTTTCTTTCATTTACAATACATGAAATTTATAAGAAATCATATTTTGAAATCAACCACCGGTCCGGATAATATTTTACACATAAATCAAGTGATACGAAAATTATCATTTATATATGAAATCATTAAAATTTTCAGGTTTTGATTATTTCAAACCCGCAATCCCAAGACAAATACAAATAAATGAAAATCATTCAGGCCTATCATCCAGCCCATAATGATTTTTCCCTATTCTAAAGTCCGTTCGGGTATGTATCATTTCAACCCATAGTGATTCTATTCTACAGAGAACTTGCAGTGTGAGAAATAGAAATAAATAAACAATATAACAGAATAGAATATAACAGATGATGTGACAAGTTAATAACAGGGTTCAACATCATATAAATGATATCACAGGCAGGTAAAAAAGTTTTTACACATTCACTTTGTGTCACTTCACAATTATATAGGCATATATGTCATGTGTGAATTACTCAGCTCTTTAAAGCTGGAGTCCGCAAACAACACACACAAAAGAGAATCCGGAAAGCACGATAGCACGATTTGAGTCAAGTGGAAAGAGACCCAAGATGTATATCTTGTATATAACAATAAAATAAGACCATACATAAATATAAATACAATACCAAAATTATTGAAACAAATTGAAATAGAGTAAACAAAGACATCACCAAGTTTCAAACAAGTTTTGCTTGCTCTTGACTCAACATGTGCTCGGCCTTAAGCTAAATTGGTTCAGCCATGACATGTTTCAGGTGGTAAAGGATTAGATTTGGACTGAAAATAACAAGGCTTGGTCAAGTATAGGAAGGGTCTGGAAGTTACAAAGTGTGGAAGGTCAAAAGGCAAGGCTAGAAAGGGTTTTGGTTCAACTTGGGCTCGGTCAAAGGCATATTTGGGCTCAGCCAGAGGCTACTACAGGCAGGTCAGAGGTTAGTAATGGTGTTTAGAGGTGGTACTTAATGGTGGTGGTGGCCAAGAAGGTGGCCGTGGCAAGCAATGAAGGTGGTGTTGCATATAGGGCTCGGTTAGCATGGTTTTGTGAAGTTTTGTTCAAGGGGAGGCTATGGCACTTTCAGGTCAGAGGAGTATGGTGGTTAGGGCGTGGATTAGGTGGGGAAGAAGTGGTGGTGTTCAGTGGAGGTGATGGTGAAGGGGTTAGGCCGAGAACCATATGTGAATATCAAGCAAAATCAAGTGAAAAACAAGGCAAAACAAAGAAGAAAAGTGGAGAAAAGAGAAGGAAGCCATTACCTTTCTCTTCACATCTGAAAATGGCGTGTATGATGGATGAGAAAGAGATGTTTTCTTTCATGTAATATACAAAATACACGGCTGCGGATCAAGGAAATAAACGGCAACATATGGAGGAGTTATGGTATGAAATTAATGAATGGAAAGGTAAAGAGGCAATAAATCAAACGTACTCATGCTTTTAATTAAAAATAGGTAACGTATTTGATTTGTTTCCCATCTAATTAATAAAATATATGCTACAGAAATAATTCAATAAATACATACCATTTATATAAACACTAATAAATAAATAAGAAAATGGTTATAGAAACGTATAAATTAATTGCTATTTACATCTTTGTATGTTACTTAATTTACAAAGTATATATCCAAATTAAATGAAACAAGAACGGACAGATGTTGTTAAAATATACATAATATGTAATGTTACATATATATACACAATTATAACATGATATGTCAACCAAAAATTTTTCTTATATTAATTAAAATAAAGATTTAAAGGTATGCCTTTTAAAACAATAACGTGTATATATATTTGAGATTTCTTTCCAAGAAATAAATAGGGATCTTAATACTTATCCATTTAATTAATAAATGAATATATAAATAAGAAAAATAAGGTAGAGATAGATATTATGAAGAATAAATAAATGGTTTTAGGAAAAGTAGGAAATAAATAAAGAAAATACTTTATTTAATGGAAATTAGAATTAAAGATTGAAAACAATATACAATCAACATTTGAACATTATAACTATATTTTAAAAATGTTTTAAAAATAAAATATATGCAAAAAATATCACGTTACACAAATTATAACATGATTTTACAAAAAAAATATTATTTCTATAAATTAAAATAAACAAATTTGTTAAATAAAACAATTTACACACAATATTGTAAAAAGCATAACTTTCAAAATATTAATCCAATTTCAACGAAACGAAAACAGTATTCTTGAAATTAAATCTATTTTCATAATAAAAGATAAAATTTAAATATTTAAAATTTAAATTTAAAATTCAAAGTTTGACCATTTTGACTAAAATCCACCTTTTTGGAAATATTCCATTTATTCAGGTTTGGAATTATAATTCACACAAAAATCAAAATTTATATTTAAAATAACAAAACTTATCCATTTTAATAAATAAAATAAAGTTTTTAAATGAGGAATTTCAGTTAAAATAATTATAATATAAAATTAATATAATCACAAAATACAGGGTTGTTACACGTTAATACATTATTTTGGTACATTGATTCATTTTCCGACTCTTCCCATTTCTTCGTTTCCGGCATTGGGAAAAAAAACAAAGGAGTGAAATCTATATTTTACCTGTAGCTCGTCCTCGTCTTCGTTCCCCCACTCTCTCTAGACTATCTTCATGCCATGCTTCATCGAGTTTTCCACCTTCCCTATGCAACTGCTCTTCTGTATAAAAAAATTAATCTAAGTTTATATATATAAAGTTGATTATGTTAGATAAATGCTCTCTCCCATTTTCGATCCACTTCCCAAACCCATCCACCTTCTATCTCTGCCGACCGTACTCCCCTCTCCGCACCTTTCCAGTCGTTCACATCCACCAATGGCCCAAAACTCGCCACCTTTCCCTAGAAACTCACGCCCTAGCTTGCCGACCGAACCTCCACACCACAAAACCACCTCCACAAGTCCACCCTTTCTCCGCCTCACTTGAATGCCACCGTAGCCATATCTTTTCCCCTTGCACCTAGTCAGGCCTCTCCAGACACCACCCCACCGGTAGCAGCCCTGACCCAGTGCTCTGCTACCCCACATCCGCCTTTCTTCCCACATCCGGCCTCACACGCTTGCACCTAACAACAGCCGAGCAGTCTGCGAGCCCACCATCATAGCCAAACATGCCACCTGAGCCTTCGCCTACATGCAACCCTTCACCAGAACTCCCTTGCTTCTCCCCTGACAGCCAAGCACCCAGCACCATGCTCCCCTAACCGCCACCATACTCAACCTCCCTTGCCGATAGCCACTGCACTTAGCGAGCTTTCACCTTGTTTCTCTCGCTACCCACTTTGCCACTTAGCAGCTTTCTTCTTTATTTATAAAGAAAGTATATATAAAAGGGGGTATTATATATATATTATAACGTTATATATGATATTTTTAAAAGTGTTTAGTTAAATTTATGTTAATATTTTCAAAATATATTTTTATAATAACTTATATATATATTGTGTTTAAATATTTATTTGATGAATTTTGAAAAAAAATATAGGTTTTAATAAATATTGACTTTTAAAATATATAATATGAGGATTTTTTAATTATGTGATTTAAATTAAATGTTTATTTTTTTGAAAAAAATAATATATATATATATAAGTATCTTCATCAAATCCAAGTTCGGTCACCTTGCTTTGCTTTGGATATTATCATTTGGATTGGTCGATTTTTGAGTTCGTGATTCAATTCATAGCCTATTTGTTCTATCATCTTCATAGCCATGAAAGTGAGTGATCACTCACGATTAATTTTTTATATTTAGTTAATTTAATTCACATTAAATGACGATTGAAATATGTTGTTAAATTTGAATTTATTTGTAATTAAATCGTTTAGATGTGATATGATATTAATTGCATTTATTCACATATTATAATTGACATTAATGACACCAATAACCTGTTAGACTGTGTATATCATAATTAATTTGACAATTTTGATCATTTTTACCATTGATATGCTATGTTATTTTATGTTGTTAATATACTTATTCTCACTCTACCAGTTCCCTATTAGTTAGGAATTCCATATGGGTTGAGATTGTATATACCCAAATGATATTATAGATTAGGAAAAAATCGTTATGGGTTGAAATGATAAACCGAAGCGATTTTATTTATTTTAAATTTTAGGATTACAGTGTAACGACCCGTATTTTTACGTGTCGATAAATCGTAAAATAGTTGCTACTAGGTTGTTAGTATTGTTTGAGTCATCCAGAGTTAGCTCGTGTGACCGAGTTAAGGGTTTTGACGACTTAAGTAATCGGCCGAGTTAAGGAGGTAGCCGACTTAGTAGTTGGCCGGCTTAAGAGATTGACCGACTTAGAGAAGCGAACGACCTATAGATATTGGCCGACTTAAGGTATGGACCGACCTATAGGGGTGAGCGACCTATAGGAACCGACCGACCTAGTGGTTAACCTGTGTTGGAGTTAGGTCGGTGAAGCGGCTTAAGGTAGGTTGCGACCTAGTGGTTAACCTGTGTTGGAGTTAGGTCGTTGAACGACTTATGGTAGGTTGTTAGGTCGGCAAGGGTTAGGTCGTGCCTTGTTTGGTTAAGTGTTAAGTCACATGCACGTGATAGGTCGTGCATGCTATAGGTCGCGTATAGGTCTGTGAGAGGTTGGTCCTAAGTTAGGTTGGCTACAATTGTAAGTCGTTGGGTCGGCTATGTAGCTAAGTCGCTAGGTCATCTCTAGCGTTAGGTCGGTAGCAGTGTTGAGTCGTTAGGTCGGCGTCTGGTTAGGTCGTTGGGTCGGCAGAGTGTGTTAAGTTGTTAGGTCGTGACCAACCTAGGAGCGACCGACCTAATCTGCCTATAAATAAAAGTGCCCATCTTCATTTTTGGGATCCGGATTTTGAAGCAACGAAGTGCTGCCATTTTGAGAGCTTGACTTCAACACTTCTTCACTTTTTTTCTCCACTTTAATCTAGTTCTTCCTTCCATCCAAGATTTAAGATCTAATCGAAGATCCAAGAGCCAAAGTTGAAGATCTCCATCCATTGAAGAGAGATTTCATCGTTTGAAGGGAAATCTTGTCAGATCAAGCTAGATCCTTTGCTGTCCAGATCTGAAGTTAGCTGCTTTTGAAGTGTTTAGGTGATTTGGTGAGTGGTGGTTATCTCTCACACGGACCCAAAGGAGTATATTGGATCGGTGGTTTGTTTGTGTGTTAAAGATAGCGATTTCATGCATTTTCCTTAAGTCTGCATGTAGATCCATTGTTCATAAAGTTTTGATATCCATTTTACTATATGTTAACCTATGCTAGTTCATTCATCAAGATATTACTTAGAATTCATGCTTGTTAGATTTGAACCCTTTAATTACGAAATTGCCATTATGTTATAACCGTTTATTTAGATCTTATTTGAATGATTGATTACTTGGATTAATGATTGATTTGATTGATTAGTTGATTAGTGATTGAATTTGGATAAGTTGGTCGAAGATGATTCAAAAGCTAAGTGGAAAGGCTCTTGAAAAAGGAAAGCACTTTAACTTTAATTTGGATAATTACCTGTCACCTGCTACCTCTGCACTTGGAAAACATCGACCTTGACTCGAGTGATTATTGCTTTACTTTAATTGTCTGCTTTGCTATGTTTGTTTATGCTTAGTGTGTCTGGGGGCTATCACTGTAGAAAGAGGCGGAGTGGAATGGTTGGGTTGCTATTCCTTTTTAACCTTTATGCTCTTTTGGTATGTTTGATAGTTGATTTACTGCTCACTAGGACTTTTGTCTGACTCAAGGTTTTATGTTCAACTCTTATTACCTTGGGCTGTTCATCCGTGTTGGGATGGGCAGACTAGGTAGCAGGTGACAGGTGCTGTTCTTAGTGACCAACGCTTTTGACGATGAAGACGAGCTGGAGGCTTTTGCATATTGTTTTTTTCTATATGTACTGGATGTTCCGCTGCTTGTATATTCTCTGAGTGATATGTAGTGAGGCTTGTTGTATTGACTTTTCAGATTGTTGTATCAAACTATTATGAGTTTATATGATGAGATTCTACTCTATGGAGCTCACTATATATACTTTTCTATTGTATTTTATCCATGCGCTGTGAGTAATACGATAGAGTTTATTGTTTTGCCTTACCTTGATGATCGTCCATGGCGGCCTGGCACACTTTACAGCGCACTATCTCCTTGTTTGGTGCAGGAGTCATGGGCGGTCATCACATTTGGTATCAGAGCTTTGGTTAATCGATTTTAGCCAACGCTCGCTGACGTAACTACGTATGAGAGACGTAATTGTAATTTTGATGGTTGATTACTATATATAATATAGTAGCTTAGAAGGATTTGAACTTCTTATGCAGTTGTTTCTCAGGGTATATTAATCATTTCTTTTAGATATTAGGAATGAGTCGAAGAGGGAGACCATCTGCTAGAGGAGGCCGTGCTGTTGAGGGGGCTGCTGATTATGCTTCTATGTTCGATGCTATGATGACTTCGATCATGAGAAGGATGCCAGCTCCGGGGCCATCAGTAGATGTTGGAGTCCAAGTTCAAGCCCCAAGACCAGTAGATTTTGCTAAGTTGTGTAAGGACTATACTGCTCTTGGAGGAAAGGTTTTTTTGGGGACTGAATCAACCATTGAAGTTCAGAGGTGGATTGATGTTTGTAGAAGGATCTTTGGTGATTTGGGAATTGAGGATGCAACTAAGAGGAAGCTTGCATCAAGACAGCTTCAAGGAAGAGCTTCTGATTGGTGGAACTCTATCACCATTGATACTCCAGAGGAAGAGATCACTTGGGAGCAATTCCAAGTCAGATTTGAAGCTAAGTTCATTTCTACAGCTCAGAAATCCGTTCTGTTCAAGAAATTTGTGGAACTCAAGCAAGGTGGAAGACCATTTCTTGAGTAAGTTTCGGAGTTTGAAGCTTTGTCCAAGTATGCTCGGTCATATATTGACTCCCCTTATCAGAAGAATGAGAAGTTTGTTACAGGCTTGGACAGTTATCTTGGGAGGCAGTTGGTGGATCATTTGGATGACCCATTTGAGAAGCTTGTGGAGAAAGCTCTCAGGCATGAGAATCTGTTTCCTAAAGAAGGATCTGTTGTTGCTGTAACCAAGGAAGGGTCTAAACCACAGCAGGGTGAAAACAAGAAAAGGAAGCAGCAACAACAGAGGGGTAAGGATGGCCACAAGAGGCCGAAGAGTGAAGTGACCTGCTACAATTGTCAGTAGAAGGGCCATTGGTCCAGAGATTGTAAGAATCCGAAGGTGCCAGCGAAGTGCCACAACTGTGACAAACCGGGGCATTTTAGGAAGAATTGTCCGGAACCGAGGAAGGACAAGCAGATTGTGCAAGCCTATGCTTTGGGGGATGTTCCATCATCTTCGAAAGCTCCTACTGTGGAAGAGAAAGGAAAGAGTGTGGTGGTTCAAGGTACTCTTTATATATGTGGTGTTCCAGTTAGAGTGTTGTTTGATACTGGGGCGTCGCATTCGTTTGTTTGTAATGAACTTGTAGGCCGGTTGGGTTTGGAACCGGATATTGTTGATAGACCATTAGTTGTGACTAATCCAGTTGGGCGTTCGTCTTGTTTGTGTATGATATGTCGTGGTCTAGCTGTATCGAGTCATGATTGCTCTTTTGTTTGTGATTGTTTTGTTCTGAACTTTGCGGGGTTCGGAATTATTTTGGGTATGGACTGGCTTAGGAAGTATGCGGCAAGGGTTGATTGTAAGAGGCTGGAGGTGACAGTCGAGAATGTGGAGGGGCGAAAGATTGTGATACGATGTAAGCATGAAGAAGGTCTAACCCAATCATGTATTCGCTGGTTGTTCCACGGGATGGACTGTCATCGGTGTCGGTTGTGAATGGATTTGAGGATGTCTTTGACAAGGTCAAAGGGTTACCGCCGCTTAGAGAGATCGAGTTTCGAATCGATCTAGTTGAAGGAGCCAGACCTGTTGTGATGCCTCTTAGGTGGATGGCGCCTAGGGAACAGCAAGAATTGAAGGTGCAAGTTGATGACCTTTTACAGAAAGGATTCATTCGGTGTAGTGTGTCCGAATGGGGTGCACCAGTTGTGTTTGCAACCAAAGCGGATGGATCGTTGAGGTTGTGTGTGGATTATCGTGAGCTGAATAAAGTGACTAAGAAGAACAAGTATCCATTGCCAAGAATAGATGACTTGTTTGATCAGCTTCACGAAGCTAAGGTGTTTTCTCAGATGGATTTGGCAACGGGATTTCACCAGTTGAGAGTGGCAAAGGATAGTGTGCCGAAAACTGCTTTTAGGACACCATCTGGTTTCTATGAGTGGCTGGTAATGCCATTTGGATTGACCAATGCACCAGCATATTTTGTGGATCTTATGAATAGAGTGTTCAGAGATCAGTTGAACAAGTTCGTGCTTGTGTTCGTGGATGATATTTTGATTTATTCCAGAACTGAAGAAGAGCACAAAACGCATTTGCGTATTGTTTTAGAAACTCTGCGAAAACATCAGCTGAGGGCTAAGTTTTCGAAGTGTCACTTCTGGAAGAGTGAAGTGAGGTTCTTAGGTCATATTATCTCTGGAAATGGAATAGCGGTTGATCCCGCCAAGGTGGCAGCGATCCAGGATTGGGTTAGACCTAAGAATGCATCTGATGTGAGAAGTTTTCTTGGATTAGCAGGATATTATCGTCGGTTTATCAAAGACTTTTTCAAGATAGCTGCACCATTAACAGGACTGACGAAAATGAACCAAGTGTTCAGATGGGATGCTAAGTGTGAGCAAGTTTTCGGAATCCTGAAAGAGCAATTGACAAGTGCTCCTGTTTTGACTATTCCAAGTGGGAATGATGAGATGGTGGTTTACACCGATGCATGTGGTACTGGACTTGGAGCAGTGCTGATGCAAAAGGATAAAGTTGTTGCATATGCAAGTCGACAACTGAAGCCGCATGAAAGGAATTATCCGACTCATGATTTGGAGTTAGCGGCGATAGTATTTGCTTTGAAGATGTGGAGACATTTTCTTTTGGGAGTTCGATTCGAGTTGGTCACAGATCATAAGTCATTGAAGTATCTTTTCTCCCAGAAGGATTTGAATCTCCGGCAGCAACGATGGCTAGAGTTTTTAGCATCATATGATTTTGGTATAGCCTATACTCCGGGAAAAGGTAACGCGGTGGCAGATGCGTTAAGTCGAAGACATGCAGGATTGGGAGCCATGTTTTCAGAGTGGAAGGGTCTCGAGTATTTGGCTGGATTTGACTTCAGACCTAGATGTGAATTGGAACCTGAGATGTTAGCAAACTTATCGATAAGACCTACTCTAGTGGAAAGAATTGGCGAGAGCCAAAAGCGAGACGATAAGCTTGTCAAGATTATCCAAGATTTGGAATCTGGATCAGACCCAGTGAAGGATAAAGGATTCGAAGTCGATCGACTGGGTTGGCTTTGGAGGCAAGGACGACTAGTTGTTTCCGATATAGATGAATTGAGAGATGAAGTTCTGAAGGAAAGTCATCACTCGAAGCTGACAATTCATCCAGGCGGAAATAAGATGTATCGGGATATGAAGAGAACCTATTACTGGGAAGGTATGAAGAAAGATGTTGGAAATTTTATTTCCAAGTGCATGAACTGCCAGTTGGTAAAAGCCGAGCAGAAGAAGCCAAGTGGATTGCTTCAGCCATTAGAAGTTCCTACATGGAAGTGGGAGCAAATATCGATGGACTTTATCGATGGTCTAACTAGAACCAGAGAAGGAAATGAAGGGATTTGGGTAATCGTAGATCGTTTGACTAAGAGTGCAAGATTCATTCCTGTTCGATCAACTAGGACTGCATCGAAATTGGCTGAGTTGTATGTCAAATGGATAGTTCAATTCCATGGTATTCCGAAGAGTATAGTGAGCGATCGAGACCCATTATTCACTAGTGGATTTTGGAAGAGCTTCCAAGAAGTTTTGGGGACCGAGTTATGTTTGAGTACAGCTTATCACCCCTAAACAGATGGTCAGACCGAGAGAGTCAACAGAGTTTTGGAAGATCTCCTTAGAGCATGTGTTTTAGATTTCGGAGGATCATGGGAAGATCATCTTCATTTGGTGGAATTTGCATATAATAATAGTTACCAGTCAAGTATTGGTATGGCACCGTATGAAGCATTGTATTGAAGACCGTGTAACTCTCCGACATGTTGGTTGGAAACTGGAGAAAAACTGATACTTGGGCCCGAAATGATTCGACAGACTTCAGATTGCATAGAGATCATTCGGCGACAAATGAAGGCAGCCCAAGACCGTCAGAAAAGTTATGCCGATAAGCGTCGTAAGGATTTGGAATTCGACGTAGGCGATATGGTTTTCGTGAAGGTTTCTCCACTAAAGAATGTTATTTGATTCAGGAAGAAAGGAAAGTTGACTCCAAGATTTGTTGGACCATTCCCGATCATCGAGCGAATTGGAAAGCTCGCCTATAAATTGAAGTTACCGGAAAAGGTGTCGAGTATGCACAATGTTTTTCATGTATCGTATCTACGGAGGTATGTGCACGACCCAAGTACAGTGGTTTTTGTTGATAGCTGTGAAGATTTGGAGGTTGATCCAGTAGTTAAGAGACCTCATAAGCCGCTTCGTGTTGTAGAGACTGACACGAAACAGCTTAGGAGGAAGATAGTCAAGTTGCTCAAGGTACAATGGAGTGATGATGTTAACGACTGTACATGGGAGGAGGAAGAGAGGATGAAGGCAGCTCATCCTGAACTCTTCGAGGTATGGCCCTAAGGTGTCGTGACATCTCATGAATTTGTAACTTGTTCTAGTCTTAGAATTCTGCGTGCTAGGTTAGTAATTGGATGCATGGTTTATTGATTGCTATGGATGGTAGGCATGCAGAATAGTTTTGATTGTTCTTGTTTGTTTGGAATTTCGAGGGCGAAATTCCTAAGGGGGAGAGAATGTAACGACCCGTATTTTTACGTGTCGATAAATCGTAAAATAGTTGCTACTAGGTTGTTAGTATTGTTTGAGTCATCCAGAGTTAGCTCGTGTGACCGAGTTAAGGGTTTTGACGACTTAAGTAATCGGCCGAGTTAAGGAGGTAGCCGACTTAGTAGTTGGCCGGCTTAAGAGATTGACCGACTTAGAGAAGCGAACGACCTATAGATATTGGCCGACTTAAGGTATGGACCGACCTATAGGGGTGAGCGACCTATAGGAACTGACCGACCTAGTGGTTAACCTGTGTTGGAGTTAGGTCGGTGAAGCTGCTTAAGGTAGGTTGCGACCTAGTGGTTAACTTGTGTTGGAGTTAGGTCGTTGAACGACTTATGGTAGGTCGTTAGGTCGGCAAGGGTTAGATCATGCCCAGTTTGGTTAAGTGTTAAGTCGCGTGCACGTGATAGGTCGTGCATGCTATAGGTCGCGTATAGGTCTGTGAGTGGTTGGTCCTAAGTCGTTAGGTAGTTAGGTCGGCTCCATTTGTAAGTCGTTGGGTCGGCTATGTAGTTAAGTCGCTAGGTCGTCTCTAGCGTTAGGTCGGTAGCAGTGTTGAGTCGTTAGGTCGGCGTCTGGTTAGGTCGTTGGGTCGGCAGAGTGTGTTGAGTCGTTAGGTCGTGACCGACCTAGGAGCGACCGACCTAAGAGGAAATCTGCCTATAAATAGAAGTGCCCATCTTCATTTTTGGGATCCGGATTTTGAAGCAACGAAGTGCTGCCATTTTGAGAGCTCGACTTCAACACTTCTTCACTTCTTTTCTCCACTTTAATCTAGTTCTTCCTTCCATCCAAGATTGAAGATCTAATCGAAGATCCAAGAGCCAAAGTTGAAGATCTCCATCCATTGAAGAGAGATTTCATCGTTTGAAGGGAAATCTTGTCGGATCAAGCTAGATCCTTTGCTATCCAGATCTGAAGTTAGCTGCTTTTGAAGTGTGTAGGTGATTTGGTGAGTGGTGGTTATCTCTCACACGGACCCAAAGGAGTATATTGGATCAGTGGTTTGTTTGTGTGTTAAAGATAGCGATTTCATGCATTTTCCTTAAGTCTGCATGTAGATCCATTGTTCATAAAGTTTTGATATCCATTTTACTATATGTTAACCTATGCTAGTTCATTCATCAAGATATTACTTAGAATTCATGCTTGTTAGATTTGAACCCTTTAATTATGAAATTGCCATTATTGTTATAACCGTTTATTTAGATCTTATTTGAATGATTGATTACTTGGATTAATGATTGATTTGATTGATTAGTTGATTAGTGATTGAATTTGGATAAGTTGGTCGAAGATGATTCAAAAGCTAAGTGGAAAGGCTCTTAAAAAAGGAAAGCCGCCCGTGGCATATGAAGCGGATGATAAAGCTCATATGGATAGATTTGATGATGATGTTGAGAAGGGACTTTGCTATGATGCGATAAAGCAAAGCATGATGTGAGATAGCCTTGGTTTAATCCAGACGGGATCATCCCAAGCATGTTGATAACTCGGTGATATGGTTCGAGTTCGTTAATAATGGATGGCTCGAGAGGCGCTTGAGCTAGTATGAGAATAGTCGTCGAGGAGGATGACTAGAAGGCTGAGATTTCATCGTTATTGAAGGTTCTAGCATGCTCAAAGCAAGAGTACGCTGGGTAGATTCGATAATCCCAGGCACGGGCTGCGACGACGTGCCAAATACTCTGGGCAGATTCGATAGTCCTAGGCACGGGCTGTGATGACGTGTAGAGTTATGTCTAGAACCGGGGTTACCATTAGCCCTTGACGGACGGATGAAAGAATGAGCTGGTCATTCAACTAGCGATGATATCGAAGCAATGATAACAGTGATGGCCAGAGTCATGGATGTTTGGTTGTATCGTCACTCGGTCTCAAGAGTGATGTTTTGTGGGTGCTTATCTGATCTTGGTTTAGGCCTTGGGGGTTTGCACTTGGAAAACATCGACCTTGACTCGAGTGATAATTGCTTTACTTTAATTGTCTGCTTTGCTATGTTTGTTTATGCTTAGTGTGTCTGGGGGCTATCACTGTAGAAAGAGGTGGAGTGGAATGGTTGGGTTGCTATTCCTTTTTAACCTTTATGCTCTTTTGGTATGTTTGATAGTTGATTTACTGCTCACTAGGACTTTTGTCTGACTCAAGGTTTTATGTTCAACACTTATTACCTTGGGCTGTTCATCCGTGTTGGGATGGGCAGACTAGGTAGCAGGTGACAGGTGCTGTTCTTAGTGACCAACGCTTTTGACGACGAAGACGAGCTGGAGGCTTTTGCATATTGTATTTTTTCTATATGTACTGGATGTTCCGCTGCTTGTATATTCTCTGAGTGATATGTAGTGAGGCTTGCTGTATTGACTTTTCAGATCGTTGTATCAAACTATTATGAGTTTATTTGATGAGATTCTGCTCTATGGAGCTTCACTATATATACTTTTCTATTGTATTTTATCCATGCGCTGTGAGTAATACGATAGAGTTTATTGTTTTGCCTTACCTTGATGATCGTCCATGGCGGCCTGACACACTTTACAGCGCACTATCTCCTTGTTTGGTGCAGGAGTCATGGGCGGTCGTCACATACAGGTTGAAATAATATAAACCTATAAATATTAAATTATTGCGGATTGAAATGATAAATATCCGTATCATTCGACCATAGGATAAAGCATTATATACGGACACCGTTGGTCTATTTTTAAATGATTCCAGGATTTTGAAAAGAAAGTACATGTGTTTTAGTAAATATTGATTTTAAAGTATTGATTTTTATATATAGTATATAGATATTTTAATTTTAATATATGTGTAAAATTTAGATTTTAAAAATATATGTTTTGGAAATTTTAAGATTATAAGTTAAGCGCTTTGGCAAAAAAAGATTATAAGTTAAGTTTTAAAATGTAAATTTTAAATTTTACTTATAACTTTATTATTTTTGAAATATATAAAGTAAGATTTAAAAATAGATTTAACAATAAATAAGATTTAATTTAATAATAGTTAATATAATAAAATATAATAGAATTGAACTGATAAATATATATGTTAAGTATTATTTAAGATTAAATTAATATTTTAAAAATCGATTTTGTAATAAATTTTAAAAAAAATTAAGGTTGGAAAGACGAATTAAAATTGATTTTTAAATTTAATTTGTTAAGAATTGGATTTAAATAAGAATTGATTTGGACTTATTGATATTGAGATTTTAAAGATATGAAATTTATAACTTGACAACTCGAGTTTGATTAAAGCTGGATGTTTAAAATTAAATGTAATTAAAGTTAAATATCTAATTATCTATTTTATTTAAATTTGTAATTTGATATTTTATTTAAATGTTATTAAAAGTGATTAAGTGAATATTTCAAATTTAAATAATTTTAAAGTTTAATTTTAGAATATAAATGAAATTTATCAAATTGAATTATTGTAAATTGTTTGAATATTAAACTTTGAAACCCATTGGATTGGAAGTGGTTTAAATTTGAAATCGATATAAATCAAATATGGTTTAATGAGAATTTGAATTGATTTGTGAAATTTGAGGAAACAATTCTAATTTGAAACTATTTTTGATATAAACTATTTTTAATATATAAAATCTTTTTAATATATAAACTACTTAAATCTATAACCTATTTTAAATATAAACTATTTTAATTTATAACTATTTCAAAATATAAAATATTTTCAATATTTAAACTACTTAAGTTGGAACTATTATGATTTGAATTTAATGGATTTAAATGCAAATATTTTGCTATGACGATTTAAACTATTTTGTGGTTATGATTTTTGAAAATGAATATGATTTCGAAAGTGATATGATTTCAAAAGTGAATACGATTTCGAAAGTGATACGATTTGAAATGTATATGATATTTTGATATGAAGAATGAACTGTTTGAAATGATTATAAAAGTGATTTTATAAAATGACTACGGTGTGAAATAAGCGTTTGGTTGTTAAAGAGACCGGGATCGGATATTGTCATACTTTCTGCCAATACCGAAAATCACTTTAACAACCGTATACATGGTGGAGATTCTAGAACGAAGTAGGATGATTTGGCGAATGATTCTACACGAGGTATTAACGCAGCCCTGACTCCTGCGAGTCAGCTTGATGTGGCTAAAAGGGGAGCTATACCGAGCCAAGTGAGGTCGCATCTCCAATCGAGCATGCTTCTTCGATACCATTCTATTACTTTATGATTTGATTGGGTGCACCTTTGATTTAGGAGCGTGTCTCGAGGTGAGCAGTAGTAGTCGCTATGCGTTACCATTAGTCCGGGAGTGCAAACGATAAAATCCTACCCTGGCATTGCTTTGCATGCCTTATCACATGCCTTACTACGCCTACTATGATTTTGGTTTGCAGCGTACCTATGGATTGCCCGTTGATAGCTCTCCAATTTACGGAGGAATTACGATACTATATTGACTACGGGAATATATAAAAATGTATTAAGAAGGATATGGGTAACACCTTAATGTTATTTTAATACTTTACTTTACTGTAGACATAATATATGTAGCATATTGTACTACGTATGTTAATAGTTTAATGGAATCCTTAAAGGATGGAATCCCAAACATCCTTTAAGTTATTTTGTATTTCAGTTGACATTTCACCCGAGTTGAATTTACTGGCATAAGAATGTTAATCCTGACTCGAGTGTTTTATGTTTTGCTTTATGCTCGAGTCAGGCAGAGTGTCACAACTTTTGAGTCCCATCTTTGGAGCTTGGAGCTTTGCTTGAAGATCTGTCTTATATCTATTCAAATTTCAGTTGTTTTCGATTGTTACGTCCAGACTTGTCATTGCTTATCTATTAGAGATTCATTTGTATTTGGGATATCTGTTGTATCTTGTTTTGACTTTGATGTTTATTATAATAGCTTTATGAACTACTATTTATCTATTCCGCTGCTTATTATTGTATTAGTTTGTATCTGTGATTTTGCGATTGATTTATTTACTATATATGCTGAGTTTTGCCAAATATAAATTAACAATCTGTTGTTTTGAGCAATTCAAGTCTGGCATGTGTGGATTATTGTCGATTTGAGCTGTTCGAAATGACAAGTCATTACAAATTGGACCGATACCGATCAAAATTTATGGTAAGTGGTGGCTCCATCCTTTTGCATTGTGACTCTATGCCTCAACCAAGCTCACCCAAAAGGCATGGCAACATTCCAAGCATCCGAGTTCAATAAGTGAAGATTCATCTGATTCAGAATACAGTTCAATCTAACCCATAGGTGAATATCATCAAAATAAACCAACAAGCTATGAAATTGCATAATGGGTATCACTATGAAGTAAGAAGCTTGACCAAACAAACCGGAGCCAAAAATTGGCTAAGGATTTGGATTTATACCGATCCAATTGGGTCAGATCGGTACCGATCCTAAAATATGGCCAATTTTGGCTCCAAACTTTCTAAGCTCTACATGACGACTATAAGCATCCGATAAAGTGATCCTCGGCCAAAGAGCATTGCAACCCCTACATATAGCATCTCATTTGCAATAGAAAAGGGATTTGCTATAGTCTCTGTTGAAATTCTTCCATTGTTTCTTCACTCTTCTTCTCCCTCACAACGGCCATTAATGGGCAACTGAGATCCTTTTGGTTGTCTCGAACATTGGTGGCTTGATCTAACTTAGGAAAGAATAATCATATTGTAATCCAAACTCCTTTGTAACTATAGTTGATTAATAAAAGCTATAAAATAGATGTAGGCTTCGTTAACGGCAGAACCACTATAAAAATATATTGTCTCTTTACTTTTCTACGATTTACTATTGTTTTTCTATTTTATTTGCCTTGATAAACAAGGTTTATGTTTTCACACTCAATCCGGGATGTTAATCCACTTTTTAGGTTAACATTTTGGTGCTTCCACTGATAATTGAACTCAAGCTTAGATCTAGCTATCTGCTTTGGATCAGATAGATTTAGAAGTTAGATCCTCAATCTCTGCTTATAAGATTTTCCGTTAAGAATCAATGGCTCTAGGGAGAAATAGAATTTCTTCCAAAAGATCAATATGAGCTGTAATAGTTGGAAAAGAGGCCAATCCTTAGCGAGTTAAGGTTAGCAATGCCAATAATCCATTATTCAGAGAAAAATTTAGAGCCAACATGAGAGATCAGGTGTCGGGACCTTCTATCCAGCTCGAAGTCGACACTAAAGGCGAATTGAATAAGATGGTTGATGAAATAAATCAAAAGATGGAGAATAGCTCGAAAGCTCTCATGGACAAATTAAATACCCTCCTATCCTTGCAATCACTAGCGGCTCTAAGAACCACGCCAGATCTTGCGGCTGCCATGGAGCAGGAAAACTCTTCGGTTTTTGGCCTAAACAGAAGAAAAAAAAGCAGAAGCAAACCAGAGAGCAGTGGGTGGAGCTGCTGTAATTACTATAGAAGGAAACAGAAGCACTGTACCAACTACAAAGCAGCCGGCCATGAACTTGAATCTAAGGGCGAAAACCCCACGAGAAGATATAGTAGTGGATCTCTCCGACTCTGAAGATGGTGAGCAACTTGACAACGATGGGTTGGAAGAAAAAATTAATGCACTTAATACCAACAGGGAGGTCTAAACTTCCCCTACCTAACCAACCGCAAGCCAACAGAACTTCGGGGGAGTGGCTTTTCCTAAGACAGAAGAGCCTAGGCTTCAATCTACTAACCAAGATCGTTTGCAAGATCAAACACTTAGTGTTGTCACTAACAACCAACCCATGGACTACCAGACATCAGAGTCATATATCGCATATATAATCAAGTGCTTGATGGACGAAAGTAAGTATAGAAGAGACGCCAAATGAGGATCTGATCTAAGTCGGACTCCCTTCACTGATGACATTCTGAATGAAAAGTACCTTAAAAAGTTCACTATGCCGATTATTCCATCTTACGATGGAACTAAGGACCCGAAACCTTACTTGTACAAGTATAGTTGGTACATGCACAGAGCGAATGCTTCAAATGCTGTTTGATGTAGATGTTTTCCAATCTTTCTTGAGGGAATTACTTCCATGTGGTTCACCAAGCTCCCACCAAAATCCATCTCCATTTTCAATGAACTAGCAACAAAATTCTTTGATCAGTTTAGGCTTCATACGACACAACCAAAAGATGTGATGTTCTTATCTGGCTTATTCCTGGGACAAATTGAATCTTTGAAATTTTTCATGAGTTGGTTCAACACCACGGTGATAAAAGTAAGCAACCCAAACAGAGATATGGTTTTCATGGTCCTGGTCTATGCTAACCATCCCGACATTGAATTCGAAAAATGGATCAAAATGAAACAACTTACCTCCAGGAAGGACTTTAACCAAAAGGCAAGCCAGTACTTGAGATTGGAATAGACAGAGGAGATAGAAGGAAAGCTTGCTAACATACAACCAACCAACATTGGCCAGAATGGTATGGCAGCTAACTAAGACGTGGATACCTCCTGAAATGCTGTAGAAAACGCAGGAAAGGATGGGAACCAGAAAAGAAGAACCAAAATTCCAACAAGCGAAACAGACGTAATAAGTGACTTAAAGGATTTAGGCCCGAAGACTACACCCCGCTCAGTGATACTTCAGAAATCGTCTACCTTGCGACACAAGGGACGAAGGAGTACAAGATCCCACCTAAAAAGGAAGCAAGCAAATAGCAAAAGCATTCCAAAAATGCTATTGCTTCTATAAAACACAAGGTCATAACATGAATGAGTGCCATCACCTGAAAGACCCGATTAAAGAGCTGATTTAAGAAACAAGCTTCAGCAGTATGTGAGAAAGCGACATAATCCTGACTTGCCTGCAGCACCCTAAGGTCCTAGAGGCCGAGGGAGCCAACTTGGAACCAGCAAAGAGGGATCCAGATCCACCGATCAGAGACTCATCATCGAAACGATATATGGAGGATCTCATCCCGTGCAGAAGTGTTGGGGAGAAGTGGAGCGATATGTAAGCTCATTAAAACATGCTCCAAAAGATTCATGCTTCACGGTCGAAGATGGAGCTCCCGCTAAGCAACAGAGAACCCTGAACGACGACATAGTATTTCGAAATCGAGACATTGTAGGAATAATGGCTCCAACCCTCGACCCCATGGTCGTGATATTAGGAATCAGACTAGCCATGGTCTGCGAAGTATTGGTGGACAATGGCAGGTCTGTGAATATCCTGTTCAAACAACGTTTGATCAAATGAAGATTAGTATGAAGGACATATCCGCTTGCCGAAAGAAGATTCAGGGATTCATCAGTGAACCTAAGAAACTTGTCGGAACAATTGATTTACCCGTTGAACTTGGTAAAGGCGACCGAAGGGTCATCCTCATCCAGACCTTTATGATTGTACATGAAATCTCTGCCTGCAATGCTTTCTTAGGTCGTCCCACTTTAGCAATTTAAAGATTGCTTTAGCTCAGTGGTGTCTAACCATGAAATTTCTGATAGGGAATGGAGTTGGGGTGGTCAAAGAAGACCAAAGTGCCACTAGAGAATGCTACATCATAGAACTATGTGAGTCTAGAAGAAAAAAGGGAAGAATGTGGGGAGAACTCTCCATATTCACGAATCTATTGAATAGCAACTATAGATCCACCCTTGGCTTAGGGATTATAGCCAATTCGACAAGGCTTTGGACCCTAGAAAGAAGAGTTTAGGGGAGGATCAGGCGGCACCAGCAGAATTTATGGTGCCTATCCCAATCGATATGGATGACCCAACTCGGTTCCTGAAAATTTGTTACGTCTTGGAAACAAGATACGGCAGGAACTAATCAAATTTCTTCGTGCCAACTTGGTCGTATTCGCTTGAATGAATTCCAATATGTGCGGGGTGTCGCCATAGATTGCATGCCACACACTTAATATTGATCCCAAGTATACGTCAATGAAGAAGAAGAGGTGTGACCTAAGACCCAAACGGTCCAAAGTGCAAAGAGAAGAAGTGGATAAGCTGATGACGAATGGCTTTATCCACGATGCAACCTATCTCGAATGGGTATCCAATCCGGTCTTGGTCAAGAAATCCAATGGAAAATAGTGAACTTGTATCGACTACTCAGATATAAACAAAGCTTGCCGAAAAGACAACTTTTCTCCTCCGGAATCGACCAGCTTGTGGACGAGAAAGCTGGACATAAATTGCTATTATTTATGGACGCTTACTCGGGATATAACCAGATCATGATGCATGAACCTGACTAGGAAAACACCAGCTTCATCACTGATATTGGATTATATTGCTACAAAGTGATACCATTCGGCTTAAAGAATGCTATGGCAACCTACCAGCGACTAGTAAATGTTATGTTCAAGCATCAGATTTGGAAGACAATGGAAGTCTATATAGATGATGTGTTGGTTAAATAATGCATAGCCACAAATCACTTGGACAACCTCATCGAAATGTTTGAAATACTCCATAAATACAGAATGAAACTCAATCCACTTAAATATCACATCGAGGCAGTCTTTGGAAATTTCTTGGGATTCATTGTCAACGCCAGAGGGATCGAAGCAAATCCCAAACAAATTACCACTTTATGAAAAGTTGAGGTCCCGTGGAACAAGAAAGGGTTATAAAGCTTGAATGAAAAAGTTATAGCACTAAGCCGGTTCATCTCAAAGGCAATCGGCAAATGTATACTGTTCTTTGATACGCTAAAGAAGGGAAAAAAGGACTTCGAATGGAATCAGGCTTGTTAGACTGCCTTCGAAGAAGCGCTATGGCATATGGAGACTCCGCCAATCCTATCCAAGTAGGTAAATGGAGAAGGCTTGTCTATCTACTTAGCAGTCTCTCCCATGCACTGAATGCTGCACTTGTACAAGAAAAAGCTAAGTTCCAGCGACTCATATATTACATCGGTAAATGATTCATTAGAGCCAAGAAGAAAAATACGAAATTGGAAAAACCATCATATTGCCTCTTAATTGCATCTAGAATGCTATGACCATACTTCCAGGCACATCTGATCAAAGTACTAACAGATCAACCCTTGAACCAGGTGTTGTACTGCCCCAAGACCTCTTGATGGCTTATCAAATGGAACATCAAGTTAAGTCAATATGAAATCACTTACCATCTTCGAACGGCGATCAATAGGCAAGTGTTGGCAGACTTCATTGCTGAGTTTACAACACGAGATAACGAAGAGGAAATTACCCCAAAAGTGGAGACACACTGGAAGTTGCTCGTCGATGGTGCATCTAACAACTTCTGCTCAAGGGCAGAAGTCATGCTTAAAACTCCCAAAGGACGATCCATTTGCTATGCCTTACACTTGGAATTCCCTCCAACAAACAATGAAGCAAAGTAAGAAGCATTGAAGCTAGCTAAAAGTTGTGAAGGAACTTGGGATAAAGTCCATACACGTCTATAGCGAATCTCATCTAGTCGTCTATCAAGTGAGAGGCGAATATCAAGCCTAAAGAGAGAACCTCGCCCCATATCTATCTAAAGTGCAAGAATTGCTGAACGACATCAAACATTACACCATAACTCATATCCCAAGGGAACAAAACATGAAAGTAGATTATCTAACTAAATTGGCCAGTTACGGAGAAGCTTAGTCATTGGGACTGGTCCTAGTTGAAATTCTAACAGCTCTATGCATAGGCGAGATGTATCAACTAGATTTTTGAAATAATCAAAGAATCAAAAGCATTGATGACACCAACTAAGGAATACTTGCTTAGAATATCACTCCTCATAGACATGAATCAACGAAAAAAGCTCCTTCGAAAGGCACCACGGTTCGTAGTACAGGATGGGATAATCCAGCAAAGGGGATGCTCTAGCCCCTTGCTCAGTGTGCGACCATTAGCAAAGCTCAAGGAATCCTCAGGGGAGTTCATGAAGGTGACCATGGAGATCACACCGGGCGGCATACCCTTACAAAGAAAGTCTTTCGATATGGGTATTTTTCGCCAACGGTAAACCATGATGTAGTATATTATGCCAGACAGTGCGACCAATGCCAAAGATTTGACAAGATTAAAAGAACTCCTTCAATAGAATTAACACAGATGGTCAACCCATGGCCATTCGTAGTCCGAGGAATCGATTTATATTGGTGTATTGCCTATAGCCAAAGGAGGAGCTAAATACGTTATCATTGTTGTTGACTACTTCACTAAATGGGTCGAAGCTAAACCGCTGGCCACTATTACCATAAATAAAGTTATTGACTTTGTCACAAAAACATTATTTGCAGATTTAGAGTGCCACAAAGAATCATCATGGATAACGAGGTTCAATTCGAAAGCATTAAGTTGAAAGACTTCTCCAAACACTTTCGAATCAAGAAAAGATTTTCCACTATTGCACATCTACAGGAAAACAGGCAAGTGGAGGCAGCGAACAAGATAATCAAGTCCACCATCAAAAAGCGGCTAACTGAAGCTAAAGGAAATTGGGTTGATGAATTTCTACACGCACCATGGGCTTATAGGACAATGCACAAATTTGCTACCGGACAACACTCTGTTCGCCCTAGCATATGGTTCAAAAGCAATGATCTCAGTTGAGCTAGAAGTTCCTTCTCATCGAAGGCTAAATTTCAATCAAAGGTAGAACGAGCAGCTTCTGCTCGAGTCGCTCGATATGGTCAATGAGAAGAGGGAAGAAGCTGAACTAAGGACTGTTGCTCACCAGAAAAGGGTCACATGATTCTTCAAATCCGAACCGGGAACATTCAGGCCAAACTGGGAAGGGCCCTATGTAATCGACCGTAAGTTAGGGGATGACACGTTCAAGTTAACAACCGTTGATGGAACCCAAATTCCCCATGCATGGAACAATGAATCATTGTATCGTTACTTTATCTAAGACTATCTTACGTATTTCCTATTTCCCCTAAACAAGCCATCTCAAAGCACCGAAGGCATTGAAAATTGGCAGAACTTGCCCAACTTTATCAATGAAATTTGTTTGCTTTATGAACTGATAAAACTATGTCCACAAAAGTAACATGCTGAGTTGATGGGGTAAAATCAACTGTAAACCATCTAATCCTTCTTGAGATAGTGGAACTATGCTCAAGTACGTTATATCTACCCACTGAGTTGACAGAAGCAAATTGAATCAAACCATTAGATTGAGGGAACTCAATCCCTTCCTTCTAAGAATTGGTGTTGCTTCGGCAACAACGGGAAGGCCCAAATCAAAGCCGCGCATTTCGTAAGCCATGCACCGCCTCTTGGATTGTGGAATTACATCAGGCAAACACAATTACCTAAGCCGCGCATTGCTTCTTAGTTCGTAAAATTGCAACCATGCAAGCCTCGATCCCACTGTGCGCATTTCGCAACCCGCACACTACTGCCTGGATCGGCAAAATTGCATCTAAAGATGAGGAAATATCATATTGCATTAAATCACATACCTCCCCAAATCCAAGAAAATAACACCCCAAGGAGTGATACACGTGCGCGATAGCCTGAATGTCAGCATCGCGACAAAATCACTTAATAAGTAATCAAGTAATTAGTGTTGCTCCAGCATCATCAAACACTCGAGTACGTAAATTACTTAAGTACATAAATCAATTGTGTGAGTAAATCACTCATCGTGAGACCACTAAAAAGCTTCACGGATGTCTCAAGCCAAAAGTTCCCAAAGATAGGAGTTGCAGTATAGACATGACTAGGGGCATCCGAAAGGATACCAAGGGCACCCGGTCTCATATTAAGTGTTCGGAGAAAATAGTCCCGTGAACTAGGGGGCACACACAGCAACACTCAGTCAAAGTAGCAAATATTTCACAGTTATGTCACTCCAAACAAATAATTTTGGCAATAGTTATGGGACTAAATAAAACAGTGATGAATAAAAAAAGAAAATGGAATAAAAAGGCAACAGTGCATGGAATATAGATAAGTAGACTAGTGAAGTTACAATCAAAATTTCAACAGTTTTATTGCTTATAATGTTTTTCATATACAACAACAAACAGCGGGGGCTTTGACTGCAAAATATCGGCTAAGAATAGGAAAATACAAACATTACTGTTGCAACAACAAGAAGAAGTGCTAAGTGCGGAATTTGCACTTGTACAAAAAAGCAACCAAAAAAGAAAAAGCTCTGCTTCACGAGTACACGGACAAATCATGACTTCTTATCATCGCTTCCCCTATCTCCTTTCCCGCCTCTGATTGGCAACTTCTCAGGCTTCGCCCCTCCTAGGGCGATCTCGCTCTCTGAAACATGTCCACTGGCTGACCCTCCTTTGCCTTTGTGCTTGTGGGATCCATGAAAACTCTTTGAAGACCTTTTTTGCTCTTCAACTTTCTCCTTCTTCACCGCTGTCATTTGCTGCTCGGTCATCACTTGCACGACCTCTACTTTATCTAGTTAGCTAGCTTGATATGCCTGCTCCTACATGTCAGCAGCCACCAATCCTTCCTCTTGTGATGTAGAGGGGTCATCCAAACCATTCAGCACTGCAATTTGCTCGGAGTGTGAATCGGGCTACAAGCCAGATGCGGGGACAATGGTTGTGTAGTCAGAATGACGGTAGATCCATCATCATGACGAGGGGTAACTCAGTAGGAAGAGAGACGAGGGGTAACTCGGTAGGAAGAGAGGGTTGATCTATAATATCAAAATAAATGGCAGTTATCTCGACAATTTCATCAGGCGTAAAATGGATGTCTTCAAGCGCATGAGAGATAATAAAATTACCTGCTACGGGTTTTTCTCATGCGCCACAACTTTGAAGTCTTCGTAGTTTCCCTCCTTTGATGGCTGCATAATCAGGGGAGAAGTAGAAACGATCCCCTCATCAGCACGAAGATGGCTTACAGGGCCTGAAGGAAAATGCTCAGCTACAGCCTTAGCAGCGGCTGCGACATCAATAGCTTCTTGTTCCCTCTCTAGTCTCAAGATTTCATGGCCCTCCACTAAATCTTGGTGGGATTCTTCATTAAGATATGCCTGATCCAACTCCTCTTCGGTATAACCGCCACCCATGCCTTGAAATCGGGCTAGAACCTCTTCCCAGACTATAACAAGCGTATGAGGGAACAACTTGCCTAAGTAACTGAGGCTCCCCTGATGCTGCACAAAGTTAACATAGAAGCCTAAAATGGTAGCATCCAAGCCTTCCATCTTCTTTGCGAAGGTACCTTGAAGCTTTAAAAAGCCAGCTTTCGTTCTAGCCTTCTCTATCGCCAGCTGTTTTTTCTCAACATCCAAAGTTGAAACTTGTTCACAAAGAGAGGCAATTTCTTGTGCCTATTCGGCAATGGTTTTCTTCTACATCTCAACCATTATCTTGCTTATCCTCAACTTTTCTTTTAATGCCGCCTCAAAATTGAAACTTCTTTATTTCATCTCTGAATATGAGTACGGCTTGGCCGGTGTATTCTTTGAGCCCCTTTAGCAAAGAAGCACTTTTTCTCTCTCTCTCTCTCTTGAATGCATCATCCTCTCTTTCTTCAGCCTCCCAATTTCTGTATGACGATTTGTAAGCTGCTTCTCGTACTCATCCTTTTTGGACTCGAGCATGAAAATTTCTTGGTAGTCGTTTCGATTAACAGTGGAATGCTGCATTCATAAATTTTACCACTCCTCGGCTTGCTCTAAACTGCTTTGAATCGCTTAAAGATGGGGTGAATAAGATTCAACACGAACTGACTTCAGATTGGGATTATAAAAAAAGCCCCCTTAAGAACAAATTAGTGAATGCAGCTTGCAGATGTGGAGGACCAGTAGGGAGAACTTAAGGCGCATACTTGGAAACTGGGAGAGAGGCAGTCATAACAATATGAGTAGAGGAGGTCACGACTCCAGAAGCAAGAATGTTTATCCTAGTGGAAGCAGGAGGCGGTGAAGCGGGTTCTCTCTCTTGGTCTCTTTCCAGTCTCTTTGACGGGTCTCCCCGCTCATTCGGTTTCTTCCACTTCTCATAGACACTCCCTTTATCACGCCTTGATCTTTCTCGACACGACGATGCTCTTTCGCCTCCCTATCCTTCCTCCTTTCCTCTCCTCGTCAATTTCTCAGAGGGCATAGTACCCGGAAGAGTGTCTCTGTGAACGTTGAGACTCCAAAACTGGGTCAAGATCTCTCTAAAAACCACGAGACATGATTCCTATGGCAAGTGATAAAATGGCTTTTGGAAATAGGCAGTTGATGTGCTTAAACATCATAGGGGATAATAATAATATAAAATGTGTGATCCTAGTGAAGTGTGTGCTGCAGTTTAACGACCCCAGCGGATTATACCAACTAGACTGATCGCTAACTAATGTCAGGACATTGATTCCCATAGGGATGATCTTAGTAAGCTAGGAAGGAAGCCTTTCCAAAGTGAAGTCATCCATCAAGTTAACCATATTCACAAAAATGTTGCTTCTTTCTCCCAAGTCAATATCGACACGTTCTAACAAAGAGCTAGATATAGATTCATTATTGGGAGAAGCTCCTTCAATGGGCTTTTCCAAAGGAGGTGAGGGAGCATGTCCAGGGCTCAACTTCGAGGCCTTGTCGCCTAAGTTGACGTCACCCTCATCAGTGTCCCAATCTATTTCTTTCTCATTTAGAGGTTGCTCCATATTAATTCTCCATCCTCCTTCCCTTCAATCAATGGAGTCTTGCCCTTTTGTTGAATAAACTCTTCTTCTTTCTCTTCTGGGATTGATGACATTTTGAGTGGACTGTCAACCCTGACTTAGATTTGGATCTCCTCAAGGGTCTTCTCTGGCTCATCAGATGGGTCACTTTCTTCTTCTTCTTCCTCATCCTCATCTTCACCAGAGTCATAGGAAGAAGGAACAGAATGGGCCCGGGCTCTAAAGTAAGAAGGAGCACTGGCGAAACCAATGGACCTTCCAGGGTTTAAGAGCCCACATTGGCGAAGATTTTAATCTGTGAGAAAGAACCTAATTATGTGCTCCTGAGCATCGACCACTTTCAGGGCACTAAGAACAGTGCCGAGTGTCGGATCCTTATTAATCTTTGAAAGAACCGCAAGGAATATACGATCGTTTAGAAGATTTGAAGAAATTAAAGGAAATTCCAAGCATGGTGATAGAGACTTGCCAACTGTGGTCCATAAATGAATGAATCCCTCTGGACATTTAGTGAAAAAGGACTGATGCTTGAATGATGGAACTTTGCTGGGAAGATCCAGTATAAGTTTCCGGCTACATTGCGCCTCGATATAAACAAGTGATGGTTTAGCCTCTCTCTTTTTGAATAATAGAAGATACTGCAACTCAACAAAACTCAAGGCATGATTAAGTGACTGCAAGAACAGAACATATAAGCATGTCAGCATGGCATATCCATTTAACCCTATCTGAAGTGTTGTAACGACTTAGAATTTTGGATATTTGAAATTGAAATATTTAATCAATTTTAAATATTTAAAAGTTAAGTTTTAACTTGAATTTCAAATGTAGTTATTTAATTGATAATTTAAATTATTTTATTTAATTGGTGATCGGGTAAAATATTGATTCTTGGTTTTTAAGCTTGTGAAAAATATTTCAAAGGCTTATAAAATTTATATTGATAATACTTAAGATAATAGAAGTTTTAAATTTGATTTTAAAAGTGATTTGTCTCGTTTTAAAAATATATCGTTTAAATTGATAGTTAAAAATAGCCTTCCGGGGCACATTCTCGGATTATGACAAAACTACTTCCATTTAATCCATAGTAATGTATTATTATCGAAATTTTAATTTTGTGGCGGCGCACGCATGTTAGTTCATGACCATATAGGTCCTCCCCCTTTCACAAAATTACCTGACCCTAGGGGCCAAAACGATCAAACAGACAAGTTAGGAATTAACCGAAAGGATAAACGCACGTATCCCATACTGCGCGTTTTACCCAATCGTTTAACTCTCCTTCTCATTCGCTCGACAGTACAAAAATATGTAATTTTTATAGAAAATAATTTACCTTGAAAATAAGCTTTAAAAACCGATTTCGAAAGCCATTTGGAAACCAATTTTTATGAAACAAAATTGTTATTGTAAGAAAAATAAAATCATGGCCACCTTCAACTAAAACAAAAATTTCTCCCAAATTGCTGCTAATTCAAGAAGAAAATCATCAAAATAATATTTTCAAACAATATTTCATGTCTTTTATTTAAATAAAAACAACAACTGCAAAAGAATAAATTATACAAGCAAATGAATTATAAAGTACGGAATTATAATTAATATGATTTACAATTGTGAAATAATCTTATATGTAAGAAATGAAACTACATGAGTATATTTATAAACATTAGTTGTAAATAAAAATGGATTTATACTAAGAATTGGAGAATTTTAATACCTTTGATTTTGAAAGTTATTTTTCAAAGTTTAAAGAGGTTATATTATTATAAATCTATATAAGATAAGTAGATTTAGAATGAATCTTATGTAAGCAAAGTAAAATAGTAAAATTATATAAGTAAAGATTTATGAATGTGATTTATAAATAATAAAAGGGATTTTAAAAGAATATAAATTACTAAATTCACTACCGTTGCTGGAAAATAATAAGGGTGATGACCACAACATCATCAGTATCGTTTTCAAGTTTCTGAGTGATGGATTTGCTACCAATAGTAAGTTGATAATTTAAGTTTTGTTGTGATAAATAAATTTGAATTTAAAATCCAAGTTTGAAATTGAGATATACAAGAGAAATAAGTTTTGAACCTATAATTGAAATTAGTATAAATAAGAAAAAGAAATTTTAAAAATTTAAGGGTTAAATTGGGATATGAAATTAAAATTTAACGTAAGTAAGGTTAAGTTGAATTTAGTTAGTAAGTGAATTATATAAGTAGAAACTTAACTAAAGAGAAGTTAAATAAATTGAAATGGATTTGAGCTAGATTAGATAAGTTATTGAAATGGGAATTAAACTTAAGAGATAAGTGATCATATAATATGAATTTGGATGTTTAAATAACTAAGTTGTATAACTTATACATTTAATAATAACAAGTTAGAAACAAGAGTTTTTGAACTTGTAATTAGAAAATTCTAAAATTGGAATATGAAATTAGAATTTAACTTCGATAAAGTTAAATAAATTGGAGTAGTGAATTAACATTATGTGAATTGATGAATTAAATAAAAGTGAATATAAATCTAAATTGTAAAGTGATTATATAACCATGAATTGAAATTATAAAATGAGAATGAAAGCAAACATAAATAAATATTCATGGAAGATGAAGTGAATAAGTATAACTTGTAAATTTTGTAAAAATAAGTTGGAAACAAAAATTAGATTTTTTAATTTTGAAATGTTAAGAAATCAAATCAGAATTGGATTTATAAGTTGAAATTTAAATTAAGTGAAACAAAATGATGTCTAAAAAGGGAACATAACTTAAGTGATGTTGAATGAAGTTGAATTTGATATCAAAATGAATTAATAAAATGAATTAATGCAATGAAGTAATTAAATGAATATGAACTTGAGTTATATAATGAAATTCAACTTTAATTGTAAAAGGCAAATTAGTGAATAAACATGGATTGGAAAAGTTGTTGTTAAGAATTGAATAAAACTTAAGTTAGAAGTGATGAAAATAAGCATTGGAAGTGTTGTATAAAAATGTGAATATAATGAATACTAGAATTCAATATAAATTAGATTTTAAACCAATTGAAATTAAACATGTTAGACCAAATTGAATGTAAACGAAGTAAATATGAATGGTTGAGTGTAAATTAAATAAATTTGGTTATGTTGGACATGCATTAGTTGTTAGATGGATGTTGGTTTATTAAATAGAAATTCATTATGTGTTAATGAAATTGAATTAATGAAATTGAAAACTAAATAATTGAATTCAAATCGGAAGTAAGTGAATCTAAATAGAATCGAATTTGATTTAATTTGGAAGTGAGCTAACTTGAATGTAAATTAGTGATTGTAAACTAATTGGATATGAATAAACGAGTCTTAGAAAGAATCCAATGTTAATGAATCAAATGTGATTAAATAGGAAACCAATTCAATGAATATTAATGAGAAATGAATGTATGTTGATCTGGTTACGGACTTATATGATAGATATTATTAGTTGGATGATAGTTGTTTGGTGGTTGAATTTGTAGCTTTAGATTGCAATGTCTATATTAGCATATATAGTTATTATATTGGTATATGTTGTATATTGATATTACTTTCCAAATATACATGTACTTATTGTTTATTGAGTGTTTAGTAGGTGCAGATGGTGTATGCTTCGCATTTGAAGCTTGCATTCATGCTATATTAGCCGTATATGCTCGCTAATAATATATAAGGTATATATCTCGGATTACATATCGTACTTTTATAATTTTTTCCTACGGGATGCCTCATCCTCGAAGATGAGATGTATATTTGTGATATTATATATGCTATGATTTTTTCGGATCGAACCGCGCAAAGGAGGCTATGACGAATTTTATTGAAAACTTATGGCATTATAATTTTTTTAGGGAAAACTGGAAAATTTTGTGTAACTAAAATTTAAATTTTTAGTGATAATTTGGAATGATATTAGTTGATTTATGGAATGGTATTAATAAATAGCTAAGTATGGATTTGAAAACTAAGAAAAGATTTTATAAGAAGTATAACTATTGGATTTCGAAAAAAGTTAAAAGGTTTAAGTAATGTTGGTAATCGTTTGAACGAACTGTTTTGAAAAGTTAATGGATTAGGTGGTGTTTTCTTACTTGGTAATTTCGAGAACGAAATACTTTTAAGCAGGGGAGAGTGTAACGACCTAGAATTTCGGTCATTCGGGATATTTAATTGATTTTAAATATTCATAAGTTAATTTTATGAGTTGAATAACTTATATTTCAAATATTATAATTTATTTGGATAATTAAATTGTTAATTTAATATTAGAAATTGCAGAAACAATTTGATTTTGAATTTAATGTGAACGAAAATGATTTATAATGTTGTTTTAAATTTTATTTGGATTTGAATGGAGTTAGGGAACTTTTTAAATTGATTTAAATGTTAATTTATATAAATTGGAAATTTATCCATTTAATTAACACGTAAAAATAGTCATTTTTGACACTATCTTGGATTTCGACGAAACCAGTTTCATTGGATCCGTTATAGTGAGTTATTATAGGATTTCAAATTTCGTGTCAATCGGATTTAAGATTTGGTCGTGTGAAGCTGAAACGCGTAGAATTTATATAAGTAAATTTAATTAAAATAATTCGATTCGAAAACCTATCTTCCGTATGTGATGGAAGTGGCTTCCGGTATATACTCCATTGTGTTTGAAATAGAGGTAAAACAATATAAATGCCTGGCAGCATGCTTCGTTTGGAGTTCAAAATTATTTCGGGTGAATAGTGCGCGAATAATTTTCTATATAAGGACCTCATTATCACTAAATTTGCCAAAACCCTAGTTTTCTAGGTCTAATCGCCATTTGAAATCAATGGCCTAGAGAGCTCGATTCTTTCTCCCTCATTTTCTCCTAATCCGTCGACCTATAGGCTTCGCCATCAACTAAAAAGTTATAGACCTATGTGAGATCTTCGCATCCATATGGTTGTGATCGTCATCGGTGCTACGTAGTGGCCTAGATCTGGCCATGAAGTCGTGCTTTCATATGCGATTTCCAATGGGATGGCATGATTGAGCTTTCAGGGGTCAAGGGCGGTGGTAGAGCGCGGCTAGGGCTTCGAAATGGTGGTCCCTGATCGTGTTATCGTGGTCGAATGTAGGTGTGGCCATCATGGGAACGTCCGTGGTGTTTAGGTTTCTTGTATTCGAATTTTACTTGGAGCCGTGAACGATGAAGAAGGAGATACAGGGCCAGGATTCTCAGATCAAAGATAAAAGGCCTAGATTGGAAGATTAAATAAAATAAAAAAAGTTATAAATTTATTTGTTTTAAAATTCGTATAACCTTATAAATAGTGTATCTTTGTTATACGAGGTCCATTTTGCACGAAACAAGCGGCGTTGGGATCGTATTGACGAGCAATATATTTTAGAGCTGGATTGGATTGATTTGTAGCTGCTAGGAAGTTTGGATAAAATTAAACGTCTGTTTAATTTTATTCAAAATAAAACGTTGCAATGACTATTGGAATCAAAGTGAGTACAACTCACTCTTTCTGACTCACTTATGTTTTATATAAGTGAGAATACATTTATTTTGTGATGTTTGATGATTGTTTGAGTGTTATGCTATAGTAGTTAGTAGTTGGATATATTCCTGCATATTGGAGCAGATGAGACTCTATACGTTCCCGCGTATGAGCAGACGACCATTTGTACGTGCGTCTTCCTTGAAGCAGACATCGTACATATATTCTCATATGCTATTTGTTGTAGGTTATAGGTTGGAGGGATCCAACTGGATTCCTCACCATCGTTGTTTATTTTGTTTATAGATATGTGTACATATACTTAACGTGTGATATTTGATGTGGGGGGAAAGGTTGGGGGAATCCAACAGGATTCCTCGCTATTGTTTGAATTGTCATAGACATATCGTTATATATATATATGTGTGTGTGTGTGGGTGTATGTGTGTGTGTTAATGATGTTTGATGTGATGGATGCCATATTTTTTGAATTAATTGTTTATCCCTTGTTTAGTGCTTCAGCACTATTGGGCCATATTTTCAGTATTTTGAAAGGCTATAAAAGTGATTTTGGTTTAAAAGTGATTTTTAATGATTTCGAAATATTTGTGCTTATAATTATTTGTGAATTATGAAAAGGAGTTTATTTTAAACTAAGATGGAATGTATGGTTTTTATTTGTTTTAAATTTGCGGTTTTTATGTAATATTTGTAAATTGGATTTTTAAATAAATTTTATATTAAGGATTTTTAAAAGTAACATTTTTATAAATTAAGTATTTGGTATTTGTTAATACAGTTTTATAAATTATGAAATCTAGATTAATAAAATTTGAATATATGAACATCTTGTGATTAGAATCGCATAGTTTGACTATAGGATGTTTCATAAAAATAAATGATAAGTGGGAGATTAGTTGAAATCTAATATTAAATTTAGGTAAGATAATTAAATGCCTATTTATAAATATTTATCAAGGAATGATAATTTTTATTTATTATCATCGATTGATTGGATTTATTGGATATTAAACTTGAAGTTCAAATTCCCCGTGAATTCATTTTCACAATTTGACTATGAGGTATTTGAAAATAATAATTGTGTAAGGTTGAGAATTTAGTTATGAGCAATGTTTATAAATTCATGATTTTGGACAGTGAATAATTCTTGCAATTGAATTTTTATAAAGAGATTACATTCACGATTTTGGACAGTGGATAATCCTCTAAAATAAATCCGTAGTAGCAATATATCTTAATGAAGTTTAAATGATTTGTGAATACGCTTATCCCGTTGAGACAAGTATATGAAAATGTTTTCCAATTATTGAATATTTGTGAAGTTTATGAGTATGTATCTTTTTATAGATATTTTGGAATGTATATATATTTGAAAAGTGATTTAGTTTATAAGAATTATAAAAGGGCCTAATAATTGCTTTAGTACTAGATTATGCCTATTGGAAAAGTTTCGGTTCCTTGACTTGACGTGGAAACTGATTAGTCATGCATAGCATGCGGCATAGGCAACTTCTCTTAGCTTCACACCCTTTCCCGAGACATATGAGCTCAGGAAATCATATTTTCTAGAAATCAGTCATGTGACGTGGAATGACAATGTAGCATTCAGAAATGTGAAATGTAATATGTGAAAGGTAATCGTAGCCTCGTGAGCCTCACACACCGGTTATGATGGGATTCTATATGGTCATATGTATGCTCGCATTTCGGATAGTAGTGATTTGGGTTATCAGATGTTCTAAGCCCTAGGTACCAGATACGTCTGGGCCTTATGGAGGGGATGCGCGAAGTTTGAGTCCTTGGATGTTATTCACAGATTGTATCCTCTTTTAGCCATTTGTGTTGTTGTATAACGACGTCTGAGTCTTAGATGTAAGCCATAGATACAGATTGACCTTTCTAGTAGTTTCCTGTCATGTTGGAAATCCAACTCCAATACATGTCTGCCATTTTGTTTTGTATAGCCTTAAATGATTAGGCCCGGAATTTAATAATGGTAATAATTTTGGATATTCATTATTAATTGTGAAATAGACACTATCATAATATAGAATGATTTAATATAAAGTGTTTTAGTAATCGTAAGGTAAAAAACCGTCCGTGCTTATGTGTGGGCGTGTCTTACAAGATACTTTTGTTTTGAAAAGAAATCTTTTTGGTAATTTAATAAATTCAGTCTAGTGTGTCTTCTAACGCTGGTTTACCAGACTGATCCGGACGTTCTTCCCTTTCAATGCTTGGGTAAGACCGAGTATATTTTCAGGTGGTGCTTTTGAGCTTCAACAGGAGAACTGGAAGTCTTCATGTCGTATACATGTATCTGTTTATTTTCCACTACATTATTATTTATATTATCAGTAATTGTAAGGACAGGTTATTATAACCATCTAGGTTGATGATTAGTGATAGATTGTTGAACTCTGATGGATGTATGTGCACGACTAATCAGTTTCCACATCAAGTCAAGGAACCGAAACTTTGCCAATAGGCATAATTTAGTACTAAAGCAATTATTAGGCCCTTTTATAATTCTTATAAACTAAATCACTTTTCAAATATATATACTTTCCAAAATATCTATAAAAGGATACATACTCACAAACTTCACAAATATTCAATAATTGGAAAACATTTTCATATACTTATCTCAACGGGATAAGCGTATTCATAAATCATTTAAACTTCATTAAGATATAAGCGTATTATGTAGTTTGTAAACATGCTTTGGCTATGATTTCTTTGTATGCGTTGCTTTGCTAATCTCATTTGTTTGCACTGAGCTACATATTCTTGGTACACAAATACATCATAAATAAATAACGATTAGCAACATATAAACAACAATGGGCTTAAGAACAGAAATGTACATATTCTGATTCAAGGCTGAACAATGATGTATTTTTTGTCAGATCTCCACAACTTTCTACTTGATTTAATTTTATGAGGTTCAGTAAAAATAAGCCTAGCTTCAAGCTTGAGGCGTCCAAAGATAACTTATCGTTTATAAAAGCATCCAAGTCAAAGTCACTTGTTTCAACCTCTCTGTTTTGATCATTCATTAAACTGCTACTTAAAGCATCAGCCTCTTCTTTGTGTATTTTTTGGTCTGACCTGCTTCCCCTCTGTGTACTAAAACTTTAGTAACATCTGATATATTGAACTACAGTATTATATGAATTGTCACCAATTGGAGAAATTTACAGTAACATCTGTTCAACATTAACATAATTTCTGTTTATTTTCCATTGTTGACTTTCTGCATATTTTCTGTTTATTTTGCAGCTAGGGATTTTGCTTAGGGAGAGAAGCATCTGAAATATCTTTAATTTGCGTCTGCACGTGGGCTACTGAGTTCAATTTGTTGCCTTCACTTATATATTAGATTCTACAATTAGCTTGGAGTTGTCATTGCTTCACTAAGAACTGCAGTCGTTATACTATGATGAAGTATATGCTTTGACGAATTCAGGAATCATTTCTTTCTTGTTGTTTAGTGTTTACATAAATAATAGATGTTGTTTACTTGTTCTTCTATGAACTGATGGTTTCACTATGAAGTTGTATTATGAACTGAAAGTTGTAAGTTTGTAATCAAGCACTTGTAGTAGTAGTATTATAAATTGGGTTTGTCATCTATTACTGGTTTTGTATTCACGTTATTTATTCCATGTACTATGTATATTTTGAAACTGCATGTAGAATGTCCGTGTACCATGAAACTGCATTTAGGAATGAATTTGAGTTGTGGTTAAAATGGTATAAGCTGGGGCTTTTTTCAATTTTTCCACGGCTCAAGGCCGTGGCAAAAGTTCAATTTGCCACGGGAAAGGGCCGTGGCAAAATATTAATTTGCGACAGCCCTGAGCCGTGGCAAAAGTTCAATTTGCCACGGGAAAGGACTGTGGCAAAATATTAATTTGCCACGGTCCTGAGCCGTGGCAAAATATTTGCCATTGCCAATTTTTCCATGGCTCAGAACCGTGGCTAAGCTATTTAGCCACGGTTCTGAGCCGTGGCAAAATCGCTTTTCTGGTGTAGTGACTTAGCATGTGGTATAGGCAACTTCTCTTAGCTTCACACCCTTTCCCGAAACATATGAGCTCAGGAAATCATATTTTCTAGAAATCAGTCATGTGACGCGGAATGACAATGTAGCATTCAGAAATGTGACATGTAATATGTGAAAGGTAATCATAGCCTCGTGAGCCTCACACACCGGTTATGATGGGATTCTATGTGGTCATATGTATGCTCGCATTTCGGATAGTAGTGATTTGGGTATTAGATGTTCTAAGCCCTAGGTACCAGATACGTCTAGGCCTTATGGAGGGGATGCGCGAAGTCTGAGTCCTTGGATGTTATTCACAGATTGTATCCCCTTTTAGCCATTTGTGTTGTTGTATAACGGCGTCTGGGTCTTAGACGTAAGCCATAGATACAGATTGACCTTTCTAGTAGTTTCCTGTCATGTTGGAAATCCAACTCCAATACATGCCTGCCATTTTGTTTTGTATAGCCTTAAATGATTACGCCCGGAATTTAATAATGGTAATAATTTTGGATATTCATTATTAATTGTGAAATAGACACTATCATAATATAGAATGATTTGATATAAAGTGTTTTGGTAATCGTAAGGTAAAAAACCGTCCGTGCTTATGTGTGGGCGTGTCTTACAAGATACTTTTGTTTTGAAAAGAATTTGTTTTTGGTAATTTAGTAAATTCAGTGGAATGTGTCTTCTAACACTGGTTTACCAGACTGATCCGGACGTTCTTCCCTTTCAATGCTTGGGTAAGACCGAGCATATTTTCAGGTGGTGCTTTTGAGCTTCAACAGGAGAACTGGAAGTCTTCATGTCGTATACATGTATCTGTTTATTTTCCGCTACATTATTGTTTATATTATCAGTAATTGTAAGGACATGTTATTATAACCATCTAGGTTGATGATTAGTGATAGATTGTTGAACTCTAATGGATGTATGTATATGATATTATGGTTTCTCTTTTATAAAGATCATTAATATGATATTATATGTTTTCCGGCTACGATATGAGATTCTGTGTTGTTCTATTTGGTTCTCTCTTCTTCTTTCTTCTCTATTCCTTTCTTTCACATGATTTTCCATCATTCTGTCCTTTTTGGATCAGGCATGTGTGGTTTATTGTCGATTCAAGGGGTACGAGATTGCGGGTCATCATATTTGTTATAAAAACTTTATAAGCATTATTTTGAGATAATTATTAAATAAGTTTTCGAAAGTAATGATATACTTTCATGGCTAAATCGGAGGCAGAGATTGCCTGCAGTTAAGTCTGGATTTCTCTGGGATAGAGACGTAATCATTGAGCTATGAATCCATGGTTAATACAACGTGTTGCTTTCCACATTTATTTTAAAAGGTTTTTCAAATATTTTTAAAGGAAATTCTTTGTGAATATACTTATTTCGGTGAGATAAGTATATAATTTTGAATAAAGGGATTTAGTTAAGGAACCCCAGAAGTTGTCGAATTCATTATAATCAAGTTAAGGAACTTACAATATAAATTATGAAGGGTTCTAAGAAAATAAAAATAAACGGAACTTTCCTTAGTGTTGGGAAGTAAGGGGTTTAGAAAATATATTTTTAAATATTTTTTCTAAGTGTTCAAATAAGAGATGGTTTGAAATATCCTAATATGGATATATAAATATTTGAGTTGCCTCAAATATTGAAAATTGGGAAGGAGTTTGAATATACATCTTATAAAGATGTTCTAAAAATAGATTTTGGAAAATTATAATACGGGTCTAATGAATGCTTATGGATGTTATATTGATAGTTTAATAACCAACTATCTAGTATTTGGCCAATTTCGTTGATCATTTCGAAGAGACAGGATCAGATTTAATTATCCAAAAACCACTTCAATCCGATTTGAGCATTATGAATGGATATAATGAAGATAATAAAGTTGGTGATTCGGTTTGTCCAAACTCAAGACAACTTGTATGGATGAATGCTATCAGTACATTGTCCTTGGAGGATAATGAGCATTCGAAGTGAAAATTCCTTAAAAACATAATCGTAGCCTCAAGCTTCATCAACTAGAATGACTGAAAATCAGGGGAGATGCACCAAGGCTAAGAGGGTCGCATCCAATCAGGGTATGTTATCACCTTTCTAGATACCCTCAGATATATTATAAATTATGGATACGGTGGTGCGTGCAAAGAGCTCTCGATAAGGGTGGAAAAACCTAGGGTGGTAACATATTCGGTTCTATCCAGGTTAGGGATAAGGCCGGTCTTGTGTTGTTGGGGATCCCAACGAGGTCCTTAGTACATTTTTCTAGACGTGTACCGATAGGTGGTACCCTATTGCCTACTCACTGTATGAAATCCATTCTCCAATAACGGCCGTACGGTTTTGATTGTGCCCAACTATGCAGAAACGTGAGATGCAAGCATTTCAGCCATTTTCTATTTACTTTCTGTAGGCACTATTATAATATCAGATGACTTTGGTATAAAGTGTTTTCGTTATCATAAGGGAAAAACCCGTCTTGTTTATGTATGACTTGGTCTTACGAGATACCTTTGTTTTTCAAAGGATTTTGATAGCTTTAATAATTCAAATTGAGTGTGTTTTCTCACGCTGGTTTTCTAGACTGACTCGAGTGTTATTTTGTTATAGTGCTTGGGTCAGACCGAATATTACAGATTCAGGTTAGGGGGTATGGAGCTCAGGAGATGAGTTGGATGATAGAGACGTATTCCACGTACTTGATTGTATTCCGCTATGTATTTTAGACCGTATATTCAGCACTAGTGAGGATAAGTTATTATAACTGTCTAGTATTGAGTTATTGATTTATTGTACTCTGATGATGTAATTTATAGACAATAGTTGTAGTTCTTTTTGTATAAAGACATGTTATTATCTACTATATATTGTTCCATTGCGATTGTGAGATTCTGTTTTGCTGTTGTTCTATATTCTTCTACCTTTTTCTTCTTTTCCTCTAACGACTTGGTATTTCCTGCACTCGATTGCTCGACATCTAAAACAGTGGACGTATTAGTGTCGAAAATCTTTTTCATTACATACTGTATATATATTTATGTTTTGAAATTGAATAGATTATGGTATCTGCTACACACTATATCGCATCTACGTGCAAGCCGCGAATGAAAGAAAACGAAATATGATCGCACACATCCACATGACATGATCACAAAACAAGAATAAAACACTCTGGTTACAAGTCCTATTAAATATTCAAAAGTGCCAATATTTGTAATAAAATACGAAAAATGGAAATTCAACTTAATTTTAGATTAAAAATTATGAAAAAATTCAATAAATTGAATAAAAAATACACCATCAAGAATCAGACAGATATTTGAAAACATAGATTTTATTATAATTATCCCAAATCAAATATGTAAAATGAATTAAATTTCCAAAAATCAAAGTGATAAAATTTCAAATCGTTACATTAGCAGTCCTACGTTATGAAGATCTTCATCTTTAAAATAATTATCTTTACCATGTCTTCACTTTCGAATGCGTATATTGGTTGGAAATGGTTTTCATAGTGATCACCCAAATTTGATCCCGGTCTTCCTGAACCAGTCATCGATAAAAAGATGTCAGGTATTTAGGTGATTATTAAACATCGTCCAATTTATAAATCTTTTCATCCAAATAAATATCTCTTTGGAGATATAAGCTTGTACCATTTCCATTTCTTTCAGTATATATGAGATTATTAAACTCTTTTATCAAAATCTTTCGGTTAATTAAAACTCCTTTTTATCTTTGGAAATCACAAATAATTTCTCTTTAATTATATAGGAAAAATATTTCCATATACTATTATTAGTATAATTCCAAACTTAATGTAGATTTCACATTTCCAAAACATATCTTTAATGGGTTAAAAACAATGTTATTTAAGACATCGTTCACTGTATACCCAAACTAGTTAGTATTGAATAAAAGGGATTCATAAATTTTAGACTAATTCCACTCAATACTAATTTCCATATTCAACATGTACTATTCGTCAAACAACGGTGAAATCAATTTTTAAATTCATAGTACGAGTTTCCTCCTCGAAATTTAATATAGAGTTTAACTAGATTTTTTTCTTTAACAACCAAAATCTTATTTTAAATCTTCTTTAACTTTTGGAAAACTCCAAATCCCTTTTCTTTTATCTTAAGAAAATGCGGTTCGGGTAAATCAAATTAATTATCCCCTCCATCGGGTAAGTCCGGATAACTACGGGGCAGGCAACTGCTTTTTCAAACTCCAGCCTAGTGACTATCTCTCTATCACCCATAAGGCAGTCAGGATATGTGATCAACTCTAAACCTTAATATTTTTCAAACTTCTTAATTGTCTTTAAAATCTTTGATTAGTTATTTGAGAAACATTCACAAAAGATTTGGGAAGAAAACCCAAGTTTAAACCATATTTTCAGAGATTACAAATTCTTTTGCAAATCGCCGATGAATAGTGATTTTATAGCTTTTTAGATCAAAATAATTAATCCAAAACATATAAGTCCATTTTTGTAACTCAAATCCCTTTTAGAACATTTTAACGTATGTATGAAATATATTTCATATTTTTTTGAAGATTTAAAAATATCCGTTTTCAAGAGTTGAAAACAATATTTTACGAAACGCCAAAATGCGACGACTTTAAAATTTTGATCTGGAAATTTCAAAAATTTTACTAAATTAAATCTCGATTTTTCTATTTTATTTGAAAGCTATAGTTATAAGGGTCCCAAAAATTCTTATTTCAAAGAATTCTGACTTATATTTTATCCTATACATCGGTTTAACTTTTTATGTCACGAAAATCGCGAACTACCGAAATGCGACGTGCTTATTTTTTCACCTTTTAGTAAAATTTTACAAAATTTCTCTGAAACACTTTTAAATCATTTTAATATCATATTAAACTATAATAAACTAATTTTTCACTATTTTACTTTATTTGAATCTCATTTTCACTTTATTTCATATCTTTAATATTATATTATTATAATATTCGGTTTTCATCTTTTTAATTCAATTTTTTTTTATATTAAACCATATGATATTTTTCCATATATTTTCCACTAAACTATTATTTTCAAAATCAAACCATTTGATTTACTTTGTCTCAAATAAATTAAATATGCCTCTTTTGTTTTCCTAAACCATTTTTATTTTCTAAAAATGGTATTTTTTTGATTTAAATTGAAAAGAGGCTTGATACTCCTTATACACATGTTACTTCAAAATTAATAGGGATTATTTTTCATGAATTAACCATGGATATTTAAAGTAATCATTTCTATTCCATTAGATATGATTTTCACATCATTAGTTATAGTAATACTTTTTTTCACAACTAAGTTATCAACCAATCACAACCAAGTTATCAACCAATCAAATCAGCCAATATTTGTCCAAATATTTTAATTAACAAATTAACCATGCATTTCATCGTTTAAAATCAATTTAAGATTCAAAGAAACTAAAGTTAGGATATGTTTTCACTATTATAGCTTTCGCTTTTGAACACCTTTAAATTATTCTGACGGTACTACAATAGTACTTCCTTCTATTTTCTTTATTCTGAAGCTTCCAGATCTTGCTCCACCTCCTAGGAAAACTCAACCATGGTGCCTTGAAGTGGGTGTGCTTGGCCAAGAAGGGTGGAAGTGGGTGGCTATGGGTTTAAGGAGGGTAGAGTTGTGTTTTAGCACCGTTTCGGAGGTGGATCTCTATGATATATATGTATGTATTCCTTGCTTTCTTTTCATAATTTTTTTTCCATTACTGAGGTATTTTTTTTCAGAGGCGAAGGCCTTTAAAGAGGCCATTAGAGCTAAAAAAAAGGAAGAGAAAGAAGAATTGAATTGTGTTAATGATAAGTGAAGCCTTAAGGTGTATTTATAGCCTTCCCAAGCCTTAACCTTTAAACGATCACCAAAATATCTCCCTTCCTACATGCTTAGCCGTTCACTATCTCCCCTCCATCCATCGTTTCATGCCCTCTTATCCCCTTGCCTTGATTGTGAAGAAATGAGATGAAAATGATGAAGGGATGTGCAATAATGGTAAGGTGAAGTTTGCTTTTTCAAGCGCAAACCAGGTTCACACTTAAGTAGATGCATGTAATATGTATATACATATATGTATGACTTTACGTGCATGTATAACATGTATATACTTTTGTATGCATGTGCACACAACAAAAAACAACAATGCAATATTCTATTGCAACTTTTATTCGTTAAACCGTTAAAAACTCGGAATCCGAATCCAGGTCATATTCTTTAGTTAAACTATACATATTAGTAAAAAAAAATCATGAAAATATATTTATTATCATCTTTAAATAATTAAAATGATCTCATTTAAATTATTAAACCATACTTTATGATATTAAAACGAATTTTGAAAGTGCGCCATTGAACTGCCGAAGCGCGATGGAGTTTTTATATTGATAAAACCATTATAAATCACTTATTATCATCATTTAATAACACATGAAGTTTATTACGGCTATTATACTTATAACATTTAATAACTTTTTATAACCTTATATTTTCTAACTGCAAAAACACGATGAAGCTAATTTCTTTCTAAAATGAGTTCATATATTTATAAAACTATTCGAAATGAATTATTGTCACTAAAAATTAATCAAAATGTATTATTTAACATTTAAAGTTGATTATTCGAATATTTAAAATTAATTAAATATTACAGATTTAAGTGATAAAACTCTAGATCGTTACAATAACCTTTCTAATATTATAAGAACATATGCTATATAATGTCATAATAATCCACATTGATAAATTTGTGCATTTAATATGATTGATAAAACATTTATCAATTAAGATATATAAATGAATTAAATTGAAGATTGACAAATAGAAATATAAGATATACTTACTAATAAATGATTTTTGCATGTGAACATTTCAATACTCATGCAAATGCCTAATTTTATAACTACTTAATATGTTCGTAATTTGGTCGCTTATGAGTTTATTTGGTCTAGACCGTGTATTGCATTCTATGAATTTCGAACTCCAAAAGCAATACAAGACTGTGTAATGACCTGCCTTTCCGACCCTTAGAATCCGACATTAATACATCCACAATATCCAGGTGCTAAATATCCAAGTGCCGGAAAGACAAATTGTTGGGGTGAAAGAAATAGAAGACATAATAGAATCTCACATCATGACAAGACTATATAATATAAACAACTTCTTTACAAAAAGGAAATCACCTTTATTATACATAACATCAGAATACACTTATCTATTTTCAGCCTGAATAGTTATAATAGCCTGCCCTTACAATTGCTGATAAATACAGATAGAAATTAAAAACAACAAAATAGTAAAATAATATAAGATATGTAAATATGTCTCGGAGAATCTCGCTCGTCTTCTAAAAGCTGAATCCAGCTAAATCTGGAAAATCTGCTTGGGATGACCCGAGCATTATAGAAAAACAACGTCCGGGTCAATCGAGTGAAACCAACATGAGACACACAATCAAATGGATTACTTAATGTTATGTAAACCTTTCAAAACAAATGTATTTTTTAAGACCACAGTCGCACATAAACACAGGCAGGTTTGTTAGCTTACGATAACCAAAACATTTCTATTTGAAAATCCAATGATATTATAATGTCTAAGTGTAAAAACAATAATAATCAAGTAGCTATGATGCTTGTGGGTGAACATCACAACAAAAATAGGTATATAATCAAAAACCGCTAATGTACATTCGTTAATTGTGTAGGTTGCCATGGAGGTGCCCTCAGTACTTCGAGGATGGTCCTCCTGCACAAGGATCAGAGTTATCCTTCTGAAGCAACAATACATCCCTCGTGATGTGAAATAGGAAGTACATAGCTGGCCATGTAAGGCCGAATGCATTGCTCCATGCATGCATACAACCGTAGGTAACTCTAGGAAAGATACAACTGCACCCTCTTGGGTTTTCTAACCCCTGGCTATCCCATCTTTGGTGTAATGATCCACCTTTTTGGACGGTTTAAATTAACAATAAACCACACATGTCTAATTCAAACCATTCAAAAGGGAGGATTGTTAATGAGGTAAATAAGAAAATAAAAGAAAAGAAAGAAAAACAAAACATAGAATCTCGCAGTGGATTAACAAAATATAATAATCAAATAAAAAGTTCATGAAGACGTTTTACAAATAACATTTGATTACACTTTACAATACAAATCAGAGCTATACAACAGAAATAAAAAAATAATGCAGTGGAATAATTATAATAAATAGAAATAATACATTGAATATTCATCTTCGTCCTTCGAAAACTAGTCTTCAATTTACTGAAAAGCTCAGACCCGAGCGTAATGAAAAGACAAAACACTCGAGTAAAAACTAAAATTCTTATGCAAATTAAATCAAAATTAGATGAAATAAGGAATGCAAATAACAACATTTTTGAAGGTTCAAATTTTTTGGAAAAGTTATTTTTTCCATATTCAAAATATAATAGATTTATAATAAATCCATTCTAGTTACTTACAAATTTACAGAAAAATTCCCAATTAAATTTCGTAGTTCAAGAGATTTAATTTACAAAAATGTTCCAAAGTTTCAACATTCAATTTTATGGAAACTTCCCAATATTTCAAAATTTAATTTTGAAAACTTTCAAATAAGGTAACGATGGTTTATTTCTCAAAAATCTTTTTTATAGTTCAAATAGTAAATCTAAACATAATAAATTTTCTTTTCATGTAAATATATGAAATTCATGGGTTTTATATCTTTACTCAGTGTTCAAATAATTAATATGAAAATTTATGCGATTACAATAAACTATAAGCTGATGACAAAGATATATCAAAATAAATGAACAAATACACATTCAATCTTAATAGCATCCATCACAACGTACAATCAACATTCAAATCAACCAATTCAATAAATCAACCAATTCAATAACATGTCACAATAATTATTAGTTATCGCATATTGGAGTTTAGGTATTCAAATTAAATATCAACTAAAATTCCAAAACAACAATAAAAAATTTATCAATAAATTACCTGGTTTAACTTGCAATAAAATTTTAGTATTTCGTGAGTGAGTTTAAACACTCACCTTATGGATTTCCCTTTCCTAGTCGGGTTTGGATCTGCAACTATTTCCTCCTATTGATTTGTTTCCTTGCTATCTCAATCTTCTTTTTTTATAGAACGTTTTGGAAGAGATAGAGTAGTTTGTATAGATCTGGATTTGAAGAAAATGATTTGAAAAAAGAAGAATGTTTGGAAAAGAAGAAGAAAATTTAAAGTAGATGAAGAATTGGAAAAGAAAACGAAGCTTTGAAAAATAAGAAGAAGATTTAAAGAATAAGAATAAGAAAAAGGAAGCTTTGAAAAAAAAGAGAAGAATGAGATTTGATAAGAAGAAAAAATAAAGAACGAGGAAAATGAATAGAGAGAGAAAAAAATGAGACGGAAGTTTGTTTGGAGAAATGAAGCTACAGAAGATAAGATTTGAAAAATGAAATGAGGCTACAGGAATGAAGATGGAAACAAATGAAAAGCTAATAAAGTATATATACAAACTAGGAATTGAAAACAAGTATAAATATGAACAGCCTTAAAATGGTAGTATCGAAAGAGGTGAAGTAAAGGAATAAATATATGAATAAAGATAAAAATAAATCTTTCGTTCTTTAATATGAAGCTTCAAAAGAAAGAGTTTCTAATGAAAGGAAGCTATAAGAATTAATAACGCATAAACAAAAAAAAACTTCAGGAGTGGAGAATAGTAAATGCTGATTAGGTGACATGAATATTAATTTGGGTGTTCACATTAAAAATGGAAAAAAAGAAAAGGAAAAAAAAACTTCAGGTAAAGCATTTGAAAGGAGCAAACGAACAAATGAGAAATAATGAAAAGAATGACGCAATTATTAATTTGAAACAAATCAAATGAGGCTATTATTAATTAATAAGAAACGAATGAGTAGTCAAATAATTAAATGGATGCTCAAATGGAGCCCATGCTGAGAACTTGAAAAAAACAAGAAGAGAATGCGACGTGATAATAAATGTAAAGCAAATGAAGGGAACACCTATGTCCTATAAAAACCTTTGGGGTCCAAAGTTCAAAAATTACTCCAATTAATGCATATCATTAAACCCAAATATACACATATTTACATCATTTAATTCCATATTAAAACATTCGTTTTATGTTAATATATGTGCACACTCCATTAACGTAATCAATCAATTAACAATTAATCAATCAATTAATCAACCAATCAATCTATATATTTATTTACGTTACTAAAACCAATTTATTAATTAATGAATATATATATATATATATATATATATATCTATATGCGTACTATAAAAGTTTATTACTCTACTTTTTTAATTACTGTAACGGTCACATTAATGCAACCAATTTACAAGTTTTAATCATATAAAAAATGAAAAAATAAATATATGTTAACCTTAATGTACAACTGTTAATACAAGGTAATTCTAATTGATTCCACAACATTTACACAACCCAGAACCCTCTGATATATTTAAAATTTGAATATTAATGCTTATGCGTGTGTATATATTATTTTGAAATTCAATTTTTTTTCCAAAATCATACTTATTCCAATAGAAAGTTTTATTTTTATACGTCTCAAAGCATGCAATTACCTTAATTAAAATGTTCATTCCATATTGACACAAAATGCAAGTTCTATATTAACTCATTCATTACAATTTCATTTATGTTTCCTTTTAATTGAAACATTTCAATTAATCTAATTCTAATTCACTTCATTACTAATCTCGAACAAATTATAATTATAAAACATTGTTTTCTTTTCATTTATACCAACTCAAAAATGTTTTATAAAATTTCATATACAACAAAATTTATACAATATTTACAAAGTAAATGTTTTATATTATTGAAAATCAACTTCTCCAAGATGCATTTCAAATAACAACTTATGTTATTCTTTCATTAAAACATTCACTCCATCATTTATTCAAATTCAATATTTGTTATTCCGGTTAGAGACAAACGTATACTTTATTCTTTTCAAGTCAAAGCTTAAATTTCATTAAAATATTTATCTTAATTTAATTTAAAATGTAAGTTCTTATGTTGAACTTATTAATTACAATGCACTTTTCTTTTCTTTTCAATTAAAGGATTCCAACAACTCTTATTGCAGTTTATATTCAATATTAGATTTCAATCAAATTCTCATTATAACACAACTGTTTTCAGTTCATTTCATATATTCCAACATTTATTTCTAAATTATTCCATTCTTATATTAACATCTATTATTACAATCAATTGAACTTACATTCAAACAATTATTAAAATAAATTAAAATTACACTAAAATAGTAATCAATTACATTAAATCACATTTTAAATTAGATTCTAATAGTTTTCTTACTAATAAATCATAAATTTCTAATTTCATACAATGTTAAATCCTAAAATCTTATTAAATTCAATATTCTAATTATTGGAAAAAAAATACGGATCATTGCATTTGGTTTTAGTCATTACCGTCGCTGAGGCTACTTCCGACATTCCATTTCATGCACCGCCAACTAAATAGATCACGGAATCCCATATGGATTTTCATACCCCAACGGGTCTCAGACTCACACATGGATTCTCACATCTCAAAATAGATATCGGAATCACACAAGGATTTCCATACCCCAATAGGTCTCGGAATCACATATGAATTCCAACATCCAAAACAGATCTCGAATCTCCTCCAAGCATAGAACCCGTATATGGTTTTGTAGTGGTTACGGTGTCATCTCTTACACGTACACTCCTTCACTTACCGAATGCTCCAAAACCAATCGATCGATTTTCGAAATGCTTAATACTGGTTCTTTTAGAAATAATCAGATAATGCATAAGAGCGTGGATTACCCTTAACCATTTAATTTTATTTAAATCCTATTAAAAATAATAACTTTAGAGTATCATTAATAGTATATTGAATTATCTTTTAGCAATATTATTATACTAATGAATTAACTTAAAAACAAAATTAATATAATAATTAATTTACTTTAAACATTATTAATACAATAATTAAATAAACTTTAAAACAATATAAATGCAGTAATTAATTAACTTTTAAATATTGTTAATATGATAATTAATAAACCTTTAAATATAATTAAATATCTCAAATCAATATAATTAAATAACTCAATTAATAATTAAAATATAATTAAATAAATTTAAATAAATAGTTAAAATATAATTACAATAATTTAAAACAATAATTAAATATCTTTAAAACAATAATTAAATATTCTTAAATAACTTTAAGAAATAGCTTTAAAGAATCATATTAATAAAATAAATTAACTTTAAATCATTATTAAACACAATAATTAATTATCTTCAAAACATTATTAATAATTAATAATTATCCTTAAAACCTTACTAATAAATAATAATTATCTTTAAAATAACATTGATTCAATAATTAACTTTTTAATTTAGAAAGAGGCTTAGCGACCTAATGGTACTTAAATAAGCCGCCATATTATTCAATTTAACCTTTCAAGTTAATCGCTGACATTTACATAATCAACGTCTATGTAAATAAAATTCAATACTTAACCATCAAGGGGTAACACACCACTTACTGAAATTGGCATATCAATTAACGACCAGTAATTAGATGTACAAATCTATAAAGTAGCAGAGCGTGGACTTATTCTACTAATTATATGAGTAATTAACTTAATTAGTGGAACATTGTTTTGATCCATGAAATAGATGTTCAAATTACACTATTCAATTTATTTTAATATGACGGTGTTATTTGGCCAAATAGAAAACACCTATTAGGTATAACTAATTTAAGTATGTAACCATCCACATTGGCATAATTCTAATCAATTAGCGTTAATTTACCATAAAATTATACTATGTCAAAGCTAATAATTAATTATGCCTAACCATTGTGCCCGTCAATGTGAACCAAAGGCAAAAACCCGCACACTAATCGGGTTCTGCATGGGTGAGTTATCACATTTTATAACTTAACACACACTTATATATAATATATCAACAATAAAAAATCAGTATTTCACACCCCTAAATTCGGCCCACATTACAAAGCTCAGCCTAGCTCCCTATTCATGCAAACTCGTACCCAAAGCAGCCTCCCCCTTATGCAATGGTACGCATTGTTTTGGACTTTTGTGCAAAAACAATTATAATGAATAGTACCCTCCATCTCTTTCTTTTTGTAAACGAAAGCTCCCAGGTCATATGAAAACAATCACGTTACCCACCCCTCTCCCCCACCTCGGCCATGGCCAGCGTCCGTCGCCTACGCTAGCGAACTCTGCATGAGAAGACGTCTTTGATGATACCCACCACCACCAATGGAACCTAACCACCGACCACCTAAGTACCCGCCTCCCTATTAACTTATTATGCCCGACACCACTTTGCCATCACCCGTGTGCCTACTGATGTCCTACTCGCCTGACCTTCCTTTCACCTGTACACACCTGGATATACACAATCCCATCGCCAACAATGCTTCCTCCTCCTTGTGCATGAACACGCACATCCACTAATACACTAACATACACATATATGGACATTCAAGCAAGTGAGGAAAAGTAAGGAAGAAGAATAGTTGAAGAAAGAGGGGTTATTGAATCAATGAAATAGTGGGTAAAATGTTTTGCCGTGTATTCATTATTCGCTGAGGAGAAAAAGAATAGAAAATGTGTACATGTTCTGAGTTGCTGTGTCCTCCTTTCATGCAATATATGCATGCTTCTTTTAGAATACCAAAGATTATAAAACAAAATGATTATGTCTACACAAACAAAGATGCACAAGTCTAGCCTATCGCTTGGAAAGAAGGCATGATTTAATGTGCACAGGCATGTGTACGGATTTACTTTTTTTTTTAATTTATAAATGTTTTGGAGTATGATCTTACATAGTATTACGTTCGCGTATGGACCATAACACTACAAGGGGAGGGGGGATTTCCGACGGCTGAAAACCGTCGGCGGCCGTCGGAAGCCGTCGGCGGCCGTCGGAAAAAGCCGTCGGAAATGAAGGCGTCGGGGAGCAGTATTTCCGACGGCTACCGACGGGTGATGCCGTATACATTATCGACGGTTTCCGGCGGTTTCCGGCGGTTTCCGACGGCTTCCGACGGCCGTCGGAAACCGTCGGAAACCGTCGGAAATCAGGCCAATAAGCCGTCGGAACCCGTCGGAAACCGCCGGAAAATTTCGACCAATAAGCCGTCGAGAGCCGTCGGAAGCCGTCGGAAACCTGTTGTTTTTTTTTAAAATCTGCTGCAAATAGAGCCTTCCAACCACATTTCTCTTCCAAACACTACAATATCAATACTGCACAATCAAATAAACAATAATCCAACCAAACATGCAAACCAATACTCCAAAATATTCAATAGACACAGAAATAAACTAAATTAGAATAAAAATAAAATACAAAATATACATAACATTCCAACATTAACAATAATACTAACAATAACTGTTCTAATCATGCATATCCTGATACAGCTACAGAACCAAGTGTATTATACATAATTATACATATCAACAATTAATTGTTCCTTCTACCAAATCATTGTAAACTAAAACTAAACATACCTGCACGAACGAATTAGAAAGCAATGAATCAATCTGCCCCAGATCCAGAGCCAGCCGATGAAGGGAAGCGGCCACCAAACTGCTGCATGTACTCAAATAACTGTGCCGTCTGCATGGCCTGTTGGCGGTTCTGCTCCTCCAACTGCTGAACTCTAGTCTGTAATTCTTCTATACTTGCTAGCTCGCTCTGAGGTCTACTCCGCCGTCTCCTACTCTGACTACTGGACTGCAATAATTGAAAAATAAATAAAATCAAAGTTTATTGTTTTGAAAAGGTAAGAATATCATATTTTAAGTATTTTAAGAAAAATTAAATTATTTACCGCTAAATTGCCAAATCCGTATCGTCGACCATGCTCTGGTGGACTCATAACGGACTCAAAAATAATGTCCTCTTCATCGGTCGTCAGCTGCTCTCGACCCGTATCAGAAAGGAGTTTCTGTCGCTGCTCCATAAACATCTCCTGCATTGACAAATTAATAATATCATATCTTATTTCATAATAATTTGACAACTAAAACAATTACTAATACTGAATAAAATGAAATATGCTTACATGGCTTTTACTGGATTTATCGTCCTGCCATGTGTACGAAACAGTCCCGTCTGGATTAACATGCTCAACAGCATGCGTACGGGTGAACACGTCCATATAGCTGACAGGACCATGTGCCTCGGCTTCCTGAAGTTGATTGTTACATACAATTATTATACATTTAAAATCATATAGCATAAACTATTTACATTTATTATTCAGTAATTAAATTTACCAACTCCTGCCGATACTGCTGAAACGACTTCGATCCTCCGCGATGAGTAACGGGATTCTTATTTCTATTTGCAGAGTTTCTATCTGACTCTGCCTGTACATTCAAAATTTGATACATTATTTTTCAATCACGTTAAATTAATAATTGAAAAAAAATTAGTATACTTGCCTTCGCCTCGTCCGTCTCCCAGTAGCTCAACCAAGCTTGCCACACGCTCTCCCCCATCCACCGTGGTCTCTTCCCGGATTTCTTAACCTCAGATATCGTGTCTCTGTAGTTCTTTCGCATCTTCCTCATCCAGTATGCTCGTGCCAGCTGCATATCATCTGTCTGGATGTCTATCTCAGCCTGTGTTAAAAAAAGATTACACTTTAAACGATAAACGGTAGAAAAACGACAAAAACGAATTAAAAATGGAAAACATAAAAATTACACATACTAGGACATCCTGCCATATGCACTCTATGATGTGCGGAGGGATGGTATCCCACTTTGGCCAGCACGCACTCATCCTACTACGATATGCTGCTCTGGAGACGTCCAACACTACCTTAGTGGGTAGTAGCTCGAACCCCCTGTTTTTAAGTACGATACAGATAAGTACATACGTATAGTATAGAAAAAATAAGATGATGAATAAGATTTAATTTTTACCCATCTGCTTTGGGGGCTAACGTAACAACTGGACGGTGTGGCGCTTGCGATGGGCCACTGCCATCGCCTCCTGAAGAACGGGAAGAGCTCCTCCCTCTATGTGACATAATGATAAACCTGTGACGTTTACACATCATTATATAAGAGAATAAAAACATGATAATGAAATATATTTCATATGAACATGACATCAATGGTATAAATTGCTTAATTATAATGACTGAAATGTAAATAGACATGTAAGTTTGTTATACCTGATTCATGATGGGTGTACTCTTCCTACGATAAGCAGAGTTCATTGCATTTTTAATAAAAATTGCTAAATAAATGACAAATTGAAATAACATAAAACAATAGTAAACGGATTTAGTTTCATAGTTACATCAATTTCATAATACATCAAGAATTCAACATAGTTACATCAATTGCAAAAAAACAGATTCAAATTTATATCAGTCATCATCGTCTTCTGATTCAGATTCGGTCTCGTTTTCGACGATATTTTCCTCTGCACTGTCAAACGCTTCTACCAAAACATTTGATTCATCGATCAAAGGACCAAAATCTGTATGATCGTCTGTAATTATTATTTCGTTATTTTGCTCAAGATCTGCCTGATAAGCTTGTTCGTCCGGAATATTCTTCCCATCGAATGTGAATCTGGCCTTTGTTTTAAAAACTGCAGACCAATCTGCTTTATCTCTTTTTAGAGACGGATAAGGAGCGTAATAAACTTGCAATGCTTGTTTGGCTAGTACAAAAGGATCATACTTGTGATAGTGCGATGTATGCTTTATTTCGATAAGATTATAATCCTTATGCACATTTATTTCTGTTTGCTCCCCCGTTTCATATATCTTTGGATAGTCCTTAACAAGTTCATATATGTCTTCGCTTGACCATATCGTCGGTGGTTGTCTATTTTCTACTCTATTAGCTAAAAAGTTTTTCTTGTCTCCTCTGAAGGGATGATTTACATGGAGAAAATATCGATGACAGTCAAACCATGAAATTTTCTTACCATGAGGTAAAGAAAACGCTCGTGTTTCATCCATGCAATATGGACATGCTAGACGACCGGCAGTACTCCATCCCGAAAGCATTGCATAGGCAGGAAAATCACTTATAGTCCACAACAAAGAAGCAAACATACGAAAATTTTTCTTCTTTGACACATCGTATGTTTCTACTCCTTCGTTCCACAGTATTTTTAACTCCTCAATCAACGGTTGTAAATATACATCGATTCCTTGTGTCGGATCGTCGGGGCCAGGAACGACAACAGTAAGAAACATATATTGCGTTTTCATGCACATCCATGGAGGTAAATTATACGGTGTGACGATAATGGGCCAGGATGAATATTTAGAACCAAATTGAGAAAATGGAGAAAAACCGTCCGTACATAATCCTAATCTAACATTTCGACTCTCCGCTGCAAAATTTGGATACGTTTTATCGAAATGCTTCCATGCTTCTCCATCGGCCGGATGTGTCAACGTACCCTCTTCCTCCGTTCTCACGCTATGCCACCTCATATTAGACGCAGTTACAGAAGATGCGTATAATCTTTGAAGTCTTGGAGTTATGGGTAAGTAGTGCATACGCTTGTACGGAACTTCCTTACCCTTCTTTTTTCTTGGTTTGTATCTCTCCTGGTTACAAACTTTACAATTTCTAAGGTTTGCGTCTTCTTTCCAAAACAACATGCATCCTTTTAAACATGTATCTATTTTCTGATACGGTAAACCAAAAGCCGACATAAGTTTTTTAACTTCGTAGTGATTTTCACACATTAGATTATCGGGCGGCATATGTCTTTTTGCAGCTTGTACAACAGCCGTAAACCCAGCTTCAGTGATGTTGTATTTTGACTTCATCGCAATGTATTCTGCGATTACTGACAGCTGCGTGCCGCTTTTACAACCATCCCAAATAGGTTTTTTAGCTGCATCTAGTAAATCATAAATTTTCTTAGCTTCAATATTTGGTTCTTCAACATTTACATCATCGTCGTCAACTTCAACCATAGGAAACATTGATCGTGCTGCATCTTCGACCATATTTTCTATACGGGTCGTTGAAACTATTTCGTTAACGACACTTTCAGACTCTACAGAAGTATTTGCTACAACTTCTCCATGCCGATCCCAAACATAATATTCGGGTGTGAAACCGTGTTGGCACAAATGAACTTTCACAATATCTGGTAACAAAAACTTCAAATGTCTACACCTACTACACGGACAACGAATTTCTGGATCGTTTCCGTTATTACTTAAGGCGAATTCAACAAACACGTTTATACCGTTATAAAAATCTTCTTTTATTGAGCCCCTCATTCCTTTTCTTTGGTACATCCATCTCCTTCGATCAACAAAATAATCAATCATTTTTCCTATTTGACAAAATGAGAAGTTCAAAATTTAATATTTATTTTGAAGAATACACATTCGAAAAAGATTATTTTCATGTTCGTATAATATTTTGAATTTAAAGAACAACTTCACAAATTTAAAAATATTTTCAAATAGGGCACATTTCATTTTTTAACGTACGTAACGATTAAAAATATATAATTTTTTTTCATTGGTCAGACATCCTACCTCCCATTACAAACACAGTAAGCATTTACATTTCGTATATTACTTCGTCCCAAACGATTCAATAAAATTTCGGCAGCATTTCCCTTTTGTTCCCTGCATTGTACACAAATGCGTGTACGCAGGAAACAAAAAAGAAAAGTTAGGGCGAAATTTTATGAACCGTTTGAGACGAAGTAGTATACAAAATGTAAATTCTTACTGTGTTCATAACTTGTCCAATACAGGGACAAATCCGACAAACATTGTACCAGATGAATATAAATGGTCGTTTTTCGAAAAAAACGACTATTTATACAACGATCATGTACAACACTCGTCAGACGGGGCCAAAAACTCTCTAAGGGACATTTGTCGGTTAACATGCGCGCATTTTACTCAAAAATACAGTTTTACTCACTGTTCACATTTATATATTAATTTCACACATTTATTCGACGTATTACGCATCAACTTAGGGCTGGTTTAACATTTTGTCATTTTTCAATACACACAATTATAATTTAGAGTAATGCATTTTTTTTGTGTCATAAGTAAAAACGTGCACAATATAATACTCCTAGTTCATTCAATCATTTTATCTTATTCCAAATAACGTATACAATCGTCGAATCAAGGCATACACAACAAAATACATATACATGAACATGCACAAATTATACGTGTTTATCACAATTTCACGATAAAAGATGAAATTGGTATACCATGTGATGCTATAAACCGTTATTACGCTAGTGGAAACAATTGCAATCATTAATTCGCCCTAATTTATCAATTTATGCAAATCTATAATTAGGGTAAAAACTGAATTTTTCATAAAAATAAGAGATTATACCTGAGATTAAGAGTACTGAAGCTTGATTAGAGTGCGTTGGAAGATCCGGAAGCTAAAAATTAGGGATTGGAAGCTTAGGGGTTGAATTTGGGGGGTTTTTTGGGTTTTTTTCGTATGAAATGGAGGAGGAAGAAAGGGCTCGGCTGGCTGGTATAATCGCAAATTTGCGACGGCTTCCGACGGCCGCCGACGGCCCGTCGAAAGCCGTCGGAAAATGGCCGTCGGAAGCCGTCGGTCTTGGCTGTCGGTATTCTGCCTTTTTCTTGTAGTGTAAATGATAGAAATAAAAACATGATCGTGCACAGCAATGTAACACGATCACAAACCAATAATAAATTATACTGGTTATTTTATTCTGTTAAATTTCAAAAATGCAAAGTTCGACGTAAAATACATCAAACGAAAGTTCAATTATGTTCCAAAAAATGTAAAATATCTCTACATTAAATTAAAAATATGTCATCAAAAATCGGGCAATTATTTAAAACATAGATTTTATTTATTTAAAAATCCCAAATCGAATATTTAAAACTAATTAAATATTCCAAAAATCAAAGTGAAAAATTCCAGGTTGTTACATTCTCCCCCTTTAAAAAAATTTCATCCCTAAAATTTCACCACATAAACATCTAGTACCATTCATAAGTTTTTATGATGTTCATAGACCATTCATAGACAGAATCTGATTTGATCACTACTCGAATAGAGAATTTCACTTTCAAACTATTATCGTTCACCTGATTCACTAGTGCGGGCTCCGATCAGGCTTCTTAATTAGAAACTCTGTTCTCCTTATATAGTCATATATTATGATGGAAAACTATGGTTCCATATGAAGAACTGTTATCTAAATTTCACAGTCCAAAATCAAGTGATAGATCTTTATTTAGAAGGGTGCAAAACACCTCAAAATCACGTACTTGAATCTTAGAACAAAACTATAGAAAACGAGAAATGTACATTCAATTTATGCATTTATATTATTGGTTCTCACATATACCAATTCTATTTCCACTAACTTATTTCTGAAATTATTTCCATAAAACACAACTTAAGTTCACAAATTTGTACAATAGCCTACCACATCTTATGGATATGCATAACTATTAGATTCAAACTTTTATTTTAAATTCACTTAGGAGTTAAACACCCGATTTTTATTTCAAAACTCTTTTTGAAATTATGCTATATATTTTAATCCACGGAAAGTACTTTTAGACCGAGTAATTCCATAATGATACCAAGGAACTAGGTGCAACCGAATAGTATTATGTATCCCCTTACCAAGAAGAGTAATATTCAAGAGAAGCGTTTACCATCCGAAGACGACTCTTCTCCATTTTTAGTCATTTTCAAGTCACTCAACTAGTTAGCTTAAAACATTTTTTTCTTTCCAAATCTACATTTAAAACATACTACGTATATTTCCAAACAAATTATTTTACCAAAATATCCAATTCCAATTTGCTTTGGATTCGTTCGTATTCGGACTCGTTCCGATTATAAAATGACAAAGAGAATAATTTACTAAGTGAATTATACTGTTCGCCTAGGCAAACATCCGATCATCAATTAGAAGATTATTCCGATCATCACAAAACAAATCGAGACTCATTTTTTGAACCAAACCAAAGAAAACACATCTTTTTTTAAAAAGTCCCCTTTCAAAAATATTTATACTTAAAATTGTTTTAAGCAAACCTTTGCTATTATTTCTAGAAATATTTATACCTTAAAACTCTCTAAAGTAAAACTATAATTTATTTTTCCATAGATCATTTGAAATAATAATAGACATTATTTTCTTTAGTAAATCAAATCAAACTATGTTTTATCAAAATGATTCTATAGCAAAACCCTAATGGTAGCAATTCTCCATTTAGAAACTCGAAAATGAACGCCGGTGATGTTGTAGTCATCATCAGAATTATTTTCCAACGACTTAAGTGAGTTCAGTGCTTTCTATTTTCGTGAAAATCCCTTAGAAAAATTGTATTTCGAAAATGTTTTCAAATAATACTATCGCTATAGTCTGACCTTGAAAACCACTTTTCAACCGAGATTTAAAATCTTTAAATTCCTTTTAGTTATATTTTAAATTAATTTTTATAAAATCAGCTCCTTATAGAAATCATTTTTCAAATATTTTTCTCAGAAATATTCTAGTTTCCTTTTAATAAACCTCTTTTACTAAACTGAATTTTATAGAATCAACTTTTATATAATGTTATTTCTAAAATATTTATTTCAAAACATTCCAATTTTCTTTTAATACAAAACTTTTATCAAATACCAAATTTTAACCCAACATTATCAACGAACGCCTATAGTCAAATTATGAAATTGAATTCATAAGGAGTTCGTTTCAATGTTTTCAAAATTCCTTTCTACCCAACCCGGATTTCAAAACGGAAGATTTCAGATAAATCAACAAACAACAGTCAATGCTCAGAACTAGATGAGCATGACTAATCAAATCCAAAATGATAATAATTAAATATTATCAACTCCTAACAAACAAGCATGTCAAACAACTATATTAATTTTTGAAAATTATCCTTTATATACATAAAATATATTCCCAGGTAAAATTATTTCATTTACCAATTTTTAAACAATACTGTGTTGGTTTTGCCTTGTTCAAGTGTTTTAGAATACCTATCGATAACGTTGGCCAGACGCCTTGATCGAAATCAAAAATTCATACTTAGTAGATCAAACAACAAAGTATAGAACATTTTTCTTAAAATAACAAATAGGCGCTCTTATATATCCACACACTCTTAAATCATTCTAAGACATTACGAATCCTATCTCTAATGAGTTGCTCATTTTAGGACATTACTAACCCCATCTATAACGAGTTTACCCTACAAAGATATAGGTGTTCGCTTAACCTAAGCTCTGATACCGCGTTGTAAAAGACCTGTTTTTTCGATCCTTTGAAATCGACACTAATACATACACGGTATTCACGTGCTAAATATCCAAGTTCCTGAAAGACAAATTATTGGGGTGAAATAAATAGAAGACAGAAAAGAATCTCACATCGCGACGAGAAGATATATAATATAAACAAGATCTTTGCAAAAAGAAATCATCTTTATTATACACAACATCAGAGTACGCTAACCTATTTTCAGCCTGGGCAATTATAACAGCCTGTCCTTACAATTGGTAATAAATTCAGATAGAAATAAAAAGACAACAAAATAGTGAAATAATATAAGATATGTAAGTACATCTTGGAGAATCCAACTCGTCTTCTCAATATTCCAAAGTATCCACCTAAATCTGAAAAATATACACGAGCTGACCTGAGCATTATAGGAAAACAACGTCTGGGTTAGTCTGGTAAAACCAACATGAGAAACACAATCTAATGGATTACTTAATTTTATCTAAACCTTTCAAAACAAAGGTTTTTCGTAAGACCACACTGCACATAAACGTAGATGGGTTTTTACCTTATGATAACCAAAATATTTCTATTGGAAAATCCAATGATATAATAATAATGTCTAAGGGTGAAACTAATAATAATCAAGTAGTTGTGATTCTCATGAGTGTACATCACTACAATACTAGGTATATAATCAAAAAATGCTAGGATGCGTTTGCAAATTGTGTAGGATTCTAAAGAGGTGCCGTCAGTATTTTGAGAATGGTCCTTCTGCAGAAGGATTAGGGTTATCCTTCCGAAGCAATGATACATCCCCAGTGATGTACAATAGAAAATACATAATTGGCCATGCAAGCCCGAATGCATCACTCTATGCATGCATAACAACTGTAGGTAACTCTAGAAAAAGACGACTGTACCCTTATGGATTAGCTAAACCTCTGGCTATACATCATATCTCTAGTTTTAGTCATTATGCTATTGAGACTAAGTCCGGCATTCTAGCTCACATACTGCCACCTGAATACATCATAGAATCCTATATGGATTCCCATACCCCAATGGGTCTTGGAATCGCACATACATTTCCCAGGAAAACCACTAAGCCTCTTGAAATAAATCTTTCGTAATTTATCAGAATACTCATATGCTTATCTCATCGGTATAAGTATATTCACAAACCATTCCTTTCAAAACTTAGAAACTTTTCCACATGCTTATAAATAGTATAAGTATATTCAGAAACACTTAGAAAGATTTTCTGTTCCAAAATCAGATTAAAATGATCCAACCCAAATGTTGTTCAAACGGAGATAAGGATAACCTCAAACACTATTTCTTCGGTATTAAGTATGGAATGAATGCCATACCACCATAATTAAAAAGGTCGGTTATGGGAATTTAATTATAATTTCTTTTATAAATTTTCTTCCATAAATCCTTTTAATAAATTTCTTCCACTTATGAAATCTTCTTTACTTAAACTCCAAATCCATTTATAAAACACTTTATAAATCTCCAAGTTTATTTATAATATTTTTATAAATTCCCAAAATCATTTACAAAATTTCTTTCCAAATTTCAAGATCCCTTTTAGTTTTACAAAACTCTTTTCATAAAGTTCCTTTGATAAAGAATCAATAATTTAAAAAACTTTTTAAATAAAAAGTTATTATTTAAAACATCCTTTTTATTTCACTTAATTTTCCTTAAATCCTATTAAAAATAATAACTTTAGAATATTATTAATAATATATTAAATTAACTTTAAACAATACTATTATACTAACAAATTAACTTCAAATCAATATTAATAGGAAAATTAATTTACTTCAAACATTATTAATACAATAATAGATTAAACTTTAAAACAATTTAAATTAAGAGATTAATTAACTTTTAAATATTATTAATACGATAATTAATAAACCTTTACACATGACTAAATAACTTAAATTAATATAATTAAATAAGTTAATTAATAATTAAAATGTAATTAACTTTAAATAAATAATTAAAATAATTTAAAACAATTACTAAATACCTTTAAAACAATAATTAAATATTGTTAAATAACTTAGCTTCAAAGATTCATATTAATAAAATAAAATAACTTTAAATCATTACTAAATAATTAGTTATCTTTAAAACATTATTATTAATAATTATCTTTAAAACCTTACTAATAAATAAAAATATCTTTAGAATAACATTATTCAATAATTGACTTTTCTTTTTATAAAGAGGCTTAGGTACCCATTGGTACTTAAATAAGCTATCATATCATTCGATTTGACTTTTCAAGTAAATTGCTGGTATTTACATAGTCAACATCTATGTAAATAAAATTCAACACTTAAGCATTATAGATCAATTAATGACCTGTAATTAGATGTCCAAATTTATAAAATAGTAAAATAGTGATTTATTCTACTAATTAAATGACCCATTAATTTATTTAGCGGAACGATGTTTATTCTGCTAAATACGTGTCCAAATTACATATTTAATTTACTTCAATAGAACGATGTTTATTTGGTCAAATAGATAAAACCCGTTAAGTATAATTAATCTAACTACGTAATTATCTACATTGATATAATTATAATCATTCAGTATTAATTTCCCATTAAATTATACTATACCAAATCTAACAACAAATTATGTCAAAGTGTGGTTTTCGTCACTATGAATCCAACACAAAAACCTGCCCGTCAATCGGATTCCTTATGGGTGAGTTATCACATTCTATAGCTTAACACTCACTTATGTATAAACTATCAACAATAAAAAAATTACTTTTTCTCACCCCTAGATTTGGCCCACTTTACACACTACAAAGCTCGGCCCAGCTCCCGATTCATGCAAACCCGTACCTAAAGCAACCTCCCTCCTAATGCAATGGTACACATTGTTTTGACTTTTGTGCGAAATTCACTGTAATGAATAGTACTCTCCATTTCTGTCTTTTTGAAAATGCAAAGCTCCCTGGTCACGTGGAAATGATCACGCCACGCACCCCTCTCCACCACCTGGACCATGGCCAGCCTACGCTATCAAACCCTGCATAAGAAGACGTCTCCAACGATACCCATCATAGCCAACTCGAACCCAACCTCCAACCACCTCAGTACCCACCTCGTCGTCAACTTCTTATGTCCGACACCTATGCTGCCACCACCCATGCGCCTGCTGATGTCCTACTTTCCTAACCTTCCTTCACCTGCACATGCCTGGATATACACAGCCCCATCACCAATAGTGCTCCCTCCTCCTTATGCGTGGGCACACACAACCACTAATCACTAACATGCACACATATGAACATTCATGCAAGGAAAAGAAAGGAAGAAGAATAGTTGAAGAAAGAGGAGCTATTGAATTAACGAAATGGAGGGTGAAATGTTTTGCTGTGTATTCATTATTCGTTGAGAAGAAAAAGAATAGAAAATGTGTACATGTTTGAGTTATTGTGTCCTCCTTTCATGCGTGAATATACGCATGCTTCTTTTATAATACCAAAGATTATTAAACAAAATGGTTATGTCATTACAAACAAAGATCCACATTTCTAGCCTGTTGCTTGAAAAGAAGGCATGATTTAACGTGCGTATACATGTGTAAATATATACATACGAGTGTAGTGGCACGCGCTTCGCGCGTGAATTGTTTTTCTTATAAATTATATATGTTTAAATCAGTAATTTTTTATTTTCAAGTGATATTTTTTAAAGAAGTAATTTGAATCAATAATTAAGGTTTAATTTTAGATTCTATTTTTTGAAGCGTTTTGAATTTTAAAGTATGTTTAGTTATTATATCCTACTTTTATGAGCATTTGAATTTGTAAACGAAATTTAGTATTAGATCCTATGTTTAAGTAATTAAGATTGGATAATACACAGAGGGGCATTTTTGGTAGTTCACGTTGATACCAAAAAAGTGTGACACCAAAGCTATTACAACTATTATTAAAGATATAATTTTTTTAATATTTTTTTTGGGGTATGACGCTACACAATATTACATTCAAGTATGGACCGTGAATGACAGAAATAAAACACAATCGGGCACAATAATGTAACACGATCATAAAATAACAATAAAATACATGTTCTGTTTAATTCCAAAAATGTCAAGGTTGAACGTAAAATACGTCAAACGGACAATTATGTTCCAAATTAAAAATTATGGAAATTTTCTATAAATTAGATTAAAAATAAGTCATCAAAAATCGGACAGTTATTCGAAACGTATATTTTATTATATTTTAAAAACCCCAAATCGAATATTTAAAACTAACTAAATATTCTAAAAATCAAAATGATAAAACTCCGAGTCGTTACAACTTAGATATTTGATCCATATACTATCATATATAAACATTATATGGTGAACTGTCACGGTTTATAATTTCGATGAACCTAATTCATTTAAAATAAGCCAACAAACAGTACTATGAGACCGAATATTCAATTTGGTTGATTATAAAAAGGATCTTACTATGTAAACGTAACACAGAACCAAAACTATAATATAGATTTAAGAACTCGGTCACTAAAATGTCAGTTTGATCAGTTTACGCAAAGAGCGACATATTTGATGTCCTTAAATGTTAGGGATGATTGAGTGCGCTTTTATACAGTGTTCATTATGATACTACAGTAAGAGTTTTCTTTTGAATGGTTTGACCATTGAGAAACAAAAATGAATGTACAAGAGAAGATGTGATTGTACAGTTAGGATGAAGAAAATTAATGTCACTTCTGCTTTATAAAGAAACATTAGAATCGATAATTCTTAAATAATAATTGTTAGCCATAACATTCACTTAAAAACCGAAGTATGAAAGAAAGTTAATGAAAATGTCAGGCTCTACTGGAATTACAGGCATAAGTTTCGACAAAGGTCACAAAAGAACGTTTCGTAAGCATTAAAAAAGCTTTCGAAAGAGTCGAAGGCACCAGGTGCCCTCGCAGGTGATACATAATGAAAAAGCTTTCGAAACATATGAAAAAGAAAAAGGGAGCTACCCTTCCGCTATTTTCAACCTTTCGATGCAGATGGATTCACGTATATAAGAAAAGCAAGGATGAGCTCGAAACCACCTATTGAAGGCAATGAACATTAATCTTTCATATGCAAGCCAAACTTTTCAAAACCAAGGTTTGTCTCTCATTCAAATTGCTCTAAACAACCCTTTCAAAAGCATAGTTAGGCCTTTCAAACCAGTCGAAGCGAGTAAAATCAGGAGAAGGTTCTGCGTTAATCCACAAACGTGCATTCGAAAGCTAACTATAGCATCAAAACCATTGATGCTTCAACATCTTCAAAGCCCGAGAAAACAACCTATCGACATAGTCGAAAGCTCCTATCTTTACTGCTGATAATACCAAAGCAACATGAAGAGAAAAACGCATTTACGGCCCTTTCGACGACGTCGAAAGCAATTCAAGAGAAAGCAAGGAACATGAACACTAAAAACTTAATAAAGGCAAAAGGAAGATAAAAGACCCTTTTGACAAGGTCGAAAAGTCTGAAATAAGAAGAGGAGAAGTGCAAGGATAAGTAGAGGACTCGTAAGAGAAGCCTTGCAACTATATTTAAGGAAGTCAAGGCCTTTCGCCTGCATCGAAAGGAAGGAGGCGGAAGATAAAAGGACCTTTCGACTAGGTTGAAAGCATTGGCGTGGAAGAAAGCCGACATGCATCTATAAATAAGACCCAAGGGGTCCGATTTTGGGGACTGATTTTGGAATTCTAAGCTCATTTCTTTTTCTTCTACTTCTTTGCTACAACAAAATCTTTGTAAATCCTAAATCAATTTAGGGAAAAGCTCCTAAAATTGTAACTCATTTTGGATTAATAATAATGGAGAGATTTGTGGATTCATTAAGGATTTTGATGATGAGGAGGATCATTACGATCATTAGTTAGACTAATGATCAATTGTACATGATGCTATCTTATTCTCTTAACTTCTTTTTGTCTATGCAAATCAATAAGATCGGCTTGGATAACAAACCTTCGAAACATAATCATCATCATGACAAATATCATTTAATGACAAAGAAGGACGATGATGATGTTTCGACACTGATAAGTTCATAGAACTTACGAATATCCAAGACGATCTTATATCAAGTATTCTGAATAAAGCTTAGGCAACTAAAAACTAGATCTAATTCAAAAGGATAAAATCCCTTTTAACCAGATCGAAAGGGGAATCTCGAAGGAAATCTGGTCTGTAGATGGCAAGAAATCATATGAGGAGGAGTCTATTCGAAAGGAACCTACACTCAACTGTATCAACAACCCCTTCGAAGGGGTTCCTCCATAGAAGAAACAAAACCAATGAGGTTGAAAGCTGCTATTTCACTTTAAAAGGTTAAGCAGACCTTCCGACATAGTCGAAAGGGCTAGAATGAATCTTTCGACATAACCAAAAGGGATGAAAATTCAAAATGAATAGCTGACTTTAACTTATATAAGAGAAGGCCTTCGAGTAAGATGCTTCTTCCCTTGCCTGCATTTCTAAGTTAACTACCAAAACTATTTCGACTATGTCAATCTGGTCAAAAGGCGGGTTTTAAAAGAAGCAATCTCTTCGACAACCTTGTTTTATATTAACTTATTTTCTTTTCACATAGCTTTGGGGATGTTGACAAGTTTTCTTTTCAACATATTTGGTGCTAGAAGAAAGGCTTGAATCTCCGACCTTATTACTATCTTATAGACTAATTATAGATCATTTGATTTGACATAGGAAAATGAGATCTAAAAGACTCAGCAGAATGGATGAAGAGGACATCCACACAAAAACCCTTTAAGAGAACATAACGCCAACCTTCAATATGGACGGGGTTATTCAAGGGTAACCTTCAGCATCAGCTCAGCAGGATGAAAACACCGCCAAAATCAAGCACTTAGAACAACAACTAAAGAAAAGAAAGAACTTCTCAAAATGGCATTATCCCTCAAAAATAGCAAGGCCAATACAGGGAGAGGAGGTGGTCTCACCAAGAAGGAACTTGAAGGCTCATTCGAACAAAAAAAGAGCAAGATTGATCAAACATCTTTAAAGAAGAAGTAGCGTCCACAAACTTGAGTAGATCATCAAGGAAGGGTGCTCGATAAATCACTTGAACAATCTGGTAGTTCTACTCAAAAGAATACCATCCAAACCATAAGAAATATCATGATGTTGAAGCCCATCCGAAGGATGCAATGGACAAAGCAATTAAAGATGCAATGAATGCAAAGGGAAAGAGGACCATGGAGGAAAACGTCAATGATAACGAGTGAGTGCCACCCTTTACAGATTAGATTATAGCAACAATCATCCCATCTTATGTGAAAATTCACAATGAAGTATCATGGAATCACAGATCCATATGATCATTTGATGGCTTTCGATAGCTAGATGGATCTATATAATTCATCATAAGCTGTTAGATGTAGATTATTTCTTGTAACTCTCCAAGGAGCTGCGGAAAAGTGGTACAGACAATACCGAAAGAAGACCATTTATTCGTGAAAGCAGTTTTCCTACGAGTTCTCCGCTCAGTTTTTCATATATAAAGATCCCACCAACACAGTTCTGGCCAGCATAAAGCAAAGGCAAGAGGAATCTTTGGGAGATTATCTTAAAAGATTCTGTAAAATACAATAGCCTATGATTTTTGTTTGATGATAATAAACGTATATATATATATATATTCGTTTAAATGTATTTGTTATTGTATTATTTTAATTTATCACATAATTAAATAAATATTTGTTGAATAATATAAACAACTCAGAATTCATATTCAAACAAATATTTTATTCAAACAAGTATTTTATTACAAATTCAAATAGTACAAATTTGATATTTCGCAACGTTTACATATTTTCAATACAATTTCAATTACAACACATTTTTCGCTTTACAGTTTTCACCTCACTACATATATTCACATATCACTCGTATTTAATCTTCAACTCTGCTCTAACCTATGTTTAGCATCTGAACTATCTGAAAACTAAACACCGACGCGGTAAAATTGAAAAAGAAATATTTTGCATTGTACAATGAAGTGTGTGTTTGAAAATTTTGCTTGCCTCGGTTATTTGGGTTGTTCGTCATCATTTTTTTAATCTTACATGAACAACTTATGACATACACTGTGTATCACTGCACATGCCACAAGGCCCTACACACCGATATATACTTGCTTGTTAAAACTGCAGGGACAGGTGAGCATAAGGTCAAACCCAAGCAAAAGCGGATTCAAATCAGGTGCAATACAAACCAACATGAACCAGACTTGACTATAGTAAAAAAAATACACCAGTCACGAGGCAACATAAAGGAGTTTGAATCAAATCAAGTTAGAGCTACAATTCAAGTCCACAGCAACAACAAGTGCAATATGAAGACTTGATTGCAACTAGACATGAAGCAACATGGATTCAAACTAGAACAAGACCAAGGCAGTTTGGGCATCAAGTACACCAGACTCCAATCAATCAAGTTCAAGTGCATATGAATAAAATGAGAAATGACAACAACATTATACATTCAAACATACCGCAATAACAAAAAAAGAGGTGACCAGAACAATTAGTAAAGCATGAAACTGCACCGGATCAAACCAAAACACATGCAACTGGTCAAAGTGCTCAAATGTACAAAGGAAAATGCAAGCAGTTCACACACATATATAGCAAATGCATCCTGATTTTAATATGGCACCAGAGTAGTACACATAAGGTATCCATCAAACCAAACTTCAAGTGCAACAAGACCATCACACATGAAAACTCATCATGACAGCAACTCAGAAACCAGATCACCAAATAAACAAAATATACAAGTGCAGACTCGAATCACTCCAACTAGAACCAAGCCAACATAACATGAATGCAAAGTCTCAACTAGCATACATATATACATGCGTGAACACACATGTATACACATATAAACAGTGACAACAAGCCACATTGAGTTTCAAAATGAAATGACTCGAAGAAACTGCACAGTTAACTCAAAGCAAACATCACAACTACACCAGACTTCATAACAAAACTAGAATCAAGTTCAACATGCTCAAATGTACAAGGTCAAAAAGAAAATGAACAGTTCAGAACTGAACTGATCCAGACTTCATGAATACAAGATCAATGTCCAGTGACAATTAGGCTGACTCAAGTGGAACAAGACTTCAAAATGCATGTGAAAATTATCAGTACCTAGAGCTCGAATAAAGTTGCAGTGGGTTATACCATCAAAATCGTAAGACAGTTAAAAAAGTTAATGGTCAACATAAAACATCATTAAATTGTTCCAAAATCAATTAGTGCCAACAAAGAATAGAACCAGAGAAATAAACGGAGAAAATTCAAACTCATGCAGTTACACGTATTTTGAATAATGAAACAGCGAGGGATAAATTGATCAAGTCAAGGTAGAAATCAAAAAATCAAACCAAGGAAATATATTCGAAATATATGTAGAACGATTCGAATATATGAATACATCAAAAAGTCGATACATCAAAAATGACCAAGTTAGAAATCAATGGTTTGTTCGATCAAATAATCCACGGCCAAAGTAAAATTTTTAGAAAGTTTCAAGCCGAAAGTATATACGAAAATATAGGAAATCGATTCCTATAGATACCCAAATTCATCATTGGCAAATCATCTATTCGAGTTCAAGCAAATACCAAAAAAAGACTTGAAATATATCACGATAAATTTATAACTTGAATCGAAGTTGAGTTAATAGCAAGACAATTAAAAAACAACAAAATCAAAATCACACCAAAGCCATAACCGAAGAAGAGCTCGACTCAATTGAAGTGGTCGCAAGCCATCATAGCTAGAGAATCGATTGACGAAGTAATTCAAAACATAATCATCATTTCAATCGAATGATTTGACTCAGCGGCTTCAAATTCAACAAGACCTAATTTCAGATCGTAAGTAACAAAAGGAACGATATGGACTAAAAGAGATACGGGCCGAAGAAAAAATAAATGGGAGATTTTTTTTTTAACTTGGGCCGTGTCTTTTTGTATTGGGTTATGTTTTTGATTTAGGGTTTCGTTTAGTTTTTTATTTTAATACTTTTGTTTGTTTTTTATTCAAGTCAAACTCTAGTTATGTAACTAGGTACAAATTTCGGGGCGTAGTTTGAGAATTCGCAACTCAATGGCTGAGTTGTGGCAGGGTTTTGAGCTTAGAGTTAGGTTAGTCAAGTTAGCTGGTGTTGCAAGTTTACATGTGTAGGCGTCTGACTACAAGATTTCTTGTAGAAACCTTAGGGGCAGCACGTAGGCAGGTTATTGCCGAAGCTGGGTAAATTTGTGTGGGATCTCTACCGCATTACTTTCTGTGTTTATTTTTATTTCCGCATTGATTTTTATTATTACTAGTCCTATCGCCTGCCGTGGATGCTACGTCGGTGGTGAGATCGAGCTTGGTGATGAATAGTGAGGTAACTGAAGGACTGGGGACGTATGCGGTAATTCGAAAGTAAGGGAGATCGCTATTGAGGGAGGTTGTTGTAGTTGCTACGTTGTAGTTGAGACCGAGTATAAGGATTTGTTGATTCAAAAATTTTGTGGACGAATTTGGGAAGGAGCACAATTAGATTTTAGGAGAAGAGTGTGGAACGGGAGGCTAGTGCAATGGACATGGACATGGAAAATGCAAGGGCATTCTTGGAAGTTCAATAGGACACCGTGTAATTTAATGCAATGAATTTTCTTTATTAGTAGTAGAGATAAAAAAAATTATTCAAATTTGAGTTACTTGATATGATAGCTGATTGAAGTTCACAAACTTGCATGTATTGGTTACTCTTAACACAACACACATACAAACAAAAAAGGAAAAAAATGAATCAGCTATTTTTATTTACCAAAGATAAATTTTAGAATAACATCGATAATTTCAAATTGTATTGATCATAACTTGTTATGAAATCATTTCTTTAAGCACTTAAATTAGGTTACGCCATTTTTTTCATTTACTAAATCGTTGGTTTATCTGAAAATTACAGGGGACATTTAAATTAGCAAACAAAGTACATCTAACCATGTTAAATTTCTGTTACATTTTATATGAATATGGACTCCAATAATTTAGCAACCCAGAATTGTTATAAAGATGAACATAACCTGCCTTTTATTCCTACCAGGTCTAAATTAATGTAATTTCTTGGGTGAAACCGTAAGTCATATGTTTTTTTAGTTAAGATAAAATTATACTACAAAAATAAACCATTATTTTATCCAGTTATATTATGGTCAAAGTATCCAAATCAATTCATTAAAAAATTTATAAAGAACCTTCAACAAATTGAATCGCCATGAAAAAGCTGAAGCTTTTCCATTGTATCGGGATTTGTTGCAACAACTGAATTATCAACGTTGACCGCCTCATCGACGGCCAACCAATTAGCAGCCTTCTTCCTCTCAGTAATCTCCATATGAAAATCCTTCTTTCCCCTGCTATTATGAAATAAAAGAACAAAATAGAAGGAATTTTGGAGGCTTGCTCATGATTGAGTTTCATGGAGATAAATTTTAAGCCGGTGGAAAAAATGTTTTTTGTTGCCAATTTAAATGCTGAAGAAACCGTAATACGGTAAATTCCATGATTGTAAAGCCAAATTCATTGCTGCTTAGATAAATAAATTTGAAAACGAAAAAATTAACCTAAACCAAACATCATTTAGTAATCAGTGATCAGGTTTGGCAAATTGACTAACTTACATAATAATTTCAGCTTCAGCTAATCAAACCAAATAAAAGTGAATTGAAGGACATTGGGTGCAATCTAGTTTTCATTAGTTTGGTAGTAGGCACCGACATCAATGCATGAAGAGCAACAACTTCTTAGAACTTGACAATTCAAGAATCTAAGATATCGGCAATGATTCATGAATGAATTTTTTGCATGATTTTCAATTTTTGTCAGTGCTTTTCTTTTGTAGAGAGAGAAATAACTCTAAAAAGTTTAAGAGAATTCTAGTGACGGTGAAAGTTATTTTTTAGAGGAGGTCCTTATAATGGAAACATTTTCCAATTGATCTGGATTCTAGAGCTAAGACCAAAATAGCTAGTTATCGCAATAAATATCGAGAAGCTCTTAATGAACCTAAGACAACTAAATTCTTAATCAATCATCCTCTCATTGCCCATACACTAAAAACATATAAATTGCCTAAATATATTACCACTACATTCAAACACTAATAGCAAACATGAATATGACGTGAAACACAAAAACAATTACTTCATGATTCAGCTAGCCAAATTCAAAGGAAATTTTAGGATAAACGATTTTATTTTATTTTTTAGAACATTCATTTCACATTCTTTCATTCTCTAGACCAAAACCATTGAATTCTATGATAGCGCATTATTGTGTTTAAGATATAATAACTATTTTAGGTCACAAAAATAACTGGATCTGCAAATCTAAAGAATAATCCTTTTATCATTTCATGCACTGTAGGACTCTCATACACAATCATCAGTAAAAATAATAATAAGAAAAATCCTAGTATCAATTCCAAATTCATTACAAAAAATTATGAAGAGAATGATATCTTCAACAAATCGAATCCCCATGATGTGTTGAGACTTATCGCAGCCTCTGAATTATCACTATTAAACAGCCTCATCGACGATCAACCTATTCATAGCCTTCGTCCTCTCAATAATCGTGGTACTAAAATCGATAGGTAAAATCAACAACCGAAATAAAAGAAAACATAAACGATAAATTAATAAAATTGTAGTACTGAAATTTCACAAATGGAATTGCAAGCTTATATTCGGTCCATGGTTGGCAGGTGATGAAATCAATGATCCAGTTTGATTTGAGTTCATGGAGAAAGATGATGAAATCAATAGGTGATTAGGGTTGGTAGTAATGGTAGGGTTGCTAGTGGCGATGAAATCAGCTATCTGGTTTGGCTTGATTTGAAGGAGAAATCGATGAAATCAGGTAGCGATTAGGGTTGGTAGTAATGGAAAGGATTATTGGTGGCCATGGCGATGGATCTGTGTCGTAATGAAAAATAATGCGGTGCACTTCGCGTAAAAAGTTGAAAACATACAGGGAATTTTCGGTAGTTCAAAAAGACACCACTGATTTCATGTTCATTGAATTTTCATTATTAGTAATAGAGATTAGCATCACCTTATTCACCCCCCTTTTACGGTGAAAACGATCCTACAAATTTAACACTGAGGCACTGAAAGCAAAGAACATGAATGACCGTGACAAGCTTATCGCAGTTCATTCTGGCTTGATAGAAAATACCCCGTTCTAGAAGCAACTCTTTGTTAATGGGTGTAAAGATCTGCAAGTTTTCCACTTTCAGGTTGACAAATTCATTCGGATGGATGAGCTGTATCACGCCAAGATAAGCGATTCCAAAGAAGGAAGGGGGAGATTTGGTCTAGATCAAGGGCATAAAAGAATGAAATAGGAAGAACCAATTGCTAATGCAATCGCTTTGAATAAGCCATTGTCTTACTTTATGCTGTGGCGAAGGAATGAGTCAACTATCCAACATCTTTTAAGGCTTAAAGTCACCTAGAGCAAAGAAAAGGAGAAGACTACTGTGCATACCATAAAGCAAATGGTCGCAAGACCAATGAATGCAGGGTTTTAGCCGGAATCATCCAGAAATTGATCCACGAGGGCCATTTAAAAGAGATTGTTCAGGATAAATATAAGGCTCAACGAACAGGGGATGGACCACAAAAGATTCCTGGAAATTTTGTTAATATGTTGGAAGATGATGACCCTCTGAGCTTAAGCCCACCGTTAAACAGGATCGATGTAATTTATGGTGGTATGCCATCCGGCAGGAAACAACAAAAGGACAAGAAACAAATATATCAGGGAGGCTAAAGAGGGGTCTTCTTTGTCCAAGAAGAGCCCTTGATGAAGAATCCACGACTCAATATTCAAATGCCAAATCTTCTCATCACCCTTCCAAGAATTGAGGAAAGGAATCCACCATCTACACAACGATCCGTTGATGATCATGACTCAAATCGGATTATCCATCATATCCAAAATTCTTGCAGATACAAGCAGTGCAGTCAATGTTATCTTTAAGCATGCCTTCGACCAAATAAACATCCCTGAAGATAAGCTGGAGCCCAACACAGAACCAATTTTCGAATTCAATAATAAGGGATCAACTCCCGTGGTCCAGATTAAAGTGCTGGTGCAAATACAGATGCCACCTCTTTGCAAAAATTTTGAGACTCTCTTTGTAATCTTCAACCAACCCTTATATTACAATGCCTTCTTTGACAGGCCTGCACTGGATGAAATAGATGCATTTGTCTCCCCAAAGTACCTGATGGTGAAGTTCTTGACAAAGAGGGGCTGGGGAACAATCCAAGGAGAACAGTTTAGCTTTCGAGAGATGTATTTCGCCACAATCGATCAATATAAAAGGGAATATTCTACTTACTTTGATTCTTCTACTATTTTTAAGCCTTCGGGTGATGGATATTTACATCCAACATTCGAAGCAAAAATTAAAATTAATATGTCTAACAAGCGCATGTATGAATGGTACATTCCTCTTGGAGGCAAAAGGAAAAGAGTTGATGCTAATTCTGCAGAAGAAAGCTCAATTATCACCAAATTAGATTGTGGTGGGGAAACAAAAAGAATAAAACCCATAGAAGACCTTGAGGAGGTGTGCACAGATTCAGATGATACTACTAAGGTGGTCAAAGGGGGAAAAGAATCGGATGGTGACTTAAAGAAAGATTTAATCCATTTCTTAAGGTCAATAAGGATGTATTTGCCTGGTCACATTTTGATATGGTAGGGATTGATCCGATGGTCGTGTGTCATGCGCTTAACATCAACCCAGAAGCAACCTCCATCAGACAGAAAAAGATACAATTATATAGAGTATGGTCTGATGCATTGAAGCAAGAAGTTAAGAGACTCCTCGAAAATGGGTTTATTCGAGAAATCTACTACCCAAAGTGGCTAGCAAACCCAGTCTTGGTGAAGAAATCAAACTGAATATGGAGGACTTTCATTAATTATACGGACTTAAAAAAGGCATGTCTAAAAGACTGTTTCTCGCTACCACGAATTGATCAGTTTGTAGATGTAACTAGTGGGCACAAAGTATTGTTTCTCATGGATGCATATTCAGGATACAATCAAATACCCATGTTCAAGCTAGATGAAGAGCACACTAGTTTCATTACAGAATGTGGAATATACTGCTACAAAGCGATTCCTTTCGGGCTAAAGAATGCAAGGGCTACTTTTCAGAGGTTGGTTTACAGAATGTTTAAAAAGAAAATTGGATGAAGTATGGAGGTTTATGTGGATGATATGCTAGTAAAATCTGGCAAGGCTAAAAATCATCTTGAGGATCTAGATGAGATGTTCATAATATTATGGAAATATCAAATGAAATCGAACCCACAGAAATGCTCCTTCGGAGTCCATTAGGGAAATTTTTTAGGCTATCTCGCGAGTGCCTAAGGGATTGAAGCTGGTCTTGATCAAATTCAAGCTATTAAAGGCACAGCCGAAACCAAAACAAGTAAAGAGGTAATGAGTTTAAATAGAAGGGTAGCCTTCCTAAGCAGATTCATTTCCAAAGCTACTGATAAAAGTATCCCCTACTTCTACATAATCAAGAAAAAGAAGAACTTTGAGTGGGGGAAGATTGCAGAAAAGCTTTTCAGTAGTTAAAAAGCCATTTGGAAAGGCCACCGATACTTTCTAGTCCCAAGAATGGAGAGATCTTATACTTATACATGGAAGTTTCAGAGCATGCGGTAAGCTCAGTATTGATTAGAGAAGGAAGCGAAGCTCAACTTCCTGTGTATTATGTACGCAGACGATTGAAGGATGCAGATGTTCGATACCCAGTGATAGAAAAGCTAGATTATTGCTTGATCCTCACAGCACGAAAACTTAGAGCATATTTTCAAGCACTTCTGATCAAAGTATTGACCAATTTCTAGCTAAAGCAAGTTTTCAAGCCGGAAACTTTAGGAAGGTTGGTAAAATAGGGAATCGAGCTCGGCCAATATGATATAGAATTTCAGCCACGAGCCACAATCAAAGGGAAACCATTGACAGATTTCAGATTTCATTAACGAATTATGCACTAACTTCATTCAAGAGAAATCAGAATAGAAAAGGATGAGAAGCATATGTGGTAGTTGTTTGTCGATGGTGCGTCAAATGAGCAAGGCGCCAGAGCATGATATGTGATAATAACACCGAATGGACACCGCTTACATTATGTCACGAAATTAGGATTCCCCGTAATGTACAATGTAGCTGATATGAATCAGTGGTAACAGGGTTAAATTTAGCATTAGAGTTCAAAATCCCATAGATTTAGATCTTTAGTGATTCTTAGCTAATGGTAAATCAAGTAAACAGGTATATCAAACAAAGGACTCGAACCTACCTTTATATGTAAAGAAGATACTGAAAATGCTTGCTCTGTTTGAAGATTTTTCCATACATCAAGTTCCAACGGCGGAAAACTCACGGGAATAGAGAAATTAGCAAGCTCAAGGGGAGCTCCAGAAACATGGATTATTCCAGTAGGGTATCAAGCGACTCCAAGTATTAAAGAGGGAACATCCGAACAAGAAAAGGAATCGTTAGTGCTAACGAGGTCCCAAGCTATGTTATAAGAGAAAAAGGGAAGAGAAATTGATAGAGAGATATCAAATGAGAAGGTTGATCAATCAAGAGCAAATGACCCATATGATAACACTTGGATATCACCCTCTTACTGAATATCTTGTTAAAGGAATACTGCCACCTGACAAAGGTGAAGCAAGAAAAATCAGGCGACAAGCTCCAACTTTCACAATAGTGGATGGAATCCTCTACAAGAAAGGATATGCACTTCCTTACTTAAGATGCATAAGCCTAGAAGATGGAATAAAATTGTTGGCAGAAGCGCATAAGGGATTCTGCGGGGACCACTCAAGTGGGATGAAATTGGCAAAAAATGATAATGAGACAAGGTTTTTATTGGCCTCGTATGGTAAGCCAAGCTATTGAATATGTGAGGAGATTCGAGAAATTTAAAGTACTCAAAAAATTCCCAGATTACTCCTGAGTCAGTTAACTCCAATTTCAAGTCCATGGCCTTTTGAGATATAGGGCACTGATTAATCGGCCCATTCCTAGTCTCAAAAGAGGGAGCAAAATACACTGTAGTCGCCATAGATTACTTCACTAAATGGTTGAAGCAGAACCACTTCCCAAGATCACTTCTGGATAAGTATTCAAATTTGTCATCAAAAATATTACAAAAAAATTTAGAAAACCCCATAAGATCATTTTCGATAATGGAACGCAATTTGAGAGTGAAGAATCCTCTTAGTTTTGTCATAAGAATGGAATCATTAAGACTTTTTTCTTTATTGCGCATCCGAAAGCAAATGCGGAAGTTGAGGCTACAAACAAAACCTAAAGACGATCTTGAAAAAGCGGCTGAACAAAACTAAAGGAAACTGGGTAGAAGAAATGCCACTTGTATTATGGGCTTATCGAACATCAACCAAAACGACGATGGGACATAGTCCCTACTCATTGACATATGAGCGTGAGGTGATGTTATCGATTGAGATTGAAATACCCTCACACCGAAGAATCGCTTATGCAAACTAAAAGAGAATCACTGGATTTGATACATGAGTTGAGAGACGAACTAGCAATTAGAACAGTGGAATATCAAAGGAGAATTTCAAAGTATTACAACTCAAAATTAGGAACACGATCGTTTCAAGAAGGAGATCTGGTACTCCGAAGAGTAATGGAAAATACAATAAATCCCACGGATAGACCGCTAGGACTAAATTGGGAAGGACACTTAATCATCTGCAAAGTAGTTCCCCTAGGAGCTTACAAGTTATGTCGACTAGACGACAATATGGTTCCAAGATCGTGGGACGCTGAACATTTGAGACCATATTTTCCCATGGTAGAAGAATATAGTCAGTAAAGGACTACTTTTCTAAAGAGAATCTACGTGGTTAGGAGTGAAATGCTCCTTTTATTTGGACATTACCTTAAACCGTCAAAGCCTCTATCAGCGCTATTTTGTTCAGGGCAGAGCACCTCCTGGAGGGAGGAGGGTAAGCCTTTAGCCGTGCCACGCTATGGCCAACTTAAAGCATCAACAAGCCCTTGGCCATGCCTTAGGTCAAATCAAGGAACCCCCTTGAGGGTGGAGTGTAAGCCTTTATTCATGCCACACTATAGCCAGGTTAAAACATTAACAAGCCCCTATCTACGCCACGCTATGGCCAGGGTAGGGCCTCTTAGAGGGAGGAGTGTAAGCCTTTATCCACATCATGCTATGGCCAGGTTAAAGCATCGATAAGCCCTTCGCCATGCCTCTGGTCAGGTCAAGGCATCTCCTAAAGGGAGGTTGGGTAAGTCCTTTGTTCCAGCCCCTAAGAATGAGTTAACTAAGAGCACCAGACAACAATGGACTAAGAAGTCCAAGCCCAAGAAGCAGCTCATCAGACAATGGACTAAGACGTCCAAGCCTAAGAAGTGGCTCATCAGACAATGGACTAAGACGTCCAAGCCCAAGAGGCGGCTCATCAAACACTGGATGAAGATGTCCAAGCCCAAGAGGCGGCTCATCAAATAATTAACTAATATTTCCAAGCCTAAGAAACGACATATCTAATGATGGACTAAGTTGTCTAAGCTCAAGAAGAATTCAATCAGACTACAACTACATATGAGGCCCAAAAGGTTTACAGATGACAAAGAAGGCAGAAACTAAGGAGTAGAACAGAACTCCACTCATTAATATTCGAATATGGATTACGGGACTCTTACTTCTATACTTTTAATACCCGAATATGGGTTTTGAGTCTTCTCTAATCATTTGTGATCTTCCTCATACCCGAATCTGGGTTTCAAGCCTATTATTCGACTTTAATTATTAATGCCCTAATTTGGGCTTGAGATTTCTATCTATAATGATAAATATTATGGATTTATGATTACCCAACATATGCCCTAATCTGGGCTGGAGATCCTATAATGAAGATAATCATTGTGGATTTTTGATTATCCAACATATGCCCTAATCTTGGCTCGGGATTTTTGTCATAGAGATAATTATTACGAATCTTTGGCTATTCACCGCTAATACCTGAATCTGGGTTTGAGAATCCTATTCTGATAACTATTTCCGAATCTCACTTTTAAAAACCCGAATCTGGGTTTTGAACATTTTACTATTGACTACTAAAGGTTTCACTCGATGATGCCCTAATCTGGGTTTAGATTTTATAGCTTTTTAATACCTTAATTTGAATTTCAGGTCTTTTATCATCATTTTTGGATTCTGTTTATCAATTCCTGAATCTAGGTTTTAAAGCAGTAGTATTGAAGCTACAATAGATGCCTAAGTCATTAACCAGAATCTTTGATTTGGTCTTCTTAATACCCAAATCAGGGCTATTAGTTTGCAACTCTAAACAATGCTCACCAACTTCTAAATTAAGACTCCAGGGTCATTCTTATTGCTAATAAGAATATCTAAATACATATTAAGATATCAAGGCTTGTTTTTAGATAATGGCTTATGACCTCCTACTTCCAGACATTGACTGTTTCTCACAGGAAGTTCATAGCGTTCAATTATTATATGAATGGACGACTATCAATTACAGACCTCATATCCTTTATTAAATCAGGATTATTATCAACTAACCATCTAAATTTAGAAGCATCCTTATGCCGAGTTATCAAAAAGCATATATATATATATATATATATATATATGTATATGTATATAAGATAATGAGTTTGCAATAGAAAATGTCACTTGCTTTAAATTTTGCAGGAAAACAAGGTTATTAAGAGCAAATAAATTCTGAAATTTTTGCCTAAAGAATGAAAGCTTCTTTCATACAAGGGCGCAAAATGTTAGCCATAAAATCCACATAAGAATAGAAGTACGAAATAAGGTTAATGAAAATGTTAGGCTCCATTGGAATTAGATGCATAGGTTTCGACAAAGGCCACAAAAGAACGTTTCGAAGGCATTAAGAAGGCTTTCGAAGGAGTCAAAGGCACCCGGCACCCTCGCAAGTGATAGCGGTGAAAAAGCTTTCGAAATAGATGAGAAAGAAAATCGGAGCTACCCTTTCGCTATTTCAACCTTTCGATGCAGATGGGTTCGTGTACATAGGAAAGCAAGGACGGGCTCGGAACCCCCTTTTGAAGGCAATGAAAATTAACCTTTCATATGCGGGCCTAACCTTTCGAAACTAAAGGTTTCACCTTCATTCAAATTTCTCCAAACAATCCTTTCAAATGCATAGTTAGGCCTTTCGAACTGGTCGAAGCCAGTAACATCAGGAGAAGGTTCTATGTCAATCCACAAATCTGCATTCGGAAGCTACCTACAGCATCAAAACAGTTGATACTTCAACATCTTCGAAGCCCGAGTAAACAACCTATCGACAGAGTCGAAAGCTCCTATCTTAGCTGCTGATAACAACAAAGCAACATGAAGAGAAAAGCGCATTTGTGGCCCTTTCGACGGCGTCAAAAGCAATTCAAGAGAAAGCAGGGAATAGGAACACTAAAACTTAACAAAGGCGAAAGGAAGATAAAAGAACCTTTCGACAAAGTCAAAAGGCCTGAAATAAGAAGAGGAGAATCTCAAGGATGAGTTAGAGGACTCGAAAGAGAAGAATTTTAACAGTAGTGAATGAAGGCGAGCCTTTCGGTCGCATCAAAAGGAAGGAGACAAAAGATAAAAGGACCTTTTGACTAGGTCGAAAGCATTGACTTGGAAGGGGGCCGACCTGCATCTATAAATAAGACCCAAGGGATCTGATTTTGGGGGCCAAATTTTGGAATCCTAAATTCATTTCATTTTCTTCTACTTCTTTGCTACAACAAAATCTTTGTAAACCCCAAATCAATTTGGGGAAAAGATCCTAAAATTATAATTCATTTTGGATTAATAATAATGGAGAGATGTGCATATTCATTAAGGATTTCGATGATGAGGAGGATCATTACGATCATTAGCTAGACTAATGATCGATTGCACATGATGCTATCTTATTCTCTTAACTTCCTTTTGTCTATGCAAATAAATAAGATCGGTTTGGATAACAAACATACAAAACGTATCATTATCACGACAAATATCATAAAATGATAAAGAAGGATGATGATGATGTTTCGACATTGATAAGTTCGTAGAACTTACGAATATCCAAGATGATCTTATATCAAGTATTCTAAATAAAGCTTAGGCAACTGCAAACTGGATCTAATTCGAAAGGATAAAATCCCTTTTGACCCGATTGAAAGGGAAGTCCCGAAGGATATCTGGCCTGCAGTTGGCAAGCAATCATATGTGGAGGAGTCCATTCGAAAGGAAGCTACACTCAACTATATCAATAACACTTTCGAAGGGGTACTTCCATAGAAGAAACGAAACCAACGAGGTCGAAAGCTGCTATTTCATTTTAAAAGGTTAAGCAGACCTTCCGACATGGTCGAAAGGGATAGAATGAACCTTTTGACATGATCAAAAGCGATGAAAATTTAAAATGAACAGCTGATTTCAACTTATATAAGAGAAGGCTTTCGAGTAAGATGCTTCTTCCCTTGCCAGCATTTCTATGTTAACTTCCAAAACTGTTTCGACTAAGTCAATCTGGTCGAAAGGTAGGTTTCGAAAGAAGCAATCTTTTCGATAGCCTTATTTTATATGAACTTATTTGCTCTTCACGTTGCTTTGGGGACGTTGACAAGTTTTGTTGTTAACAATAATTAGGGTTTAAGTTAAATTGTAAAGTTTTTTTAATTTGTTTTAAAGATTATTTAAAATAATATTTAAACAATGATTATGAAATAAAATAAAATAAGTAGTTTATCTTAAGATAATTGAAGTCTTAATTAATTAAACGATCTTTATTGACTAATAAAGGATAATTACTTAATGAAAGAAATTAAACTTAATAATCGAATAAAATGTACGATTTTATCCCAAATTGTTTTTTCATATAGAAAATTGTTTTCTATGAGAATTTATTTCTTTGATTTTAAGATATATGATTAAAGAACTTTCCGCTATAAAGTAGTTGTGGTATATGATATAACTAGTTTATATGAAGTGAATGATGGTCCTCCCAATTTAGTATGCTATTATAGTAACTGTGGAAATAGTGAGAGCATGCCATGTTGCACTTAGTGATTGAATCAAATTACGAAAATCATTTTCGTAAAACATACCAAACATTATTTGTGAAATAATGACTATTTTTCGGTGTTGACTGAAAATTAGATATAATTATATTTCCATGTGAATATTATGAATATCATTGTGAAATAAAACTGTGTATTTGTTTTCACAATAAAAGTGATGGATAGAAAATACTAAAGTATCTAAAATTATTTACAATTAGTTTGGAATCATAAACTAAGCCATAGTTTTGGAAAATAATTTTTATTATATGATTATGAATCATATGGTATAGTTAATCATATCTCAAAAATTCAAAAGCAATAGACCCATTTAGTGGGGAGTTGATGAACTCTTTGAATTGATACATATAGATGTAGGAAATCGTAAATCAGTGAATACCAAAACGTTTCCACATACTTCGATATATTCACCGTAGAGTCATCACAGACATGGACATATGTATTTGATATGCATGTATAAGTGTAAGATAAGTTATACAATATAAAATGAAAGTAAATAATGTAATATGCAATAGAACTGATTCGATATGATCAAATGGGTAAGTATTTTGGAAGGGGTTCTATATATACCTAACATGAATAAAAATTCCATCTCAAAAGGTCACTCCTCCCTATAATTCATAATAATGTGTTAATAATGAGTAATCGAACTTTGTTGGACAAAGTACGACTAATTGTGAGTGAAGTTGAGTTAATTTCTTTCTATAAGGTCATATACTCAAGAGTAGTATACAGGGTTAATTTTATTTCATCTATGTAATAGTTTATAAAATCATACAAGATAAGGGTTTATAAGAAACCGCAACATATCTTAGGCCAAGAAGTTGATAGGCTGTGCAAGTCGAAAGTCTGTACGTAACAATGTTTCGTAAGGGATCTTTTATGAATCTACTCAAAAGGAGATTGGGAAGGACTGTCATTGGATGACACATTTATGTTTTGTATATAAATTTTGTAAACTAAAACCAAATCAGTTTTACATATAAGGAAATTCATTAAACGCTTATGAATCCCTATTTCATTGCCGAGAAACAATTGCTGTTTCAAAAATACCAACTCTATAGTGAAGGAGTTTCTTTGGGAAACTATTGGTAGTAAAATGGAATTGCATACGATCCAAAGATAAATTTGATTACATGAGACAGAATGGAATCAACTAACCTAAATGAACACACTACATTAGAGTGTCTAAAAAGTATTCTCGCACGTTGAAGAAAAAATATGAGTTTCTTATTAAAGTCAAAAATATACAATCCTCGGTTGTTTAATTAAATCATTAAGAGTGTTGACTATATGATATGGTATGATGCGTAAATTTCAAAGAATTCCAACTATGTTATCAAAATATGATTTTGGTAGTCGTAACCTAAGAGATGTGATCCATCGACCATGATTGTGTCTTTATAAGCTAGACTAATGTAGTTGGAATTAAATGAGCAGCGTTGATAAGAATAATCTCATAAATTTCAAAATTTGAAATTATCATTATAATTCATCATTTAACATGATCAAGTTACTTCGGATATACTTACAAGATTATCACTTGATAAGCCTTTGTATTTTGGTATATATGTGCCGAAATAGAAAATTATAAATAATGATTTAGAATACAATTTGCACATAACAACTAAAGTGTCACAAAGTTGGTGTCATTTTATAAGCATCAAAATTGGATAAGTATTCTGATAGAAATATCAAATAGTTTGATTTTCGGTCAAAGTGCAGAGGAAGCTTATGTACATAAGAAAGAATGTTAAAAGATACATTGATATTTCTAAATCATACGTAAACAATATACTAGAGATGGTTAATGATGAACTCATGTAAAATCAACTTTAATTGTTTTAATACTCGACATTGGATTTGTAGTTGATGTCTTTTTATAGTAAGTATAAAAGATATTGGGAATGTCCCAAACGATATGCAAGGACGCCTTATTAAAATGTTTAATACGGAACATATAAGATGACTTCCTTATACATTGGAAATAAGAATTATCAAACATACTATGTCGTCTATGATTTCGTGATTTATTTATGCATTTGATATATGAAGCAAATATCAAATCCAAATTGATACCACTAAATGGTAGTTTGGGGTGTTCTCATGTATTTATGAAATACTAGAGAATTGTTTACAGGAATAACAAACTCATTATGAAGTCGAACTCAAACTTTTATAAGTTATATTGAGTATAATATGTCAATAATAAATTCAAACTAAGAATCTTTAAGTTGGAAATGTTACAAATGAAAGACTGTGGTTGATTCAATGAGAAAAGGCTAAGTTCATAGCCTTGAATAGCTAAATGCAATATATATAAATATAAATCATTTATGACTAAGTCAAGAGTGATTTCATATGTTGAGAATTACATAACATTGTTATATGATAACAATGTCACGATATAGTTCAAAACAGAACTTAGAGCTCACTAGAACCCAAGAGACATACTCTAAATTATTCTACATAATAAAGGAAGTTTATCAATGTCGGGAAGAGTTGATTAATAGAGTAGATAATTGAAACATAATAGTATATCCTTTCACTATGGAACTAACCTGATTGGTTTTGAGGAAACTGATTGAAAAAGTTGGAATAAGACTCCATAATTGACTTCGCAAGTGGGAGATTGATAGAGTTAGGAGTATGCCCTAAGGGGAATTATGTAATTCATTACATATATTTAACTCGTTGACCAATCTTGTTCAAAATAAAGATATTTTCTTTCTGCTATACACTTGATATAGTGTGTTACATTAATTAATATAACTAAAAGTAACTTAATAGAAATTCCATAAATGGTATGCTTTGTGATTATGATGGAAATGGGTGTGTTAGGTGGGTTTTTTTGCACCCGAACCATCCCGAGTTTACCAAATCTTGACTAGACCCTTCCCGCAAACCCATGGTGGGTCTGATTTCTGCCCAAAACCCAAAACTCGTACAAGTTAGGGTAGACTCGCCTCAAGATCCGGTGAGTTTTATATATTCATCTAGAACTATTTACTAATGTACATATATTCATTTATTTTATTTATAAGAGAGATTATCATGAAATGATACATTAAATACAAATAATAATACGTTAATAATGATAATGAGAAAATAATAAAGATGAGGTGTACAATAATAGTTTAAAAAATATGCATACGTTATTACATAATTAGCATTGGCATAACTTTATACTATAAAAATCCTATAACTCGTTGAATGAGACATTATAATATCCAAGATATAACCACTTATGTGTCAAGGATTAACAAATCATTAATATAGTAATAAAGTAAATTTATAATATATATATATAAGTAGTGTGGGTAGGGTTGAGGTGGGCCAGCCGAGCCCCGACCTTAGACTGGTAGCTTACAAGAACTGGTCATGGGTCTCCCCGTCCTGAGGACCAGATGGGGTAGGTCTTGGCAGATCAAAACATGGGCGAGTCTACTAGGTTTATACCCTAAACCCACCTTATTGTCATCCCTATTTGTGATGGTAGTTACAAAATGTTGTAAACGTGAGTAATTTATCACAATGAAAATAAATATACTATTTTAAATGTTCCTTGTCAAGATGCATCGAGACTGGATATTGATGTAGCTGTTGAGACTATAGTACATAATGCTCTCCAAATGTTGGGCAGTGCATTACTCATGACTGCTGAAGGAATTGAGGGGTTATGTACTGATAGTTACTTGATAACAGTTAAACTGCTCACTCGATAGATTTATGTTGGTTAGCATAACTAAGGTCAAACAGAAAATATCAATGTTATTGATTTACGCAGTTCTCTCGACTTGAGAATATTCAAGATTTTCAATATAAAACTCTACTTTGATTATATTCATACCATGGCACAACGTCCATCGAGTGACTATAGTTCGAGTGGAAGTATTGGAAGTAAAACACTATTCAATAGAGGATTCGTCTCCTCAGTTATATGGGGTTAGTATCATGGTTAACTCAAGTCAACTCAAAGTCAAAGTCTCTGGCTAGAGAATTTTGGCTAATGATTGTTATTATTGAATCAAGGATTCTATGTCTAGACTATAGAGTTGAATATGGATGATATTGGAATTTTGACCATTACCACGTTACATATGTCTAAAGTGATATAGTTTTAATGAAGAGAATTGGTGTAAATAAATGTCAAAACCGGGTAGTGCTTAATAATATAAAATTGAATTTTACCGATATTAAGTAAGCGATACATTTCATAAATGCATATCATCATATCATGTTAATAGTTGAACCTATTTTTTATAAATGCATATCTACATAGCTTATGTTTTTTTGGTGGCTGCAAATTAATTTTTAATATTTATTTAATATTATTTAAATCAATATACTAATTAAATAAATCATATAACATAAAATATGTTTTGTAAATTAAATTTTAAAATTTTTAAAAACTTATAATCATCATTTAAACTCTTAGCCAAAAACCAGAATTTAAACATTATAAACTCTTTTTGGCATGATAGTTGGATTTCCTCTATTCCTCTTAAGAATGAATTCAAAGATTTATATGATATTTGTAACTTTAAATTTGCATTTATTTCTGATATTTTTAACCCTGAAAGTGATCCTCCCTGGAGTTTCAATTTTAATAGTATTTTAGAAGGCTCTACCCTTAGACTTCTTTATTTGCTTTATGCTAAGCTTAATTTGTATAACATTGATAACGAGGATGACTTTATTAGTTGGGCGTGGGATAAGAGTAAGAAATATTCTGCTAATTCCTTTTACAAATTTATTAATTTTTCGGGGGTTTCTATTAATTGTTTTAAATTTATTTGGAAATCTAATGCTCCTCCTAAATCAAAGATTCATATGTGGCTCATCATTCATGGTAAATTAAACACTATTGAATTTTTAAAAAGGAAAAATATTAACATTGATAATAAATGTTATTTTTGCAATACACACTCTGAAGATATTAGCCATATTTATTATGAATGCATGGATACTCATTTTATTCTTATTAAGACCCTTAATATTTTTGAGTTTAATATTAGTTCTAGAGTTTCTGATTGTTTTTTCTATTGGAACTCTTTTAGATTCAAGTTCAAAAAGGATTTTAGATTCTTGCTTGATACCTTATTCAATATTTCTTGTTGGTTCATTTGGTTTGAAAGAAATCAAAGAATTTTTAATAATAAACATCAACAATATAATAATCTAATTATTTTAATTTCTAATTTCTGCTTAAATTGGATTTCTAATCCCAAGTATAAATTATTCAAAAATAATTCGTTTAAGAATTACCTTTTCAAGGTTAGAAATAATATAAATTTTTTCAAATTTAACAATAATAATTTTGTTTCCAATTGTACTTATATTAATCCTTATTCTGATTTTAATAATGTTCACATGATTCATCACAATTCTCTTCCTTTATTAGGCCCTTAAATTTATTTCTGTTTGTTTGTTTTTAGTTCTCATTTATCCTTGCTTTAGTTTACCCTTTGGTTTTTATTCTCACATATATGTATATAAATTTTATTTATATACATATATGTGATTCATTCTAACTTGATTTCCTAGTTAAGTTTCAGGTTTGGTTTAGGTTGGTTGCTGGTTTGCAGGATAGCTTTCATTTTTTTCAGGATTGGCAGGATAGCTTTTCTCAGGGATTTGGATTGCATCTGGCTCTTCTTTTTGGTTCTCCAGGTCTTCAGTTTGGAGCTCTTCTTTCTGGTTCTCCAGGTCTTCAGTTTGGAGCTCTTCTTTCTGGACCTTCTATTGGAGTTTCTCTCTTTGGACCTTCAGTGGCGTTTCTTGTCTTTTTGTTCTTTTGTTTTTCAGTTTTTAGATACCTCTAATACTCTAGTATCGGGCGGTGGCCTTGCCGGAGTTCGGTATTAGGGTATAATGGGCGGTGGCTTTGCCGGAGTTCATTTGAGGGGTTTCTTTTTCTTTTTTTCTTGATTTTAGTTGTGCCACCTGCCAGGCATGTTGGCAGCTCCTTTTATGTGTTATATATAGCGCTACATGTGTGCTCTCCTCTTCTTTAGAGGATCACACATTTTTCTCAAAAAACATTATATTATATGTTTTTTAAAGATTAATTTAACAAATGGTCGAATTAATTATTTAATTAAAAATATTATTTTGGCTCAGAAAATTCTAGAAAATTTTCATAACGTTTATATATTATGCTTGATTTTAAAAATATTCAAACTTCGAATAATATAACAAAATAATATATTTTATTGTTATTATTATTTTATTGTATTTCGAATAATTAATATATACAGTGCAATAAAATTTAAATAAATATTTTTTTATGCTATGCATTCTATCTAGAAAGGTTTACAGATATATATATATTATCAATACATAACTAATATATATATATATATATATATAAATACAGATACGTATTAGATATTTTAAATATACTTATATATATATATGTAAATATAATAATAATAAATAAATTTAAAAATAAATTTATAATATTAAAAGTAAATATTGTTTTGTTCGCAAGTAGTGGCGCAGTGGTACGATACTCACTTCCTGGTAAGCAGGTCGCAGGTTCGATTCCCGTCTGCCCTACTCCCATTTCAAGGCGCGGAGGTGAGTCCTAATAAAACCTGATAACATGGTTAGGGGAATCAAATATTTGTGCTGGGCTAGCTGCAAATCCTCCTGCCTATGGTTGAACCAGGTTAGAGTGGAGCTCGTCTCATCCCTTCGATTTCATCAGGGATCTAAGTTGAGTTTTTTTAAAATATAAAAATAATTTGTTTACTGTAATTCATACATATATATGTGTAAATTTTTTTTAATTTTTTTATATATTATGTATATTGTGTAAAGCTAAAAATTTCTAGAAACTAACAAAAAATAAAAGTGGATAAAATACGAGAGTAGAAAGCAATTTAGAGATAAATCCACTTTCTTGATCACATAAATCCACACAACATGAAATTATGATCTCTTTTTTGGTCTTTAATGAGTTTAATTGATGTTTTAATCATAAGTATGGAATATTTATGCTTTTGATTAGCCTAATATAAACTATCAAACTATAATTCACCCATTAAACCACTTTTTAACACTCATGAAAATGACAATGAACTTGAAAATAAAATCTATTCCAAGCATGATCTATTAACTATTGATTAGAAATATAGACCATCAAATTTTGATTCCAAATCCACTTCCATTATCAAAATCAATTTGTCAGATAATGATGTAAATTATGTTTATTTAAGTAAGCATAGCCTATATGTGATTAACATAGTAGACTATCAAATTCATTAATAAACTTACATCAATATGCAACTTTCCAATAAGCACAAAAAGATAACATAAATGATCAAAACGTTGAATCCACATGATTAAGAGAGCTTCATTGCCTTTAAATTGAAGGGGTTTAGCCTCTTATATTTGTTATCATTTCAACAAATGTAGCATTCAACATGAAATAAAAATAAAAGAAAAATGCAAGCTAAGTATGAAGAGAGCTAATTAACATAAAATAAAAGCAATTCTACTTGCATAAATAAAAAGATCTACATTACCAACAGGAAAGGAAAAAGCATGAAAATAAAAAAGGGTAAGAATTAAAATTGCATTAATAAGAAAATTACATAAGAAAAGATATTGGCTAAGTATCCAAGAAATAGAAAGAGACCTTATATTTTATTTTTGAGCCTCTAACTAAACTAACTAAAAAGGAGGCTCAAAGATTAATGGATCATTACATGAAACATAAGGGGTATTTATACAAGTTTGAAACCCTAATCTATATTTTTGGGAACAACCCAAACTACCCCTCTAGGAAGTGTGTCCACCAAGTTATCATTAGCATGAGATAATACTCCATTTAAATGTGCATGAAACTTTAAGCTTCATTAGCATGTGCATTAGCTCCTAAGTAGGCGATCATGGTAAGTGGGTAGGTGGGGTCCTCTATGATTCATGAAATGAATTATTTCCGTCTATTGCTTGTATTCTCTTGTGCATGCATACTTTCCATGAAAACCTCTTACATTTGAATCCAAATTCCTATAAAATAACATAAAAATGTCCAAGTAAAAATTTTCAAATTAATATATGCACAAAATAACCATTTTGCCCCTATATGAAGATAAATAAATGATGATTTGAAAATAATTTGGATTTTGGTTTAAACTTGTTAAAACACCCTATATGCTCATTTATTTAATTAAATTCGATTAAATATAGAAGTAAAAACATGCACATTTACGTGCACATAAAATATACATACAAATACATAAAAATATATATAATATTTAATGTAATAGTCTGTGTATGTGTGTGTATATAGAAGCGTTCAATGACACATCTATCTTGTAGCACCCCTATAGCCCACTATTTCCCATCACAAGTTTCGAATTAAATAATAACACTTTCTCTCTCTTTCCACTAGTGCTATTATTTAATTTGGAATTTGTGGTGAAAATCATGGGGTTAGAGGAGTGCTGCAAAAACAAAGGTACCATTGAACGCTCCTTATATATATATATATATAAATTACATAGTTTTAATATTTATATAAATAATAAGTTTACATACATAAGTACGTATATTTGGACAACATTCAATACATATAGGATGAGTTAACATGTCTGTTGCGATGTAAATCCCAGCATTTATATATATGGGCATGTTATACCTTGAACGGATTATTATATTACACATGCACACATATACATATATGTATATGATACATATGTGTATTTACATTTAATTGAATATAAATTAAATAAAATTTTATCTATAACTTATAAATTTAAATGAAATAATAGATTTTTATTTAAATTAAATTTAGAATTGTTTTAAATAAATTAGACTTCATAGGCAAAATGTAGATCTAACAAGGGATTTTTTTTTTGAAATTCATCTATATCTTCCGCTACAGGCTAGCTAAGTTCCAACGGGGGTCGCGATGTCCGTCAAGGTAACTGAACATAGTAGGAATATATCTGACTACCTAGCAGGAGACTAGTAGACCCTAGTTCTTGAAGCGAGCATGCGTACATCAGTCTCCCATTTAGTTTCAGTTTATGTGTGGTAGATAGGCATATATGAGATGAGATTATATCTAAGATCATGTCCAAAGAATAGTCAACGCCATATCCTTCTTAGGCAAATGACCTATTCTCTACAGGTAGACGACATACCTATTACTGATTATATTTGGGCATTATTATGAGCTGGATCAAATCTTTCATATTGATTTAGTGATTTGATGGTAGTATTTTATAATATGAGATTGAGAGATATTGTGGGAATTGCATTGCCTTTTCTTGGCTTTACTTAAGGATATCTCATTATTGATGATTTACGATTTGGTGGTGATTTCAACATATGGATGATTCACCCATTCGATATTGATTTTTTAGAACCTTACTTGATGTGTTTTATATGGGTGATGATGCTTTCCTATTGGGTTCGTTGTGAATTTTGTTTTGAGATATTCTAAGACCGTAATGTTATTCTTATTATTCTTTTTATATTATCACTATATGTTATAATATACCTATCATTATAGACATAGTCTAACCCGTGTGTTATTTATAATTCTTGAATTAGTCTGAGGCATTTCAAGTTTAGGGACATGATGAGCATTTTGTGGATGTTGGGTATAAATGGAGGATTGGATATCATTATATATATAGTCATTATATACTATTGAAATGCATTTGAATTCATGTATTGGATGTTTTAATGGCAGTGTATATTTGATGTGTATTAGATTTATGTATACTTATCTATTATATATTATCACTGCGATTCTGATTTTGTGTTCTCTTTGTATTTATTATATATTATGTATTATTCTATCCTGGAGGCACATGTATTTATTGCTCTATGCCGATACTGTGTACTTATAGTCAGTTATTTATCTGATATTTAATTACATACCAGTATTAGCCCAAGGGTATATTCAATTATGTGCCTTGTATCGCCTTATTCTCCATGTTACTAAATAGTATTATTTAGTAATACTTTAGAGTATTATGAGTATAGACGTAGGAGTGTTATAAAATGGTATCAGAGCAGGTTCAGAACTGTACATCATATATACGAGACACAAGTCATTGGCCTAGATGAGACTTAGAAGTCCTTATCCCCTTGGCTGTGTTAGGACAGTAAGTCTATAATGAGAGTAATCATCCGGGGATTTATTTGTATTTTGTATATAAATATAATACTTTACCATTACCTATTAAGTATTAAATATAATATGATTAACCTATGGTGGCTTAGTATAAATTATTGTGCTATGATTTGTTAATGATTAGAGTGCGCACAGAAATGTATGAATTATTTTCTACTAACCACATTGATGTTTATTTATATTTATAATTGATTGATTATTATTTATATTAATTTGCAATTTGATATTAAGATCTTGCGGCATTTTCGGTTGAGAAACTACCGCTAGGAATTTCGAAAATTTTATTTTTGTGATCTATTATTTATGTATATACATCATTAAAAATATTTGGTAAAGTAGTTTTAAAATTTTATGTTTGCTTGTTCTTCGGTGAATTGTTGGAAGTTATTTGTAATGACCCTCCTTTTCGACCCTTGAAAGTCGGCACCTAATACATCCACGGTATTACAATGTCGAGCATCCAAGTGCCAAAAAGGTAGATTGTTAGGGTAAAATAAAGAAAAAGAATGGGGAAAATAGAATCTCATATTGGAACGACAACATATAATAAAACAAAGACAGAAAAGCCATCACTCTAAAATACATGGTATATCAGAGTTAAGAAAACCTCATCAGCCTGGATAGTATAACCTTTTGACCTTACAATTGTTGATGGGTTATATATAGTAATACAGCAACAGGTAAAGCTCCAGCTCTACTCCATGAGCTCCATGTCTAACCAGCGACAACTAGGAAAAATAATCGGTCCGACCCAAGCATTATAACGAAATAACCCCTCGATCAGTGTGGAAAACCAGCATGAGAAAAATCAAGAAATATGATGAACATATATACGTCTGAGAGACCATGCTGCTAATAATGGAATGGTTTTTAACTTCACAAGAAAAATATCAATACATGAAAGAATGGAAACAACTTAAAACAAAACCTAAACCTGAAAGAATGAGCATAAACAGGATCAAATTCCAAACATAAAGAATGGACTCAAATAATTAAACATCGAGAAGAGCTCCAGGAACTTCTCAACGCAATTAAGAAAATAATTTAAATGTTTGAATCAAACACAAGGAAAGAGAAAATTTTCCTATAATGACCAGGAGGGTGCACCCCCCTCAATAAAAATACACCTCTTGAAAATTTACTTGAGAACTACGATGGCTCTTGGAAAATGTACAAGCCAGGCCCGTCAACCTTACCGAGTATCCAAGTATTTCACATCTTCGTGCATATACAACCACATCCAATTTATAGTAGTTGTGAATATACCTCAATGGGAGCAACCCGAAAAAGCTTGACATCCACTTGTACTTTAGTTTTAGTCATTTTCGACAAAGGATATCAATGCTCGAATGAGCAACAAATTGTCTTAAATTGACAATACACAAAGAAGAAAGCTGAATCAATAGTCAATGAATCAAAAATTGGGAATAATCAAAATGATGTATATGGAAATTAAATCTCATACCTTCGGCATTTTTAACCTTCGAGATTGAAATGAGTTTCCGTACATCGATGTTTAGTGCTAAGAGTATGACTAAATCCTTTCCATATAAGCAATATCGTTTACGGAAATTAATTTTCTTATCCTTTCCATAACTGAATCAAACTTTAAACCGAACTCGTGCTTGAATTTCACATCATAAATATTTGTAAAACACTATAAAAACACTCTTTAAAATATTCTTTTTAAAGAGCGAATTATATTTTTAAGTGTAGAAAAAAGAAGTGTAAAAAAGAAATGTCACTAAAACATTATTTACTAAAAAGGCCAAACAATTAACACTTAGCTTAATAATTCCTTTTAAAAGATTTTCTCATTTATAAACTATCATAATTATCATTTATAAATTTCAAACAACATTTATTATCCCAAAAGATAATAAATTAATTAAAATGTTTTATAAATTTAAAACAACATCAATTATCCTAAAAGATGATTAATACGGTTCTTTCTTGCAACCATGGAACGAAGTTCTTGGAGGTTGCGGGTTCGAGTCCCGCAGCTGAGATTTGTTTCCCTTAAGGCCTTGAGCGGTCTATCCTCAACAAAGCCAAAACGAGGTAGAGGATTAATGCTCTTGGCTGGGCTGGCTAAAAAGGGGGGTCAGTGTGACGGACAGCTGTATCCCCTAGCTCTGCTCTCCGGAGTAGGGTTTTTAAAAAGATTAATACGGTTCTTTTATAAATTTAAAACCACATTAATTGTCCCAAGAGACAATTAATCAAACTTTACTCCTTTAATAAGTCAATTAATTACCTTTAAACATCTTTACTAAATCAATTACTTAGCTTTAATCACTTTTATTAAATTAGTTAATTAATCATTAAAATACTTTTATTAAATCAGTTAATTAACTTTCAACATCATTAATAAATTTATTAATTAACCTTACTATAGTTAAATAACAATTAAGAATATATTAAACTTACAATTCTTTCCAAATACTTATACAATCCTTACAAACCCATTTGAAAAGAATTTACAAAATATTTAAGGTAAAAAACCTTTATAGATTTAAACGTCATTAATTATACTAAAAGATAATTAAATCTAATTTACAATCTTTTATAAATTTAAAACAATAATAATTATCTCGAAAGATAATTAATCAAATATAATCTCCTTATAAGTTCAAATTAATTATTCAGAAAGATGATTAATTAAATTTATAACTTCTTTTATAAAATTTAATCAACAGTTATCCTTTATTTTCGAAATTCTCAAATTACTTGAAAATATAGAATAAACCATTTTCAATGTGCAAAACATGACCGAACATTTATTTGCAAAAATACATGCTCAAGTTTAACACACAATAATGGTTTAAAAAGATGATATTTCATAAGTGACGGTATAGCGATAATCGCTACGACGCTTACACAAATCAAATAATATGTCACAAATTTGTCAACCAAACAATAGTATAAGCAACATTAGAATGTAAGTAAGTTAAAATCGGTAAGAAACAACTTAGGGTCTCTCCACAAATGCCCCATGTAAATCACACAGAAGAAAGTGTGTTTTCGAAGTGTCCCTTAGCGACTTATTCGCTACGTATATACTTTGACTTTCCTTCTGTTTTTATTCACTGCAACACAATGGTTATTTATGACATCTTCTTTTCAAGTGGAAATTTAAATTCAAATAAACATTTAAGCAACAATATAAACTATTATTCAAGCATTCAACAATAATCTATAGCAACACATATATCATATAATATATTTAAAGGTGAGTACATTCACCGAAATTCCAGTTGATGCTTTTGCGTTCCAGTTTGGTCTAATTTCAAACGACGTTTGATTTTAGCTTAAAATTCTACTAGCTTCAAATCCAACGAAATCAGTTCTACTGCATAGGTAAAGTCGATATGAATACAATGCAATAGATCTTGTCCAAATCCGACCTTGTATGGAAGAGTTATTGATATTATAAGTTTGAGATTAATTATATTAATTAAATACACTTAATTAACATTTTAAACTAGTTACCCCACTAACACACATTCTTCCCCAATCTCTAACACCCATGCCCATACACGCTTGTAACGACCTGGAAAATTTCGATTCCGAAAATTCTAGATAGTTAGGAAAAGAAGAAAAGAGAAAGAAGAAGAATCAGAAACAAAACATAGATTCTCACATTCGCAGCGGATAAAATATAATATCACATAAAACAACAGTTTACAAAGGAAAGACTATATCAGTTAACTACATTTTAATACATCAGAGTAACCATATTTACACAATCACTGGACAGTTAAAATAACTTGTCCCAGATAAATAACAATATGTATCACAGCGGATAAACACTCTATACATTCCTGTCCTCCAGCTCTCCTCCTGAGCCACAGAACATCCTTACCTGCAAATCTGTAATACTCGGTCTGACCCGAGCATTACATCAAAGTAACACCCGGGTCAGGCTGGAAACCAGCGTGAATAAACTCATCTAGGACGGAATACAAAAGCATACAACTTACATAAACCCAGGGTAACTTATATAAATTTACAACTCCACAAGTTGCTATAGACATCACTTAATTCACATCCCAATTTCTAAGTACCAAACTTAGATCAAAATGGTCCAATTCACTTAAATCATTTTATTACAACTTATTGATTTCACATTTCAATCTATAATGTATCGAAGTGGTTTCGGGTATTTACTAATACTCGACTCCGGTCTCTTCGAATCCAATGTCATCTAAACCCAAGTTATCCAACTAAACACAATTCAACTTTAAACAAAAGGGTCACAGTAATTCATCATCAATAGATAATCACATCATCACAATTTAAATTAAACATATCATAATACAAAGCATCCATACTACACAACATTACTTATCTCAATCTGAGATCTCAAACCATTCAAGGCAATCAATATTATTCATCCATACATAAATAATGATTTATAAATCACCATTTATAATTAATTTAAAATGAAATAAATTAATTACTTCATCTTTAATTAATTTAAAATGAATTAAAGTAATTACTTTCATCTCAATAAATCTTACTTACTTATTTATTAATAAATTACAAATCAATTAATTAATCATCCTCTAATTAATCACCCTTGATTAATTATCTTTAATTACATTAAGTAATTAACCCTTAATTAATTACACAAATTTATTTATTCTTAACCATACAAGGCAATTAACCTTTGATTGCCTTCATTTATTAATTATTCTTCTAATTACATTTAATAATTAATCTTTAACTTAATTACACCCTCAAATTACCATTACTAATTACTTCCTTAATCATCCGAACTAATAATCTTCAGAATTAATTATCATTAACTTGTAAATTAACCAAAAGTCCCTAAGTTTAATTAATGATAAACATTTCATCTTTAATCTCCACTTAATTACATTATAAATCATGCTTTTCAATAAACTTAAAATTTAGCTAAATCTGGGTTAAAATAACCTACATATCTAGACTTTACCAAGCTTTGAAAATAATAACTATTATTTGAAGGAAAAGTTTTAAGAAATTAATTCTAAAACTTGATTTCGGTCAACATGCTAACTTTACCCGAGGCAAACCATAGTATATTCGAACAAATACCCGAGTTTTATCTTCCCCTTATTCCCGAGTTTTTCCTTCTTCCCTTTCTTCTTTTCTTTTTTAAAAAAACTTGTATAAAATTTTAGAACTGTTTACTTATCTTAAAAACTCGATACCAGGCTTAAACCTTCCAAGCAAAACTCGAGGTTCCCTGATTCCCAGCTTCTTCGAGTCGACACTCCATCCCACTCGAGCTCAACCCGAGGTATAGATTCTCCTTCCCCACCATCAAACGCCTTCAGATACGACATCCACCGTGCACGTACACAGATGAACCACCCTCCTCCGGCCATCGCCGTGATCACCTACATGACGACCGCTGCCTCACCGTCCCCTACGATAACTCAGATCACTAAAATCTCTTGCGAATCAAAAACGAACAATCGATAGAGACAAACCCAATTGACCATGATCCTCCTCGTCCCAACACCTCCGACCTCCAGAAATCAAAATATTCCGCCTACGGGTTCGCCGAAGACCACGCTTCACTTTCCCCTTCAACCGATCAAGTCCCAATTCTCATCCTCGCCGCAATTCACTCGCGAACCCAAATATAACTACCAGTACTCATAACCCTAAATTGTAGCTTCGCCGACGCCTCGATAGATGATAAAATCATCGAACAATTTTGTCGGGTTTGTCAACTCTTCCACCTCATTCGACATTGATCCCGACCTTCATCATTAACCCAATCATCAGAAATCTCTAAAAACCCAAATTATGGTCAACCCACTATCTCTCTTAATATACGGTCTTAAAAATCATGAAATGGGTATCAAAATTCATCATTCTTTAATGCCAATCAGTTTTTATAATCAAAACAAGATTTGAGTATATTCAATTTTCCTGCTTTTGAAAGGGTTTTACTGATATTTCTTATTTCCAAATGTTACTAAACATTTTTTTACTGGAAATTATTTTTAAAAACAAAATTAGAACCTGACAATCACTTCCTCCTTTAGGATCAGGACTTAATATTGCTTGATTTAGAAGATACGAATTTAATTAAGTTGATTCTGAGTTTTGAAAAAAACAACAGAGGTGTATAAATACACTACATTTGTATTTACAGCCATGCATATATCTGAATCCATTCATACATCAACAATTCATCAGCGATTATATCACATACATCAGGTTTAAATCAGATTTACTAAGAAAAATAATAATTTGCTTACTCACCTGCTCACTCTGGTTTGACAGAGAATCTCTTTTTGAACTGTAAACTTGCAAATGCCAGAATCTATTGAAAGCTTGAATTTGAACTGAATTTGTCTTTAAACTGATGCCTTAAAGTTGAAATGGTCTTGCTTGATGAGTTTGCTATAGGCTGTATAATTTTGAAAATTTGATTTCTGTAGGAAAAACTGAGTTGATTGTTTATTGGAAAAATGTAGTTGCCTTAATTTTGAAGATGCAGGCTTTGCATGCAGAAGATAATTCCAGATTTTGCTTATTTGATCAGATTTGCTAATGGATTTGAAAGATGTATAAACATGCTTGCATTTTGAAAATCTGAAGTTACAGGCTTGGCTAGATTTGAAAAATGACTACAGGGTTTAATTTTGGGTTTGAGGAGGTGATCATTTGAACATGGTTTCAGATTTGATTCTAAAGAATTTCTGATTTGAAGATAGTTTAAATTGTTGAGTATCTTTAGAAATGAAATCAGAAAAAGACGAGAAAAAAAAGAAGAGATAGGTTTATAAAATGTGGTTTAGAACTTATTTGGAATTAAAGAAAAATAAAGATAAATCTTGCCACTTGTTTCAATTACTAACACTTGTCGTTATTCATAACTACTTAACTTACATGTATACTTAAAAGCTTCATTAATCAACACTTGTAGTTATTCATTTTGTATTATTTTTAAAAGACATTAAAAGCCCTTTTAAATTAAGTTTTCCTATTTTATAAATACATTTATAAATTAATGAATGCTTTCTAAATTTATATGTAAATAAAATCTTTAAAAGAAAATAAAGTATAAACCAATTATAATTTGAGTAAAATAAAATAAAATATATTTAATCCATTTTAAAATGTTAATATAAACCCTATTGTATTTATTTAATAATTCAATAAACAATATCTTAATTTATAAAAAAATAAAAATAAAAATAAATTCTTTTTAAGAAAAACAAATTCTATTTTAAATAAAAACTCATTCATATATATATATATGTATGTATGTATTTTATACCCAACTAAATTTAGAATAATTAACTTTAAAGATTCAAATTTTAAATTCAAATATTAGATTCAAATTCAAATTTTAAAATCCAATTTAAAATTAAGTTAAACACACATATATATATTAGTTCAAACTAACACATTATTATTATTGTGTGAAAATATTAATTTTACCAATTTAAATAAATATACTAGGAGGATTAACAAACCAATACTTATTCAGATATATATATATATATATATATATATATTATGAGAATTGTTTATTTAACTTATAAATCAGTATTTCAACCAATTAAATCCGGTTAATTTATCAATTATAGATGTCTAGAATTCCGGGATATCACATTCCTCCCCCTTTGAATCTTTTCTTCCCCGAAAAGGAACGAAGCCAGAATTTATAAATATTTTAAATCCAGTTAAAATATTCTTTGATCATTTTAAAATACTTTTAAAATCCACATAATATTATAAAATAGTTTATAATTTTTTTTATAACTCGATGTTTTGAACACGTCCATCCTCGTTCTCATAGAAATTCGGTCATACGTTGATCAGGCGTACGACTGAAAATCTATAAGTACTTAGCAGACCTGTTTTCAACACCCAGTGAAAATACTTGGAAAATAATTTTATTGAAAATATAGAAAGCATTTTGAAATTGAGGAAATATCATTGGTGAGAATGCTCTGGAAATCATCACCCCCATACATGGTCGCAGTTACATTCCAGGGTTACGTTGCCATCGCAGCAAAAGTCCATGTAACTGTAGGCTCCCCGCGGCCTCTCGATTACGCCATGGAATCCCACAAAAGATCACAGTTACATTCCAGGGTTACGTTGCCATCACAGCAAAAGTCCATGTAACTGCAGGCTCTCAACGGCCTCTGATTTTCGCTGCCAAAATGAAACTTCTCCGCTCCTACATAGGTTGCAGTCTACCGATATGAAATCAAACGCAGACTGTTGGCTCTCAGTGGCACACACGACTTTCACTATGGTACACTACTTATAATCCCCAGGAACCAGTTTTGTCCGTACTCCTCACAGGATCAACTTTAGAACCCCCCCTTTGGGCTCAAGGCAGCACCACCCGGTGGTACTCCTGAGAAGTTCATTTCAAGGCAGCGCCTTTTTCCCCAGATCCATCAACAAAACATTTTATACTATACACATATAGTATCTTCAAATCATACACTTTGTATGATCTCATACAAAGCTCCTTTACACAAAATCGATTATTCCAAAATCGATAGTTCTCAAACCAGGCTTTCTAAATTCTCATATTGATTTTTCCAAAAAATCAAAAGCCTTTCCACATCTAAAGGTCCCCAAAACCTTTTCTAAAATCCTCATAAAATCCTTTATATATATATATATACACGCAGATATATATAATTTTTAAAACTTTGGACCATTTCAAACTTTGTACAAAACTCCTTTTATACTTCAAACACTTTCAAAAATCTTTTTCTTCTGGCAAAAGATTCAACAAGGGGATATTTATCTTATATAACAAAGATATATAACTTTGTTTATTTCCAAATCAAATATTCAAATTTGATTACCCTATACAAAACCATATATCATATCACTTACTTCCATAAGTAAATTTCTTATTATAGAAATATCCAATTTTTCCATTTTACTTCATCATATATATTTCACAAAATATATCTTTCATTACAAAAATCATTTCACAATTCTTATCCACAAATTCCCAATATCAACTTTATTCAAATCCGTATGACGTACACGTATCATTCGTACGCTATACCAATCTGATCGCTCACTCGATCACACAATTCCATTTCCGAACTAGTATCGTCCACCCGACTTCCTAGTGCGGACACAGATCTGGTTTCTTGATCAGAAACCGTTATTCTCCTTTCATAGTCGTAACTATGATAGAGAATATCCAGAGCCAATCAACAATCCATATCCAGGTTCGCCGTCGAAAATCGAGTGAAAAATCCCAACTCGGATCGACATACTATCTCGAAATTCTGTGCTCGAATGTGGATCAAATCATTATGCGAATAGAATAATATACGTACATCCTACGTATTTAACTTCATTGATTTTTAGCCAAATCAGTTTCTCTTTCTATTCACATTTCCTTAAATTTCTATCCAGTTACTCACAATTGCTTCAATCCATTTGGATTATCACCTCTATTCTTATCTTGTTTGGGTATTTAACCAATAACAGTTTAAACTCCGACTAATTTATTTAGAAAATAGCTTGAAAAATTTAAAAATTCAAAAATAGATAAGTAGTTGGAAAATAATTACTAGTTTGTAAAATAGGTGTAAAATAGTTAGAAAATAGTTAAAATAATTATAGAAATTTTAGATAATTGCAAAATAATAGTAAGATAGTAATTAGTTTCGTAAAATAGTTGGAAAATTGTTAAACAGTTTCAAAATAATTGTAAAACAAGTATAAGATAGTTTGGCTTTTAAAAGAAAGGTTATATATATAATGAATAACTTGGAAAAATAGGTTTATATTAAAAATAATCCAGAGTCAAAACTGCTCATTTCCCAATTTCCATTCTCATCAATTCAATTTAAATTTCCACTTCCATTTAAATTGGCCCAATTTCAATTTTAAATAACTTAAATTTCCAATGAAATTGATTCAACCCCATTTCAAGTTGAATTAACCTCAGCTTCTTTCCAAATTTAACTTTATTCAACCTTGATCTCAAATTCTACTAATTCAAATAAATTTCAATTGAACTAGTTCCAATTTCAATTTATTTCTACTCCAGTTTGAATTAATCCCAATTTCAAACTCCATTTCCAAATCAAGTTGAATTATTCTTGATTTCCTTCCGAATTCAATTCAAATTCCACTGAATTTAAAACTATTCAACTTTAATTACAATTCCTAATTATTCAAATCAATTCGGAGTAATTTCAAATTGAACCCACTTCAATTTCAAATTGTTTCAGATTAATCCAATTTCAAATTTTCCATTTGAATTTTATACTTATTCATCTTCAATCACAATTTCAATTAATTCAAATCAAATTCAATTTAAACTAATTTCAATTCAAATTTCAAATTTAAACCATCTCGAATTATATATATTCGAGTTAAATTCACTAAGATTGGTTTAACCCTTTAAACCAAGTTAACCTTTATTAAAATCTTTTAAACAATTTAATTTCTGAGCTCAAATTCAAGAATTTTCATTTTAAATTATCTTTACTTACTCATTTCAAAGTTTTCATAAGAGTTCAAAACAATTTCTATCTTAAAAGTTCAACTTATCACCCAATTTTATCTTCTAGTTTGAAATCAATTCTTAAACAAATTTAATTTACAAATTCAATCATTCAGATTTTCAATTCAAAGTAATTCCATATCCTTATTTTCCAATTAAAGTTAGATTTTCTTTTATCTCAATAATGGATATATCACTACACTTCATTTCTTATTCATTTAAACAAATTCAATTTATATTTTAAAGATTATTAATAACAACAGGATGTATCTTTTAAATTATTTTAAAAATATCCATCCATTTTAAATTTTCAGATCTCAAACCCATTTTGAGATCACTCAAACTTCCTATTCAAATCAACCATTTAACTTTCCAAGTTAAATCCCAATGTTATCTTGAAATTTCCAAATCAGGTTGATCATTCCAACTTATTTAACCTTTCCAAAGTTAAACCAATTTACTTAATCCAGTCAACCTTACCCAGTTTGAACTTCCATTTCAATTTTTTGAACTTCTCATAAATAATCTTCCCACTAATTAAGTTCAAAAACTTATCACTTTGGGTATCACATCTCATTCCCAATTTAAAACTCAATATTTAGAGTTTATCTCAAACCCATTTTGATATTACGTATTTTCCCATATATACATATTTATTCCTTGGCCCACCAAGCCAAATTTTAAAATTTAAACCACCTTTGGTTTTAATTCAAATTTTTTTTCTTTAAATCTTCAAAAAATTCTTATTTTCATCAAGCTTTCTCATTCAATTAATATTATTTATTATTCCTTTTAATAATTTGAAAACAAATTTCAAATGTTTTTAAATCTTAAGATTCAACTTCACAATTTAGATCAACTTCAATTTCAATTTATACCCCATACTTATCTAAATGATTTACTTCCTTAAAACATTTCATTATTAAATACAACAACCATTTATGATAATAATCAAGTTTATCATATCTGGAAACCAATTTATTATTATCTTATTTTAAAATTCCTTTCCAAATTCAAGATTTTAATTTCAGTTTGAATTCATTTCAAACTTATCTTTATTCAATTTCAATTTCAGTTTGGTTGTGTTCTATTACTTCTTAATTTAATTCTAATAATTTAACAACCAATTCCCTTACTATTTGTTAGAAAGAAATATTACTCTATATATCAAAATATATTTTTATATAAAATCATTTAAAATCCTGATATAAGAAAATAACAAGTACGCTCTCTCATATATACACTCAACTCATTCTAGGGTACCACTTACTCTATCCTTAATGAGTAATCCAACCAGAGCCAAGGTTCTCGCTTAACCTTCAGCTCTGATACCAAATGTAACGACCCGAAAAATTTTGATTCCGAAAATTCCAGATAGTTAGGAAAAGAAGAAAAGAGAAAAAAGAAGAATCAGAAACAAAACACGGATTCTCACATTCGCAGCGGATAAAATATAATATCACATAAAACAATAGTTTACAAAGGAAAAACTATATCAGTTAATTACATTTTAATACATCAGAGTAACCATATTTACACAATCACTGGACAGTTGAAATAACTTGTCCCAGATAAATAACAATATGTATCACAGCGGATAAACACTCTATACGTTCCTGTCCTCCAGCTCTCCTCATGAGCCCCAGAACGTCCTTACCTGCAAATCTGTAATACTCGGTCTGACCCGAGCATTACATCAAAGTAACACCCGGGTCAGGCTGGAAACCAGCGTTAGTAAACTTATCTAACATGGAATACAAAAGCATACAACTTACATAAACGCGGGGTAACTTATATAAATTTACAACTCCACAAGTTGCTATAGACATCACTTAATTCACATCCCAATTTCTAAGTACCAAACTTAGATCAAAATGGTCCAATTTACTTAAATCATTTTATTACAGCTTATTGATTTCACATTTCAATCCATAATGCATCGAAGTGGTTTCGGGTATTTACTAATACTCGACTCCGGTCTCTTCGAATCCAATGTCATCTAAACCCAAGTTATCCAACTAAATACAATTCAACATTAAACAAAGGGGTCACAGTAATTCATCATCAATAGATAATCACATCATCACAATTTAAATTAAACATATCATAATCCAAAGCATCCATACTACACAGCATTACTTATCTCAATCTGAGATCTCAAACCATTCAAGGCAATCAATATTATCCATCCGTACATAAATAATGATTTATAAATCACCATTTGTAATTAATTTAAAATGAATTAAATTAATTACTTCATCTTTAATTAATTTAAAATGAATTAAAGTAATTACTTTCATCTCAATAAATCTTACTTACTTATTTATTAACAAATTACAAATCAATTAATTAATCATCCTCTAATTAATCACCCTTGATTAATTATCTTTAATTACATTAAGTAATTAACCCTTAATTAATTACACAAATTTATTTACTCTTAACCATACAAGGCAATTAACCTTTGATTGCCTTCATTTATTAATTATTCTTCTAATTACATTTAATAATTAATCTTTAACTTAATTACACCCTCAAATTACCATTACTAATTACTTCCTTAATCATCCGAATTAATAATCTTCAGAATTAATTATCATTAACTTGTAAATTAACTAAAAGTCCCTAAGTTTAATTAATGATAAACATTTCATCTTTAATCTCCACTTAATTACATTATAAATCATGCTTTTCAACAAACTTAAAATTTAGCTAAATCTGGGTTATAATAACCTACATATCTAGACTTTACCAAGCTTTGAAAATGATAACTATTATTTGAAGGAAAAGTTTTAAGAAATTAATTCTAAAACTTGATTTCGGTCAACATGCTAACTTGATCAGATTTTTCTTATTTGATCAGATTTGCTAATGGATTTGAAAGATGTGTAAACATGCTTGCATTTTGAAAATCTGAAGTTACAGGCTTGGCCAGATTTGAAAAATGACTACAGGGTTTAATTTTGGGTTTGAGGAGGTGATCATTTGAACATGGTTTCAGATTTGATTCTAAAGAATTTCTGATTTGAAGATAGTTTAAAATGTTGAGTATCTTTAGTAATGAAATCAGAAAAAGATGGGAAAAAAAAGAAGAGATAGGTTTATAAAATGTGATTTAAAACTTATTTGGAATTAAAGAAAAATAAAGATAAATCTTGCAACTTGTTTCAATTACTAACACTTGTCATTATTCATAACTACTTAACTTACATGTATACTTAAAAGCTTCATTAATCCACACTTGTAGTTATTCGTTTTGTATTATTTTTAAAAGACAATAAAAGCCCTTTTAAATTAATTTTTCCTATTTTATAAATACATTTATAAATTAATGAATGCTTTCTAAATTTATATATAAATAAAATATTTAAAAGAAAATAAAGTATAAACCAATTATAATTTGAGTAAAATAAAATAAAATATATTTAATCCATTTTAAAATGTTAATATAAACCCTATTGTATTTATTTAATAATTCAATAAACACTATCTTAATTTATAATAAAAATAAAAATAAAAATAAATTCTTTTTAAGAAAAACAAATTCTATTTTAAATAAAAAATCATTCATATATATATATATATATTTTATACCCAACTAATTTTAGAATAATTAACTTTAAAGATTCAAATTTTAAATTCAAATATTAGATTCAAATTCAAATTTTAAAATCCAATTTAAAATTAAGTTAAAAACATATATATATATATATATATTAGTTCAAACTAACACATTATTATTATTGTGTGAAAATATCAATTTTGCCAATTTAAATAAATATACTAGGAGGATTAACAAACCAATACTTATTCAGATATATATATATATATATATATATATATATATATTATCAGAATTGTTTATTTAACTTATAAATCAGTATTTCAACCAATTAAATCCAGTTAATTTATCAATTATAGATGTCTAGAATTCCGGGATATCATAACGCTCGTGCATTTACATCGTGCACGCGCGGTTCCACTCCTCCTTTAGTCGATGAAACTTCGAACCAACAATGCCATCGTCTCTCTCTCCATATGGCCACCCCATCTCACACTACCTTGTCCATCTCGCAGCCCTAAACCAAAATGCAACATGGCATAAAATTTTCTGCAACCTAATTAGGTCGGACCATCCAAAACACAACAGAGCTCTAGCTCCACAATCTCATCGCTACCGGTGCTCCTCCTTATGACAAACCCAAATCCAACCTCAGCCTCGCCAAACTCCATGTATACCCAAGTTGAAGTCAAACACTGGGTGACGTTAACAAACATCGAACACGGTGAAACTCGATTGCATCTATAAATTGGATATGGATTCAAAGATTAACTCCATATGAGTTCAGCGAACCAAGTTTCGTAATTTTTACTTGATTATAAGGTTTGATTTTGAATTTTGAAGGATTGGCCATTACTGTTTACTGGTAATTGCAAAGGAGAGCGAAAGAAAAATGAAAGAGGGATGGATAGAATGAAGAAAATGTGAAGCATTGAATTTAACAGTATTAACAGTTTGTTTACTTGATTAATTTCGCTTCTAACATGATTATACCCAAGTCCTTGTCTAAAAGTATTAAAAGTTTGTTTCCCTAATAGCATACTTAGCGATCTTTCTTCTTTTGAAAATTTTCCTAAGGTTGTAGACAATTGTTGGACTTATGTTTTTAGAGATTCAATTTCATCAAATAATTGAGCACACTTTTTAATCGAATTTTCTCTCCTGGTGTTTTCACTTTCTTTCAAAATCAGAATTTCATTTCAAGTGACTTAATTTTAATTTTTGATTTTTTAATTTCTTCTTCGAATGATGGATACTTATCACACTTAGGGCACTTGTTTTGATGGTTTTTAACCAATTGATCAAGATATTTATTTAGTTCTATTAAACTATCTCTTTATGATTAAGTTTTAGCGTACTTCTTCCTAAGTCTTTCAAAACAGCCATTTACTTCATGAAGGTATATAATTAGTTTTGAATAAGTAAGTTTTGATACCTCTCTTGGCTCGTCATCATCACTGTCAGTATACTCCATGAAGACATAGATTTGCTTTTTTGCTCTCACTGCCAGTGCTTTCATTTTCATCTTCATCACTTTCATCCCAAGTTGCTGCAAAACTTTTCCTTTTTGGTTTCTTTCCTTGGCTGAATCGATTCTGAGGATAATTTGGCTTGATATGGCCTAGTTTATTACACTTGTGGCAAATGATCTCTTATTTTTCTGAGTTGTCTAGAACTTTGTTGATTCTGCTCTTTAGTTGATGATTTTTGACTGGATTTACATATTTGCGGTTCCACTTTTTGATTCTCTTTATTAGTAGTGCCAGTTCAGCTACACCATCTTCATCGTCATCTTCAATTTCAGTTGTTCCTTTGAAAGCAATTGGCTTCTTTCAAGTATCACCTTCTTCACGTTCTTCATTGAATTTCATTTCTAGCTCATAAGTGGTGATATTTCCAACAAGTTCTTCGACTTTAATCTATTTCAAATCCTTCGATTCTTGAATAGCTGTGACTTTGGCTTCAAAACTTTATGGAAGGACTCTGAAGATTTTTCGGACTATTTCCAATTCTGTGTATGGTTTTCTAAGAGCTTTTGATTTGTATACGAGATTGGAAAGTCGTCCATACATCTCTTTGACATTTTCATTTTTGGCCATTATGAATATCTCATATTTGCTACTAAGCATGGCAAGGCGAGATTCTTTTACTTGGGAGGTTCCTTCATGAGTCACTTCAAGTGTATGCCAAATTTTCTATGCAGTTAGACAATGTGAGACACGATTTAATTCAATTTGATTCAATGAACAAATAATAGAATTCACAGCTTTAACATTAGCATTCTGTAGTTTATTTTCAAGATTTGTCTATTGATCCATCGGCTTTTTAATTTCTCGATTATCTACCACTATAGTTTGTGTATTATATCCTGTATAAACAATATTCTAAGCATCAATGGTTTTTAGAAAAACTTTCATTCTATTTTTCCAGTAAGCATATTCACCATTGAACATGGGTGGTCTAACTACGAACTGACCCTTAGCAAAAGCATTATTAAAAGAAGCCATTTCAAAACAAAATCAAATTTTTAAAACAAAAATTGGGTTTTGAAAAGTCAAATTTTTAAAACAAAAATTGGTTTTTGTTCCTAGCATTGATACCACTTGTAGGATCGATTTCACCCTAGAGGGGGATGAATAGGGTGACACTAATAATAATAAAAATTAACGCGGAAATATATATAATAATTGCAGCACAGATTATAGCAGAATAATAAAAGCAAAAATAGAACAACACAGATTTATCCAGCTTCGACAAAACCTCTCCTGCTTGCTGCCCCCAAGGTTTCTATTAGAAATTAAGTAGTCAGACGCTTACACACGTAAATTTGCGACACCGTCTATCGACTAACCTAACTCTACGCTCAGAACCCTGCCATAACTCAGCCACTGAGTTGCGAATTCTCAAGCTACACCACCGTAGTTCATAACTTAATCACACGATTAGAAAAGTTACACAATTTAAAAGGAAAATTACAGAATAAATAAAAAATAACAAACAAAACCCTATTTTACAATTCAAGCCCAAACGTAAAATAAAACCGGCCCAATTATTATTAAAAGAAGACTTCCTCTTTCTATTTCTTGTATAATCCTATGGTTGATTCCTTCTTCGTTCCTCTTTCAAAACCTAGGGTTTTGCTGTGTTGAAGACACAGCTAGATCATTTGCTTCGATTGAAGTAAGCATTTGCTTTGGATTGCTTTGTTAATCGATTTCTCCTTCGTTTGCCTTCGGCTGCTATAATTGTCGAGTTCGACTGAATGATAAAAAATGGCACGTGATATTTCCCCTTTTCGATTTTGATTATACTCGACTTCGATTCGAGTTCTGGATTGTTCTAAGTATTCTCTCTGATTTTGTCTTGAATCAAATGGTTTTTTGCCGATGATGTTACCGGGTTATATAGGGAGCGAATCCCTTAATTTTCATTCATATAATTTTGTTTGAATTTTTCAGTGAATTTGCTCGGCCATACGATTATTACTTGAATTCTTGTGATTTACTCTGACTCCTTCATCCATGCGTGTTGCTTCATGACTTTGAATTTTCTTCTTTTATTTCGACCTTGACTTGCCCATTTTGCTTTCGATATTGTTGCTATTACCTTGGTCACCACGGCTTTGATTCTAGCATGACATGATCATTGAATTTGTTTAAAAAGCGCTACCCTGATTTTTGTAAAACTGCAAACTACTTCATTTATTTTTTCTAAACTCTACTTCATATAGACTTCTAGCTTAATTCTTGTTCAAATTGCACCACCCGATCTTCTGATTGATTTTTTTTCTTGGCCTTGATTTGTTAAAATTGTTAAATATTCTATTGCTTGATTACTAGTACATGTTCACTTGTTCAAACTACTACTTTTCCTTGACTAGTTCATAACCCATGGCTTGTCATTTGAACTCAAGATATATTGTTGACCTCCTGAGAATTTATCGGTTCACCACGATTTTCTCTGTGACTTTATTCAACCTGTTGTTTCATTTATTTTCTAGCAATATTCGAATTTTCATTGCACTTGTGTTCGAACTAGTCTATGTTGCATCCCTTGTTGTCACTGCACACACACACATACATGTATGTATGTATGTATGTATGTATGTATGTATGTATGTATACATGTGTGTTTGCGCATGTATATATGTATGCTTACCTGCACTATGTCTTGGTTGAAGTGTTGCATTCGCCACTTTGTACATTTGAGCATGTTTAACTGTTGGTGAACTTGTTTTTATTTTGAGTTTGGTTGTCATGTATGTTGGTTTGTATGTGGTCAGTGTTGGTGCACAATGATGGTCTGCACATCCAGGCTACGTTGTATGTGGGTTGTCCGGTAATTGTGGTCGATTTTGGTGGTTGTTTTGCATTGACTTGTATGCTACCTCTGATCTTTCTGTGATCTTCTTGTTCATGTGTACATTGATTTGAAAACTACCTTGATTTCATTTGTACATTTCGCTCTGTCCTCTGGTTCATTTAGCCGTTCTCACACTTGACTGTGTACAGATTCTTTGAAACAATATATGTGTATACATACACACACACACACACACACACACACACACATATATATATATTTGCATATACATACACGTGTATATGTGGTTTTCATGTGACAGTCTGGTGTAGTATTTTTGGAGTCTAGTTGAACTGGTCTTCTGCACATTTTATTGATGCATTATGGTCTTTGTATACATACATATATTTTCTTTGGTGCCTTACTGTCCTTGTGCATATTGTTATTTTGTACTCCTGAAGCTTGTTCATTACTAGTGTGTTGCAGTCGAATTCTGGTTGTTATGTTTGTGTACTTTTGAGTTGGTCTTTGGTTCAGAGTACATGTGCTCATTTGTGTGTTTACTGGGATTTAGCCTCTGTTTCTTGATGCACTTTGTTACACTTTGTTGCATATGTTTTTTTTAGTTTGATTCATTTGAAGTCCGAACTGCATTACTAGTCTCATGTCTTTGCTTTTTCTGGTGGTAGCTGCAGGTTTGTATTACTGGTTATTGCTTTGATTGAGCATTTTCACATGAGTTGAATCCAGCTTTGGCTCGGGTTTAGCCTTGTGCTCACCCGTCACTGCAGTTTTATCATGTGTATATCAGTATGCACGGCTTTGTGATATGTATAGTGTTATACTGTGCATGTCACAAGTTGTTCATGTGTGACGATTTCAGAAGAAATGATGACAAACAACCCAAATAATGGGGCAAATAATATTTTCAAAAATACACATTTTATTTTACAATGCAAAAATATTTATTCTTTAATTTTACTGCGTAAGTGTTTATTTTACAGATAATTCAGATGCTGGATTCAATCTGGAATAGAGTTGAAGATAAATAATAGTGAATGAGTAATATGTAGTGAGGTCAACATTGTAAACTGAAATTTGTGATGTAATCGAAATTGTAATGTAATTGAAATTGTGTATATATAGTGAGTGCTCAAATTTTTAATATTCAAAATTGTAATAAAATATTTGTTTGAATTTAAATTCTGTGTTATTGATTTTGTTCATCAAATATTTATTTAATTATGTGAAAAATAAAATAGTACAATAACAAATACATTTATATATATATATATATATATGTTTATCATCATAAAAAAAATCATATACTAGCATAAAATGGACTCCTATCCTCCTGTCTCCTCGGTCACCAATGTTGACTTGCCTCTATCCAAAGTGTCGGCCCTCCAAAAGAGCGCCCACATCTGGGTCAGCTACGCAAAATCCTCCTATGATCTGCCTAAAGAAGCCTACATTGGAGCACACTTGTCCTGTTCCGTCCACGTCGATATGCTTGAAGAAGCTTACGATTGCAGATGGTATCTGTCCTACGTACTAGCAACCTATAAAACGTAACAAACATCCTTGCGAACCTACTTGCCCGCTCCTAGTACGTACAGCCAAAACTATATTTTGTTCTTAACTATGTGAAACACCTATCCATACCTTTACAAGGTCCACCCACCAAATCGCTTCCGATTTGGTTATTTCACAATTTATTGTTTTCTTATATAATAGGGGATTCAATTTCACGTCCGTTCAGTCCGTATGGTTTGTCTGTAATTTTTATACCATATTGTTACAGATTTACACTAGCCTTTAGGGTCCATCTAATTTACATTTTTTTACCCTAATTTATGTTCTCCTTTTAAAGATTTAATTTGTACAAAAAAAATTATCCAATAGCCACAAACCATTTAATTACACAAAATTCCACTTTTACATTTTTAGGCCACATATGAAACAAACAATTATGCCAATTAGACTTTCTAATTTTGTTTCAAAACCATATTCAAAATTATGTAATTAAATCAATCAAAATCACAATTTTATTCAAGTACATATTTTGAATTTATTCAACTAACCTGTTCTACCATTAGAAATTGAATAACAATTCTAATTCAATTTAATTAAACCAATCTTATTTACGCCAAGATACGTGAATAACAATTTGTTTGTTCCAAATTTCAAGCCAAACATGAATTTGAATTGAGAAGCGGTAGAAGGAGAAGATACAATAACTTACATAAATTTCAATCTTATTTATGCCATAAAACATGAATAGACAATTTATATGTCCCATATTTTAAACCAAACATGAATTAGATTTGAGAAGTTAAAGAAGAAGAAGAAGAAGTTGCACTAATTTTCATCTATTCTCAATTAATAACAGAAATTAATTCATATTAACATGCCAGAAAAGAACTGAACTTGAACTACTTTATTTTTCTATTTCATATTAATTTCCACTCACTTGGCACTTGAGCTTGTATGAATTTGAAAAGGCTTTCTCACTTTGATTCATCTGAATTCTCGAAATTGCTTGAATATATATATATATATATATATAGGTAATTTAATTTGGTCGAGATTTATTTATTTAGTAGAGAAAAGGAGGAAGAATAATACACACTAATTTTACCGTAGAATTATGGCAACGGCTGAATAAGAGAATTGGTTTGGGTTAGATGGTTTATAGATTGTTAGAGTGAATATAATCCATTAGATTATTTTAGATTAAATCTGGTTCTTTCATACACTTAATGTTTATCCAATCTAGCCCATACACATCACTCAACCAATAAATTTAGCCATCTCATCCTATTACATCATTGGAGCGAATGGAAGCCGCTATATGTTAGAAACAACGCTGAAATACGTAGGAAAATCGCTGGAATGAACCAGCTAAAAAAACATCGCTCCAGATTTTGGATGACAACAGGACATGATCCCTGGTCACTAAGGAAGTCAATATGTGTCTTTACCACTGTATCGAATGCGATTTTAATTTCTTTTAATTATATTTCCCATAAAATATCGGGGTGTTACATTCTCCCCCCTTAAAGGATTTCGTCCCCGAAATATCCAAAGATGGAAGAACGTAAATTACAACCAGCATCAAAGAACAACATCCATCTACTCAACCATCATCCATTTCTACCATTGCCCTTATTTTTAACTAATGTAATTTATTATTTATGCAAAGTGAAACGCATACGAACTTACCTAATGCGAAAATGTAGTCGGTCTACTGATTCAGTTGACCTCCTGTAATGCAAGTATACTTATGCCATGCAACCAAACGTATGCAATTATCCTAGTATAATTGATAATTCTATATGTATGTTTCAATCATTCACCCAAATGCACTATCCATATGCAACCTTCATTTATACAAACACACACACACACACAACCATGTGCAAATGCAATAGATAACAGGCATCGCATATGCAGGTGTGTGTACCTAGTTGGCCGATTATCCTAATAAATATCTATCTAGTGCATGCAATGCATCCATTTGCAAACATTGGCATCCACTTCCAATCATTTTCATCCATCAAACATAACATGCCCTAATGACATATTTACAACCAAGCTACCATCCATAGGTTTCACCTAAAGATTATCGAAAAGACCTTAACTAAGGAAAGATCAAAAATCAAAGATAGAATATTTGAAGTGTACCTTCAAATAGAAAAGGATAAGAAGTTCGAATTCTCTTCTTAGATCCCATGTGCACTACTTGGGGTCATCTCCCCACTAAACCTTCACTAGACAAACTTTCTTGTTGCGTAATCTCTTGACGCCATATTCCAATATACGGGTGGGTGTACGACGCATAAGTGATTCGCGCTCTATCTCCATTTCCCTTAGCTGATTGGGTTCTACTACTAATGCAGAATCATGCAGACACTTCCTCAGATGCGAAACATGAAAAACATCATGAAATCCTGCTAACTTATCTGGAAGATCAATTCTGTATGCCACTTTTCCAATCAGTGCGGTAATAGGGAAGGGTCCTACAAATCTTGGTGCCAACTTACCTACTGAGCCAAATCTCATAATGTTTCTCAAAGGAGAAACCTTGACAAATACCATATCTCCAACCTTAAACTCCAAGTTTGAACATCTTCTATCGATATATGACTTTTTCTATCTTGTGCAGTCTTTAACCTCTTGCGAATCAAATCCACCTTCTCGAAAGTTTCCCTCACCAAATCTGGTCCAAGGAAGATCCTATCGGTGGTATCCCACCATCAGGCTAGTGATCTACATGATCTTCCATAGAAGGCCTCGAACAATGCCATCCCAATGCTTACTTGATAACTATTATTATACGCGAACTCCACCAAAGGTAGGTGGTCTTCCCAAGAGCCTCCAAAGTCAATGATGCACAATCTGAGAAAATCTTCCAAAACCCAATTTACCCTCTCAGTCTGCCCATCTGTCTAAGGGTGATATGCCGTGCTTAGATTCAATTCCATTCCCAAGGCTTGCTAAAGAATCTTCCAAAACTCGCTGGTGAATAAGGGATCTCTGTCGCTCACAATGTTGGCGGGAGCTCCATGAAGCCTAACTATCTCTCTTACATAAAGAGTCGCCAAAGAAGCTACTATCTTATCACTCTTAATGGGTATAAAATGAGCGCTCTTCGTTAGTCTATCCACAATCATCCAAATGTTCATATTCCCTCTCTATGACCTTGGTAATCCATCCACGAAATCCATAGAGAAGCTCTTCTATTTCTATAATGGAATATCCAATGGCTGCAACAGTCCTCCGGGCTTCTTCTATTCCTCCTTTACCCTTTGGCAAGTGGTGCACTTTGATACATACTCCACCACCCTCTTCTTCATTCTAGGCCAATGGAATACCCTCTTCATATCCTGTTACATCTTATCACCACTGGGGTGCACTGTTACCCTAGAATGATGTGACTCGACCAACACCACATCTACTAAATCCTCACTATGGGGAACACAAAGTCTACCATCCCTTCTAAGCCATCCCCTAGTGTCCATGGTATAGCGCCTAAGATGTGGTGATGACTCTCCTCTACCAAGCATATCTAAAATGTCCTTTAACTCTTCGTCCTCACCTTGCCTTGCTCCAATTTGCTCCATCAAAGTAGGCTAGACGTCAAGGGCTATTAACAACCCTGGAGCTAAATCCAATGGAGGTCTAAAATCAAAGGTAGCAATGTACTCCAAATGCTTCCATTCCAAAAACAAAGGACTTAAAACCACTTTGCATCTACTCAACGCATCTGCCACTACATTACCCTTGCCAGGGTTATAGAAAATCTCAAAGTCATAAGTGGCTAAAAACTCCATCCATCTTTGCTGTCTCAAATTCAAGTCTTTATGAGAGAATAGATACTTCAAAGACTTATGATCTGTGAAAGCTCAAATATTTCTCCTAAGAGATAGTGCCTCTAAGACTTGAGAGCAAAAACTATAGCTGCCAACTCAAGATCATGCGTCGGGTAGTTCTTCTATGCATTTTCAATTGTCCACTCGCATAGCACACTACCCTACCCTCTTGCATCAGTACCGCCCCTAGCCCCATACCACAAGCATCTGTATAAACTGAGAAAGGCTTGATTCTATCCGATAATACCAACGGGAGCGGTAGTCAAAGCTTCCTTCAATCGACCATAGGCATCCTCACACTTGGCATCCAAAATAAAAGACGAGTTCTTCTTGGTAAGGCAGGTAAGTGAAGCTGATATCCTAGCCAAGTCCTTAATGAACTTCCTATAGTAGCCCGCAAGACCAAGGAAACTCCTTATGTCTGTGGCATTCTTAGGGGTCTGTCAATCTTGTATTACTGCAACTTTCGCTGGATCTTCTGTAAGTCTATCCTCCAAAACGATGTGTCCCAAAAAGCAATCCTCATCCCTCCAAAAGTGGCACTTAGAGAACTTCAACTTATGTGTTTGTAGGGTCCTAAGCACTTCTTTTAAGTGAACAGTATGCTCCTCCTTGCTTTGCGAATAAACCAAAATGTAATTGACAAACACCACCACAAACTTGTTCAATGGTTCGCGAAATACTTCACTCATCAGGTCCATAAAATATGTCAAAGCATTGATTAGCCCAAATGGCATGACTAACCACTCAAATAACCCATCCGATGTCCTAAATGCAGTATTCTTGATGCTATCCTCCACTACACGCTGTTGAGTCACAAGTTTTATGAAGCTTTTGATTTCTGACAAATAACTAAGCGATCGACAAAACAAGGTCATTATGGCTATAAAGAGCTACATATGGTACTCTAGATTGTAGATTGATTATTTGATATTATATTAGTGATAAACTTGTTAAAATCTATCCTCAAATAATCATGCATTTTCAAGAAAATTAATATATATACGATTAGAATGTAGTTGCACATTCAGTGTGCAACTTTACAGGGACCGGTCGACCGGTCACAATATAGGCGGTCGACCGTTCCTGCATAATTTGCACACTGAACGTGCACACATGCACATAACGTATATATATTTAAATTCCTGTCTACTGGTCACTTTTTAACCTGTCGACCGTTTTTAAACAGAAAGCAATTTTTCCAAAAGACACTTCTCTTCTCCAAAGGTTGCATCTCTTACCTTTCACCAAAGATCATATCTCTTAATGGCAACTGCTCACAAAGAGTTACAATCATTCTTATCTATATAAACTCATCTAATTCATTGATTAACACAACATGATTATATATGCTTTTTAATCTAATCTCTGAACTTACTACATACTCCTGCATTCTAAAAGCTCTCGATTATTTATTGAATCATTGAAACTATTTCATATCTTTTGATTCAATAAGTAATATACTTTCCTTAATCTTTTCAAAACATCATTCGCATACTTTGAGGATAAGATTATAGGAAGGGTGTACTACTAGTGACAAATCCGTGTTTTCAAGAACACAAGTTGTCAACAACAATTGTATTTGTTCTTGTGTTGAAGTCCTCTGTGTTGTAAGAGGCAAGTGTTGAAGTCCTCAGTGTATTAGAGGCGTGAAATCCCGTTCGGTTGTTCGGGTGTTGTAAACCTGTTCCTCCGGGTGAAGCGAGGTAGTTAATAGTGAAAATCCAGATAGAAGTCTGGGACTGGACGTAGGACGGTGCTCCGAACCAGTATAAAAATCTCTGGTGTGCTTTTCTATTTTTTATTTACTATGCTATTATCATCTATTTCCACATTTATATTGTAGTCCATATTACACGATCCGTGTGTACTATATTAGCACATATAATTGTATACACACCGTACTTTCATTTGGTATCAGAGCAAGGTCATCATATAACCGTAACACAGTTATTTGATATATTATAGTAATATGGCAAATAACGTAAGTACTAGCACTCAAAACACTACTTACACGGAGGGTCAATCGACACAAAGACCTCCATTTTTCAATGGTCTTAACTATAGTTATTGGGCAACACGTATGTCATTCTTTATGCAATCAAATAGCTATGATGCTTGGAATGCCACTCAAAGAGAAATAGTGAATCCAACAACTGATTATTCAGAATGGACTGCAGCTGAGAAAACGACAGCAGCCGTAAATGCAAGAGCAATAAATATGTTGTTCTGTGCATTAGACCAAAATGAATATAACCGTGTTAGTATCTGCTCTACTGCATATCAAATTTGGAAAACACTAAAAATCACTCATGAAGGTACTAACAAGGTTAAACAAGCCAAAATAGCCATGCTGAAAAGTCAATTTCAAAATTTCAAAATGAAACCAAATGAGACAATAAATGACATGTATTCACGGTTTCAAACTATTCACCATGCACTTATTGGCTTAGGACAAAAGTATTCTGATTTCGATGTTGTTTCAACAGTCCTACATTCTCTGACTAGTGAATGGGAAGGAAAAGTATTAGCAATTGAAGAAGCTAATGACCTTTCCGTCATGAAGCCAGATGAATTGATAGGAAATTTAATGTCCTATGAAGCAAATTTGCAGGCTAGAAAGGAACAGAAAGAAGAAAAGAAAAAGGTAGCATTTCATGTCGAGAAAGATGAAAATGAATCAGATTTTGAAGACGAAGATTTGGCATTCATTGCGAAAAGATTTAAAAAATTCCTAAAATATCGAAAAGCCAGTCGTTACAATAAAAGGAAACCTGGATCAAACAAACCATCTTCATCTGCTATAGAATGTTTCAACTGCCACAAAAAGGGACACATGCAGAAAGATTGTCCAGAACAAAAGAAGAAGTCAGAAAATGACAAATTCAAATATAAGAAGGACAAATCTAAGAAACGAGCTTTCTCAGTAACATGGGATGATTCAGAGTCATCTTCATCAGAAAGTGAAAGTGATTCAGAGAATGAACAAGCTAATGTTTGTTTTATGGCAACAGAAGATGAGGTACAAATTCCTATGTTTGATGAATTACTTGATATTAATGCTGAATTAATAGTCAAATATAAAGACATAAAACGTCAATTAAAAGTAGTCAAAGCAGATTTAAGTAGAGCAGAGTTTGAACGAGATATGTTAAAAGATGAGAAGAAAATATTAGAAGAGGAACTTCAAAATATTCAAGAATCATCATCTAATGTTGACTCTCAAATATCTCTTTTGAGTCAAGAAATAGAAGCTCAAAAAGAGAAAAATAATGCTCTCACTACTGAAAATCATGAGCTTAAAGCAAAAGTCAAAATTCTAGACCTAGAAAAAGCTAGCTTACAAACAAAGTTTGATGACATTACTCAAAATGTTTCTAACTTTAACAAAGGTCGAGAAAATTTGAAAAAAATAATTGAAAGTTCACAATCTATTTCAGACAAACAAGGATTGGGATATAACAAACAAGAAACCAAGAAACATCTTGGAAATAAACGGAAGAAGAAAGTACAAAAAACTGAAGCTAAGAAAAATCTTAGTTTATTATATTCCAAACCAAAACCAGTTGTGAAATTTCAAAAGAAAAATGTCAAGACTATCAAAATATGGGTTCCTAAAACAAATAACAATTTGATTAGGAACAAATACATTCAGCAATTCATGAATACTGTGCATTTTAATAAAAATTATATATATAAAGGGGATACCGGACCCATATGGGTTTGGACTCCTAAGACCTAACTCTTAGGACCCTATAAAAAGTGGGTACCATGGACTTAATTCTATTTTTTGCAGGTCCCACTTAAGAAAAGAGGAAAGTGGATATTGGACAGTGGTTGCTCAAAGCACATGACAGGAGACAAGAGTCTATTAACAAATATTACATATTCAGATGGTGGCTCCGTCACTTTTGGAGACAATTCAAAAGGCTATATCATCGGCAAAGGCGATGTGAGCAATTGCGGTACATCTAACTTACCTCTTATTACTAATGTCATGCTAGTTAGAAATTTAAAACACAATTTGCTTAGTATTAGTCAGTTATGTGACAAAGGATTTATAATTTCATTTTCAAATAATAAGTGTAGTATTTTAGATAAAGACCATAATTTGGTTTTCGAAGGTTATAGAGACAGAAATATATATATTCTGAATATGAATATTAATCATAATTCAGATATGTGTCTTGTGGCTAATGACAATGATCCATGGCTATGGCACAAACGCTTCTGTCATATAAACTTCAGAACTATTGATAAGCTAGCCAAAAACAATCTAGTTAGAGGACTACCCAAAATGAGTTTTAAAGTTAACAACATTTGTGATGCATGTCAATTAGGAAAATTGACCAAATCATCTTTTAAATCCAAGAAAGTCATATCAACATTACAACCACTTGAGTTACTACACATGGATTTATTTGGACCTACTAGGGTTCAATCAATAGATCACAGTCAATATGTGCTTGTAATTGTTGATGATTTCTCTCGTTATACATGGACAATTTTCTTAAAAAATAAAAGTGACACTTTCGATCATTTCAAATCTTTCGTCAAAAGAATTCAAAAATCAAAAGGGATTAAAGTTAAAAATATAAGAAGTGATCATGGCGGAGAGTTTGAAAATAATGAATTTGAACATTTTTGTACAAAGAAAGGTATATATCATAATTTTTCGTTTCCCAGAACTCCACAACAGAACGGAGTTGTAGAACGGAAGAACCGAACTTTACAAGAATGTGCAAGAACATTATTGAATGGAACCACCTTACCAAAACATTTTTGGGCGGAAGCTGTGGCAACTGCCTGTTATGTTTTAAATCGTGTATCCATAAGACCTCTTACCAAGAATACTCCTTATGAATTATTTAACAAAAGGAAGCCTAAAATCTCATACTTCAAAGTTTTTGGTTCCAAGTGCTTTATTTTAAATACGAAAGACCAGCTTGGCAAATTCGATCCAAAAGCCGATGAAGGAATATTTGTCGGTTATTCGGAACGAAGTAAGGCCTATCGGATATTTAATAAACGAACCAAAACTATTGAAGAATCACTTCATGTCTCTTTTGATGAAATCTATCAGCACCCTCACACTATATCAGATGATGACGAATCAATAGTCACTGACAATCAAATCATCACAAATATTGATTCCGACTCGGAAATAATTATTGAGAATATTCCTCAAACATGTGAATTACAATCACCACCAAGAATATTAAGAGACCATCCGGCTCAAAATATAATCGGTGAAATAACATCACATGTCAGAACAAGAAGTCAACTCAATCAAATGGGTCATGTCGCTTTTCTCTCAAATATCAAACCTAAGAATCCAAAAGAAGCTGCTACAGATGATTACTGGATCATTGCCATGCAGGAAGAACTAAATCAGTTTGAGCGCAATGACGTTTGGGAACTTGTTCCACGACCAACTGATCAGTCGGTAATTGGTACTAAATGGGTCTATAAAAATAAGGCCGACGAACAAGGAAATATCACCAAAAATAAAGCAAGATTAGTAGCACAAGGATATAATCAGGAAAAAGGTATCGATTATGAAGAAACTTTTGCACCAGTTGCTCGACTAGAAGCTATTAGAATCCTATTATCTTTTGCTTGTCACCATAATTTCAAACTTTATCAGATGGATGTCAAAAGTGCTTTTCTCAATGGATTTATCAAAGAGAATGTCAATGTCGAACAACCTCCTTTGTTCGTACATGAAAAATATCCTGACCATGTGTTCAAACTTAAGAAAGCTTTGTATGGTTTAAAACAAGCACCTCGTGCTTGGTATGAACGACTATGTAGCTATCTTATTAACTCAGGATTTCAAATAGGCAAAGTCAATCAAACTTTGTTTATTAAACATTCTCGAAAAGATATTCTAGTTATCCAGATATATGTAGACGATATCATCTTCGGTTCAACAAACGATAAACTCTGCAAAGAATTTGCAAGTATTATGACCAAAGAATTCGAAATGTCTCATATGGGAGAACTATCTTATTTTCTTGGACTTCAAATAAAGCAACTTTCAAACGGCATTTTTATCAATCAAGAAAAATACTGTGAAAACCTTATCAAACGCTTCGGATTAGAAAATACATCTGGTAAACCAACTCCTATGAGTACAACTACACATCTTGAAAAAGATGAAAGTGGTAAGAATGTTGACCAGAAATTGTATCGAAGCATGATTGGTTCTCTTCTTTATCTTACAGCTAGTCATCCAGATATAATAATGAGTGTTTGTTTATGTGCTCGTTTTCAAGCCGATCCAAAGGAATCACATCTACGAGCAGTGAAACGTATAATTCGTTATCTTAATAATACCAAAGATTTCGGTCTTTTTTATCCAAAAGAATGTCCATTTGAATTAGTATCATATAGTGATGCTGATTTCGGTGGCTCACGAACGGATAGAAAAAGTACAAGTGGTACGTGCCATTTTACTGGAAAATCACTTGTCTCTTGGTTCAGTAAGAAACAGAATTGTGTTTCACTATCAACATGTGAAGCTGAATATATATCAGCAGCTCTCGCTTGTACTCAAGTACTATATATGCAACAAACACTTCAAGATTTTGATATTCATTTATCAAATTCTATTATATACTGTGATAACACTAGTGCTATAAATCTCTCTAAAAATCCAGTAAATCACTCTAGAACCAAACGCATTGATATCCGTCATCATTTCCTTCGAGATAATATTGACAAAGGAAATATATGTCTTGAATATGTTCATACTGACAATCAATTAGCAGACATTTTTACTAAGCCTCTGCTCGAATCTAATTTTATTAGATTACGAAGAGAGCTTGGTTTAATTTCAAGAAAAAATCTTGACTAAGTAATTTCTAAAGAACGTCTTATTTTTAGTTATCCTTTAACCATAACTTTTGCATAATTTTTTTTTACATTAAATATAAGCCACTGTTTTATTTAATGGTTAAATTCTCTTTACTCATTTGTTTTATTCTTTTCTTTTAGTGATCGTCCTTTCCTTTCTTATTTTATAATTTCAGTTTTAAAAGAAGAGCTATTTTTAGAGTTAAAATAAAATTTCTGCTTATGTTTTCTTGGTTAAAATTTTCCATTAACTCACATCCATAGGTTCATACATAAGAAACTTGTATATAAGCTTGCAAAATTTTTTATTTTGTTCATCTTTTTTTTATCTAACCATAATATTCTATACAACATACACTATGGCTCACATTTGTGATAAATGTGCTCAAGAATCATACATTTCTATTACGAGTTCTGAGTCGGAGGAATATTATTCTCCTACTACACCAAAACAAAAACCAAGTTGTCATCATCAATGCTCTTGTATGTCTGATAAAACTCCAAATTCAAAACGAGTGAAGAGGACACTGTTCTATTCTCCTCGTACCAAAGCACAAATCGATGAAATACACCACTACCAGAAACATCAGATAGACCTTCAGAGACAGCTCCATTATGGGCAAAGTCAACTTTATCACGAGCAACAACGGACATCGGCACGATTATCCATTTTAGAAAAGTTGGCAACATTTTTCTGCGGTTCCAACAAGCATGACGTGCATGAACCAATGCCGTCTAGGCCATCAACATCTAAAAGTCCTAACTCGTGGGATCAGAACTACGAGAAGAATGAAGGAGCTCAGAAACAATGGAGTCCATGGTCAAAACGTATTGAAGGAAACAACGATAATTCTAATGACGAACCTTCTCATTAGATTTATATATAGTTATTATATCTTTATTTATCACTTGTGTAATAACGGTTATATTTTGTATTAAGAATGAAATATAATATATATATAGGTTGATATATAATAAAAACTTGCAAAATAACATATTATTCTCAGCAGACCAGAACCGGTCGACCGCCCCATATATAGCCGTTCGACCGTTTGCTCCCTGGATGAAAACGGTCGACCGACCATATTTCATAGGTCGACCGGTTGACGTATTTTCAGTTTTTATATATACCTATGCGTCATTTTTCCTTCTACCCTCTTTCTCTTTTGACTCAAGCTGTTCTTTTTCCCAAAATCACAAACCCTAGTTTCCTATTTTCAATTTCCAAATCTCAAATCTTCCAACAATGGCTCCTCCTCAAAAGAAATCTAAGAAAGGAACAACCTCTGAAACTTCATCTCTAAGCATCTCCGCCAAAAAGTGGCTTCAAAGTCCAATTGCTGTAACAAGATGGAATCAGATGACAAATTACAAGTTTCATCCAGGCTCTTTTATCAAATTTGATGATTTCACGGCTTATGGCGTTCGAAGGTTAGCCAATAATGCCAACGTTACTCCATTGATTGATTTTTCAGAAAATAATGTGGAGATAAATCATTTGATGATTAAATTGTTTTACGCCAACATGAATCTCGATGATTATCAACCTGATAATCTAAACGGAGTAATCTGGTCTGTGGTCTGTGGTAAGCAAATTTTTCTTACTCATGCTAGAATTGCCTCTATACTTGGTATACCAAATCGAGGCGATGAGTTTTCATCTACCTTCTGCGAAGTCTTCACTCGAAATAGTACTAGTCATCAGTTCATAGAAGACAATAGTGATGGCACAAAGTCATTGGACTTCGACCGACAGGTAGACTACTACATCGTGTTTTGATGCATTCTCTTTTTCCTAGACTTGGAAATTATGATGCAGTATATAAAGAAAACTTCAAAGCACTCTATGCTATTTATGGTGAAATCCAAATCAATTGGGTACACATGCTTTTTGATGAAATTCTCAAGGTAAATAACTCTACACGGCCTCATTTCTTCTACAATGAATATATCATGCGACTTTTGTTAGCTTGCGGAGTAAATCCTCCTGATTCTGCAACCTCAAAACCAAAATGCATTGATTCAATAACCATCAAACGAATGAAGCTTCCTCCACCTTATCTTGAGATTATGTCTTTTGAAGAATGGCAACAAAGAGGACCAAGAAAACAAAGAGCAACTTCCTCTCGTCCTCGTTCCGATGAAGTGAAACTATTAAAATCAAAATCATCAACAAAAGAATCACTTGAAACAATTGCGCGTAACCAATTTTTGCTTGAATCACGTCTCAAGCGAATGGACTCTAAAATTGATAAGCGCTTAAATAAGGTCAAGTCATTCTTTGGTATGCTATGGGATGCTATATCATGTTCCACATCCACCTCTGTTCAAGCACAAGACCCAGGAAAACGTCCTGCTGCTCCTGTTTTCACCTGGACATCATCTGACGAGTCTACAGGTATGAGTGGTCATGGACATGGAGAATCATCTAGAGGGAACAATGATGAGGAAGAAGAAGAAGATGATGACGACGATGATGATGATGAAGAGGAGATACGATCTGCTTCATCCTAGATTCTGTTATGGTTTAGCTCTTTAAAAAACATTCATCGACACTTGTACTAAATAGTGTCGTTATTCTTGTTTTTCATTTGACATTATGATCTGTAGTATACTCTGTTATGTTTTGGATGTGTTAATGATTTATTTTGCTATGCATATCATATTCATTCTACTATTCTAGTATCTGTTACTCCTTTTTGTCGATGACAAAGGGGGAGAAAGGGCTAACAATTGCTTGCAGGAACATACATATATATAAGAATTCAAAGAGAGAGAGATCACATACTCAGGGGGAGATTCAGATTTGCAGATATATATTGTCATCAATCAAAAAGGGGGAGAATGTTGAGTCACAAGTTTTATGAAGCTTTTGATTTCTGACAAATAACTAAAGGCGATCGACAAAACAAGGTCATTATGGCTATAAAGAGCTACATATGGTACTCTAGATTGTAGATTGATTATTTGATATTATATTAGTGATAAACTTGTTAAAATCTATCCTCAAATAATCATGCATTTTCAAGAAAATTAATATATATACGATTAGAATGTAGTTGCACATTCAGTGTGCAACTTTACAGGGATCGGTCGACCGGTCACAATATAGGCGGTCGACCGTTCCTGCATAATTTGCACACTGAACGTGCACACATGCACATAACATATATATATTTAAATTCCTGTCTACTGGTCACTTTTTAACCTGTCGACCGTTTTTAAACAGAAAGCAATTTTTCCAAAAGACACTTCTCTTCTCCAAAGGTTGCATCTCTTACCTTTCACCAAAGATCATATCTCTTAATGGCAACTGCTCACAAAGAGTTACAATCATTCTTATCTATATAAACTCATCTAATTCATTGATTAACACAACATGATTATATATGCTTTTTAATCTAATCTCTGAACTTACTACATACTCCTGCATTCTAAAAGCTCTCGATTATTTATTGAATCATTGAAACTATTTCATATCTTTTGATTCAATAAGTAATATACTTTCCTTAATCTTTTCAAAACATCATTCGCAATCTTTGAGGATAAGATTATAGGAAGGGTGTACTACTAGTGACAAATCCGTGTTTTCAAGAACATAAGTTGTCAACAACAATTGTATTTGTTCTTGTGTTGAAGTCCTCTGTGTTGTAAGAGACAAGTGTTGAAGTCCTCAGTGTATTAGAGGCGTGAAATCCCATTCGGTTGTTCGGGTGTTGTAAACCTGTTCCTCCGGGTGAAGCGAGGTAGTTAATAGTGAAAATCCAGATAGAAGTCTGGGACTGGACGTAGGACGGTGCTCCGAACCAGTATAAAAATCTCTGGTGTGATTTTTCTATTTTTTATTTACTATGCTATTATCATCTATTTCCACATTTATATTGTAGTCCATATTACACGATCCGTGTGTACTATATTATCACATATAATTGTATACACACCGTACTTTCACACGCAACTGATGAAATCCCATGGCTAAATTGAGCTGCGAAAATACCTTGGCTCCTACTAGATGGTCGAAGAGATCGTCTATATGGGGAAGAGGATAAAAATTCTTCTTCATCGGCTTATTAAGCTCCCTATAATCCATGCAAAGTCTAAGAGATCCATTCCGCTTAGTGGCAAACGCGATGTGTGTGCCCCACTCAGAAATGCTCCTACGAATGAAGCCCTTCTCCAAAAGCTCTCCAATCTACTTGCTCAACTCACGACATTCCTTAGGAGCCATATGACTTACTGGTAAAGCAAATGGTTTGGCATTATCTACAAGATAAATCATGAACTCGATCTCTCTTCGAGGTGAAAGGCCAGCAACCTCCTCGAACACATCTGGAAAGTCTCTAACAACGGGTACCAAACTCAAACTATTGGGAGATAAGTCAAGAGAATAAAGGTAGCTCAACATGATTGATCCTCTAGATCATAAGATACCTCCAAGGTACGTCCACTACAAGTGTCTAATCTCACTACCTTCTTATCGCAATCAAGAACGACACCGTACATGGATAGCCAATCCATACTAAGAATCAAACCAAACCCAAAAAAGCCTAATACAAAGGCACTACAGTCAAACTCAACCCCTAAAATAAGCAATTTCAAATCCCGATATAGCATAGACAAATAGACCGATCCTCCTACGGGATTTGATACTGCTACCGGGTCGGTCACTAAGCAAGCATCACGACCAAGACTCTATACAAGAATACTAGATATAAAGAGTACGAAGCTCTAGAATCAAATAGGGTATGAACAGGAAAATCAGAGATAGATAACACACCTTTGATGATCACCTTCTTTCCCTTGTCCACAACCAGATGAGTACTAGAAGAAGGAGCTGCCACTAAAGCATAAGCCTGAGTAGGATGTGAAGGTGTTTGTAAACTATCCTTGGGCTTCGACGGACAGTCCTTCTTCATATGCCCCCACTTGATTGCAAGGATGGCACATCGGTCTTGATCGCTCTTCTTCCCCTCTACAATCCTTAGCAAAATGACCTGGTTTTCCAAAAGTATTGCACTTCCAGTCCTTCCTTGGAACTTTCCTTTTTCCACCTAACCCTCCTCCTCCTCTCCTCTTTCCTTTCCATTGCTTCTTCCCATCATCTTTTATGCCACATCTCCTTTCTTCTCAGTATCAGCAAGTAAATCCATCTCTACTAAGCCATCAAAAGTGGCTACCATCAGAATGTGTCTCACCGCCAAACTCTGTTGTGGCTGACTCAAACTCTTAGTGAACTTCGACGCCTTCTTTTGAGGAGTATTGATAAGGTCTAGTCCAAATATGGCAAGCTCATTGAATTGATTAACATATTCCTTAATTGTCATATCTCCTTGCTTGAGCTGTATAAATATATCTAGCCGCACTCCCTCTTCAGTCCACGATAAGAATTTCCTCTCGAACCTTGTACAAAAATCCGCCCAAGTCAAATTATCATCCTCAGCCTCCATAATCTCACACCAACAAAGAGCCTCTCCCTACAACTGCCATAAATCCAACTGCCTTCGAGCTAAGTCCTCCAATCCCATAAGTCTAAATATCCGCTCATAACTACGGATCCAAGCTCTTGCCTCGGTATATGACTCAGTGCCAAGAAACAGCTTGCCTCCTAAGCTGGTGTAGTCCTTGCATAACTTGGGTAAATCAAGAATGCCTGGCGGACGAGCTGTAGCCCCTTTCGTCAAAGCAGTATCCCTAGCCGATGGCTCTGCTCATGCAGTAGCCTGCAAATAATGTCTGAACCAAGCAGGCATATTAAGGCCTGGAACTTCAGGGATATCTTATGGTTCAGACATTTCGATCTGTAGATATTAAAAAGATGGGATTAGGTACTGCACAGATAGTTCAATAGATGGGAAGGAAGAGATACGAGTGACCCATTTCTGAAATTTCTTTTCTTTCCAATATATATATATATATATATACTTTTAAAAGTGTTATTTGGAATACCCTTTAAAAATTATTCGAAAACCTTCATATTTTTAAAATATTTTTAGGATTACCAAAACCTTAGCTCTGATACCAACTGTGACACCTCGCACCTCTAGGTACCCCGAAAATCGGATATGACTAGAAGCACATGTGATCGGGTGAAATAAAAATCCATAACATAGCACAAAGACTAAGGCAACGACATAAAATGATTAAAATATTACGATGAAAGAAAACTTTCACTAATTATAAATTAACAGAAAAACAGCTTCATTAAAAACAACATTATCCTAAATTTATTTTTGAAACTAAAAGTTCAAGTTATCTCCACCAAAACATAAAACATAACAAAGTTCACAATATAGGTCTCCATATATAGAGTAAAGTATGGAGAAGAGAAACGAAGTACATGAAACAAAGGAAACAAAAGCTGAAGATAACAACTGCTCCAACGACCCTCCAAGCTGCAAAGAACTGCAACCTAGACCTTCCCTCTTATGATTTGGGAAAAATAAGAAGAATAGGAATGGGTCAAACATAAAGTATGGTGAATGAGAAACAAGATGAAGCAAAAAGAATAAAACAGTTTAATTCTAGGTCTTCCCTAGATATCACAGAGGGTGAATAATATAATGCAGTGAATCCTTCTTAGATTTTTTTCCTAAGAAGCCAAAGTCCATGGTCACTCTAGGGAATTCAACCATGTTGTAATACTGAACGTCAATCGGCCTGTCGGAACTGCTGTCCTTACCTATCCACGTGCTAAAGCGTGAAAGTCATGCTCTTCACCTACACACTGTGACTAAATGCCTCTTACGTTTGACCGGTGCCGACTCAGGCAACCTCGTAAGACCCCAAAGTTGCGCTCAGGCTCCGCCAAACTGGACTCCTATCCTCCTGTCTCCTCGGTCACCAACGTCGACTTGCCCTTATCTAAAGTATCGGTCCTCCGAAAGAGCTTCCGCAGCTGGGTTGGCTGTGTAAAATCTTCCAACGGTCTACCTAAAGAAGCCTATGTCAGAGCACACTTGTCTTGTTCCGTCCGTGTCGATCTGCCCAAAGAAGCTTACGATTGCGGATGATATCTATCCTACGTACAAGCAACCTATAAAAGGTAACAAACATCCTTGCGAACCTATTTGCCCGCTCCTAGTACGTATAGCCAAAACTATGTTTTGGTCTTAACTGAATGAAACACCTATCGAGACCTTTATAAGGTCTGCCTACCAAATTGCTTTCGGATTAATTAATTTTACCATTATAGTTTATATATTGTTTATTTCCATTAATCTGCTTTAGGCCATTTTTACATCTGATTTGGTTATTTCACAATTTCCCTTTTTCTTATATAAATGGTGTTTGAATTTCACTTCCGCTCAGTCTGTATGGTTTGTCTGTAATTTTTATACGATTTTGTTACAAATTTACACAGCCTTTAAGGTCCATTTTATTTACATTTCTTTCCACCCTAATTTACATTCTCCTTTTAGAGATTTAATCTGTACAATATTTTTATCCAATAGCCCCAAATCATTTAATTACACAAAATTCCACTTTTACATTTTTAGGCCACATATGAAACAAACAATTATGCCAATTAGATTTCCTAATTTTGTCCCAAAACCATATTCAAAATTATGTAATTATATCAATCAAAACCACAATTTTACTCAAGTAACATATTATGAATTTATTCAACTAACATGTTTTACCATTAAAAATTGAATAACAATTCTGATTCAATTTAATTAAACCAATCTTATTTACGCCATGAAACGTGAATAACAATTTGTTTGTTCCAAATTTCAACCCAAACATGAATTAGAATTAAGAAGTGGTAGAAAGAGAAGATACAATAATTTATACAAATTTCAAACTTATTTATGCCATAAAAACGTGAATAGACAATTTATATGTCCCATATTTTAATCCAAACATGAATTATTTTTGAGAAGTTTAAGAACACTAATTTGCATCTATTCTTGATTAATAACAGAAATTAATTCATATTAACGTACCAGAAAAGAACTGAAATTAAACTACTTTATTTTTCTATTACATATTAATTCTCACTCACCTGACACTTGAGTTGCATGAATTCGAAAAGGCTTTCTCCCTTTGATTCTTCTAAATTCCCAAAATTGCTTCAACATATATATAGATAATTTAAATTGTTAGAGATTTGTTTATTTGGTAGAGAAAAGGAGGAAGAATAATACACACTAATTTTACTGCAGAATTATGGCGAAGCTAAATAAGAGATTAGGTTTAAGTTAGATGGTTTATTTATAAATTGTTAGGGTGAATAAAATCCGTTAGATTATTTTAGATTAAATTTGGTTCTTTCATACACTTAATGGTTATCCATTCTAGCCCATAAACATTACCCAACCAATAAAATTTAGCCATCTCATCTTATTACACCACTGGAGAGAATGGAAAGTCGCCATATGTCAGATACAACGCTGAAATACGTAGGAAAATCGCTAGAACGAACCAGCTAAAAAACATCAATCTAGTTTTTGGGCGACAACGAAACTTGATCCCTAGTCACTAAGAAAGTCAATATGCACCTTTACCACAATACTAAATGTGCTTTTATTTCTTTTTAATTATATTTCCCATAAAATATCGGGTTGTTACATTTTATTTTGTGAAATTTCAAAAATACCGTCGTTTGTTGTAAAATGCATCAACTGACAATTTAAATATTTTCCAAATCAAACATTATGGGAAAAAATCAAATAAATTCAATTAAAAATATTATAATAAAAATCTAGTCGTTTTACTAATAATTTATTTTTCTTGTTATTTATGCAACTTTTGCTCACTGTAAAATAAATTTATAAAATGGGTTCATTTTTATTATTTATTTATTAAAAGGAGTCAAATAAGGCTATGAAATCCATTTAATTAATATACAGTTCACAATTCAAACATTCAAATAATCACCATATTTGAATTAGAATTATTTAGATTTTTGAACACCAACTATTTAAATATTTAAAATTACTTAAGTATTCAAAAGCAAAATGATAAAATTCCAGGATGTTGCATCCTCCTCTCAAAGAAATTCGCCACCGAAATGCCCAAATGAAGAAAATGTCTGTATACCCTTAAGGTTTAAAAAACTATTAATTACAATAAATTAGTAAACTTTAAAAGTCCCTCATATTATAGAAAATTTCGATAGCACCACCTTTGCTGGCTGATCCAGAAAACTATAACTCGTCCTAAATGGACTAAACCAATCAAAGAAAACAAAAGCCAAGTGGCTTTCCATATATGGGGCATAAAATCATCAATCAAAATACCAATTTCTATCTACTACATACTTCTTTTGCATTTGATTTTTTTGCAAGCAACTTCCTATGTCGATGTGAATGCAAATGCCCAAGAAATCAAATAGTGATCTCTTGCATGCCTATACCTATCTTGTACTTACATAGTTCGAAATAGAACCATGATGACAAAAGAGCAATAAGGTATAACAACCATATGCAATCAATAGTATAGAGAATACTTTGTAATAAAATATTAAGCATCTAATCTCTTCAAAAGCTAAATTAAGAACTAAATGCTCAGGATTTTATATTTAAAATATATTTCCAAATTCCTCCAAAGAGAAATAAATCACAACCAAAATCAATTATGACAAGAAGGGGGCTCCTTCTACCGAAGCATGGTATAACTCTAAAATCAAAACAACATATAGCATACAGTGGTATTCCGGTTCCTCCTAAAATAACAAATAGAGTAAACAAATATACCTGATGTGTCTTCCAAATCGGAAAACTCCCAATCGTCCAACTTTTGCCATAACCAATTTCTTTTGAAAAACCACTCCACAAAAAATCTTTTCAAATATCCCGAAATAAGAATACTTTACCAAGTTTTCAAAATAATAATACTATTATTTCTTTCATAAATTCTTTCGAAATCACTTTATATTTTCAAAAGCACCGAATTTAAGCCTAATAAAAAGCAACTTAAAATTACCTTATTTATAAATTCAGGCTTTATAAACTATAGTATATAAAATCATACTATCCACCAAATCAAATTCCATAAAGGAATAAACTAACACTTAACATTATTTAAAATGACTAACAAACAAGATTTAGAACTTTGCTTAGGTTCACATTATTTAAAATTCCATAAAGGAATAAACTAACAATTAACAAGATTTAAAATGACTAACAAACAAGATATAGATAATTTCCTAAGTGTACCATTATGCTCACCTGCATTTGGTTATTACTTACAAGATTATCTAACTCCCTCAAACAAAATCGAAAGTCACTTTCCAAAATTTCCTAAGCCACACAACCAGCATACAAATGTTTAAGAGCGTATGATATACATAAGTCATCTGTACACTATATCTGATCTAACCACTTGCTTGGATACATAAACTGTACTTCCAAACTAGTATCTCTCACTCAACCTCCCTAGTGCAGACTCCGATTAGGTTTCTCGATTAGAAACCTCTGTTCTCCTTACATGGCCATATACTATGATAGAAAACCTTAGTATCATATCAAGAATCCAAATCAAGTGTTCGCTGACAAGAATCAAGTGAGAAATTCTTTTTGGGACAGGTGTGAATCACCCAGAAGTTATGTATTCGAATCCTAGATCAAGAACCATGCAAATAAAATGATCTATGTATAACTTATGTTCTTAATCAGATTGGTTTCTTAACTACACCAATCTCTTTCTAGATCACTTTCATTTTCATTTATAGTATTTCTTTCAACACTAGAATTATTTATGACTTATTTCATAAATTTTGACTTAGTTTTATAAACATTTTATAAAGACACATCTTTGTAAAACATTAAATTCAAAACTTACTCCACTTTTATTTTCTTGTATAATACTCTTCTACATCCTGAAAGTGTATATACAAATGTCAATCATAATTTTATTTATTTATTTTTATTTTTTCTCAAATTTCAAATGAAGGCCCAAACAAAATTTGGTTCTTAGAACTAAGTCGTCTACTTTGACCTTTTACTTTAGAGTGTCCTTAGGAAAGATGTTTACAGGTTGGTCCAATATCACCAAATAGTTTATGAGACTTAGATGTTTAAACAAAACTGCGGTTACCTTAGAGTGTCCTAAGGAAATATGTTAACATGTTGGTCTTATGTCACGAAATAGTTTATAAGACTTAGATGTTTAAACAAAACTACAGTTTTAATAAAACAATGCTCTTAAAACCTTCCTATCCAATTTAAACGGTTACCCGGCACCTAGGGCCGACTGCAAAACGACAGTTGAAGATATTATTTTTAGCACTGGACAAGATTCTTACCAAGAAGAGCCGGAAGGTAAAAGGGTTTGATGTAATCGACATGTTTCGGCATGCCTGGCCCGGTGCGTAGAAGTCACCTACGGTGGGCCGAGGTACCTTGTTCCTAAGCCCATGAGAGAAGTCCAATCCATCTTCGTCCATAAATAAAAGGGTAGGGGCACAGTGAAAGGGATTTTTTCCAAGAATACTGGGGAGACCCTACCATTTTTGTTACTCTCCTCTTGTTAATTCAAACTTGTATGCAAGTCATTGGTTTACGGATTGTATCTGTGTTCAAGTGATTGAGAAAGCAATATAGATTAAACTCAAAGTGGATGTAGTCAATTACGTCGAACCACTATAAATCTGGTGTTCTCGTTTTTGTTGTTCTTTTTGCATTGAGTTACACTATTCTTCTGTTCTAATTTACTCTCTTCATTAATCTCTCTACATAGCTTTACTCAAGGGTGTTAGTGACTAAATCTGGTGCTAACATTTTGGTGCTTTCACCGAGAATTGAATTCTCAGATCGATTGGATCTCATCTCTACTAGTGGATTTTCATATTCACGAGATAGATCCAGTTGTTTACTAGAAAACTTCCTATTCTACTCAGATTTGAAAGAAATCTAAAGGATGCCGATAGCCGTAGATTGGATTCACTGATGTACGCAAGATCTGGTGATTGGATGTTGAAGTCTGCACTCAAGTTGAATGAAGGCCGATCCTCCTCTAAAGGCAATTCAGTCGATCGCCCCAGAAAAAGTGTACGCCGATCGCCCCTGAAAAGGCATATGTCGAGCGAGAGTATGCCGAGCGAGGTTACACTGAGCGACCCAGATTTCATGTCGAGCGACAGTGTATGCCGAGCGAGGGGAAACCGACTGACCTAGGTTGTATGCCGAGCGACAGTGCATGCCGAGTAAGAGTATGTCGAGCGACCCAGTGCATGCCAAGCAGGAGTACACTGAGCGACCCAGTGCATGCCGAGCGAGAGCACATCGAGCGTCCCAGTGCATGCCGAGCGAGAGTATGATGAGTGAGAGTATGCCGAACGACATCCAGGCCGAGCCGCATCCAGGCCGAGCCGCATTCCTATGCCGAGCGGCATCCAAGCTGAGCCGCATGCCTATGCCGAGTGGCATTCAGGCCGAGTCGCACGCCTATGCCAAATGACATCCACACCGAGCCGCATTCCAATGCTGAGCGGCATCCTGGCCGATCCAAACTTAATTTACATCGGTCTCTTATCCGAACCCTAGCCGCAGCGCAGTGCCTCCATATAATAAATTCAAAACTCAACTTAATAAAGGAACATTATATCCACTTCCCATACATCCCATGATTGACCAGGGAATAGACGATCTAGCGACCAGGGAATAGATGATATGACTCTAGGCCAATGCCAAGATGACTCCAAACATCATTCTTCACTGACCCAGCGCTTCAAATTTAGTGACTCCAAGCAGACTAACGTTTGGCTCTAACCAATTTATTCCAAATTCTATAAAGGATATCATACTGATCGCGTTTGAGGAGAGTCGACGTCCAAACATATTTTGGCAGCTAGTTAGCTAGAGAGCCTCCTACGACCATGGATTGTTTCTATGACAAAAATGAATCTAAATCAAAGTGTGGAGGAGCAGAAAAGACTAGGAAAAATAACAATGAAGGCCCGTTGGCTAAGGACGCTGATCCCAGTAGACAAAACAAGACCTCAAAATTCGACTCGTGTGCTCTTTGGAAGATTGAATTGACAACCTCTACTTGAAGACTCACGACTCAGAATGGTACTGGAACCAACCTTGAGAGAGTACACCAATGTCTAAAGAAAATCAAGGGAATGTTGTATATTCCAAGATGCTTGCAGATCCTAACAAGGGGGATTACAAACACCTCCGAGGTGTGATCGAAAAGCCGATATGGAAAGGAAAGCTTCAATAGTATGTACAAGTCCTACAGAATGGCGGGCAACGAACATCCGTTGCCTATTAATAAAGGGCTATGGTTATCAATTGGACTGCTGACGGCCGACATCCCTTTGAAAGGAGCCACGGGCAAAGTCGAATAGCGAGCACACGATGCTGTTTCACTTATCAATGAGATTTATCCTAATCTTCTTTGAATTATTTCCATTTCTATTTCAATTTCAATTGTTCTTTGAACTACGACTAACTTGAACTAAAATACTTTCAAAACGATGCAGGTGACCAGGTACTCAGATTTGGCCACCAACCAATCCACGCAGACCATGTTTAAGCTGGTGGAGTTTCATCAAGACGAGCATGATTCAACCACTCACCATCAACCATATGCCTTCGATTTGGGGCTATGGACTAGAGATTGAAAAGCTCATCACGATCAGACCTTATTACAAAGTGAACACGACTAATCGTTCATTCATCGACCTCCACATTTGATTTGAAGGCCTAAGCAAGGCTTGAAATGAATATGTCCCGATCATCCACTCAAATCGAGTCATAAAACAAAGTTCGAAAAAATACAAATGCCACTCCTAAAGCTCAGTGACACCAAGATCTATCTACAGTAGATGTAATTTGATCATCTACACATCAAATCCTACCTTGAACACAAAAGGTTGTTCGAAAACCTGACTTGGAGTAGCTGTGATGGACTACCTACTCGCTAGCCATCGCTCTCAATACATGGACATGACTGCACCTTGAAACTTATGCAACTTTCCTTGTCTACTCAATAATTCATTATCCTTATTTTCTAGAAAGTGATACGAAGCAAATTGTGTGATATTTGACTATCTAACCTAGCATGGATGTGATCTAACCATCTATCATATACCTCCTTCCTTGACTTGATTGGAGGAGCTATAATTATCAAACAGTGGAGAATCGACCGTCCATTTTCAAGTTTCGTCCCTCATGTTAGGGGCATAATCCCATTCCATGAGCAAATATGGGTCGGTCGTTCATTCGACAACACTAGCCTTGATATGGTAAATGAAATATAAATTAAAGGGTGGAAATACGACTTCTCTCGACAAAAACCTCTAAGTCCCTGAAGCGGACTAGAGTATGAACGACTTAAAAATCTCTAAGTCCCCAAAGTGCAGACTAGAGTACTCTAAGTCCCCTGAGTGTGGACTAGAGTACAAACGACTTAAAAACCTCTACATCCCCAGAATGCGGACTAGAGTACTCTAAGTCCCCTGATTTCGGACTAAAGTATAAACGGCTTAAAAAACTCTAAGTCCCCAGAGTGCGGACTAGAGTACTCTAAGTCCCCTGAGTGCGGACTAGAGTATAAACGACTTAAAAAACTCTACGTCCCTAGAGTGCGGACTAAAGTATAAACGACTTAAAAACCTCTAAGTCTCCTGAGTGCGGACTAGAGTATAAACGACTTAAAAACCTCTATGTCCCCAGAGTGCAGACTAGAGTAATCTAAGTCCCCTGAGTGCGGACTAGAGTATAAACGACTTAAAAACCTCTACGTCCCCAGAGTGCGGACTAGAGTACTCTAAGTTCCCTGAGTGCGGACTAGAGTATAAAAGACTTAAAAACCTCTACGTCCCCAGAGTGCGGACTAGAGTACTCTAAGTACCCTAAGTGTGGACAAGAGCATAAACGACTAAAAAACCTCTAAGTTCCCATAGTGCAGACTAGAGTACTCTAAGTCCCCTGAGTGTGGACTAGAGTACTCTAAGTCCCCTGAGTGTGGATTAGAGTATAAATGACTCAAAAACCTCTAAGTCCCCAGAGTGCGGACTAGAGTACTCTAAGTCCCCAAAGTGCAGACTAGAGTACTCTAAGTCCCCTGAGCGTGGACTAAAGTATAAATGACTTAAAAACCTCTAAATCCCTAGAGTGCGGACTAGAGTATAAATGACTTTCGAAAAATATCTAAGTTCTAGAAGCGAACTAGAGTACTCTAAGTCCCCAGAGTGAGGATTAGAGTATAAACGAATTGACGGAAATATCTACGTCCCAAATTGTGGAATATAGAATAAACCGTTTGACAAATCTCCAAGTCCCCAGAGCATGGACCGAAACATGAACACAAATTGGGCGCGAGTCGACTAGGGTGAGAATAACACTAAGTCACCAAAGTACAGAGTGGTGCATAAACATTGATAAATAGACGAGTGGATTCCGATCGTTCTTAATTTCGCAAACTTTCGGCCTGAAATCGACAAGAGGATTATTAACTCGCTAAGGATGGAGTTTGACCATCCAACTAGTGGCCTGGCCAAATCAATGCTGGGAGTAGAAGTACAAATCACTAAAAGCTGAATACGATAGCTTACTATAGCTTTAGCTTGCCGTTCTTTACAACTTAAGGCAACGACTACAGGGAGGCCTCATATAGAACCAATCGAAACGGCATCCAAAGCTACGGGCGACCGACTATATCATACCTCAGATCGAGGGTGAATAACGATCTGTACCAAGCACATACGAATGCGCCTCGGATATTCCTTGTAAAACTATGAATTCCAAAGTGTGGAAAGGAGGGTAAACCATGAAGACTTGGTTAAAATTCTCCAGCACCCTCCTTCGATCCATCAGGAGGGGTATGAAACTGGATGAGCATGACCCGACTGCATTTGAGCCAACTTTACCTCGAGATCTGATTACAAAATATGAACCAAAGTGGACATGGCTGACTTTCTAGTATCCAAATTACGCCCTGAAATTGACGAGGCATCGAAGTATTCCTCTTGGAATGAAAAACCACAATACAATCCAAGATAGGCGACACACAATCTCCCATCAACTTACCTAATCCCACGATTCAATGGGAAAGAGAGTAAAACTAAAGTGGGCATGGCTGGTCTTCCTACTTAACGGTATATGCCCCAGACCTAGGGGCACGAGCGAGAAGCAAGATGAATGTGAACCGACTATTCACCAATCAACCCTGTGTCTTAGGAGTTTAGGTGGGAATATAAACACAGCTAGGGCGAGACTCAACCATCCATGCAGTGCATTTTTCAACCCGAGACTAGGAGCAAACGCATGGTCATCCAAAGAATATCTGCGATAGCTCAATGTTGAAACTTATAAATAGTGCTTACAGCTACTCAAGGCTACGACCGAAAGGATGCCTAGAGATAGAATCATTAAATCAATACCTTAGCTCGTAGGCAGCTGACCGTCACTCCAACTCGAATGACAGATAAAGGATCATTAATGCATTGAATAGAAAGTGCGTTACTCGAATATACAAGCAAATTCAAACTCATAGCAAGATCCAGCTATACAGCTGCAAACAACTCGAGGCTGACCCCTACTCGACATTTTCTTCAACGTGCTTTAAAGCCTGATCTTTGGCCATTTGCTGATAATCGATTAGGGCGTTCATAGTCCTTCACTATTAGACTTATTAACTCATGATACGACTCTAGGATTCGAATAGAGTAACCATCAACATTGACCCTCCCAACCATATTTCACATTGAATGTTATGAAAAATAGTTACATCTGAACTCAAAGAATCCAGGATTGCACCTGCTAAGCTGACAGTCGACATTACAGCCAGCCGTGGCGACCCTTTCCGGGTGCTGAATATCGGATCACAGCTCAGTGCAATGATGATAAAAGAATTAGTAGGGTTTTTCTGAATAAATGGTGATATGTTCCCTTTGACCCATTCTGACATGCATATGTGATTTCATTAACTATCGCGAGCCATGCATTTGATATCAACCCAAAGCTACAAAAGCTAGCACAATATCAATTGATTTCATCATGAAAGCTCCACTCTTACTTTTAGGCTCACCCCATCAACATGTATGCCTACCAGCCATTGCGACAGGGCATACAATGACCTGAGACGTCTGAAAGACTACTTAAATAGAATGTCGAACTAAGCCAATTCGATATCATTTATTTCCCTCGAAGGGCTATTGAAGGATGGAAATTAGCAGACCTCACACCCGAATTCACTACATCGGATGAGTACTTGAAAAGTAGTAAAGAACCAACCAATAAGTGGAAAATGTACATGGATGGAGCATCCAGTGATCAGTATTATGGTGCAGGAGTCATGTTAATGACTCTTGAGGAACGATCCATCTGCTACATCCTGAAACTCGATTTCCTATAACAAACAACGATGCTTAGCATGAAGCCTTAACTGCCAGCCTCAAACTTGCTAGAGGATTTGGAGTGGAAACTTTACATATCTTTTGTGTTCCTTGATTGGTAGTATGCAAAGTTAAGGAAGCTGATCTTGCTAGGGGCACTGCCTTGCTCCTTATCTCGGCCAGGTCCAAGAGCTACTAGCCGAGTTCACGTATTACATCGTTACACATGTACTCAGTGAACAAACTGAAAATAGTCCAGTCACTGGCCAAGCTGGCCAATTTTAGGGACGCTCAACGGACATACATTATTTCGGTTGAAATATTTAATATTCCAAGCATTGACGGATGGAGTTCAGCTAGGTCTTGGACACAGAGCCAGAAAAGGTATCATGGTTGACTCCTATCAAAGACTATGTACAATGAGGAATTCTTACTGAATGGAGGAATGGAAAATGACAGATCCTCCTCAAAGCTTCACGCCAAACCATTCAAGAATAAGTCGTGTGTAGAAAGGAGTTTATCCATCCCCATGCTTTGGTGTATCGCCCATGAGCAAAGTCTATGAAGAAGAATGCGGCGGTAACATCAGAGGGAAAACCATGATAAAGAAAATACTCTGCTACAGGTATTACTGGCCAACTATCAATCCAGATGCGGTTGATCATGCTAGACAATGCGACGAGTGCAAGATGGTTGCAAAAATCCGAAAACCTCGCCGATGGTAATTACTCAAATGGCTAGTCCATAGCCATTTGCCACTTCGGGGCACTGAAATAATCTTCTTGCCAATCCTAAAGGTGGTGCGAAATACACCATCATAGAAGTTGATTACTTCACCAAATGTGCAGATGAAGAACTCTTAACCACGACCAAGATGAAGAAAATAATCAACTTCATTACCGTAATGTCATCTGTCCTTATGACCTTCCATGATCTATTATAACTACAAATAGACAGGTTGAAGCTATGAACAAAATCATAAAGTCTGTAGTGTAGAGAGGTTTGGAAAAGGCTAGAGATAAATGGGCGGATGAACTCCCAACAACATTATGGGCTTATAGAACTACCTATGAGTCCATGACTGGCCGTACTCCTTTCGCCCTTGCTTACTGCTCTGAGGTCGTCATCCATATAAAACTTGAAGTCCCCTCTCATCAAGTGGCTGATTACAACCCTCATTTCACAAAAAATAAATAAGGAATCGCAATTGAATTGCAATTATACTAGATGGAATTGGCAATAAGTTAGGAGCATATAAAACACATCCGACAGCCAATGGCAAGAACATGTACCCGAACATGCATGTGTACATTCGAAAAAAGCTCGACTTCTTGAAATCAACAGGGAATTGAATTCTTACTTAAGGTTATTAAGAAAAGACTGGATCAAATAGCCAAAGCTTACTGGCCTTGTAGAACCGGACACGGATGGCCACTGATGAACTACAACCCTGGATTTATAATATTAGGAATCAACCAAGCGTCATGACGGCCAAAGAAGGATACAACACCTTAGGAGGATAAAATCGAAGAATAATGACTATTCAAGAAACATGATGGATTTCTTTCTGTAAACAAGGAATACCCACTGATTCAAAGCGTGTCCTGTTGCTTCACATGACACACTTTGGAGGGCAAGTGTTACCCGGCACCTAGGGCCGGCTGCAAAACGACAGTTGAAGATATTATTATTAGCACTAGACAAGATTCTTACCAAGAAGAGCCGGAAGGTATAAGGGTTTGATGCAATCGACGTGTTTCGGCATGCCTGGCCCGGTGCACAAAAGTCACCTACTGTGGGCCGAGGTACCTTGTTCCTAAGCCCATAAGGGAAGTCCAACCCATCTTCGTCTATAAATAGAAGGGCAGGGGCACAGTGAAAGGGACCTTTTTTCCGAGAACACTGGGGAGACACTGCCATTTTTGTTACTCTCCTCTTGTTAATTCAAACTTGTATGCAAGTGATTGGTTTACGGATTGTATCTGTATTCAAGTGATTGAGAAAGCAATAAAGATTAAACTCAAAGTGGATGTGGGCAATTACGCCGAACCACTATAAATCTGGTGTTCTCATTTTCGTTGTTCTTTTTGCATTGAGTTATACTATTCTTCTGTTCTAATTTACTCTCTTCATTAATCTCTCTACATAACTCTACTCAAGGGTGTTAGTGATCAAATCTGGTGCTAACATAAATCATTTAGAAACTTGAGTTATATTATCTCTTCTCTATCCAACGTTTAAAATATTCATTTTTCAAAGTATTTATCAAAATACCCTTTTATTTTAAATCAATTACCTTTAATGAAACTACAAAAATAAATACCAAATTTTTATTTCAAAATCCATTTTGAAATTAGACTATACATATTTCTATATATAAAATAACTTTATCAATTTATTTACTAACACTTACTTTGGGTTCATTCGGATTCGAACTCATTTTAATCGCACAATAGTAAAGGGAATAACTTACTAAGTGCACTACAATGTTTTGCCTAAGCAAATATTCAATCGTTATTTCGAAGGTTATTTAGATCACCACAAATCTAATCGAGATGTTTTCCCCAAACTATCCAAAGAAATTGTGTCTTTATTAAAAATTCTCTTTAAAATATTTTCACTTAGAATACTTGAGAGCAATACCACTATTACTATAATGACCAGGATATTCGACCTTCGAAAATCGGCACTAACACATCCTCGTACCGCAAATCCAAGTGTAGAAAAGCCTGATTGTTAGGGGAAAAAGAAAATAAAGATAGAAAAGAATCTTACAAGGCAAATAATCTTTACAGCAAAATTTTTTGAATACAATATCATAGTCTAACCTAGATTCAGCCTGGATAGTTATAAACCATTGTCCTTACAAATGTTGACAACCAAATAAAAAAAATGCAGTGTATGCAGCGGATAATAGAATGCGTCCATATGTAGATGAAGATCTCTAGCTCCCCATTGGATACTCCAAGCATCTTCAACTAAACCTAAAACTACTCGGATCCAACCCGAGTATTTAAAAATACTCGGTTCAGGCTTGATAAACCGGTGTGAGATACTAGAAATTTTAAATTTATAGATCATGCCGATGTAAATCAAAACCTTTGAAAAGATGAGTATCTCATAAGACCACGTCTACATAGAAATATGGACGGGTTTTTATCTTATAGTAACCGAAACACTTTACACTGAAAACACTTTGATATTATCTTTAATGATATGGAGTTCGAAAACATTTTTCATGTAAATATATATAAAACAAGTACCAATACCCAGACAAAGTCTATGGTAATATATCTGAATCGAGTCAAACCAAATATAGTGGACAGAATATACGATACCAATGGGGTAGCTGAAATGTTTATAAAGCATTACAGCTATTTTGTGAATACAACCAAAACTGTAAAGCTCATATTGGTATTGGATTTCCAACATAAGAGGGAACTAGTGGCTTTTACCTTTGTGAATTTCCACGTATAGCAACATCATACCTATTGGCTTCTCGTGCAAGGACTCACACACCACTGTACTTGCTACACTACTATGTATCCGGTGGCTTCTTGTGCAAGGAATCACACACCACTATACCATACAATGTAAGGGTCTATATGTCTTCCGACCCTATAAGGAACAAGGCCTAATCATTCCGATCTGCTCATAAACCGATAGCCTGTAATATATGTCCTGCAGACCATATAATTACCTGTATCATCTTCGGGATGTAAGGCTCATGAGGCTACGCTTAACTTCTACAAAGCCATGCTTTATTTCACAAAAAGCCATGCTTTGATCATATCAAGTTCCACTTTGAATGCCACATTGCCATTTCTTCTATCGCTTTTGACTCTCACGAACATACAATCTCTGAGCTCGTACGTCTTAAAGAAGGGTGTTAAGCTAAGAGAAGTTGCCTTCTCCGCCACTAAACAGATGTATGTTTGTAAAATTCAATGTTATGATCTTAGAAATGCAATGTCAGACATTTGTCCATACAAGTTCGTTTTAGGACTGAACAAAACCGAAGGCACTCCTCCTACCACATCCTTTTGAGAATCACCACTATGATCAGTAGCGAGTAGTCCTTGCATTATGAAGATTTCAAAACACGACAGGACCACTGCAATAATAAATATCTCTATATTGGGAGCGACCCAGTCCTTCCGCTTTGAAGATCTTCGGTCTTCAGTACAACGATGATTTTCAAAATGCAAACACCACTGCTATACAAATATAATGAAGGGGTAAACTCTTGGGACTCATGGCAGCAATCCCTATATTCTTAATATCCTCGGTCATCAATAATCATCATCTTCAACATGTCCTCACTTCCAAATGTATACATTGGTTTGTAGTAGTTTTCAGATAGGAATTACCTAAATCCGACCCCGATTCCTTTGCCCCAATCATCAATTAAAAAGATGTTAAGTTCATATGTGACTATCAATCATCATTTAATTTAATTCATTTTTTTATTCATTCATAAATATCTCTTAGATATATATTCATTAAATTATTCCTTTATCTTCTCAGAGTATATGGAATCATTAATCCTAATTTATCAAATCATTTGGTAAATTTAAACCTTTTTAATCTTGGAATAATTCTAAATAAATTTACCTTTTACATAGGAAAATATTTCCAAATCATTTATTTAAATCTCATATTGGAAAACATTATTTTAGATCATCTAGGCTTTTTCTTCTATCTGTTCCACCCCTCGTCTAAAAGAGAAAACAAAGGCAATGTAAGTTCAGGGCATTAGTTGCTCCATTCCTAACATTAGTTACACACCTTACCATTTGGATCTTACAAGCGTGATAAATGTACTAGTCGTTTCGCATACTCCTTTCATTTTTAGAAATGATTTATAAAACTTCCAAATCATTTTAAAACACTTATTCATTTATTTAAAAACACTTATAAAAGATTTGGAAAAGAACACTTCAGTTTAAAGCCATATTTTAAAACTTATTAAAAACTGCTACAAAATGTGCCGCGAATAGTGCTTTAAAGGCTCATTTGATAAAAACGACTTTTCTATCATTTATAAATTCATTTTTACAACTCATATCTCTTTTAAAACATTTTAAAAGATTTATAACATTTATTTCATATTTTCAAACATTTAAAAATATACATTTTAAATCAATTTCAAATTCGGGTTTTAAATTACAAAACCGCGATTTTTCTGAAAATTTGTTTTACTCATATTTAAAATTTACAAGATGAAATCTTTATTTTCTTTCTTCATTTTAAAAATATGGATATAACACTCCGGAAAATTCATATCTTGAAGAATTATGTGCTATATTCCATTTCATATACTCATTTGAAATCTTAGACGCGAAATCACGAACTACCGTTACGTGACTAGTTTTGACTTGTTTTTCAATTTCTTTTCAAACTTCATAGAAACACTTTTGTATGTTTATAAAACATTTCTAAACCATTTAAACTCGTTATAAACAACATTTTAATATTTCAAACTCGCATTTCATTTCATTCCATATTATACCATTCATTATTATAATATCAATTTCAACCTTTTTAGATATTTTAAAATAATTAAGAGCCTAAATAATTTCCATACACATCTTTATATGTATTTAAATCTCATTTAATTAACTATGGTTCATTACTAACCCTTTCTATTATAATTTATCAAACCAAGTAATCATCCATATTAACATCCATATATTCAAACAAGTAATCAACCAAGTAATCACACATGTAATCATCCAATATATATTATATTTTCAAATGATTATATATGCAATAATTTAAAGATTAATTATTGAAGTGTGGGTACTCAACTTTAACCAACTCAAATTTTCTACTAACATTCAAATCACCACAACACTCCACTAAATCATTACTAAACACAACTAAAACTTCTTCAAATTAACTCCTTGTTCCTAACTCATGAGCGTCACCTCTACCTTGTTTGCTCATGTCCATGACCATCCATCATCACTTATTTCTCACGGCATCATCTCTCCCTAACTTATTTGTTCATGGATCAAGCTCCTATCACCTCCAAGCTTTCGGTCGTAGCCCATTCCTCCATCATGCTCTAGGCCTAGGGTGGTTTTAGTGGTGGCCGTGGATGGTGGAATGGAAGTGGAAATGATTCACTTTGGTTTTGAGCTGTAGCGAGGATGTATGTTTGTGTGTGTGTGTACAAATTATTATTTTTTCTAGATATTTTTCCATAAATTTTCTAAGGAGGGAAGCCATGGAAAAGGAAGAGAAAGAACTTAGAAATGAAGAGAAGAAATTATGGAATGGAAGAGAAGAGGTGGTGGGTATTTATAGGAATAAAAGGTATAAAATATCTTTAGGTAAAAAGACCAAAATACCATTTCCTTAATAATCAAGATAAGGTCATTTCTGTATTTAATCTATATCAATTTCATCACCCATCACATTGTCCTTTGTCTCCTAAATCAGCTCTTAAGTAAAGCATGCATTTATGGCGATTTGGTTTATGCTTTTTTGATTTTCTTCTACTTTTACTAATTACTTTCTTGAATATGCTAATTATGATTAGTAAAAGTAAACTTGTTTAGTTATTAAATGTATTGTATATGTTAAGAAATGCTAACAAAGATGCAACAACATTGTGACAAATTATTTTGGACATAACGTTGATTTTCGGCAAAACGTTTTACGGTCACATTTTGACATTTTTGTTAAACTATTTATTTATATAAAAAAACTTGAAAATAAGTTTCTTATCATATTAAAATAATAATAAAAAATTTATTTGAGTTATAAAACAATATTTAATAATATTAAATTTCAATTAAAAAAAATGACATCGATTTATCAACGGACGACGTTTGTACATTTTTATAAAAAACATATATATGTTTATAAAACCATTATAAATCAAGTTTCACTTATTATCATATCATTATATAACCATTAAAAAGTGTTATTTACCATTTACAACAATTATTTGAATGTATATCAAATTTTATCGAAAACCGACTTTTGCCAATTTTACGACAAAACTTCAAAATCTTTATTTAATTCTAAAAATAAGTTCATCATTCTTATTTATCACATAAAACATGATTATTAAGCTTGGAAATTCTATATTTGAATATTTAAAATTAATTAAATATTCCATTTAAAGCTTATAAAATTATGGGTCATTACAATTACTTTTCTCAAAAATCTTTTTAAAATCATTTCAAGAAATAGCGGAGTTTAAATTTTCAAAAGTCTTTTTATAAAATAACACTTATATGTTATATAAGTCATTTTATATACCATACTCATATAAAATGTACTTTTAAAATATGTTATATAATATAATAACATACCTTTATTATAATTATTATTCCATAATGATTATCCTCTAAGTGTCTTATCTTCCCATTTAGATTATAGTAAATTACTATTAAAAGATGACTTTTAACTTAAAATTTTCACCGATCATCTTATAGTCAAATTGTTAAACTTAATTCTTAAGGGGTTCGGTTTTAAATCAAAGAAATAAGTTCTCATAAACTAGCTGAGCATAAATAATTAGCAATCAACAAACAACAGTCAATGCTCCTAAACTAACCGAGCATGACCAATCAAACAACAATGATAACAAATAAATATTTTCATTTTCAAACAAACATACCACAATAACTATATATATTTGAAGATTATTTCTTTATATATATAAAATTTATAATCCTAGGTAAAATACACTTTCAAAAATCAATATAGTGTTTGTTTGCTTTGTTTGAGTCTTTAGAAATACTATCGACAATGTGGTGTCCCGCGTCTCTACTAGAACTCATAAACAACTCAAAGACTAACTAACAAAATACATTTTTATAGCATTAACAAGTACGCTCTCGTATATAGAATACTCTCAACTTATTTTAGGGTGCCACTTACCGTATCTTAAATGAATTTACTCCACCAAAGCAAAGATTCTCGCTTAACCTTCAGCTCCGATACCAACTGTAACGACCTACCTTTTCAACCCTCGAAAATCGGCACTTTAATACATCCACGATATTACAGCGTTGAGCATCCAATGTCAAATAGGTAGATTGTTAGGGTAAATAAAGAAAAAGAATAGAAAAAATAGAATCCCATACCGGAATGACAACATATAATATAACAAATACAGTAAAAGCCATCATTCTAAAATACGTGGTATATTAGTTAAAAAACAATGCTCACTAGCCCAAACAGTTATAATCTCTGGCCTTACAATTGTTGATGGGTATATATAATAATACAATGGAAATGAAAATACTATGGCAGGTAAACCTCCAACACTACTCTATGATCTCTATGTCCGACCAATGACAACATGGAAAAATACTCTGTCTGACTCAATCATTATAATCAAATAACATCCGAATCATTTTGAAAAACCAACGTGAGAAAACTCTAAAGATATGGTGAACATATAATCATTCTGTAAGACAATGCCACTAAACAAAAAACGAGTTTTTACCTCACTAGAACAACATCCATACATGAAAGAACGGAAAAACTTAGAACAAAACCCAAACTTGAAAGAATGGGGATAAACGGTATCAAATTCCAAACTTAAAGAATGGACTCAAATAATTAAACATCAAGAAGAGCTCCATGCACTTCTCAACACAATTAAGAAGACAATTCAAATGTTTGACTCAAAAACCAGACAAGGGAAATTTTTCCAACAATGATCAGGAGGGTGCACCTCCCTCATCGAAAGTATACCTCTAGAAAATATAATTAAGAACTACGACGACCCTTGAAAAATGTAAAAGCCAGACCCCACCAACCTTACCGAATATTCGTGTATTTCACATCTTTGTGCGCATACAACCGAATCCAATCTAAAGTAAATGTGAATACACCCTAATAGGTGCAATCTTACATAGCTTGGCATCCACTCGTGCTTCGGTTTTAGTCATTTTCGTCAAAGGATATCAACTCTTGAATGAGCAAAAAAATCGACTTAAATTAACGATACACAAAGAAGAAAGCCGAATCGATAGTCAATTTCAAACTTATACCATCCCTCGGTTAAAAATAAAGCCGGGAAAGGGAAGGTAGTATTACCTTTGGGCATGGCCTTGACGACATTTCTAACCTATGAGATAGAAACGAGTTTCCATATCTCAACATTTAGTGCTAACAGTATGACTAAATCCTTTCCATATAAGCGATATCGTTTATGGAAATTAAATTTCTTATCCTTTCCATAACCAAATCAAACTTTTGAACTTTTAAAACCAAAATAGTGCTTGAATTTCACATCACAAATATTTATAAAGCATTTTAAAAACACTCTTTAAAATATATTTTTTAAAAAGCAAATTATATATTTGACCGTATAAAAAAGAGGAGTAAAAAGAAAATGTCATTAAAACGTTATTTACTATAAACTCTAAACAATTGACACTTAGCTTTATTTTTAAAAACAATTCTTTTTAAAAGATTTTCTTATTTATAAACTATCATTTATAAATTTTAAATAACATTTATTATCTCGAAAGATAATAAATCAATTAAAATGCTTTTATAGATTTAAAACAATGTCAATCATCCTGAAAGATAATTGATATATGTATTTTATAAATTTAAAACTGCTTTAATTATCCTAAGAGACAATTAATCAAACTTATAAATCCATTAGTAGATCAATTAATTAACTTTAAACACCTTTACTAACTAGTTAATTAACTATAATCACTTTTATTAAATCAGATAATTAGTCTTTAATTTTTTAATTAAATTGGTTCATTACCTTTAAACACCATTATTAAATTTGTTAATTAACTGTATTATAGTTAAATAATAAGTAATAATATATTTAACCTCCAATTCTTTCCAAATACATATACAGTCCTTACAAACCTATTTGAAAAAAATTTACAAAATATTTAAGGTATAAAACTTTTATAAATTTAAACATCATTAATTATCTTGAAAGATATTCAAATCCAATTTATAATCTTTTATAAATTTAAAACAACAATAAATAACACGAAAGATAATTAATCTAATTTTATAATCTCTTTATAAGTTTAAAATAGTGTTAGTTATTCCAGAAGATAATTAATTAATTTATAACTCCTTTTATAAATTCTAATCCACACTTATCCTTTATTTTTAAAATTCTCAAATTACTTAAAAATAAATTTAAACAATTTTCATAGTGTAAAAATACGACCAAACATTTATTTATAAAAATACAAGCTCAAGTTCAACACACAACAAAGGTTTAAGGATATGACATTTCATAAGTGACCGTATAATGATAATCGATATAATGACACTTACACAAGTCAAACAATATGTCACAAATATTTCAACCAGGCAATAATTTAAGCAACATCAAAATGTAAGCAAGTTAAAATTAGCGAGAAACCATTACGGTCTCTCTACAAAAGTCTCCTATAAATCACACAAATGAATGTGTTTTTTCGAAGTGTTCCATACGACCTACTCGCTTCGTATACACTTCAGCTTTCCTTTTATTTTTGTTCCTTGCGACACAATGATTATCATGCCATCCACTTTTCAAGCGGAAACTTAAATCCAAAAAACAATCAAACAACAATATAAACTATCATCTAAGCATTCAACAATAATCTATAGCAACACATATATCATATAATATATTTAAAGGTAAGTAAACTCACTAAAATTCCAGTTCATGCTTTTGGTTTCGGTTCGCTCTAAACTCAAATGATGTTCGATTTTAACTCAAAATTCTACTAGCTTCAAATCCAATGAAATCAGTTCCAAATGTAGGTAACGTCGATAGGAGTCCAACACCACAGACCTGTAAAAATCCGACCTCTTATGGAAGTGTTATTGATTTTATAAGTTTGAGATTAACTATATTAATTAAATACACTTAATTAACATTTTAAACTAATTACCCCACTAACACACCTTCTTCCTCAATTTCTTACACCCTTGCCTATACACGCTCGTGCATCTTCACCGTGCACACATGGCTCCACTCTTCTAGTCGATGAAACTTCAAACCGACAGCGCCATCTTCTCTCTCTCCACGTGGCCACTCCATCCCACACCACCTCGACCAGCTCGCAACTCTAAAATAAATCGCAGTCTGGCATTAAATTTACCATGACCTAATTGGGTTGGACCACCTAAAAAGTAATCGAGCTCCACCATATCGTCACCCATGGTGCTCCTCCTTATGATGAACCCAAGTCTAACCTTAGCCTCGCCAAACTCCGCCTATAACCAAGTGGTAGTCAAACCCTAGGTGACGTTGATAAACGTCGAGTGCAGGGAAACTCGATTTCATGCCAAAAGTTGGGTATGGATTCAAAGATAAACTCCATACAACTTTAACGAACCAACTTTCATGATTTTTATTTGAGTATAAGGTCTGATTTTGAATTTTGAAGCATCGACCATTATCGTTTATTGGTAATAGAAAAAGAGAGAGAAAGAAAAATGAAAGAAGGATGGATGAAATGAAGAAAATGTAAAGTGTTGAATTTATTTGATCTCCATTCTTCCTTTTTTTACTTTTATAGACGAAGTCAACTACTTTACTTCAATCTCAAGTAAAACTATATTTACACTCAAAAGCAGCCGTCCTATCAAGCCATTTTCAAAATTTTGAATTTTGATTTAATTTATAAATGTTTTAAAAAAAGAAGGTTTTGTGGTATCTTGCTATACAATATCCCGTTCGCGTACAAACCATGAACGACCAAAATAAAAATACGACTGTGCACCAAAATACGATACAAACACATATCAACATTAAAACACACATACTATTTTATTCTATGAAATTTCAAAATTACCATCATTTTCTGTAAAATGCATGAAAAGACAATTTATATATTTTCAAATTGAAAATTATAGAAAAAATCAAATAATTCAATTAAAAATACTACAATAAAAATCAAGTGGTTTTATTAACGATTATTTTCTTATTATTTATCTAAACTATTTATTGCTATAAATAAATTTATAAAATAAGTTCACCATTATTATTTATTAATTCAAATGATTTAAAAAAGGCTATTAAATCCATTTAATTAATACTTAATTCATAATTCAAATATTTCAATAATCACTATATTTGAATTCAAGTTATTTAGATTTTTAAACACCAATTATTTAAATATTTAAATTACTTAAATATTCAAAATCAAAGTGATAAAATTTTGAGATGTTACAACATTTATTATTAAAAAGGATTTTTTTTGCAAGAAATTAAATATGAGCAAGTTAAGGTTTTGATTTATAGAGTAAGTAGAATGCTTTATAAAAGTAAGAAATGTTTCCATTAGAAAATCTTTTGATTTAACAAACGTTCATATGAATATACTTGATTAAGTTTCATTTGAATGATTATTATTATATAAAGTATGGTTTAATATAAATGTATAGAGATAATATAATATAAAGAATTTTTGAAATTGAATTTGTGTTAACCTATCCGAAGTGTGCTTTAAGAATACCAGTCGACGAGCTTGGCCAATATTACCAATAGGGATTCCTAAACATTAGGACGAGACATATGGACACAGAATTTTGAAAAAAGAATGAAAGAAGATTTGAAAATATTTGTAAAATTTTGAATGTTCTATACATCTTTATAAGGAGATGAAATATTTTAAAAGGAAGTAAATATTTCTAGAAAAGTATAATTTATAATTTAGAAAATTATGGAAGTAAGATATATTTTAAAGAAATATTTTGAATTATGTTTTGAAAAGACTTTCGATAAAGCTTTATGTAGTGATATATAATATTTTGATAAAGGAAATATTGTTTTGAAATAATGTTTTAATAAAGTTTGCGATATGAAGTAATCATTCTAATTTTGAAGGTTTAGAAATTGTTAATTTTAGAAAAATTATTTTGAGAATAACCAATATTTGAGAAATGTTTTCGAAAGGAAGTATGGTATATATTTGTAGAAGTTTTATGAAATTAGAAGAAGTAATTTGAGGATTGTAATAGCTTTTAAGGAATGTTTAAAATGAAGTTTTAATTTGTGAGATTGTAGTAAAGCATATTTATACAGTAAACACAGTAATAAATATTTTATTAAAATGAAATTTGAGTTTTTGAGATAATTATTTAAAGGAAATTTTTGTAAATAACATTTTCAGGTATTAATAATGATTTCATATTAAAAGAGAATTTAGTGTCATTCGTTAAAAACCATCTTTCTGACTTTCAGTAATTCAGTTGATCGAGAGGTGAATCCAGTCGACTAAATCAATATAAAATACAATTCTAAAAGCAATACTCAAATTCAGTCGACTCATTTGGGGTTTCAGTCGATTAAGTGATAATTCACTCAACTATATCTTTGTATTTTTGATTTTCTTGACGCAATATTTTTCTACATTTTTAATTAGATAATTGCCTTAATTATTAAGCACTATATTAAAAAAATTCATTGAAGAATTGTGAAAATTTAATTTTTTTGGAAGGTTAAGTTTTAGTAGTGAAAGGATATTTTAGAAAATGAACCTTTTGGAAAAAAAATTATTTTAAAGGAGTTATGTCAGTTTATTTTGGAAAATCTTTTGTGACTTAGAGTTTGAAGTTATAAATTAGAAGATAAAATCCAACTATGTTTTAATGATTTCTTGTTTTAAAGAAAAGAATCTTGAGAAAAAGAATTTTATTCCTAGGTGTTCTGCCAAATTTTGAAGTATTTTAAAAAATTGAAGTTAAATTCGAGGATCTATTTAATAAGAGTTGAAATTTTGAATGTAGAAATGTTTTAAGTCCTCTACATTTTGTATATGCAACAAGTGTTTTTGAAATGTTTTGTATAGTAAGAAGAGTATTGAAGAAGGTAGATTTACAAATTATTTTCCCTATCATTACCTTGGAAAATAGAAATTAGTAAATGTTTTGAAGAGTGTGTGTGTTAAGATGTTTAACTCATAGCCCATGACTACTTATGTGTGATAATAAACCACTGCTTTTGTGAGCCACTAAGTAATTTAGCAATTAATTTAATTATAAATAAGTGTGTATTATTTTGATAACTTGAATATAAAGATTTTAATTAAGTGGGTGTATTGAAGCTAACTATTTTAGCTTGTTATGGGTATTCCCTATAGGAAATTGCAAGGACGCAATTTTTTCAAGGGGAGAAGCCTGTAATAACCCGGTGTTGAGCACTAATTAAATTAAAGATAATAATGGAGATTAATTGAAATGGATTTTTAAAGATTAATTAAGAATTATTTGAATTTATTTATATATTCATCAATTAAAAATGATTTTGTTATCATAAAGGTAATTATATATTTTATAAAATCTATTATTATTAGTAAATGTTATTAGAAATGTAGTTTTTAAAATTAAAAAAAAAATTATTTTATTTTAAAAGGAGTGGTTTTGGAAGTTACTTAGTAGTTTAAATTGAAATGTAAATAAGATACGGTTTAAAGTAAGCCAAGGTAAAAATATGAAAATAATATTTCATATAAACTTGTATATGAATAAGGAATGGAGATTTGTATTAGTAACAATCTAAAAATGAAGATTAAAATTTGTAATGTCCCATTTTTTGGACGCCCGAAAATCGACATCAATACATCCACTGTACCAAATGCAGAATAATCGAATGCCGAAAAATCGAACCATTAGGGTTAAAGAAGAATGAGGTAGAAGAAGAAATAGAAACAACATCAGAATCTCACAAACGCAGCGGAATAACATATAATAGATATCTACATGTTTTTATACAAAGAAACTATAACTGTATTATATATTACATCATCAGAGTACAACATCAAACAAAACACAACACTGGACAGTTATGATGACTTATCCACACAACACTTAATTATGCAGCAAACCATACACAATGGATAATACATCAAATACGTGTGATATGTCTCTCCCTCTAGCTCGTCTCCTGAGCTCCACAGCATCCTTTCCTATATTCTATAATACTCGGTCTGACCCGAGCATTATAGCGAAATAACACTCGAGTCGGTCTGGAAAACCAGAGTGAGAAAATGCACTCAATTGGATTATTAAAGTTTTCAAAATCCTTTTGAAATCAAAGGTATCTCGTAAGACCACGCCACAAATAAACATGTCGGGTTTTTACTTTATGATAAGCAAAATATTTCTTATCAAATCCTCTTATGTTATAATAATGCCTATATACAAATACTTATTCAAATAGCTGAAATTGTTACATTCATTAAATTCCAGCATAATAGGTATACAAACAAGTCCGAAGGCACTTATTGGAGATTGGATTTCCATCAATGGCAGGGCTACTGGGGTACCGCCCATCACAGTATGTGGTCTAGATCACTGTACCGAGGATCCACCCTGATCCCCTACTACACAAGGTCGTAGCTACCCTTTACTGGATAGTCCGAATAAGATTAACCCGTGGTTGGGATCAGCATCCGCCCACACAGCCGAATAAAAAGGGACATCTAGACAGGGATGACCATACCCTAATTGGTTGCTAGCCACTTAGCATTGCTGCACCTCCCCTATTTTATCCATTTCCGGTTGATGAGGCTTGAGGCTACGTGTTACCTTTTTAGCACACGTTCACTTAGAATGCTCACCGTCCTCCTATCGATGTTCTGATAGCATTCGTCCAAAAAAGTCCGTTCCCGGTCCAAACAGAATCGAAAGCACTACTCCTACTACATCCATCTTGGAATCACCCTCAGGATTAGTAGCGATTAGCCCTTACACTTCACTGCTCCATCTTCGACTCCAAGCTCTAGTCTTCGTCACGAAAACGTTCAAATCGGATCGAAGTGGTTTTCGAGAAATTATCCCGATCCCGGTCTCTTCGAAACGATCAGCGCATTCACCAATATTGATAGTCGGTTATTTAACTTTCATATAACATCCACAACAACCATTATGCTTTAATAATTTTCAAAATTATTTATTTCAAAATATCTTTGCAAGATATTTTCTACACTTCAACCCTTTTGAAAATAGTTTCAAATCACTTTTTCTCTCGCGGAATAAATTTCCATCCAATTATTTTATTTCCATTGAAAAGCACCAAGTCTTAATACTTTAGGTTTTAAGTAATTTAAATCACTTTATCCAAAAATATATGCTTTAAAATACTTAAAATAAAAATACTTAAACACTTTGTTTAAAATTATGAAATTTATAATAATTTCTCATGTAAAAACTTAAGCTAAAACTAAATTTAAAATAAAAGCTATTCTATAAGGTATAAATATTAATTAATTATCTTTTAAATCATAATACTAGTTAAACCTTTAAAATAATTTACTTATGTGATTAACTTAATAAATATTTACTTTAAAAAAAAACAACTAAATAATAATTTGTTTAAAAACATTCTTTTAAAAACAACTTTAAACCTCTAACTTATACTTGAAAATCTTACTTTGAAAATATACTTGGCTTTTCAGGAAAATACATTTTCCTTTCCACACCTTTAAAAATAAACCACTATTTATTTCTAAACAAATCACCCTTTCCTTATAAATTCCCATCCTGAATTTATACTTCCAAATTATCCTCTGATAAATATTTCACTTTATTTATAAACCCTGTTTATAAATTTCATAATCTCATTCTCCTTTATTGACAGTTTCAACACCTAGTCGGGTTTCAAATCGATTTCTAAAACCAACTCTATTTTAAAATAAATTCTTTTACTTATCCAAATTTATTTCAAAACCCATTAATTTCATATTTACTCCTTTATTATGATTTAAAATCTTATTTAAACTGAAAATACCCATTAATACTTTATTTCAAAATTCTCCTTTATTTCTTCCCAAACCATTTAAGTCCTGAATTTAAAAATAAATTCTTTAAATTTTTAAACAATACCACTTGAGCCCTTAAAATTCGTTTATTTCCATATATTCAGAAATCTCTTTTCCGATACTCGGGATTTATTAATTAGAATTTAAAAATCAACTTTTATCCTTTTCCAATTCATTCTTTAATTTATCCAAATTAGCTAAATTATTTTACTTAAAAATTCTCTTTTTAGTTCCTTTAAAATTCCAAACCATATATATATATCATTTTTCGCAAATACCAATATATATTCAACCAAGCCACAACAATTAATAATTTTAATCCCTAATATAATCAATATAAACATCACAAATTATCACATAAATCACATTACTGAATATAAAATAAATTCAACATTTGACGAATCCAATTGGATCCCTCCAACCTATTTCTCTGCATCCACAGATGTTAGCACAACAATTTAAAATACCAATCCCGCTTCAAGGTGGGATATCGCGGTATAAAGGGTCATCCGCTATTATGCGGGGCGCATAGGGTCTCATCCGCTATACAATGCGGGAAATCAAACACTCCAATATATATACTACTATACATAATATACCACATCCAAGCTGATAATAAATTATCAATTCAAGCAACAACCAATAATTTAAATTTACTATTTAAATTTAAAAGGTAATCCAAATGAGTGAAATTAACTCACCTTTGATTTTTGATTTGCAATCTGATCCAAACCGGCTTGTTTTCTTCACGATTTTGACCGTGTATAAAAATTAGATGATTTATTAATATTCGAACAAATCGAACAATTAAACTTCCATTTGATAAATTTATTTAACTAATGATTTGAATTGAAACTAATTTTTCCTTTAATAAATTATTTTCATAACTAAAATAATTCGGTAAGTTAATTAAACGGATTAACCACCTTGTAGATTTAAAAATGTGTATATGTATATATTTTTTTAACTTTGAACTACATATATATATTTATAAAAACAAGTTATAGATTTCAAAAATCAACTTTTACATAAATTCGTATATATTTTCCTAAATCTAGTATCTATCCTTTTATCCTTTCAACATTTAATAAATGAGTAGGTATATATATAGATTTGAAAATTTTCCCTATTTGCTTAATCTATACAGATATATATATATATATATATAAGTTTAAACTAAATAATTTAAAATAACTACCTTACTGCCTAAACCTTCCATCTACAGCAGCGCTTCTCACCTCCAGTTAAGCCCACGCGTACGACTCCCCAATCGCGTCGGTCCCTGTTCTAACTGACTTCACGCGAGCGCGCGTTGCCATCAACTTCGCCGAACCCTAACTACCATCGCGAACCTAAGTGCCTGTCGCGGCCACTCCAACATCCAAGATCGCTCCCTCGAGTTCCCCTCACCACCTTCTTGAATTCGAGCCTGCCAAGCCCTAGCTTCCGCGACGAGCTCGCGCTCTAACGCTGAGCCTTTCCCACCATGCACGATTTCGATTACAACTATTTTTTTTGAATTCTTGTGAAGAAAGGAGCACGAAATTGTGAACGAAATCGATTTTGTTTTTGGGTCGAGAAATTTATGGATGAACAAAAGAGAGAGGGGCATAATTTAATTGCAGCCATTTTTTTCTTTCGAAAGTCTTTACTTTTATTTTATTATGAAGAAGGAGAAGAGGGATTTCGTTTGAGTGGAGATAAGGGAGGAGACGTGTGTTAACTAAGGAGACACATGCATTAAATTTCTATACGTGTATGCAAGGCTTGCCACAGTATTTTAATGCAGTAATATTACTTATATTTAAATTTAAATCATCTTTAATTCGAAGCTTAGAATTCATACATCCTATCGAAGCATGCTGCCAGGCGTTTATAAGGTTATACCCCTATTCCGAACGCAATGGAAAAGGTTTTGAGTCCTAATTCGATCGTATGGAGAAGATAGCTTTTTGAACCCAGTTATTATATTAAATTTTTGATATAGATTTCAGCGCGTTTACCTTTCATACGATCACACGACAACTCCAACCACTACGAAAATTTAAATCCGATAATAATACATTATTACAGATCCAATGGAACTGGTTTCGTCGAATTCTGAGACTGTGCCTTGGAAGGCTATTTTAAAATATCGATTTAAACGATATATTTCCAAAGCTGAACAAATCATCCTTAAATTCAATTTTCAAAGTTCTATATATTATTAATATAAATTTTATAAACCATTGAAATTATTTTTAACTAGCTTTAAAATTTCAGGTTCAACGACTTACCTAATTTCCAACCATTTAATTAAATAACTAAATCACTTAATAAATACTGGCATTTGAAATTCAAGTTAGGAACTAACATTTAAATATTTAAAATAAATTAAATATTCCATTACAAATATTCAAAAATTCCGGGTCGTCACATTCCTTCCCTCTTAAAAGAATTTCGTCCTCGAAATTACTAGTTAAGAAGAATGGTCTGTTACCCCTTCATTATTTTCCAATACAAACAGTTTAAACGACTTCCCAACAATCTTTTTATTATACTCACATTATCACCCTCACTAACTTCCCAGACTCTTCTATTGTTCCCAAACAACATTACTTATTAAACCATTTCAAATTTTAAATTTTCAAATTTTTTCTAGCTCCCTAAATTTTCGCCAGCGTCTCCTTCGCGGGGATAGATCGGTACAACTACAAAATGCCTCTATATGCTCCAAATTTCAAAATAAAACAAAAAGACAAGTGAATAGACCAGAAAATCATCAAGTTTCATACAGAAACATAAACGCATACCTCTTTGTTGGTCAATTCAAATTTATCTTCGAAAATCAGAACATCCATTTAACCTTTGCCTTTAACACACCTGTATATCCTACTGAGACATAATGTCCAATTCATAATCATTTTATACATTTCTTTACAAAAGTTTCAATATTTATTTTATTCAAGTCCATACGATGCACACATATCATCCGTACGCAATATCAGATCCGATCGCTCACTCGATCACACAATTTCACTTCCGAACTAGTATCGTCCACCCGACTTCCTAGTGTGGACTCAGATCTGATTTCTTGATCAGAAACAGTCATCCTCCTTGCATAGTCTTAAACTATGATAGAGAATTTCCAAAATCAATCAAAAATCCATATCCAGGGTTCGCCGTCGAAAATCGAGTGAAAAATCCCAACACGGATCGGTATAACTATCCCGAAATTCTATGCTCGAATCTGGATCAAATTGCTATGCGAATAAAATAATATACGTACTTCCTACGTATTTGTCTCAATTGATTATTAGCTATATCAATTTTGTTTTTATTCACATTTATTTCGATTTCTATTCACTTATCGACAATCACCATTTTACAACTTTACTCAACATTTATTCAGTATTAACTTAGAATATTTTCCCAATACCAATTTTACTTAGGAATTAACCATTATCCTTCCTTAAGCTCAAAATAAATATTTTACCCACTTAAAAATTTATTTTCACTTCACTACTTAAGCTTTCACATCCATTTTTATTTAACTTAAATTTTAATTCCATTATGAATTCAATTTACCTTTTATTTTAAATATTGAATTCTATTCATCTTATCTCAATCCATTTTTTTTCAAACTTTTTTATTTTTAGTCCACTTCCAATTAATTCTATAACTTCACTTTACTTTGCACAATTTATATTAAATATCATCCCTGTATTCAATTTCAAGTCATTGGCTTACCTTTTAAATCAATTAGTTTACTTACAAACTTTAATTTCAATACTTTGTTTTGTTTAGTCCAACATGACTAATTTTCCATTTTACTTTCTTACAAGTGTAAATTCCTTTATTACTCTTTACATTTGTTTACAATCTTAATAAACTTATTTTCAATAATCATTTTCCTCAAAGCTGACATTTACTTAACTAGATTCACTTACGTTCCGATTCAGTTTAATTTTAACTTCTATAAGTTTTCCACTTATTTAAATTCCATTTGCTAACTTCTTTTAATTCACTTCAATTAATTAACTTACCTTCCAACTTATTTTAGTTTCACAATTTATTTTATTTACTTTTTTTTACAAGTTAATTACATTCCAGGCAATTTCCAACTTATAAGTTTCCAAACCTATTTATAATCCATATACATTTTTAGTTAAACTTCTAGAGTTTAACCCCATTACTTAAACATTTTAATTTAACTCCAGAGTCTTTAATAATCACTTAAGTATTTCAAAATCACTTTTGAAATCAATTATAGATACATAATTCATTTGCATATCAAATTATCCTTTGAATTTTAAAACATTTAGGTAGCAATTCCTATTTTGGAAGCTCGAAAATGAATCTTGATGATGCCGCAGTCATTACCGAAATTATTTTTCAGCGGCCGAAAAGAGTTCAATGCTTTTATCCCTTCAAAAACATTTTCCAAATATTTTTAAATCCCAAATCTCAGCAGATTTCATATCCAATTCAAAAATGTTTTTGAAATAATATCACTGTTATTTCTCCAAAACCTTTGAAAACCATTTTCAAACCCAAAGGAAATTAAATTTCCCAAATTTTCAAACTTCAAAACCCTCAAATCTTAATTCAAATATTTCTCTGGAATTTTATCTATTTCGAATTATAAATCCCATTTATAATTCACATTTACAAATCTCATTCTTCTATATAAATTATTCCTTAACTTTGGTTATAACATTATTTTCTTATTTCCAATTTCTTATTCAATTTCTACACAATAATGATAATAATTTAATATTATCATTCCCTAACAACCAAGCCACCATATATAACTATAATAATTTATGGAAAATTATTTCCTTTATATACAAAAATAATTTGGGTAAAATTATTTCATTTACCCTATTTTAAAACAATACTGTGTCGGTCTATCTTGTTTAAGAGTTTAGGAACTCCCATCGATGACATGGCGTCCTACATATCGACTAAAATTCATAAAAACTCAACCGATTAGTCAACACAATATAAAAACAATTTTTATATTCACTAACAAATACGCGCTCATATCTACTATTACACTCAAACTCATGTTAGAGTACTACAGACTCTATTTCTAATGAGTAATCCCCACCAGAGCCAAGGTTCTTTCTTAACCTTCAGCTCTGATACCAAATGTAACGTCCCGATTTTTTTGATGCCGAAAATCGACATCAATATGTCCATTGTACCAAATGCCGAACAATCGAATGCCGGAAAATCGAACCTTTGGGGTTTAAGAAGAAGGAGGTAGAAGAAGAAATAGAAACAACATCAGAATCTCATAAATGCAGCGGAATAACATATAATAGATATCTACATGTTTTTATACAAAGAAATTGTAATTGTATTATATATTATGTCATCAGAGTACAACATCAAACAAAACACAACACTGGACAGTTATAATGACTTATCCACGCGACAACTGATTATGCAGCAAACCATACACCGCGGATAATACATCAAATACGTGTAATACATACCGCCATCCAGCTCGTCTCCTGAGCTCCACAGCATTCTTTCTTGTATTCTATAATACTCGGTCTGACCCGAGAATTATAGCGAAATAACACCCGAGTCAGTCTGGAAAACCAGAGTGAGAAAACACACTTAATTGGATTATTAAAGTTTTCAAAATCCTTTTGAAATCAAAGGTATGTCGTAAGACCACACCACAAATAAACATGTCGGGTTTTTACCTTATAGTGACCAAAACATTTCTTATCAAATCCTTTGATATTATAATAGTGTCTATATACAGATACTTATTCAAATAGCCGAAGTTGTTACATTCGTTAAGTTCCATCATAATAGGTATACAAACAAGTCCGAAGGCACTTATTGGAGATTGGACTTCCATCAATGGCAAGGCTACTGGGGTACTTCCCTTCACAGTACGTGGTCTAGGTCAGCGTACCGAGAATCCACCCTGATCCCTTACTAAAAAAGGCCGGAGCTACCCCTTCTGGATAGTCTGAATAAGATCACCCCGTGGTTGGAATCAGCAACCGCCCACACAGCCGAATAAAAAGGGACATCTAGACAGGGATGACCTTACCCTAATTGGTTGCTAGCCACTTAGCCTTGCTGCACCTCCCCTGTTTTAGCCATTCCCGGTTGATGAGGCTCGAGGCTATGCGTTACCTTTTTAGCACACATTCACTTAGAACGCTCACCGTCCTCTTGACGATGTTTTGATAACATTCGTCCATACAAGTCCGTTCCCGGTCCAAACGGAACCGAAGGCACTTCTCCTACTACATCCATTTTGGAATCACCCTCAGGATTAGTAGCGATTAGCCCTTGTACTTCACTGCTCCATCTTCGACTCCAAGCGCTTGTCTTCCTCATGAAAATGTTCAAACCGGATCGAAGTGGTTTTCGAAAAATTAATCCCGTTCCCGGTCTCTTCGAAAGGATCAGCGCATTGGCCAATATTGATAGTCGGTTATTTAACTATCATATAACATCCACAACAACCATCAGGCTTTATTAATTTTCAAAATTATTTATTTCAAAATATCTTCGCAAGATATTTTCTACACTTCAACCCTTTTGAAAATAGTTTCAAATCATTTTTCTCTCGTGGAATAAATTTCCATCCAATTATTTTATTTCCACTGAAAAGCACCAAGTCTTAATACTTAGGTTTTAAATGATTCAAATCACTTTATCCAAAAATATATACTTTAAAATACTTAAAATAAAACTACTTAAATACTTTATTTAAAATACTAGTTATGAAATTTATAATAATTTCTCATGTAAAAACTTAAGCCAAAACTAAATTTAATATAGAAGTCATTCTATAAGGTATAAATACTAATTAATTATCTTTTAAATCATAATACTAGTTAAACCTTTAAAATAATTTACTTATATATTTAACTTAATAAATATTAACTTTTAAAAAAAAATTAAATCAACTAAATAATAATTTCTTTAAAAACATTCTTTTAAAAACAACTTTAAACCTCTAACTTATACTTGAAAATCTTACTTTGAAAATATACTTGGCATTTCAGGAAAATACATTTTCCTTTCCTGTAACGTCCTGCCTTTTTGTATGCTTTAAATCGACGACAAACCCCACACGTCAGACTTAAACCATACAGAAGGGCGGATTGTTATGGGCTAAATAAGAAAAAGCAGAGAAAGAAAAAAACAAAATAGAATCTTGCAGCGGAACGATAAAATATAATAATCAAATATACAGTTCATGAAGCTATTTTACAAAATATTCGATTATACTTACCATACATATCAGAGTTACACATACCGGAGATTAATAAATAAAGCAGCGGAATAATGTGATGCAGTGGAACAATATAGTACATAATAATAAAATCTTCGTCTTCGTCCTCCAGTAATAAGGTCTTCAAATCCTGAAATGCTCAGGCTGACCCGAGCGAATTGAAAAGACAAAACACTCGAGTAAAAACTAAAAGATCTTATGTAAGTTAAATCAACGGTAAAATACGAGTGGAATGGCGTCAGAGATGTTTACGGGATTTGACATCTCCTATCCAGTGTCAAATGTGAGTGCGGTAACTTAAGAGATGCTCGGGATTCACGTCTCCTAAGGATCCGTTAAACTATTTACTATTTAGTAATATTTCGCTATTATAATAATGTCTATAGTAAAATAAACTTACTTTTAAATAGCGTTAAGGGGTTACCCATATAGCCCTTACCACGTAATAGTCCCAGTAGTCCATCCAGTATCAGTGCATCTCCAGTTAGGGAGACTACCCTAAATACTCCATGGGCTACGGGAGAAAACCAAACTCGTACAAGGCACGCTAGGGTAGGTGACACTGCACAACTAGATAATGCCATGGTAGATATACCAATTATGATTTCGGGCCGGTGGTAACGCGTAGCGCGCAGCTACCGCCCACCTCGAGCCACACCCCCAAATCAAAATCAAAGTGGCCACCGAATCAATCCAAAAGTCAGAGTATAATATCGAAGGGATGTGTCCGATAAAAGGTGCTACCTACTTAGCCCGTCAATTGTTTCTATTTTAGCCACCTTATGCCAACTCACGGAAGTTGGGTCCACGTATATACCTTAAAGGAAACGCCACCACCATCCTACTTCATTCTAAAATCCCTACCACGTACACAGTTGTTAAAGTAGTTTTCGGAGTTGGCAGAGAGTATGACAACTTCCGATCCCGGTCTCTTTAACAACCAAACGTTATTATAACACCACGGTCATTTCAAAATAATTATACTTTTAAAACCAGAATTGAATATCCATTTCAAACCCATATAAATACAATATTATTTCCGTTTTAAAACCAAAATCAATATGATATCATTTTTATAAACCCAAATCAGTATAATATCATTTTTATAACCCAAATCAATATAATATCATTTTTACTTCAAATATATCCTCCTTTCCAAAATAATAGCACTTTCAAATTTATAATATTTCGAAACCTTGAAATATAACCTTTCAAAACATAATACTTCGAATTTCATAGCATCTAAACCATAACTTCCAAAACTTAAATGGTTTGGATATTCAAACAGTATATAAAATAAAAGAGTTTAAATTTAAAATTACTTTATAAAGTAAAATAATTTCCTCGACTTCAAAATTTTATTCACTTTAAATTAAATCTCAATTTATAACTTTCAACTCGCTTTCAGTTTCAATAAACCATTTCAATTTCAATATATTTCAAACTTTGAGTATTAAACAATTTCAAAACTAAGGTTGGAATTTACGATTTAACAATTCAATGCTCTACTATTTAGTTTTGAAATATTTGCATAATAAATCCATTATCATTTAAATAAAAATCAAATTACAGATAACTAAATATTTCCTTCAATTTATTCATACTTGAAATATTCGTTTAATTCATCTTAAACCAAAATCCAGTTATAAAATCATACCTTTAAAATCTCAATTTTATTAAATTTCAAATCAATTTCATATTCATCTTCCCACCTTATTTTCATTTAAGTTATTATAAACTCCAGAAATATAATTTAAATAAATATTTAACCATATTATATCTTAATAAAATCAAACTTTATTATTAAACTTCTATTATACTTTAAACCAATTTTATACATAGCTTAAAACCAAGAATTTAACTATACATAAAATAACATTTATAAAATATCCAAATCAATATCTTGTAAAACCATATATTTCTTTACAAAACCATAGAAAATCATTTCGAAATATTTTTATATATAGACCACGGTGTCTGTATATAATTTTCTACCCTATGGTCAAGTGATACAGATATTTATCATTTCAATCCGTAATTTAAAATAAAAATACGGTTATATATTATTTCAAACCGCAATCCCGAATGAAATAAAAATGCATAACAACTTGTAGTTTATAACAATATAAAATACAACATCCATTCATCCAATATCAATCATCAACCATTTATCACAATCATCATCCAATTCAAACAATAACATAATTATATAACAGATAATAAACAACAGGTATTTACTGGCAGTTTATATTCAACAATAAATTAAACAACTATTTAACTGGCAGTTTATATGCAATAATAAATTTAGTAACAATTTAATTCAATAAATTTGATTTAACTGGGATGATGATTAAAATATGCCAAAGCAGTCATAAATAAATCTTTAACCACATCAAAAATTAATTTAACACACATAAGAAATTTTGGAAGTTGTGAGAGGGTTAAAACACTCACCTTTTGAATTTAAATTGAATTTAAATCCAATTTAAGCCCAAAATTTGAACAGTCTCAGAATTCATCCAAACCAGCTTTAAAATGTCCGGAATTCCAATACGAACCTAGTGGAGAAAACCACGCGTGAAACGGACCTCGTATGCAATAGTTATTAAATTAGAAGTTATACGAATTTAAACTTAAAATAAATAAAATAAGAAAAAATCTTACACGTCATCCTCCTCAACAACGATGGCCCACTCTAGAACACACGCAATCATAGAACCCTAGCCACCGAGTCTCGATCGACATGCCTCGCCATAGGCCATCGCGGCCACTCCCCTCGCACGCCGACCAACCCCAGAGGCTCACGAGGTGCCGTGCACCTTCGAACGTCGATCGAAGTTGCGAAAATTTCCAACCGCCGCACCTAAAATTCAAAACCCTAGCGAACTGTTGCCATCGATCCACCCACTAACTTCACCTATGAACGACTCAGATCGAATCCCCTCGACGATCTCTACCCAATAGTACAAGCGATTGGATGATCCATCGACGTTCATCGGATCGTGATGAACAACCGATATTTTTTCTTCAATCGTGGACAAACAGAAATCCGAATCGAAAAGGAACAGTAGAATTTACCTGCGCTCGTTGTGAGCTTCAAAACGATATAAAATTTGTTATAGTTTCTGGAGTTTGAATTTTTGGTTTGATTTTGAATTGCACTGGATTTGGAATTCAGAATTTTTTCTTCCATTAAGGAAGAGGAGGAATAGAATGAATTGTACGTACAGACAAATGACAATGAAGAACAATTAGGGTTTATAACGAGGTATATATAGGCAAGGCTGAAAATTAGAATGGATCAGATCGATTGGATATACGCGTTGAACGATAAATTGGCCCGAAAAGCCCGTTCTGACTCCGGAACGAAATTGGGTCAACCCATATATCAAAATAGATGTTTTAAAATATTTTAAAATCAATGGAATAGGTTTCAAATCCAAATTCCATCGTATGAAGAAGTTATGCTAAAATCAAGTTATTTCAAATTGATTTCAATCGATTTCAATTAAATTGATTTCTAGGCGTTTCTAGCCTGTACGATCAAACGAAAAGTCCGATCGTTACGAAAATTGAAATCCTATAATAATTCACCATTACGAATCCAATAAAACTTGTTTCGTCGAAATCCGAGTTTGTGGCTAAAATGGCTATTTTTACATTAATTAAATAAATTAATAATTCATTAATTAAATCAAATTTTCAGTTTCAATTCGATAATTGAAAATTTTCATCATTTTTTATTTCTTAATCATTTACAGTGATTTAAACAAATTTAAATGTCAAATTAGAGTTGATAAATGTATCAATTTCAGTGTTAACCTCAATTTCATTCAATTCAAAATTATAAATTTAATTTCCAATAATTCTATTTAATTTACTTTTCATTCTATTATTCAATTCATTATTATCAAACGGATGAAATTAACATTTGATTCAAAATCTATTACGTTAATATTCTCACATTCCATCTTCATTTCAATTAACATAATATTTAGATATTTAATTTCATTTATTTGCAATTAAATCCAATTATTATAGTTCAATTCCAATAAATTAATAAATCTTCATTCCCATTCTTTTAATTCAATAAATTGTTCTATTATGGATAATACTAACATTAATTTCAAATATTACCTTAATTAACATTAACGTAATAATTTACTTAGATTTATTGCAATTGATTCCAATTCAATTTAATGGATTAAAACATATTGGTAACTTATTGTAACGATCCCAGATTTTGACTGTGTTTAAATTAATAATTAATTTAATTTTTGATTAAAAGATGAGAAATTAATTGGTAAATTGATTTGAGTTTTTCCAAATTCAAATAAAATATGTTATTAATAAAGAGATCGTTTCTTTCATAAATTATTTTAATTTAATAATGAGTTATTTTTACTCAATGTTAATAATGTAATGTCTTTACAAATGGATTTTAATATAAATAGAAAATTGTTATTTCAAAATTATATATATATATATATGTATGTGTTTTGAAAAAAAAGCTATGGTTTGAAAATTTGAAATAAAGTCTTTCAACAATATTTGAAATAAAATAAATCTTATAAATATTACCATAAGTATGAAAATAATAATAAGTAAATGAAGTATTTAGTAGTTTAAGTTTTAAAAATAAAAAAATAAAAGATAGATAAAATTGTAAATTGTTTAAGTGTAAAAGTATATACTTATACTTAAGTTAAAATTTTATAACATTGACTAAGACAACTTTATATCTATATACATAAAGCATAAGAGCTTAACCCAGCAAACAAAGGAAGGTAAAATATAATATAGACTGTAAAGTAGATATGCAGGCAAGTGAATGAAACAAAACAAAGTATATATGTACATGAAGTTAAAAAAATAAACCTAGTAAAAAAATAAAATATATATGTGAAGTTTAGTATGCAGGCATGAAACAAAGCAAAAGGAAAATATCTACGAATAAAAGAATAGAATAAGGTAAGTATGGGGACATAAAGTATCACATCAGCCACCAAGTAGGAAAAAAAATCTCTGAGCATAATAAAAAAAATCTTTAGCCAACTGATCTTATATTTGTACAAAAACAAAATGATGTTACCATATATAGTACAAACAAAATCATATCCCCTATAAAACTCTTTTTTTTATATCAAGCTTCACTTCAGTTCGTTCATTCAAAGCAAAAAAAAATGAAGTTATACCATCTTCAACTTTGAAACAAAAATTTAATTTAAAACAACAGCTTAACTACAACCAGGAATTCAAGAGAAAAGTATAGCAAGCAGTTTCAAGGTCTACTTCAAGAAACAAGCTCTGTTTTTTTCTCTGAAAACTATGAGTAAACATTCTTTTTGAAATTTAAATCTAAATAATTTGTTCATGAAATATTTTGTTTGTTATATGTTGTTTGTGATGTTGTTGCTGTTTTACTGTAAATTCTGCTAAGTGTCATTCTTCAATATTATCAAGTCTCTGAGCAAAGAATTGGAAGAAAATTAATACTCCTTCGTATAAAAACATTTTAAACTTAGAAATTTAACTTATTAAGTTTGTATATAAAAAAAATCAAGACCTGGAAATTGTGTAAATGTTAATAGAGCAGCATAGTTACAGTAAGTTCAATATTACAGTAAAAAAGGGAAATAAATTGATAAATTTGAATATTTTAAATTGTTGTTTTGATTATATATTTGGAATAAACACTAAAAGGTAAGATTTTTAAAGAAAGTATGATAATTTTTAATTTAGAAATGTAAGAACAGTTTATTGATGAACAAAAATCATATTTTTACAAATTTCTGTTGTTTTGATGAATTTTAGATGCTGAAATTGATGGTGAAGCTAGCTTAATGATCCACGAGCACGGGAAAAATAATAGAAATTTTTTCGAATGCATGAATTTTTGGGTTGAATCGAAAATAGGGTTTAGGGTTCTTGTTTTATGGGGTTTGCATTTTTGATGATTTCGTAGCCATGGATTAACCGAGCATCACGAATTTCTGGGAGAAGGTAGAGGATGATGTGATCGTGGTATGGCCGGAGCCGCATCGTCGCAGGTGGTCGAGGTTGGGTGCTCGTGGTGATATTCTCTGACGCGTTCGAGTCGTTGTTCGAACGAACGAGCGTTTTTTTAAATTCGAGCTTTCGCGTCGATCTGGGTTTGGATTTCGTTTGTGGGGTCGTTATGTGGTTTGCTGGGGACGTCGTGGGTCGCCGAAGTGGTGACGAACCACCGTGCACGTGCACGGTGGCGCAAGGGGAGTCAGCAGTTTCGAACGTGGGTCGCCTCGAGTTCTTACTCGAGAGAGTAGTAGGGTTGCTTCGGGTTCTTGGGTGTGTGTGCGTGTGTTAGTTTGAATACAGCAGTTTTATAATTAACTTAACAAAAAAAAGAGTGGAAGAAGCAGAAGCGCGAGTAGGAGAAAGAAGGGAAGCGGGAGAACGTTGGGAAGAACTCGAGCCTTGCTTGAGTAAGTGCACGTACTTGCCTCGGGTCAGTTGGGGTTAGAAATGATTTTTAAGCAATCTAGTTTGAACCTTTTTCTTATATAAATTTTTATATAAGTGATAAATGTTCTTTACATTTATTTTAAAGGATTATAAATTGAATTTAAATTTGATTAATGTTTAAATGGTTAATCATTTTGAATCTTAAATTTAAAATGGAATTTAAATTTAAAATGGAATTTAAATTTAAATTTAAAAGTGTAATGTTTTAAATATACACTTAAATGGTAAGTAATCATAAATAAAGGAAACGAATTATATTAGGGATAATTAAGGTTTTAAGTGATTTAATTAATAAGATAATTGAGGAAAAAATTTATTTAATTTATAAATTAATAATTTAGATTAATTATAATTAGAAATGACTAATAATGATTTAATCTAAGATAATTTCTTAAGAAAGTAATTAAAGAAATGTTATTAGTTAATGAAGGTCATTAACTAAGATTATTTAAATAATTAATTAATGTGATTAATTAGATTAATTAATGATAATCATTTATGAAATTGTATAAGTGTAATTATTTTATAGCAAGTAATTAAAGGTCTAATTTCTTAAAATAATTAATTAAGGGGTTAATTAATTATGTAATTGGTTTAAAATTTTACTTAATTAATATGATTAATTAAGAATAATTTAATTAATTAAAGTGTTTGATAAATTAATTTATATCAAATGATTTATAATTAATAAATCAGGATTGGATAGTTAATTCATAAGTAATTAATTTAATTGGAAATAAATTGAATTAATTAGGATTAAACAATTGATTAATCCTACTTATAAATAATTATTGAATGCTTGACTTTACTTATGAATGATTGTGAGATGCCTTGAATTGATTGTCCTATCTGATCTGTGATATTATGTTCTGTGAATTGAGCTGTGTATTTTATTCATTTAATTATGATACCTTTGTATATTATCTATGAACCTGTGAATGAACGATAAGCGTTATAATTTATACCGCTTATCAACTATATTTCTGTGTTTTGATCGGTGATGATTGAGATGTTGCATTATTGTGTTTAACCCCTGGACCACACCATACACACAAAAATATGGATTTCGCGAGGAAATCGATTAAGTCATGGATTTTTGAAATGATTTTTAATAGACAATTTGAATTCAATGGTTTGGAAATGGAATCGGGTTAAATGTGACAAGCTTTTGGAAATGGAATTTCAAAGATAAAATTTAGTTTTGAATAACTTGATAAAGTTGAAGTTTAAATAATTTGATTCAAATTTGAATTCAAAACTTGAAATTGAATTCTATAATTTGAAACTAGGAATTAAAGATGTTATACTAGTTATATATGGGTTAAACCATTTTAAATGTATTGATTTAGGAATTGGAATTTAAATTCAAAGACCTTAACTCGTGCAAATATAATTGGATTCTTCCGAAACGAAAACTATTTGTTTTCAAATAATAAAAGCTTTCACATATGGAATGAATTTCTTATTTATGTTAAAAAGGATTTCAAATCCAAAATGAAAATGGTTTTCCAAGTTATGGAAACATTTTGAAAGCTATAAATTAAATCTTTAATTTAAAGATTGAATGAGTTAATCCAATTGAAATGTAAATTGTTTTGAAATCCGTAAATGGATCTTTGTAAAACTGTGTGAACTTTGTGAAACAAATCTTTTTATTTAAGAAATTTTAAAATGGTAATTTGTTTAACCATTCAAAAGAAAAGCTTTGGATTTTTAAGTTGTGACTTAACTGAAATTCCATATCCATATATTTTAAATATTGCGCTCATTATTCGGTTTATCCCGGAGACGACCTTGTGTCATATAACCCATTCCGAATAGTGATACGTCGTTATGGATAGCATTGAAGACTGGTGGTGAAGACCGGGTATTTGTGAGAACGATAGGATAACCCATCGATTGACTCTGCACTGAGTTGCTCCGGTATAGAGTTCTCCCTAAGTGATGGGAAGTCCGATCGGGATTGTGAATACCCGAATTGGCAAGGGATTCTTCGAAATTGCCTTCGGTTCTGTTCGAACCCGGGACAGACTTGTATGGTGTATGTCTGACACTACACTTTGAGAGATAAAGAGGATTTCTTTCAAATACATATCTGTTGGTGGCGGAGAATTTATTCTCTTAGCTTAACACCCTTCTCTGAGACGTATGAGCTCAGAGGTTATGTAGTTGAAGGTTATCAGCGATATTCCCAATTTGGTAGTGTGACATGCTGAGTGCTGCTGTGTGTTGATGATCATTTGTTGATTATTTGTGATCAAAGTTTGGCTTTGGTATAAAGCGTAGCTTTGTGGACGAGACTGCATCAGGACCTCACACCCCGAAAATGGTCGAAACAGAAAAGATGCGGCAAGGTTATGAGGGTCGCGCCCTTTAGGGTATGTCATTCCCTTCTGGTAAAGGGTGGTATCATGGTATGGAGCCCAGATATTTACCTATGTGGTGGGCTTCAATCTCATTTTCTGTGTGGTTATTGCGTTTTGGTTTAGAGGCGCCTCGGATAAAGGTCCCAAATGACAGGGGGGTGGCATGCTCGTGTAGTAGTTACCTAGTTACAGAGGTATCCCGACCTTGTGTTGGCAGAGATCCGGTTAGGTTCTCGGGACGTCCCGCCAGAGGCGTACCCATGGACAGTGGGAAGTTCCTTAGCCCGAACATTTGTTGGAAATCCAATCAAAACAATACGCGCTCTGTACGGTATTAGTTGTATTACCTGCCATGGAATGTAGCGGTAACCTGTTATTTAACATGATAGCTATAGTAGGCATACGATAATGGTCGTATGTTGGCTAAGATTTATATTATACTTTCGAAATGTTTTCCACTGTGCACCTTTAATAATAATATCAAGAAATTTTCTCGTATCAAGCATGTTTGACTATCATAAGGAGAAATCTCCTCCAATTCTGCGTTTGCATGGTGTGCGCGGTGGGACGTCTTATGGTAGTTTCATTTTCTAAAAAGCATTGCGGACTTCAAACTTAAATTCTGTTGTTTGTTTTAAAGATAAACTGTTTTTGTTACTCACACCAGTCCCATGACTGACTCAGAGTTTATTGTTTCTTTCCTAAACTCTGGGTGCACATAATTTTCCACACGGGCAGTATAGAGTTGGGTTTCTCAGATAGTCAGGTTTAGTAGATTATCTGGTGTTAGTTCAGTTTTTGGATCAGGACGGACTTGCTTATCTAGGTGACACGTGATGTTGGTTCGAGCTAGCTTTGGATTGGAGCATTGGATTTGGGGATGCATTCTTTTGAAGATATACTTTCCGCTGCTGGTGTTATCTATTTTCTTTCCGCTGCTGGTGTTATCTATTTTCTTTCCGTTGTGTCTTGTATCCCTGATAGTATGGATATCTATTGTATCATTCTGTTGTATCATATTATATCAGATGTTGTATCTATCATTGTATCAATGTTATATATTGATATTCTTTTTCTTCTGCTGTGTTGTACTTAATGGTGTTATAAGCTCCGGCGCACAAGATTCGACGTTTGGATCTGCGTCATTTGAATATGAGTGTCGTATTCGGTGCTGATTTTCAAAGGTCGAGTCAGGATATCACATTTGGTATCAGAGCTGAGGTTTAAAACTTTAGCTCAGGAGTATAACACATTGAGTAACTCATTAGAGATAGGGTGAAGTATACCCTAGAATGAGTATATCCTTAAGATATCCGTTCGAATGCCTCAGTAAATTCTCTTACTATCCATTGATAGTGAGTATGAGTGTAAGAAGAGAACGTGATAGGGGACAGGGGAGTACCATTATAAATGGTCAATACCTTGAAATAGCAGAAACAATCTTTCTCTATCAATTTCCTTTGATTCGTTTTCCCAAATTCTTTTGATATCTTCGTAGTAGCCACGAGGAGAAGCTTTGGCGTGATGATGGCCTACGAATCGTTGTAGAAAATCCTTACTTTGTATCTTCATCGGTTTCTCATCAGGTTTTCAATTTAAACTTTAATGAAATTTGAAATTGAAAATATTAAATAAATTGGAAATTTTAAAATTGAGTCAAATTTGTTAACAAATACAAAGCAAAATTTTGATTGAATCGATGGCACGATTTTGTTTAAAACCAAATTTTAGATTCTATTGTAATTTCTTGAGTAGATCGAAGTCCGAAGAAGGACAGATTGGTATATATTTTGGAGTATTCCTACTTGAGTTTGGGATCCATATCTTGTGTTTGAGAAATTGTAGAAGACTAAATCCATCTATCAATCTCTTATGTTCAGCATCTCTTTTCAATTCTTGGATGGTTCTTGGTAGATCCAGGAAGAAGATTTGATATATTTGCATGGGATGTAAACTCCAAATAAGTCAGAATTGTTTATTTGGATGAATTGGTTGCTTTGGTTGATAGGTATACTTTAGTTTCTAAACCAAAAGTTTTGAAATTGTATCCATATATCTGTCTATTTTAGGGTCCAGATATGTTCTACGAATGGTTAGTTATTCCTTCGGACTAACCAGTGCCCCTGCATATTCGTAGATTTGATTACCCGAGTATCTTGTGTATCGTTGAATGAGTTTGTTCTCATATTGTTAATATTCTGATTTGGTAAGCCAAATACAGAATAGATATCCAGTTTGACCTGGAAAACTGTTTCTCTATCTTTGCGTATCCATCTTTGTTGTTTCCGTGCCTGCTAATTTCGAGGACGAAATTTCTTTAAGAGGGGAATCTGTAACGATCCCATATTTTGATTGTGTTTAAATTAATAATTAATTTAATTTTTGATTAAAAATTGTGAAATTAATTGGTAAATTGATTTGCGTTTTTCCAAATTCAAATAAAATATGTTATTATTAAAGAGATAGTTTCTTTTATAAATTATTTTAATTTAATAATGAGTTATTTTAACTCAATGTTAATTATGTAATGTCTTTACAAATGGATTTTAATATAAATAGAAAATTGTTATTTCAAAATTATTTATATATATCTGTGTGTGTTTTGAAAAGAAAAGCAATGGTTTGAAAATTTGAAATAAAGTCTTTCAACAATATTTGAAATAAAATAAATCTTATAAATATTACCATAAGTATGAAAATAATAATAAGTAAATGAAGTATTTAATAGTTTAAGTTTAAAAAAAAATAAAAATAAAAGATAGATAAAATTGTAAATTGTTTAAGTATAAAAGTATATACTTATACTTAAGTTAAAATTTTATAACATTGACTAAGACAACTTTATATCTATATACATAAAGCATAAGAGCTTAACCCAGCAAACAAAGGAAGGTAAGATATAATGTAGACTGCAAAGTAGATATGCAGGCAAGTGAATGAAACAAAACAAAGTATATATGTACATGAAGTTAAAAAAAATAAACCTGGTAAAAAAATAAAATATGTATGTGAAGTTTAGTATACAGGCATGAAACAAAGCAAAAGGAAAATATCTATGAATAAAAGAATAGAATAAGGTAAGTATAGGGATATAAAGTACTTCGTAAATAATGCAAGGATCTTTAGCCACCAAAACATATCTCATCAGTCACCAAGTAGGAAAAAAAAATCTCTGAGCATAATAAAAAAGGGGTTTTTAGGCACAGGGAAGAAGTTGCAAAAAAAATTAGTCTCAGGGACAGCAAGTTTGTTTTTTGGTCTGAAGGACACTTTATAGTGTAAATCAAAGAATGGTAGATGTAGCTATCATTTTCTATTTACACTATAAAGTGTCCTTCAGACCAAAAAACAAACTTACCGTCCTTGAGACTAAATTTTTTTGTAACTTTTTCCTTTTGCCTATTTTCCTGTAAAAAAAAATCTTTAGTCAACTGATCTTATATTTGTACAAAAACAAAATAATGTTACCATATATAGTACAAACAAAATCATATCCCCCGTACAACTCTTTTTTTTATATCAAGCTTCACTTCAGTTCGTTCATTCAAAGCAAAAAAAAATCTGAAGTCATACCATCTTCAACTTTAAAACAAAAATTTAATTTAAAACAACAACTTAACTACAACCAGGAATTCAAGAGAAAAGTTCAACAAGCAGTTTCAAGGCCTGCTTCAACAAACAAGCTCTGTTTTTTCTCTGAATACTATGAGTAAACATTCTTTTTGAAATTTAAATCTAAATAATTTGTTCATGAAATATTTTGTTTGTTATATATTGTTTGATGTTGTTGCTGTTTTACTGTAAATTCTGCTAAGTGTCATTCTTCAATATTATCAAGTCTCTAAGCAAAGGATTGAAAGAAAATTAATACTCCTTCGTATAAAAACATTTTAAACTTAGAAATTTAACTTATTAAGTTTGTATAAAAAAAATCAATACCTAGAAATTGTTTAAATGTTAACAGAGCAACATAATTACAGTAAGTTCAATATTACAGTAAAAAGGGGAAATAAATTGATAAATTTGAATATTTTAAATTATTGTTTTGATTATATGTTTGGAATAAACACTCAAAGATAAGATTTTTAAAGCAAGTATGATAATTTTTAATTTAGAAATTAAGAGTAGTTTGTTGATGAACAAAAATCATATTTTTACAAATTTCTGTTGTTTTGATGAATTTTAGATACTGAAATTGATGGTGAAGCTAGCTTAATGATCCACGAGCACGGGAAAAATAATAGAAATTTTTTGAATGCATGAATTTTTGGGTTGAATCGAAAATAGGGTTTAGGGTTCTTGTTTTATGGGGTTTGCATTTTTGATGATTTCGTAGCCATGGATTAACCGAGCATCACGAATTTCTGGGAGAAGGTAGAGGATGATGTGATCGTGGTATGGCCGGAGCCGCATCGTCGCAGGTGGTCGAGGTTGGGTGGTCATGGTGATATTCTCTGACGCGTTCGAGTCGTTGTTCGAACGAACGGGCGTTTGTTTTAAATTCGAGCTTTCGCGTCGATATGGGTTTGGATTTCGTTTGTAGGGTCGTTATGTGGTTTGCTGGGCACGTCGTGGGTCGCCGAAGTGGTGACGAACCACCGTGCACGTGCACGGTGGCGCAAGGGGAGTCAGCAGTTTCGAACGTGGGTCGCCTCGAGTTCTTACTCGAGAGAGTAGTAGGGTTGCTTCGGGTTCTTGGGTGTGTGCGCGTGTGTTAGTTTGAATACGGCAGTTTTATAATTGACTTAACAAAAAAAGAGTGGAAGAAGAAGAAGCGCGAGCAAGAGAAAGAAGGGACGTGGGAGAATGTTGGGAAGAACTCGAGCCTTGCTTGAGTAAGTGCACGTGCTTGCCTCGGGTCAGTTGGGGTTAGAAATGATTTTTAAGCAATCTAGTTTGAACCTTTTTCTTATATAAATTTTTATATAAGTGATAAATGTTCTTTACATTTATTTTAAAGGATTATAAATTGAATTTAAATTTGATTAATGTTTAAATGGTTAATCATTTTGAATCTTAAATTCAAAATGGAATTTAAATTTAAAAGTGTAATGTTTTAAATATACACTTAAATGTTAATTAAATCATAAATAAAGGAAATGAATTATATTAGGGATAATTAAGGTTTTAAGTGATTTAATTAATAAGATAATTAAGGAAATTTTTTATTTAATTTATAAATTAATAATTTAGATTAATTTATAATTAGAAATGACTAATAATGATTTAATCTAAGATAATTTCTTAAGAAAGTAATTAAAGAAATGTTATCAGTTAATGAAGGTCATTAACTAAGATTATTTAAATAATTAATTAATGTGATTAATTAGATTAATTAATTAATGATAATCATTTATGAAATTGTATAAGTGTAATTACTTTATGGCAAGTAATTAAAGGTCTAATTTCTTAAAATAATTAATTAAGGGGTTAATTAATTATGTAATTGGTTTAAAAATTAACTTAATTAATATGATTAATTAAGAATAATTTAATTAATTAAAGTGTTTGATAAATTAATTTATATCAAATGATTTATAATTAATAAATCAGGATTGGATAGTTAATTCATAAGTAATTAACTTAATTGGAAATAAATTGAATTAATTAGGATTAAACAATTAATTAATCCTACTTATATATAATTATTGAATGCTTAACTTTACTTATGATTGATTGTATTGTATGAGACTATGAGATGCCTTGAATTGATTGTCCTATCTGATTTGTGATATTTTGTTCTGTGAATTGAGCTGTGTATTTTATTCATTTAATTATGATGCATTTGTATATTATCTGTGAATTTATTAATGAACGACAAGCGTTATAATTTATACCGCTTATCAACCATATTTCTGTGTTTTGATCGGTGATGATTGATGATGTTGCACTATTGTGTTTAACCCCTGGACCGCACCATACACACACAAATATGGATTTCACGAGGAAATCGATTAAGTCTCAGATTTTTGAAATGATTTTAAATAGACAATTTGAATTCAATGGTTTGGAAATGGAATCAGGTTAAGTGTGACAAGCTTTTGGAAATGAAATTTCAAAGAAAAATTTATTTTTGAATAACTTGATAAAGTTGAAGTTTAAATAATTTGGTTCAAATTTGAATTCAAAACTTGAAATTGAATTCTATAATTTGAAACTAGGAATTAAAGATGTTATACTAGTTATATATGGGTTAAAACATTTTAAATGTATTGATTTGGGAATTGGAATTTAGATTCAAAGACCTTAGCTCATGCATAACTCATGCAAATATAATTGGATTTTTCCGAAACGAAAACTATTTGTTTTCAAATAATAAAAGCTTTCACATAAGGAATGAATTTCTTATTTGTGTTAAAAAGGATTTCAAATCCAAAATGAAAATGGTTTTCCAAGTTATGGAAACGTTTTGAAAGCTATAAATTAAATCTTTAATTTAAAGATTGAATGAGCTAATCCAATTGAAATGTAAATTGTTTTAAAATCCGTAAATGGATCTTTGTGAAACTGTGTGAGCTTTGTGAAGTAAATCTTTTTATTTAAGAAGATTTAAAATGGTAATTTGTTTAACCATTCAAAAGAAAAGCTTTGGATTTTTAAGTTGTGACTTAACTGAAATCCATATCCATATATTTTAAATATTGCGCTCATTATTCGGTTTAGCCGGGAGAGGACCTTGTGTCATATAACCCATTACGAATAGTGATACGTCGTTATGGATAGCATTGAAGACCGGTGGTGAAGACTGGGTATTTGTGAGAACGATAGAATAACCTATCGATTGACTCTGCACAGAGTGGCTCCGGTAAAGAGTTCTCCCTAAGTGATGGGAAGTCCGATTGGGATTGTGAATACCCGGATTGGCAAGGGCTTCTTTGGAAGTGCCTTCAGTTCTGTTCGAACCCGGGACAGACTTGTATGGTTGTATGTATGACACTACACTTTGAGAGATAAAGCAGATTTCTTTCAAATACATATCTGTTGGTGGCGGAGAATTTATTCTCTTAGCTTAACACCCTTCTCTGAGATGTACGAGCTCAGAGGTTATGTAGTTGAAGGTTATCAGCGATATTCCCAATTTGGTAGTGTGACATGCTGAGTGCTGCTGTGTGTTGATGATCATTTGTTGATCATTTGTGATAAAAGCATGGCTTTGGTATAAAGCGTAGCTTTGTGGACGAGACTGGATCAGGACCTCACACCCCGAAAATGGTCGAAACAAGAAAGATGCGGCAAGGTTATGAGGGTCGCGCCCTTTAGGGTATGTCATTCCCTTTTGGTAAAGGGTGGTATCATGGTATGGAGCCCAGATATTTACCTATGTGGTGGGCTTCAATCTCATTTTCTGTGTGGTTGTTACTTTGTGGTTTAAAGGCGCCTCGGATAAAGGTCCCAAAGGACTGGGGGGTGGCATGCTCGTGTAGTAGTTACCTAGTCATAGAGGTAACCTGACCTTGTGTTGGCAAAGATCCGGTTAGGTTCTCGGGACGTCCTGCCAGAGGTGTACCCATGGACAGTGGGTAGCTCCTTAGCCCGGCCATTTGTTGGAAATCCAATCAAAACAATACGCGCCCTGTACGGTATTAGTTGTATTACCTGTCATCGAATGTGGCGGTAACCTGCTATTGAACATGATAGCTATAGTAGGCATACGATAATGGTCATATGTTGGCTAAGATTTATATTATACTTTCGAAATGTTTTCCACTGTGCACCTACAATAATAATATCAAGAAATTTTCTCGTATCAAGCATGTTTGACTATCATAAGGAGAAATCTCCTCCAATTCTGCGTTTGCATGGTGTGTGCGGTGGGAGGCCTTATGGTAGTTTCATTTTCTAAAAAGCATTGCGGACTTCAAACTTAAATTCTGTTGTTTGTTTTAAAGATAAACTGTTTTTGTTACTCACACCAGTCCCATGACTGACTTGGAGTTTATTATTCCTTTCCTAAACTCTGGGTGCCCATAATTTTCCACACGGGCAGTCTAGAATTGGGTTTCTCAAATAGTCAGGTTTAGTAAATTATCTGGTGTTAGTTCAGTCTTTGGATCAGGACGGACTTGCTTATCTAGGTGACACGTGATGTTGGTTTGAGCTAGATTTGGATTGGAGCATTGGATTTGGGGATACATTCTTTTGTAGATATACTTTCCGCTGCTGGTGTTATCTATTTTCTTTCCGCTGTGTCTTGTATTTCTGATAGAATGGATATCTATTGTATCATTCTGTTGTATCATATTATATCAGATGTTGTATCTGTCATCGTATCAATGTTATATATTGATATTCTTTTTCTTCTGCTGTGTTGTACTTAATGGTGTTATAAGCTCCGGCGCACCAGATTCGATATTTGGATCTGCGGCATTTGAATATGATTGTCATATTCGGTGCCGATTTTCGAAGGTCGAGTCAGGGTCGCTACACTTATAATAATTGTTGCCATTAACCTTTAATCATACTTTTATAAGTTATCATTTCCAAACAATATTATAATTACTTATAGGACATTGATTTTATTCAATTACTATTTATTATTATTAAAATTCATTAATTAATTCACTATTTACATTTGTTTTCTCTTATTAAATTTATTACCAAGTATGCATTTACCCTTTTTTCAACTAATTGGGATTTCATTCAAGTTCATAATAATTAGCTAAAAATAACACTGTTACATTTCACTTCAGTTTTTATTTCATTAAATAAATTATAATTTTTTTATACCTTTCAATATTTATTCACAATTACTAATTAAATTAACATTTTTAATTATCGAAAATTACAGGTCATTACACTCTCCCCTACTCAAAATTTTTCGTCCCCGAAAAGAAAAAAGAATGGAAAAGAAAGAATTTAGTAGTCAATACATCTTATTCAAATATAAATTTTATAAACAAATGAATTTACAAAATTTAATAATTTAAATAAAATATATCAATTTATATATTAAATCTTTTTATACTAAAATTAATAAAGTTTGGAAACATTTCAAAAAAAATCTAAGTCTAAAATTTACGGAAAATTTCGGCAGAGTCTCCTTTATACGGAGAGGCTTGGGAGAAAATATACTATCGAATGTAATAATATACAACAATATAATTTCCAAAATAATATATCCCCACACGGGAAAAACAATAATATAACGCTAGAAAACCGTAATCCGAGAACGTACCTATTAGTCGGGCAATCACGCTTAATTATGAAACAAAAGCAGTAGCAATTGCTTCCATAACCTGTATTTCACTTATATAATCCGAAAAGAGTTAACAATTATATAAAATGAAATATTAATTTTGTTTCATCCACTGGCATACAAATCAATGTCAAACAACGACAATCACTTGCAACCATAGCATACAACCATCATACATAATTAACACAATTCAACTATCCATCCATATCAAACAAACAAATAGTTGTTCGAATTCAAAAACTTTAAATTGTACAGAATGGAGAATAACCTACTAAGTACACCATTTACTCAACATTCTTAGATGAAATTAAATAGATTATTTATACATCCAAACAAATTTAAAGTATCCTTGCCCAAACAACTATAAACCAAACAAACAACAATTCCAAACAATAAGTCAAGTTAATTTTTCAATTTCATTTCATGACCTTTGTTGTTTGATTTCCTTTTCATTCATATAGTGGTTTATCCCTTTTTTAGTTTACATTATTTCTTGCAAATTTTCATTTATTACTTACAATTATTCGTTTTCATTTATTTATAGTATCCATGTTTAATTCAACTTCTTTGCATATTAATTCATTTACTTAAGTTTATAATCTTATACTTACACTACTTACTTCCTATTACCTTTATTACAGTAACATTTCAATTATAACTTAAGTTCACCCAATTACATCATCAAATTCTTATTTATAAAAGAATTTCATTAAATTCTTCCATTACTTCAAGTTTTACTTGTAAAATTTTCCATTACATTTTCTTTTAGCATTTTAACTTTTTATAGTTGGTAAGTTATATATATGCTTTTAAGGATGTAATAGAAAGTTAACGCGAGTTTGTTTTATCTCTTTTAATTAACTTAATGTTCAATAATAATATTCTTTGTTTCATAGGTTACAATTTCAAATTTCCTTTAATCCCATTTATAACTTGGCATTAAATCTCTTATTTCATTTAGAGGTTTCAATTTGTTGGTTGAATTTCATTTCACTACACTAATTTAAACAATAATTAACGAAAACTTAAGAACTAAGTACCGGGTTTTATCCAAATCATTTAAAATAATAGATAAATGCATATACTTACAACTTATATATCCAATTATATTTAAACAATTTGAAATTTTATATTTGTTTATCAAAATAAATCTGCAGTAAAACTACTACAGTGGCCTTCCCACTTAGAAACTCGAAAATGAATGTCGATGATGCGTGCACTCGTCACCGAAATTATTTTCCAACGACAGAGCGGGGAGTACAAAACTTATTTTTTTCCAAAGTTTCTTTAGAATAATTCTTTAAATTTATATTAATATATTTATATCAGAAAATACTTCTAATAGTATTATTATATTCCAAAATCCTTTGAAAGAAAGTAAAAATCCCAGAACTTAAGTTCTAAAGTTTCCAAATTTTATTTGTTTTAGTTCCTTCAAATCTTATTTCCAATCAACATTTAAAAATTTCACTACCTAACAACCAATATAATACACCCAAATTTATATCATTTATAAAAAATTTATTTTATATATAGAAAATATAATAGGAAAAATTATTTCATTCACCTATATTCAAAACAAATATTGTGTCGGTATGTCCTATATAGTGTTTAAAAATCCCTATTGATGTCATAGCGTCCCATGCACCAATAGGAATTTATAAATACAAAACGGAACAAATTACACAATATTAAAACCTTTTTATAATGCTAACAAATACGCTCTCTCATATATATACACTCGGCGACTCATCATAGGGTATTCTACCCTATTAATAAAGAGTCAGACCCCACAAAGCTAAAGTTTATTGCTAAACCTGGCTTTGATACCAGATGTAACGTCCCGCCTTTTTGTATGCTTTAAATCGACGGCAAACCCCACACATCAGACTTAAACAATACAGAAGGGTGGATTGTTATGGGGTAAATAAGAAAAATCAGAGAAAGAAAAAAACAAAATAGAATCTTGCAGCGGAACGATAAAATATAATATCAAATATACAGTTCATGAAGCTGTTTTACAAAATATTCGATTATACTTACCATACATATCAGAGTCACACATACCAAAGAATAATAAATAAAGCAGCGGAATAATGTGATGCAGTGGAACAATATAGTACATAATAATAATAATAATAATAATAATAATAATAATAATAATAATAATAATAATAATAATAAAATCTTCGTCTTCGTCCTCCAGTAATAGGGCCTTTAAATCCTGAAATGCTCAGGCTGACCTGAGCGAATTGAAAAGACAAAACACTCGAGTCGGAACTAAAAGATCTTATGTAAGTTAAATCAACAGTAAAATATGAGTGGAATGGCGTTAGAGATATTTACGGGATTTGACATCTCCTATCCAGTGTCAAACGAGAGTGCAGTAACTTAAGAGATGCTCGAGATTCACATCTCCTAAGGATCCATTAAACTATTTACTATGTAGTAATATTTCGCTATTATAATAATGTCTATAGTAAAATAAACTTACTTTAAAATAGCGTTAAGGGTTACCCATATAGCCCTTACCACGTAATAGTCCCAGTAGTCCATCCAGTATCACCGCATCTCCATATCGGAAGACTACCCTAAATACTCCACATGCTACGGGAGAAAAACAAACTCATACAAGGCACGCTAGGGTAGGTGACACGGCACAGCTAGACAATGCTAGGGTAGATATACCGATTATGCTTCCAGGCCGGTGGTAACGCGTAGCGGGCAGCTACCACCAACCTCGAGCCACACCCTCAAATCAAAATCAAAGTGGCTACCGAATCAATCCAAAAGTCAGAGTATAATATCGAAGGGATGTGTCCGATAAAAGGTGCTACCTTCTTAGCCCGTCAATCGCTCCTGTTTTAGCCACCTCATGCCAAGTCAAGGGAGTCAGGTCCACATATATACCTCAAAGGAAATGCCGCCACCATCCTACTTAATTCTAGAATCCCCACCGCGTACTTTGTTGTTAAAGTGGTTTTCAGAGTTGGCAGAGAGTATGACAACTTTCGATCCCGGTCTCTTTAACAACCAAACGTTATTATAACACCGTGGTCATTTCAAAATAATTATACTTCTAAAACTAGAATTTAATATCCATTTCAAACCCATATAAATACGATATCATTTCCGTTTTAAAACCCAAATCAATATGATATCATTTTTATAAACCTAAATCGGTATAATATCATTTTTATAAACCAAACCAATATAATATCATTTTTACTTCAAATATATCCTTCTTTCCAAAATCATAGCACTCTCAAATTTATAATATTTTGAAACCAAATGCTTGAAATATAACCTTTCAAAACATAATACTTCGAATTTCATAGCTTCTAAACCATCACTTCCAAAACTTAAATGGTTTGGATATTCAAGCAGTATATAAAATAAAATAGTTTGAATTTAAAATTACTTTATAAAGTAAGATAATTTCCTCGACTTCACAATTTTATTCACTTTAAATTAAATCTCAATTTACAACATTCAACTCACTTTCAGTTTCAATAAACCATTTCAATTCAATATATTTCAAACTTTGAGTATTAAACAATTTCAAAACTAAGGTTGGAATTTACGATTCAACAATTCAATGTTCTATTATTTAGTTTTGAAATATTTGCATGATAAATCCATTATCATTTAAATAAAACTCAAATTACAAATATCTAAATATTTCCTTCAAATTATTTGTACTTGAAATATTCGTTTAATTCATCTTAAACCAAAATCCAGTTATAAAATCATACCTTTAAAATCTCAATTTTATTAAATTTCAAATCAATTTCATATCCATCTTCCCACCTTATTCTCATTTAAGTTATTATAAACTCCGAAAATATAATTTAAATGAATACTTAACCATATTATATCTTAATAAAATCAAACTTTATTATTAAACTTCTATTATACTTTAGACCAATTTTAAACATAGCTTAAAACCAAGAATTTAACTATATATAAAATAACATTTATATAATATCCAAATCAATATCTTATAAAACCATATATTTCTTTACAAAACCATAGAAACTCATTTCAAAATATTTTTATATATAGACCACGGTGTCTGTATATAATTTTCTACACTATGGTCAAGTGATACGGATATTTATCATTTCAATCCGTAATTTAAAATAAAAATACAGTTATATATCATTTCAAAATGCTATCTCGAATGAAATAAAAATGCATAACAACTTGTAGTTTAAAACAATATAAAATACAACATCCATTCATCCAATATCAATGATCAACCATTTATCACAATCATCATCCAATTCAAACAATAACATCAATATATAACAGATAATAAACAACAGGTATTTACTGGCAGTTTATATTCAATAATAACTTAAACAACTATTTAACTGGCAGTTTATACGCAATAATAAATTTAATAAACAATTTAATTCAATAAATTCAATTTAACTGGGATGATGATTAAAATGTGCCAAACAGTCATAAATAAATCTTTAACCACATCAAAAATTAATTTAACACACATAAGAAATTTTGGAAGTTGTGAGTGGGTTAAAACACTCACGTTTTGAATTTAAATCCAATTTAAACCCAAAATTTGAACAGTCTCAGAATTCGTCCAATCCAGCACCAAAATGTCCGGAATTCCAATACTAACCTAGTGGAGAAAACCGTGCGTGAAATGGACCTCGTATGCAATAGTTATTATAATTAGAAGTTATACGAATTTAAACTTAAATTAAATAAAATAAGAAAAAATATTATACGTCATCCTCTTCAACACAGACGACCCACTCCAGAACACACGCGATCACAGAACCCTAGACACCGAGTCTCGATCGACACGCCTCGCCGTAGGCCATCGCAGCCACTCCCCTCGCACGTCGAACAACCCCATAGGCTCACGAGGTGTCATGCGCCTTCGAACGTCGATCGATGTTGCGAAAATTTCCAACCGCCGCACCTAAAATTCGAAACCCTAGCGAATTGTTGCCGTCGATCCACCCACTAACTTCTCCTATGAACGACTTAGATCAAATCCCCTCGATGATCTCTACCCAACAGTACAAGCGATTGGATGATCCATCGACGTTCATCGGATCGTGATGAACGGCCGATATTTGTTCTTCAATTTGCGGACAAACAGAAATCCGAATCGAAAAACGAATAGAAGAATTGACCTGCACTCGTTTAGAGCATCAAAACGATATAAAATTTGTTAAAGTTTGTGGAGTTTGAATTTTTGGTTCGATTTTGAATTGCATTGGAATTGGAATTTAGAATTTTTTCTGCCATTGAGGAAGAGGAGGAACTGAATGAATTATACGTATAGACAAATGACCATGAGGAACAATTAGGGTTTATAACGAGGTATATATAGGCAAGGCTGAAAATTAGAATGGATCGGATCGATTGGATATACGCGTTGAACGATAAAATGGCCCAAAAAGCCCATTCTGACTCCGGAACGAAATTGGGTCAACCCATATATCAAAATAGATGTTTTAAAATATTTTAAAATCCATGGAACAGGTTTCAAATCCAAATTCCATCGTATGAAGAAGTTATGCTAAAATCAAGTTATTTCAAATTGATTTCAATGGATTTCAATTAAATTGATTTCTAGGCGTTTCAAGCCTGTACGATCAAACGAAAAGTCCGATCGTTACGAAACTTGAAATCCTACAATAATTCACCGTTATGGATCCTATGAAACTGGTTTCGTCTAAATCCGAGTCAGTGGTCAAAATGGCTGTTTTTACATTAATTAAATAAATTAATAATTAATTAAATCAAATTTTCAGTTTCAGTTCGATAATTGACAAATTTCGTCATTTTTAGTTTCTTAATCATTTACAATGATTTAAACAAAGTTAAATGTCAAACTAGAGTTGATAAATTTATCAATTTCAGTGTTAACCTCAATTTCATTTATTTCAAAATTATAAATTTAATTTACAATAATTCTATTTAATTTACTTTTCATTCTATTATTCAATTCATTATTATCAAACGGATGAAATTAACATTTGATTCAAAATCTATTACGTTAATATTCTCACATTCCAACATCATTTCAATTAACGTAATATTTAGATATTTAATTTCATTTATTTGCAATTAAATCCAATTATTATAGTTCAATTCCAATAAATTGATAAATCTTCATTTCCATTCTTTTAAATCAACAAATTGTTCTATTATGGATAATACTAACATTAATTTCAAATAAACATTAACGTAATAATTTATTTAAATTTATTGCAATTGATTCCATTTCAATTTAATGGATTAAAACATATTGGTAACTTATAATAATTGTTGCCATTAACCCTTAATCATACTTTTATAAGTTATCATTTCCAAACAATATTATAATTACTTACAGGACATTGATTTTATTCAATTACTATTTATTATTATTAAAATTCATTAACTAATTCACTATTTACGTTTGTTTTCTTATATTAAATTTATTACCAAGTATACATTTACCCTTTTTCAACTAATTGGGATTTCATTCAAGTTCATAATAATTAACTAAAAATAACACTGTTGCATTTCACTTCAGTTATTATTTCATTAAATAAATTAAAAAAATTTATATCTTCCAATATTTATTCACAGTTCCTAATTAAATTAACATTTTTAATTATCAAAAATTACGGTTCGTTACATTTCCACACCTTTAAAATAAACCACTATTTATTTTTAAACAAATCACCCTTTCCTTATAAATTTCCATCTTGAATTTATACTTCCAAATTATCCTTTGATAAATATTTCACTTTATTTATAAATCCTGTCTGTAAATTTCACAATCTCATTCTCCTTTATATACAGTTTCAATACTTAGTCGGGTTTCAAATCGATTTCCAAAACCAACTCCATTTTAAAATAAATTCCTTTACTTATCCAAATTTATTTCAAAACCGTTTAATTTCAGATTTACTCCTTTATTATGATTTAAAATCTTATTTAAACTGAAAATACCAATTTCATACTTTATTTCAAAATTCTCCTTTATTTCTTCCCAAACCATTTAAATCCTGAATTTAAAAATAAATTCTTTAAATTTTTAAACAATACCACTTGTGCCCTTAAATTTCATTTATTTCCATTTATTCAAAAATCTCTTTTCCCATATTCAAGATTTATTAATTAGAATTTAAAAATCAACTTTTATCCTTTTCTAATTCATTCTTTGATTTATCCAAATTAGCTAAATTATTTTTGCTTAAAAATTCTCTTTAGGTTCCTTTAAAAATTCAAACTTTATATATATATATATATATATATACACATCATTTTTCTCAAATACCAATATATATTCAACCAAGCCACAACATTCAATAATTTTAATCCCTAATATAATTAATATAATCTATCACAGATTATCACATAAATCACATTACTGAATATAAAATAAATTCAACATTTGAAGAATCCAGTTGGATCCCTCCAACCTGTTTCCCAGCATCCAAAGATGTTAGCAGAACAATTAAAGTACCAATCCTGCTTCAAGGCGGGATATCACGGTATAAAGGGTCATCCGCTATTATGCAGGGTGCATAGGGTCTCATCCGCTATGTAATGCGGGAAATCGTACACTCTAATATATATATATATATATATATATATAGACACAACTATATATAATATATCACATCCAATCTGATAATAAATTATCAATTCAAGCAATAATAAATAATTTAAATTTACTATTTAAATTTAAAAGGCAATCCAAATGAGTGAGATTAACTCACCTTTGATTTTTGATTTGTAATCTGATCCAAACCGACTTGTTTTCTTCACGATTTTGACCTCTTATAAACATTAGATGATTTATTAATATTCGAACAAACCAAACAATTAAATTTCCATTTGATAAATTTAATTAACTAATGATTTGAATTTAAACTAATTTTTCCTTTAATAAATTCGTAACTAAAATAATTCAGTAAATTAATTAAACGAATTAACCACCTAGTAAATTTAAAAATGTGTATATTTATATTTATTTATTTGTTCACTTTGAACTACATAGATAATATTTATAAAAACAAGTTATAGATTTCACAAATCAACTTTTACATAAATTCCTATATATATTTTCCTAAATCTTGTATCTATCCTTTTATCCTTTCAACATTTAATAAATGAGTAGGTATGTATATAGATTTAAATTTTTTTCCTTATCTGCTTAATCTATACATACATATATATATATATATATACATATATATATATATTCAAACTAAATAATTTACAACAACTACCTCACTGTCTAACCCTCCCGTCCACAGTAGTGCTCCCCACCACCAGTTGAGCCCACGCGTACGACTCCCCAAATGCGAGCCTTCCCGGTCCTTGCTCTACCTGACTTCGCATGAGCACGCGTCACCATCAACTTCGCCGAATCCTAACTACCATCGCGAACCCGAATGCCCGCCGCGACCACTCTAACATCCAAGACCGCTCCCTCGAGTTCCCCTTACCACCTACTCGAATTCGAGCCTGCCAAGCCCTAGCTGCAGCGACGAGCTCGCGCTCCAATGCCAAGCCTTTCCCCCCATGCACGATTTCGATTACAACTATATTTTTTTTTTGATTTCGTATGAAGAAAGGAGCACGAAATTGTGAACGAAATCGATTTTGTTTTTGGGTCGAGAGATTTATGGATGAACGAAAGAGAGAGCGGCGTGATTTAATTACAGCCATTTTTTTTCTTTCATACATCCTTTACTTTTATTTTATTACGAAGAAGGAGAAGAGGGATTTCATTTGAGTCGAGATAAGGGAGGAGATGCGTGTTAACCAGGGAGACACATGCATTAAATTTCTATACATGTCTGCAAAGGCTTGCCACAGTATTTTAGTACAGTAATATTATTTATATTTAAATTTAAATCGTCTTCAATTCGAAGCTTAAAATTTATACAACCTATCGAGGTGTGCCACCAGGCGTTAATAAGGTTATACCTCTATTCTGAACGCAATGGAAAAGGTTTCGAGTCCTAATTCAGCCGTATGGAGAAGATAGCTTTTGAACCCAGTTATTATATTAAATTTTCGATATATATTTCGGTGCATTTACCAATCATACGATCACACGACAAATCCAGCCACTACGAAAATTGTAATCCAATAATAATACACTATTACGGATGCAATGGAATTGGTTTCGTCGAATTCCGAGACTGTGCCTCGGAAGGCTATTTTAAAATATCGATTTAAACGATATATTTCCAAAGCTGAACAAATCATCCTTAAATTCAATTTTAAAAGTTATACTATCTTCAATATTATTAATATAAATTTTATAAACCATTGAAATTAATTTTAACAAGCTTTAAAATTTCAGGTTCAACCATTTACCAAATTTCCAACCATTTAATTAGATAATTAAATCACTCAATAAGTAGTGGCATTTGAAATTCAAGATAGAAATTAACTTTAAATATTTAAAATCAATTAAATATTCCAATTTCAAATATTCAAAAATTCTAGGTCGTCACAAAATAGGATTTGATTAATATGTAAAATTTTGCTGAGGGAATTAAAGGTAATAGTTTTGATTTTATTAAATGATATAAAGGAATTTATGAAATATAAATTCTATAAAAAATTATAATGTTGAGCAAACCTTTTGATAACATGAATATGATTTTTGTTTCTAAAATTTTGAATTGATATAATATGATTAGAAAAGAAATAGAAAAGAAAGGAAATTGGAATGGGCTTGAAATTGTGCAAGGCCTAAACCCATATTTGTTTTTATGTAACCCATATTGTTGCTTTATGAGAAGTCAAGACCACTTTTTTTCTAGAAAATTCTCTATTTCATTCACTAAATTGTAATCCACATTCAAGCTTATCCACAGCTTCTTCATTTCTTGTTTCATGAAACAAAAGTTATGAAAACCTTTCATTCAAAAATCAAATTAAATATAAATAAATGTTTAAATTTTTTCCTAAATTTAAATATATCGATCTCAACACCATCCTACACCTCATGGCATATGATCTCCAAAGAAGGGAAAATGAATGGGTAGTAAGAAAAGTAGGAGAGCTATGGCTAAGGTGAGAGTTACTACAATCACAACTATATTCACATACTTAAAGGTCATATTAGTACATGTTGTGTTTGGATTTCATATATGATTACTCTTCTTGGGATTGCGATGATTTTTTTGGTTGAATTTGAACTATGTTGAAGTATGTTTAGAATTTGAATCAATTTCAATTAGTCATTTTCTATGTTTTAAAAATTCAGTCGACTAAACTAGTTTAAATTTTAATCATCGAGAGCAACATCCAATTCTGTCAGTTCCTTTTATAGTTTTAGTAAACCAAGGTCAACCGACTAAGGGGATTATTCAGTCGACTGAACTTGCACTTTTTGTTTTTTTGAGTTGAATATTTTTTGATTTCCTTTATTTTTAATTTTAGTTTCTATTGAATTTAGAAAGCATGATTACTTGTGTTTGTTTAATATCACATATTATTATTAATTTTCTCTAACAAGTATTTATAATGTTTGGAAATTATTTTGTATGTTAAAGATGTTATTATAGCTTTTATTCTAGAAATTATTTTTACCTAATATATATTCAATTGAAATTAGATCATCTTTGTAAATAAATTATGAAACGATTTTCTGATGTTATTGAATGGCTTCAATATAATAATTAATAACTTTGAATATATATATATATATGAATTATACGTTAGTGGATCGAAATGTAAAGGAGTTACTTTGAAAGTGATTTAATTTATTGTAGAGAAATTTTTTTACATAAAATTTAGTAATGACTTTTATAATTATGTATTACTTCTAAAGTGATTTGGAAGTTGGAATTAAATATAAATATATTGATTTGTAAATGAATTTCTTTGTTTAAATCTTATTTTGAAACTATATAAATAAATTGAGATATTACCTAATAATTAAGAGTAACAGTTGTTTGTTCTTAATAAATGGTTAAATATTATTCTATTACCCTTTTCTAATTCATGTTCTTTAACCATTGATTTATTTGCTATGAATGATTCACCGTTGATATTAAAGTGGGTTATATTTTTAAGGTGATATGATGTTGACATCTTTTTATTGTTTTGTGAGATTTTGTTCTGTGTGATGAGAAATCTGAATAAATGGATTAGTAATATCGTTTGGGATGGGGGATTGGGTAATACTTTTTCATTTATTCTTTGAATTTTTATATAAAATATTGAAGGAGCGAGTGTTATATGTGAGCAATGAATAAACGGACTAGTAACAGATAGTGGTATGAGGCGTTGTTGTGATATTTCTTTAGTTAATCTTTATCTCATAGATGAGACTTAATACAGGGGTATGTTGCATGATATACTCGCTAGGTTGAGTACCTTATATCCATGTGTTGGCTTATATGTAGAGCCGTGTGTCGGCCATTGTGTCATGACCCACTTTTTCGTACAGTTCGAACTGACATTTACCACACTTTTCCAGTCTAAATTGAACAGTAAGGCGGATAGTAAGAAAAAGAAAATAGAAAGAAGATAGAAAGAAAACAAAATAACGTAGAATATCACAGCGGAAATGAATAATCTATACTATGGAACAAATCTTTACATAAAGAAAACTATAATGCTTATAGTACAAATAACAATCAGAGTATACCAACCTATACAGCACAAAAAGTTATAACAACTATCCTTACAATTGCTGATAACACAACTAAATGCAATAGAATAAATTTATCTACGTGAATATGTCTCTGGCCTCCAGCTCCTCGTTTGAAGCTCCAATCCTTCCAGCTAAACCTAGAAATACGCTCGGTCTGACCCGAACATATAGGAAAAACCACGTCCGAGTCAATCTGGTAAAACCAGCGTGAGAATTTAAATCACAAGGAATTTTATTCATTATAACATTCAAAAAACCTTTTAAAATCAAAGGTATCTCATAAGACCATGCCACACATAAACACGATGAGTTTTTCCCTTATGATAACCAAAACACATTTTATAGAAAATCCAGTGATACTATAATAGTGTCTAAGCACAATTACTTATTCAAATAGCCGAAATTGTTACATTAATTAAATTGCAGCATACCAGGCACTACAACCAAAACCATAAAGGCACGTATTAGAGAATGGATTTCATACCAATGACCAGGCACTAGGGTACCACCTATCATAGTACACATATAGAAAAATGTATCGAGGACCACGTTGGGATCCCCTGCTACACAAGACCGGACTACCCCTAACCTGGATAGACCGAATATGCTATCATCCCAGGTGTTCCCACCTTTTTCGAGTTCCTTCCATGCACCATAGTAATAATATCCGAGGGTATCTAGAAAGGTGGTAAACATACCCTAATTGGGAGCGACCCACTCAGCCTTGCTGCATCTTCCCTGTTTTTCAGTCATTTATGGTTGATGAGGCTTAAGGCAACGATTACCTTTTAAGAAACTTATACTTGGAATTCTCATTACCCTCCAATGATAATGCACTAATAGCATTTATTTATACAAGTCCATTCTGGGTCCGAACAAAACCGAAGGCACTGTTCCTACTACATCCGTTTTGGAATCATCCTCAGGATTAGTAGTGATTCGCCCTTGCACTTCAATGCTCCATCTTCGATTCCATGCTCTTGTCTTCATTTCAAGAACATATTCCTTGGGTCGAAGTGGTTCTCGAATAGCTTATCCAATCCCATTATCTATTCGAAACAACTTTCGATATTTTCGGCAAACTCAACCCCGTTTCTTTAGGAAATAAACAGATGAAAATAAGATCAGAGATCATATCATAAACATTAGTGGACGAATTTCCTTGTAATCGTCCTCGAAGAACGAAATGAGTTTATACGTATAGTATAGCACCTTTCGACGGTAACTGTACTATATAATTCATGTGTTTCCTCTAAATATTTCCAAAGTTACATTTTGGGTCCAGATTTAATAGTTGGTTATTTAACTATCAAATTAACAATCATTCAACCAAAGATTTCATTTCCCACTAAAATCACTAACCCTTATTTAATTTTAAATTTCAATAAATTAAACTGCTTAATCAAAACAGTTATTTCACCGGATAAGAATATTCACAAACCATTCTTTTCAAAAATATTTAAAACCCTTTTAAATAATATGGAAAGTAAGCTGCGGTATCAACCATGGATTCGCAGCTCGATGATTATGTGTCTATCCTAGAGAAATCCAAACTTAACTGTAGGCAATCTCTACCTCCGATTAAGCCATGAAAGCATACCATTACTTTTCAAAAACTTTATTTAATAATTATCTCAAAATAATACTTATAAAGTTTCTACATAAATACTCCAGTTTAATTTAGGAAAATACTCTTTTATAAAAATTGACTGTATAATATATTATTTTTAACCTTATTAATATTTGAACAAATTATCTTTGAAATAATAATAATAATATCTTAACATTGATTTAACCTTAAGTAATAATTAACCTTAATCAAATCATTATAAATAACTTTATTGATAATTTATATACTTTTAAACAATTAGAATAATTAAAAACTTTGAAACAGTAATTAAATACTTTTAAATAATTTTTAAGGAAAATAAAATAATTAACTTTAAATCATTTCAAATACTTATTAATTATCTTTTAAATATCATTAATAAATAATAATTGTATTTTAAATAAATTTGGTTCCAAAATCAACTTCCAAATTGGAAAGAGACTTGTTCTTTTCAATAGTATTCATTCAAGTTACCATTCATTCCATAACCATCAAGGATAATAGATACAGAATTTCACATCAATCTATTTTAACAATTAATTCAACATCATATTGCCCAAAATAATCATCAGGATAATAAATAGATGTCCATACAAATACGACAGCAGAACAGGTTTTTTTTCCTGCTGGTCAATGTCCAAAACACAAATGTTTAATAACAATGGCAGAAAGGTGATTTATTCTGCCAAAAGAGGTCCAATTAACAAAATTAGCCGAACGGTGTTTTACTCCGCTAAATAAATGTCCAATTAACCACATTCAACGATTTATAATCAATTTACAATTCAAAACTGAACTGTTTTCAATTTACCGAGTTAAATTATATTTTAAATCCAGATTATTTATCAATCAAAGAAAATTAATAATTGATTTATTCTTAATCAAGATTAATCAATCCATTTAATAATAACATATAATTCATAATTAAGGCATTACTCATTTCTCTACTTAACCCGTTTAAACATTTAATTTTACATTGCGGAAAACTCAACTTATTAGTTTAGATGAAGAAGCGAGACAATAGGATCAACGCAAATAGTTGTTCATCGATTGGATTTTAAATGACTGTGAAAAATAGGGTTTAAGCTTGTAAATTAATAAACATGAAATTTACTTAAATTCACTTTATATGTAAAACCAAAATATTCAGGCCCAATTTAGCAAAACCCAGCCCATTTCCTTTTTATTTTATGGATTATAAAATACAAATAATTAGTTCAATTTTCTTTTTTTAAAAGACACCCAACATATACTTGTTCAACCGACCCACCTAAACCAAACTCGACCCAAAAGAACTCTTCTTCCTCTCCTTTCTTCCGTTCAAAATCATGAACTTGTGCACTGAAATGTACACGAAAACCATGCACGTGCACACAGCCTCCACTCATCATTGCCTACTGCCAACCACCCTCGCAGATTGCCCACGACTCCGTAACTCGATCGCCACAAGGAACCTATGGCCAATCCCTTTATTCGAATTTTTCGAACTCCTCCCAAATCTGGAATGAAAACCATGCCTACTAAATTCCCTCGCCATATCACCTCAGACCACCGTCCACCCCCATAATTTACCCGAAGCTTCGCCACCGCCTTCTCTACCTATTCCCCCATATGCGCAACCCCATCCCTTTCCCCCCTGTCGCGTTTGTCCACGAACAGGGACCAAAGAAACAACACCCTTAAACCCTAATCGTACCTCATGTAGCCCTACCTTCTTCTAAAAACCATCAAACTATTTTTCATGGATTCTCCATCACCCAAGCCTCCACACAACACTTAAAAATCCAAAATCCATCTTAAAAATCATATTTCCCAACAATGATTGCAATTGCATGATCCAAACATTAAATTAAGCAAGTCCAATTTCGACTATAAGTAAGATACTTACTGATAAATAGGTTTTTCTCCCTCTCCACTTGATGAATTTGAATGAAATAATTTTTAAAATATTCTACATTCAAAAACATGAAACTTTGGTTTTAAATCAAAGTTTAAAACTAAATGGATAGTGAGTTATTTATTTTTAAAGTTAGAACTTTAACTGTTTCAACAAAAGCAACAAGAATAAAGCAGCTATTTTGAAGGGTTAGAGGGTTTGGATGAGCAGGTGTAACTATCCATGTCTGGCACACATGTGCATACACATATTTACATACATAGATCAAGATTTAATCCAAATCACAGTTATATAGGTATATGTGATAACCAGTAAACAATCTAGAGTGTTTTACTCACATATTATAATGGATAAACACTGCTTCCAAGCTTTTTGAACAACCTGATCTTCTTTTAAATGGCATATCTTTGTTATGTTCTTTTTTTTATCAGTGTCAATGAATGAATAAGCCTGACCATGTATTTATAAGAGAAGGTGGTGTATGCTACAAGCAAGAAGGAAGCAGTAGGCATAACGATGGCGCCTATGTATGTACAGGCTTTATTCATATTTTCATTTTTTTTCTCCTTTTCTTTTTCTTTTTGGTGGATGATTTGATTTCGTATATTGATTTGATTCCATTTTCTTTGATTTGATTTTATATGTATGCATGACTTGATTTATGTGTGTCTTGATTTTGCATTGTCATCATGATGTTCCTATGTATATAAATGCAGATATATACACACACACATTTACAATTACATATTCTTACCATTTACCTATTTACATATTTACATATTTGCAAATACACTATTATACAAACATATATACAATATATTCTTATATATATTTTTGGACATCACACAACTTTATATATATTTACACATATTTTTTAACCATATACACATTGACATTCTTATTTAGACATGTGTGTGCGTGTGTGTATATACACACACGTTATCCCAAGTTTGAAATTTCCATCGTGAAGCTTTGTATTTTTATATCATCATAAGTTTTTGAAACGGTGAAGTTTATATATATATATTATCAGATTTAGAAATTATCCTTTAAAAATTTATATAATCTAATATTTATATTCAGATATCTCTAGTATAAAAAAAATTAAATTATTCGACTTATAAAAATTAATATTTTAATATTTAAAATTTGTTAATTATTCCAAAAACCGATGGCTAAAAATCTGGGTCGTTACACTATGTGTATGGTATATGTCTATCAACTTGTGTCTAGTTTTCTTTCTATTTCGAAAGTGAACTAGATTGGCCAGTACCTACCCTAACAGTCTGATCGTGGAGTCGTATCCCAGATATGTGACACCGTTATTGTATATTATATTTGATGCACATCATAGTAGTAGATAGGTAGTTTCCTACATCCCCTTATGTCTCTTAGGCCAACAGTCTGTTACCATTAAAGGTAAACAAGGGTCATGACTGAGGCTATGCGTAGACAAGCCATTGGTGGATGGGGTCACGATGTCCGTCGAGGTAATAAAAGAATGTAGGAATAGATTCGGCTACTTAGCGGGAGGCAGCCATCAGTGTCCCATATGGTTTTGGTTTTCATATGATAGATAGGCATATATAAGATGAGATTATAACTGAGACTGTGTCTAGAGTATAGTCAACCCCTTACCCTTCTTAGGCAGATAGCCTATTCTTTACAGGCATATTTATTATTGATTATACTTGGGCATTTTTATGTGTTGGCTCAAATCATTCATATTGATTTTAGTGATTTGATGATGGCATTTTATAATATGAGAATTAGAGATATTGTGGCATTGCTTTTTTCATTGCCTGACTTTACTTAAGGATATTTCATTATTGATGATTTATGGATTTAGTGGTGATTTCAAGATATGGATGATTCACCCATTTGATGTTAATTTTATGGGCCCTGACTTGATGTGTTTTATATAGGTGATGACCCTTCCCTGTTCGGTTTGTTATGAATGTTGCTTTGAGATATTTTAAGATTGTAATGTTATTCTTATTATACTTCTTATATTATCATTGTCTGTTATATTATACCTATCATTGTAGACATAGTCTGACCCGTGCGTTATTTATAATACTCGGGTCAATCCGAGACATTTTAGGTTCAGGGACATGATGAATATTTTGTAGATGTTGGGCATAGATGGAGGATAAGATATCATAATATATATAGTCATTGTATACTATTGATTTGTATTTCAATTCATGTATTGATTGTCTTAATGGTAGTGTATATTTGATGTATGTTGGATTTACGTATACTTATTTATTATATTTATCGCTGCGATTCTGACTTTATGTTCTCTCTATATTTATTATATATTGTGTATTGTTCTATCCTGGAGGCACATGTGTTTATTACTTTGTGCCGATACTGTATACATATAGATAAGTTATTTATCCGATATTTAAATACGTAACAGTAATAGCCCGAGGAAATATTCACATGGATGCCCCATATCGCCTTATTCTCCATATTACTCGATAGTATTATGTAGTAATACTCTTGAGTAATATAACTATAGAAGTGGCGGTGTTACACAAAATAAGATGAAGTAGCACATCCTATTCTAGCAAGGTTTGGATTTTGATTTTAGGAACCTAAGGAAAATTTGCAAATCAAGGTATAACCAATAGGCCAGATCAACAAAGTATATCCTAAATTTAGATTTACAAGTATTAGTTGTATCATTCTTATCATAATTTTATATATTTGTTTTTACCTCATCTTGATTTGGAATTAATATTACATTCTAAATAACAAATTGATTGATTTGGTTTGATTTAATTCAATAGGTTAAAATCAAAATACATATATATTTAAAATTATGTTTTTTCCATGAATAAATTTTTAACAAAAATTTAACAAATTTCTAAACATAGTATACAATTTCTGTAATTCAATTATTTAGTTTTGAATTTCAATCATTTGGAAACATAAATTTCATTGATCTCTTATTCAACTTAACGTACGTATTTTTACTTTGAACTTTGGGTTGTTTTAAAAATAACAAAGGGTATTTTGTAAAAGTTTCACTTATATAATTTCATATATATATATATATATATATATATATATATATATATGCGTATATGTGTGCATGCGCTTGTAAAAGGATTAGAACAGTATAACGTAACAGGTTTGTGTATGTTGAATTAATTAAAAATTATTTTAATCTTATTATAGCATACGTATATATACAAATATATGTCTGTGTGTGTGTATTATAATATAAATACAAAGTTAATTAGAGATATTTTACATTAGTTAACTTAATCTAGATTTGAATTTAAATATATTCTTTAAGTCAAACTTAGATCTTTTAGTCTATAATTTAGATTTTGTAAGTTTAGTTCAATCAGTTTATGTTAGATATTGTCAATTCAACCTTTATGTTATTAAAATATGTATTTTATAAATATTTTATGTCCATATTTATGAATATTCACTAAACAATTAATTTAATGTAATCAATATACATAAATGGAAAATATGTACATGATAGATATAAATCTCAATATCTACACATGTATATATTAACTTTGTCATCGTTTTGTTATATCATCATGCTATACCTTATGTGTGCTGTTAATAACTATGTATTGCATGTTAGATGGAGTGGTCCACATATAAATCATTATTTGGTTAGCCATACATGAAAGGTTATGGTATAGTTTGTAGATCTAAAAATTAAAGGAAAGTTTTAAACAGAGAAATGAGAAGATTTCCTTCTCTAAACAAAAAAAACCTTCCTTTTTGATTTGATTGAATTTTGAATGAATTTATTCTTTTATTTATGGTCGACCACTCACTCCTCTATCTTTTTTGACTGTATATTCACGTCGAACATATTTATTTAATTAAAATTATTTAAAAATTATTTAAGCAAAATATGTTTTATTAAATAATTAGATTGTATCTAATGATAACAAATGGACGGAAGCTAATACTTTAATCATCAGATTTGTAAAATAGGGACTAAAAGCATCTCCAACAAAGCAATATTCACTCTTAATATTAAGGGAATTTACTTCAAGCTACTCTAACTAATCATATTATGCTGAAGGTTCGGCGTAATATTTAGGGGCCAATTCAAAAATCTGAATTGGCACGGGGCGTTGATTTAATCAGCGCCCAGAGCCATAACGACTCTTTGCCCCAATGGCTCCTTCCCACCTCCCTCCAACGGCTACCTTCTGCCTCCAACGGCTACTTTCTTTCTTCTTAACTCTATAAATACACTCTGTTCACTCTTCATATCTACAAAAACTTCTTCCCTGCTTTCTTCTCTAACCTGTGTTATCTTGAAATGGCTTTAACTTTTGGAGATTTTACGCATCCTTCTCAGTCTCAAACCTATTTCTTCGACGACAGCCAGTAACTGACAAGTACTCCTCCGACACAACATTCATCTAAACTATGAAGAAGCATGAGGACTATGATTTATGCAATATTTACTGTTATTATACAAACGACTCGATAAGAGGCAACGATCAGAGCGGCGATAAGTTTTGGAAGAAAATAATGAATAGCTTCAACCTCAAGCATCTTGAAAATACTCGATCTTTGTCGACAATTAAAGGTTGATTTGGGAAAACCAATCCTCAAACTCGGTTTTATGAATCACAGATTTATAAAATAAAGAAAGCAAACCGTAGTGGAATGAGAGGCGAAGAGCATTTGGCATGTTTCTTATTTTTATTAGTTTTCTGTATTTAATCTGATTATTAATTTATTCCTTTTTTGGTTTTCAGAAAAGAATGGTGAACGAGGAATTCATAAAGCTTTTTCCAAGGGAAAATTATGATGACCCGAAATTTTGGGCAATATCAATTTAATAATCTGTATTAATAATTAAATTGATTTGATAATTTTCTTTTAATAATTTTAATTTTAAATTGGCAAATTAATTCTTTTAAAAGAAAATAAATATTTAATTGGTAAATTTTATCTTTTAAAAGCTAATAAAATATTTTCTATTTATAATGTATATATATTTGTATATATTGTAAATAGAATAGTTTGGGTGAATTTAACAAATAAAACCATGATTTCAAATTCTTACATATTGTGGTAATTTGAAAATTTTGATTAATTTAATTTAAAACCTTTCAAAGATTAATTAAGTAAATAACTATATAATTTTAAATTACTTAAGGTAAATGTTTAAATTGTTTAAATTACATTTTAGCTTAAGTTTAAATTTAAATAAAATTAACAAAAATGTTTGTGTTATTTCCTTTTTAAAATAATTGCTTGATAAATATAATACATTAATTCATTTAGTAAAATAAGAAATTTTTATAATAATGAGATAATCTCTTTTATAAATTATTTAAAATTAGAAAATTTGTTATTTTCAAATAATATTAATAAATGTGTTTGATAAGTAGATTTTTTAAAAAAAGAAAATTTAATTGTTATTTTCAAATTGAATGTGTTGTTATATATAAGTTGACTTTAATTTGGATTTTTAAATCTAATTTGAATTTTAATTTGGATTTAATTTTAAAATTCAAAAGATAGATATTTCAAATTATTTTAGATTTAAGATTAAATGTTTAAGATTTTATTTATATATAATTGGTTTTATAACATTTTCTTTAAAGTAATTTATATATACATATAAATTTAGATAAGAATTAGTAAATTAATATAAAAGCTTTTATTAACATTTTAAAATAAATAAAAATAAGTATTAATTACATAAAGGACAAGTGTTAAAAATTAAGAGACATTAGTTACAAGTGTTAGTTAATAAACTATTGCAAATGACAAATGTTAAACTTTAAAACAAGTGTCACCTTAAATTTTTAATTTTTCTTTTATTCTTAATAAACCACATTTTAACTTATATAAATACATTTGCTTATCACCTTCCTTTTTCTATCTTTATAATTCAAAGCTAAGTAAACCCAAACAATCTCTCAAAAAACAATCTGTAATCAATTTCCACAAACCTGAACTGTAAATCAAAGCCTGTAACTCATTTTCAAGATTCAAAACCAAAACCTATGACAAACAAAGCAAGCAAACATGTAATCTCATTTTCAAAAGCAAGTTCAAAATCAAAGCTAGAATAATCTCTTCAACAAGTTTCAGCAACAAAACACATTCTTCAACATTTTAGTTTTATAAAGGATCATAGCAGTTTCAAGTTTTTAAATTAAAGAAGCAGAAGCAAATTCCAGCAACTCAAATTTTAAAAGTTCAAAAGCTATTTCAAAAATAAAGTGCTCTATTCATCTTTGAATCTAGTGAGTAACATCTTTTCTAAAAAGCGTTAATTTGATTCTAGTTGCATGTTAAGTTCTGTAATGAATATGTTTTTGTTTGAATATATATTGGTGAAGTTCTGCATATATATGGATGTATGCGTGTGCACGTCTATTTCCTATGACATTCCTATTTTTTTTTTCAAGCTCAAGTTTGTTTTAAAATCATTATCTCTTGATCTAGTCTTGGTTTGGATTTAAGTCTTAAACAAACTTGTCTGTTTCATCATGAATTATAGTTCAAAATTTTATTTAAGTCAAAATAAGTTTGAAATGTCTCTGGAAACAAAAACAAAAGAGCAAGCTAAATATAGGTGAAAATTCAATCATCCTAATTCATTGTTTCAGACATATGAATTGAAAACTTATCCAAAATCATGATTTTTGAAACTGTAACCTTAATTTTTAGAAGAGGATTGAGGGAGCAGATCGAGTTTGATCAAAATTGGTATTTTTGGTGGTTTTTGATGATCTCAATGATTTGGGGAGTCGCAGTCATCACTGGTGGTAGTGGAGTGATCGGGGACTTTGGGAAAATTGTCATAAAGGTGGATACACCACCGTGGCGGTGTCAGTAGGACATATAAGTCTGCAACCCTAGTTTTGGCTAGGTCGAGAAATTTTGTTCATCACGACACCGCTGGTGGATCGAGTTCATCAGAATTATGGGAAATGGTAGCAAGGGTGTGGACGAGGTCATGGTCGGAGTCTCTGGCGTTCGGATGATCAAAGGTGTGAGGTCAAGGCGATTTCTAGGTTGAGGGTTTGTTCCAAATTCGAGCAGAGTTGCTCGATTTTGTTTCCGAGTGGAATTCAAAGAAGTTAGAGTTTAGTTAGCCAGAGTTTGTGGTCGTTGACTTTGGGAAGGTCACGATGTCGACCAGAGGTAGTCGGAGCTACCGTGCATGTGCACGGTGCATTTCTAGATGTCAGCAGTTTTGTACGTTTTTGTCTCAAGGTAAGTCTCGGGTCTGTAGGGTTTTATCTTGAGTGAGGACTCGAGTAATCGAGAGTGGTATGGTTTCCAGTTTTAAAACTTTAACATTTAAACAAAGTTTAAAAAAAATGGAAGATGGGTTTTCTCGGGTTTATACTCGAGTAAGCTTCAAGATGACCTGAAGCAGCATGTTAAAACAGCCTTTTTAAAAGTTTATAAAAATAAAAACAAGATTTTGAAATTTAAGTAATCTGGTTTTTAAAACTCTCGTAAATTTCTTTTATATAAAATTAGTGTTTCTTAATATTTGATTTAAAAGTTTGTAAATTTGATTTAAAATTTGGTCAAAGTTAAATTTGTTAATCATTTTAAATCTTAAATTTAAAAGTAAATTCTAAAGTAAATTCTAAAGTTAATTTAAAAGTAAAATGCTTTCAAATGAATTTGTAAATGAAAATTAAGTCGTTAGTAAGGATAAGGTTTTAATATTTAAATGATTTGAGATTAATTAAATTAATAAGGTAATTAAAGAACCATTAATTAATGTAACTAATTAATGATTAAGGATAAATAAATAATAATTACGGATTGTTAGTTAACTAATTTGGGTTAATTAATTTGAAGATAAAGATCATTAATTAGATAAGTATAGATTTTTAATTAATGATTAGAAATTAATTTAGTCAAGTAATTAAATTACTAATTAGAGATTAATTAATTGGTTATTAAAAATTAATTAATTTATAATTAATAATGGTTAATTAAAGCATAATTACTTAAGGAAAGTAATTATAGAATTGGTTAATGAAAGATCATTAACTAGGGATTATTAAATGATTAATTAATGTGATTAATTTTAATAATTAATTAGATTAATTAATTAAAAATAATCATTTGTGGAATTGGTTAAGTATAATTACTTAATCAAAGTAATTAAAGTGATTAATTACTTAATGTAATTAATTAAATTAATGTGATTAGTTTAAGTTAATTAATTAGTTTAATTAATTTAAGATAATCACTTGATGATTTGTTATGTATAATTACTTGGTGTAATTTGTAAAGTATAATTACTTAGTGAAGTAATTAATGGGTAATTACTGGATGTAATTAATTAAAGAATAGAAGCAATTTGTGTTTAATTACTTTGTGTAATTAATAAGAAAGATAATTACTTAGTGGAAGTAATTAAGAATTAATTACTTAGTATAATTATTAAATACTTAACTAATAAAATTTATTTTGAAGTTAATTAAGTAATGTAATTAATTCAGGGTAGTTAATTACTGAATATGATTAATCAAGGCTGATTAATGAATATGAATAATTAAAGATTAATCATTAAATGTGATTAATTAGAATATCATTAATTAAAGTAGTAATTAAGGATCATTAATTAATATAATTAATGATGTAATTAAGGGTTGATTAATTAAAGATAATTAATCAATAATAAGTGATTATAGAGTAATTAATTAATTGTAATTAATTAAGAATTAATGTAATTAATTATAATTAATAAAGTAATGAATTAATTAAAGGTTAATTACTGTAAATGATTAAGGATAATTAATTTGTGTAATCAATTAAAGGCTAATTACTTAATGTAATTAGAGAATGATTAATCAAGGGTGATTATTTAAGATGAATACTTAGAGGGTGATTAATTAATTGATTTGTAATTAATTAATGGTTAAGTAAGCAAGATTTATGTGATGAAAGTAATTAATTTAATTCATTTTAAATTAATTAGAGATAAAGTAATTAATTTAATTCATTTTAAATTAATTAGAGATAGTATGATTAATATATCTTTGCTTATGGTGGCTGGATGATATTGAATGCCCTAAATTGGTTGATATCTGTGATATGAGATGTGTGTTGATCTGTGATATTGAATGCTTTGGTTGAATTATGATGATATGGATTATCTATTTGTGATAACGTGAATTATCTATCTGGGTGAATATAGATAATAGAATTGATTTGTTTTAACTTTAAAGCAACTTGGCTTTAAAAGACGGCGTTTTGGATTTCGATGAGACTGGGATCGGGTTTCCAGATTTGGATATCCGAAAACCACATCGATCCAAATTAAACGTTAGGTCGTGAATCCAAGTGAAGATCAAAACTCGAAGTGTAAGAACTATTCGTCATTAAAACTCTGAGGGTGATACTAAGATGAGCTCGACGGAGATAGCACTTTTAGGTTCGAGATGAAGATTCAGAGTGCAAGGGTTATTGTCGTTAACTCCGAGGGTGATTCCAAAATGAGTGTAATGAGATAATGCCTTCGGTTTCATTTGAACCTGGAGCAAACTTGTATGGATTGAACGCATTTAAAACATCGTCCGGTGGACGATGAGCATTCTAAGATAGATGTGTTCTATAAAGGTAATCGTAGCCTCAAGCCTCATCAACCAGGAATGACTAAAATAAGGAAGGTGCAGCACGGCTAAGTGAGTCGCGCTCAAGTAGGACAAGAGGTTCCCCGTCTAGAGGTCCCTTTATATTCGGCTGTATGAGGCAGTTGATTGCAACAACTTCAAAGGTTCTCTTGTTCGGGATTGTCTAGTAAGGAATGCTTCCGGCCTTGTGTTGCAGGGGATTTAGGGTGGATCCTCGGTACGATGATCTAGGCCATGTACTATGACGGGCAGTTCCCCAGTAGCGCTGCCATTGATGGAAACCCATTCTTCCTATGTGCCCATTACGGTTTTGATTATATACCTATATGCTAGAATTTAATAAATGTAACAATTTCAGCTATTTTATATTTTACTTGAAAACCCTAGGCACTATTATAATATCACTGGATTTCCTATCAAATGTTTTGGTTATCGTAAGGTAAAACCTTTTCTGTGTTTATGTGCGAGAAGTCTTACGAGATACCTTTTGTTTTCAAACATTTTCAAAAGTTAAGCAACTTTAACCTGTTACTCACACTAGACCCATGTCTGACCTGGAGTTTATTTTCTGTTTTTTTAAACTCTTAGGTACTCAAATTTTTACGAGTAGCCAAGAGATTTAGGTTAGCTTTGACGAATTCTGAAGGAGCAATGGAGCAGGTGGCTTCGACGTTCGTAGATATATAGTTTTCAGCTGTGTTGGTTTCTCGGTGTTGTTTTTGAGTTGTAATGACTAGACAGGTGTTTATAATTGTCTAGTGTATGATGTATAAGCTGTGTAACTCTGATAGATGTTGTATATTATGTAATACTTATGTGATTAATATAATTTATTCGTTCCGCTGTTGAGATTCTGATGTTTTACTTTCTTTCTTCTCTATCTTTCTCTTTTATCCCTTTCTTTCTTAAAGATGATGTGTCATTTTGTGGTCAGAGAGGCGGTTCGTCTCAGTTGGTATTAGAGCGCTAAGTTAAGTGAATACCTAAGCTTTTGGGTGATTTCTTTCTTGAGAGAGCGTATTTGAAATTTTAATATATATATATATATATATATATATTTCTACCTATTTGTTGGGTTACATGTTCAGGTTTTCTAATATGAGTTCTAGAGGTAGAAATGGTAGTGGTGTGTGAAGCATGACTACCAATGGTAGTAGTCTGAGTGATTGAGGTTGGAAGTATATGCCGAGGTGTAAACCCAATACTGTCTCGAGTAAGCTTTGCTGTGGTGTAAGGATTTCACCAATCTCTGAAGGAAGTCTTTTTAAAGTTCGGAGTCCATCTTTGAAGTGCAAGTTGGACGAGTGAGAGTTTGAATCTGTCGATTGAGTAGAAGCGAGTGATGGTGTCTTGGCAACTTCAGAAAGAAGCAGCTGCGTGATTGGACACAGTGACTACGGATGTTCCCGAAGATGTTTCTTTAGAGCAAGTTTAAAGAAGTGTGTCTGCATCAGTAATGAGATAAGTTCAGTAGGGTGTTTGTGTTTGGTTTGAGGCCCAAGTTTCTTGAGGAGATGTCTAGCATAAGCTAATCTGATTGGTAAAGAGAGAACAGTATCTTTGGATATTGGTCTGGATTGATCACAAAAGTTGCTTGCGATAGTTGAATGTTTTCTTGGGTATCTTTTGCTCGAGGCATCTCTAGGGAGTTATGGGAGTTGTCAGAGATTTTTCTGGATATCTTCGAAGAAGTCGAGGTTTGCCTTAATATCAAGAGATTGGGTTTTCATATCGACTAGGATTCCAGGAATGATACCAAGGGTTCAACTTAATAGAAGGATGGCTTCTAGAGAGAGGATTTGGTGAAGCAGCTCAGGATTTGGTGGAACTTCTGAGTTTTCTCTATATGGATCCGATGAACCGTATTTTATGGGATGTGTCGGATAAGTTTGTGCCCGTGTTCATCATCGGCATTCTCATCTTTTTCAGATCAGAGTTGTGCAGCGGAAGCAAGGTAGCAGCTGTTTTGGAGGGGAAGCAACTAGGAAGTTGTGGTGTTTTGGATTAGAGGGTTTTTACATGAATTTTTCAGGATCTGAAGGCAAGTTTGGCAAGTGCACCCGTTTTGGTCTTTTCCGGATGTGTAACAGCCCGCAAATCCGTACCCCTTAAGCCAACACTATTCTACATCAATCAACTCAAGTTGAACAGAAATACGAACCATTAGGGTTAAGAAGAAGAGGTAGAAGAAGAAAATAGAAAACAACATAAGAATCTAACCATCGCAGCGGAATAAAATATAATATACAATAAATGATCTTTACACAAAAAAAAATATATCAGTTTATAAATTACATCACTAGAGTACATCAATCACATAACACACAATTAGATAGTAATCATAACCTGTCCTCACACAACCGAGTACACAGCTAACCAACACAGCGGAATATATAAAACAAGTACGGAAGTACGTATCGTCATCCAGCTCGTCTCCTGAGCTCCACAGCATCATATCTTGTATTATATAATACTCAGTCTGACTCGAGCATTAGAGGTAAATAACACCCGAATCAGTCTGGAATACCAGCGTGAGAAATCACACTCAAATTGATTATTAAAGTTTCAAAAATCCTTTTGAAAACAAAAGCATCTCGTAAGACCACGCCACAAATAAACATGTCGGGTTTTTACCTTACGATAGCTAAAACACATTTTATTAAAATTCTCTGATATTATAATAGGGTCTATATACAAATACTTATGAAAATATCCGAAATTGTTACATCTATTAAATTTCAGCTACTAGCCACAGAGTGGGTAATACAAACAAAATTCGTAAAAGGCACGTAGGGAGAATGGATTTCCAACTAATGACTAGAAACTGGGGTGCCACCTGTCACGGTACCTGGTCTTGATCAGCATACCGAGGATCACTCCCGACCCCCTGCAACACAAGACCGGGACAATCCCTTACTGGATAATTCCGAGTAAGATCATCCCACGGTTGTGATCAGCAACCGCACCACTAAGCCGAAATAAAAGGGACATCTAGACAGGGATGACCTCACCCTGAAGTGGGTGCTACCCACCCAGCCTTGCTGCATAACCCCTGATTTTCAGTCATTCCTGGTTGATGAGGCTTGAGGCTAGGCGTTACCTTTTAGATCGTTTCACTTTGAATGCTCATCGTCCACCTGACGATGTTCTGAAAGCATTCATCAATACAAGACCGTCCCGGGTTCGAACGAAACCGAAGGCACTATTCCTACTACATCCATTTTGGAAACATCCTCAGGATTAGTAGCGACTAGCCCTTGCACTTCACTGCTCCATCTTCAACTCCGAACTCGTTTTACCCACAAAAACATACAAACCGGATCGAAGTGGTTTTCGAGAAATTAATCCCGATCCCGGTCTCTTCGAAACGATCAGCGCATTTGGCCAATATTGATAGTCGGTCATTTAACTATCAATTAACATTCACAAACAACCATCAAACAATAAATAATTTCCTAAATTATTTATTTATTTCAAAATATCTTCGCAAGATATATTTCCATTTTCAACCCTTTTGAAAACGGTTTCAAACTACCTTCCTCTTACAGAATAAATCTCCCAAATATTTTCTATTTCAACTGAAATCACCAAGCACAAAACTTTAGATTTTTAAAATAATTTAAAGACTTTATTGTAAAATATACTTTGACATTTAAATTTAGAAAAAACTACTTTAACACTTCATTAAAAATATATACTATAGGAATATGAGGTTACTTTATAAATATAAAACTAGGTTTTCTCTTTTAAAACAAAATACCAAGTCACCATAAATAATTACTACTACAAATAGATTTGAAAAATACTTACTTTAGAATTTAAATATTTAGAAATAATAAATTTTCTAAAACATGCTTTTTAAAACAACATAACTTATATTTAAAAATTTATGTTGAAAACATACTTGGCTATCCAGGAAAATACTCTTCTCTTCCCATCTTTTAAAAAATAAATCACTATTTATTTTTAAACAAATTTTCTCATTCCTTTAATAACTTTCCATCGTGAATTTATTCCTCTAAATATCCACTGATATATTACCTTACTTTTATAAACACAGTTTATAAACTTCATAGTCACATTCTCCTTTAAATTTCCAATTTCAAATATTTAAATTAATTTCCAAATTGGTTTCCAATTTACTCCATTTTGAAATAAATTCCTTTTCTTACTCAATTCCTTTCAAAATCCATTAATTATAGACTTTATTTTTTTATCTTTCATTTTGATTTTAAATCTTTTAACTGAAACATACCAATTTCCAGATGTCCCAAATTTCTTCTTTTATTCCTTTCAATAATTTAAATCTTAAATTTAAAATAAATGCTTTATTTTTTTAAATAATAACACCGAAGTTTAAAATTTATTAACTTCCTGTTTATTCAAAATCCTCTTTTCATACACGGAATTTATTTATTAGAATTTTAAAACCACTATCATTCTTATCCAGTTCATTCTTAATTTATTTAAATTTTCTATAATTTATTCATTAACAAATTCTCTTCCTTTTGTTTCAAAAAAATCCAATTCTATATATTTTGATAACTCAGTGCATCGAAATATATTCAAGTAAACCATAGCATCCAATATTACAATTATCAATAATATTCATTACAGAATATCGAATATTCATAACAGAGAATATTAAACAATATAAATAATTTTGAGTAATTCAGTTGGATCCCTCCAACCTGTTTCCCTGCATCCACAGACGTTAGCAGAATATAAAATACCAATTCCACTTCGAGATGGAATATCGTGGTATATGGGTTTTTAAATATAATATCATCCGCTATTATGCCGCGCATAGGGTCTCATCCGCTATATCATGCGGGAAATCAATCATTCCAAGATATATTATATACTATTATATACTATTGCACATCCAATCAAATCATTCAATCAACCAATTATTTAAATTTAACCATTTAAATTTAAATTATAACCAGATGAGTGAGATTAACTCACCTTTGATTTTGCTGTTTGCAAACTGATCCTTCTCGTCTTGTTTTCTTCCTGATTTGACCTCGTACAAGCATTATGATTACTTAATATTTGAATTAAATTAATAATCAATTTTTAAGTAAAAATTTAAATCGACCAATGATTTAATTAAACTATTAATTTTCCCTTTTAAAATTACATATATACTAATATAAATAAATTATAGATTTCAAAAATCTACTTTTATAAATTCCTCAAATATTTAAAAATCCCTATATATTTTCAAAATCTTAAATATATACATATTCTTCTTTCTGTCAATATATATATATATATATTTAAATTAGAATAGGTATGTGTTTATATTTTTTAAACAATACAATAAGTCCTCGTATATTTATATTTTATATTTTCTTTTTTTCTTTTATTTAAAAAATATATTTTCTTATCTAGAGATAATATCAGAGATTCGTTTACTGTTTATATACATAAATACTTTTAAATATCCATGTGCACATATATATAAATAAATAAAAATAAATAAAAGCAGTACTAATACCTCACTGAAGATCGCAATGCCCCAGTTTGACTGAGCATCGCCAGATAACGTTCAATCCTTACGCACCTCCTCTTGAACGATGCGGCCCCCATGTTTTTCGTTGCGCGACCTCTTCTACGCGAAACCCTAGCAGCTGGCGATGCCAACACCACCCACGAAATGAGCTTTCCCCCAAATCGAAGTGTCTGCTCGCAACCCTAACTCGCCTCGCAACCCTTATCGAGCTCGACCACCCTGCGAAACCCTATCCCACGCGAATCGAGTTCGAGCGTCGTGCCTTTAACGTGGTGTCGATGCCACACGAGTAGCTTGCGATCGAAGAAGGATTCAGCTATAAGAATCGAAGTCGATTTCAAGGATGACGAACTTAAAGACTTCGATTTTGAATTGGAATGTAAAGGAACGTGCATCCAATATCATTTTTTTTCTCGTCTAAAGGAAGATAAGGATGGAACGAATTTAGGTTGAGGGGAGTGGCGTATAAGAGAAGGTTTGACTATTAATTTAAATTCAATTGGATTCCTAGGCATTTACCAATCGTACGACCAAACGGTAATTTCAAACACTGCGAAAATTGAAATCCTATAATAATATAATATCATGGATCCAATGGAACTGGTTTCGTCGAAATCCGAGACTGTACCTCGGAAGGCTATTTTTAAATTCAATTTAAACGATATAAATTCAAAACTGAACAAATCACTTCCGAATTCAATTTCAAAACTTTTAGTATCTTCAGTAGTATCAATATAAATTTTACAAGCCTTCAAATTATTTTTAACAGGCTTAAAACTCAAGATTCAACATTCTACCCAACTTCAAATTATTTAATTCAATAATTTAATTATCAAATATAGAGTAATATTTGAATTCAAGTTAAAAATTAACTTTTAAATATTTAAAATCAATTTAATATTCCGATTTCAAATACTCAAAAATTCCGGGTCGTCACATTCCTACCCCCTTAAAAGAATTTCGTCCCCGAAATTACTAGTTAAGAAGAATGATTCAATACCCATTACTATTTTCCCAAAACCAAACAGTTTTATCAACCTGCCATAACATATCTTTTACTAAAGACCCACTATCACTTCAACCAACCTTCCATAGTTTCCAAATAACTTTACTTATTCAACCATTCAAATTATAATTCAAAACCAAGTTTAAATTTTCAAAATTTCTCAAAAATTTTCAATCTCTCTAAATTTACGAATTTTTTCGTCAGCGTCTCCTTTGCACGGCTAGCTCGGTACAACTACAAAATGCCTATACGGGCTCCCAAATTCCAAAAGAAAACAAAAGGACAAGTGGCTAGATCAAAAACTCAATCAAATTTCATATAGAAATTTAAACACATACCTTTTTGTCGAGCAATTCAAATTTATCTTCCGAAATCAAAACCAATTTTCCTTTCCCTTTATAATACCTGCATATCCTATTTAGCAAAAATATCCAATCATAGCTTTTAAAATCATTTTATACATTTCCTTACAGAAGTTTTCATATCTACTTCTATTCAAGTTAGTTTTCCCATTCCCATATATGAATTCAATTTATCTTCAGCTCTGAATATTGAATTTTATGTTCCATTTATAACTGATTCATATCATTATTTTAAATTAGTTTCATTCACTAATTTATTTAAATTTCCAATTTAAAATCGTTTTGTCGCTAACAACAAATTTTCCCAAAAATTTTAAAAAATTCTAGCTGCCAAAATTTTCGAAATTTGTGGCAGAGTCACCTTTGTACGGAGGAGCTTTTGCAATTTGACAAAAGATATAAATATATATACATCGACCCACACGGTAGGAAAAACAAAAACAATTCATATTTCCTATTTTTATTGGGTAGGCGTACCTTTATTTAGCATTTTTAAGCAAGCGGCTTATTTAATTAGCATTTTGCATAATCAAATCCAGCCCAACGCCTTCCCTGAACCTGTACTTACTCAACTAAAACATATAAGTGTCATATATATGAAGTTTAACAACATTTCACTTATTTTCAATAATTAAACACATGAATTCTAAAAGCAATGCACACTAAAAACTTTCCGTAAGCAATTTATATAGTTTTAATACTAATTCAACTGTTTTCAATTAATTCATATACCATTTTCATTCAATTTGAATGGTTTACACCCCACTTGCTTACATTCAATTCATTTTTTAATTTTAAACAAACCCATATTATTCCAATTGATTTAAAAAAAATCAATTCTGTTCACCTCTGTTAATACATCTACTTTCGTTTACGATAAAATGAATAATTTTCTATGCAAATTTGATGTTATTCATGCAAATAACAATTACTTAAGCTTATAATTATTTTAAATTGATTCCAACTCAATTTATTATTTAATTCTTTCTATTTTAATTCATTCACAACTGTTTTATTTAGCTCGACACATTATATTTCAATTTTATCCCTTTTAATTTTATTCACGATCCATTCATTTATGTTTCATTCCATATTTGCCTTCATTTCATTTGAGACCATTTTATTAAGCTTGAACCATTCCATGCTTATATAGTAATAACCATTTCCCAATTTAAATTTATCCAAGCTTTTATTTAATGGACTTTTACCCTTACTCGAAGCCAAGCTTTCACTAATTTTAAACTTAAATTAATTTATTTCAAATTATTCAAATTTTATACTTAAGCTCATTTTCATCTTGCAAATAAATCTTCCTTTCCCTATTTATAATCCAATACTTGATTTTTAATCTCAAAAATCACTTCATTTAATTTCCTTAAGTTCAATTTATTTTATAATTCAAGTTTGGATTTTTATTTTATTTTCCAAATCATAAAACAATATTTATTTTGGGTTTTCTATTCCACTTTTAAATTTTATAAGTCACACTTATTATTTTACACATTTCCATTCATTCTAGGTTTGAATATATTCATCTTTAATTTTTAACTCGAGCCTTATGCTTATTTATAACCCAAGCATATTTTTATTCCATGGATTTTTAATTCTTTTATAAGTTATTCTAATTCATTTTTTCCAATCCAATTCTTATCCAACTTACTTCCATTTATTTAAGTAAGGATCTAATTCCATTCAATATCACCCATAACTCAACTGAATTTTTATTGCAATTCAATTTTGTTTTAACTCAGATTTATTTAATTCAATTCGATTCAATTTTCTTCATCAATCCAAGTTAATCTTATTTTTAACTTTTCACTTTAAATTTAAATTCCAACATTCAAAGCTCATATTTCCTTCCTGATTTAAAAATCATCTCAATTTATAAGCTTACAACTTATCTCATCAGGATTTTTAAACACCCGGCTTTTGGTTTCAAATCATTTTGAGATCTCCAACATCTCAAAATCACACCTCTCAAAAATTTTAAACCAATCCTAGTTTTTATTCCCAACAAATTTCCTTTGAAATTTCAAAAAAAAGTGGTTCTTCTAAACAAATCAATTTGGCAGCAATCCGTCACTTAGAAACTTTGAAAATGAACATCGATGATGCTGCAGTCATCACCGAAGTTATTTTCCAACGAATTAAGTGAGTTTAATGCTATTTCCCTTTTCAAAAGTTATTTGAAACAATTTCCTTTCATAAATGCTTCCAAAATAGTAATTCTATTATTTGTCTTCAAAATACTTCCAAAATCTCTGGGGTTTTAAATTTCCAAATTCTGTCTTAAATCAAATTTTAACTATAATTCATTTGCATAGTTTATGCTCATACAAATTCCCATTTGATTATATTTCAATTTATAAATCACATTTATAATTCACATTTATAAATTTCATTTTATAAATGAATTTATTTCCTTAACCTTTGGTTATATTTTCAATTTCTAGTTAAATTTTTACACAACAATGATAATAATTTAATATTATCATTCCAAACATCCAAGCAACCATATATTAGCTAAAATAGTTTTCAAAAGCGTTTCTTTTATATCAAAATATATTTTGGGTAAATTTATTTCATTCACCCACCTTTAAAACAATACCGCGTCAATTGTTCTATTCAAGTGTTTAGAAACCCCTTCGATACAGTTGTCCAGACTGTGCCGACGAAGGTTCATATGCCACTCAACAAATTAATCAGAACAATATAAAACTATTTTTATATCCACTAACAAATACGCGCTTATATCTATTAATACGCTCAAACTCATTCTAGAGTACTACGGGCTCTATTTTCAATGGGTAATCCCCACCAGAGCCATGGTTATCACCAACCAATGCTCTGATACCAACTGTAACAGCCCGCAAATCTGTACCCCTTAAGTCAACACTATTCTACATCAATCAACTCGAGTTGAACAGAAATACGAACCATTAGGGTTAAAGAAGAAGAGGTAGAAGAAGAAAATAGAAAACAACATCAGAATCTAACCATCGCAACGGAATAAAATATAATATATAATAAATGATCTTTACACAAAAACAAATATATCTGTTTATACATTACATCATCAAAGTACATCAATCACATAACACACAATTAGACAGTAATCATAACCTGTCCTCACATAACTGAGTACACAACTAACCAACACAGCGGAATATATAAAACAAGTACGAAAGTACGTATCATCATCCAACTCGTCTCCTGAGCTCCACAACATCATATCCTGTATTCTATAATGCTCGGTCTGACCCGAGCATTATAGCTAAATAACACCCATGTCAGTCTGGAATACCAGCGTGAGAAATCACACTCAAATTGATTATTAAAGTTTCAAAAATCCTTTTGAAAACAAAAGCATCTCGTAAGACTACGCCACAAATAAACATGTCGGGTTTTTACCTTACGATAGCTAAAACACTTTTTATTAAAATTCTATGATATTATAATAGGGTCTATATACAAATACTTATTAAAATAGCCGAAATCGTTACATCTATTAAATTCCAACTACTAGCTAAAGAGTGGGTAATACAAATAAAATTCGTAAAAGGCACGTAGGGAGAATGGATTTCCAACTAATGACTAAGCACTGGGGTACCATCTGTCACGGTACCTGGTCTAGATCAGCATACCGAGGATCACTCCCGACCCCCTGCAACACAAGACTGGGACTATCCCTTACTAGATAATCCCGAGTAAGATTATCCCACGGTTGTGATCAGCAACCACACCACTAAGATGAAATAAAAGGGACATCTAGACAGGGATGACCCCATCCTGAAGTGGGTGCTACCCATCTAGCCTTGCTGCATAACCCCTGATTCTCAGTCATTCCCGCTTGATGAGGCTTGAGGCTAAGCATTACCTTTTAGATCGTTTCACTTAGAATGCTCATCGTCCACCTGACGATGTTCTGAAAGCATTAGTCCATACAAGTCCGTTCCGGGTTCGAACGGAACCGAAGATACTATTCCTACTACATCCATTTTGGAAATATCCCCAGGATTAGTAGCGACTAACCCTTGCACTTCACTGCTCCATCTTCAACTCCGAACTCGTTTTTCCCACGAAAACGTACAAACCGAATCGAAGTGGTTTTCGAGAAATTAATCCCGATCCCGGTCTCTTCGAAACGATCTGCGCATTTGGCCATATTGATAGTCGGTCATTTAACTATCAATTAACATTCACAAACAACCATCAAACAATAAATAATTTCCCAAATTATTTTTTTATCTCAAAATATCTTCGCAAGATATATTTCCATTTTCAACCCTTTTGAAAACAGTTTCAAACTACCTTCCTCTTACAGAATATGTAAGGACCCGATTCTTCGACTTTCGAAAACTGACATCAATACGTTCACTGTATCAACTGCCGAGCAGTCGAATGCCGAAAAACCGAACACTTAGGGTTGTAAGAAAAAGAAAATGAAAAAGATAGAAGAAAGAGGTAGAAGAAGAGAGAAAAAGTTAGAACAGAATAGAAAGAAAACAACAGAACAATATCAGAATCTCACAATCGCAGCGGAACAACATATAATAATTAAATGAATAATATTTAAACAAAGAACTATATCAGTTATTACATTACATTAAATTTCATTTCATTACATCATCAGAGTGTATAACCATCAATACAACAACAAACAGCGGAAAAAAGAAATACTATATACTAGATGATACGCCATGCCATCCAGCTTGCTTCCTGCAACTTCTGAATTCCAGAATATCCTGATAAACCTTAACTCTTGACTGCCCATGTGGAAATTAGTGGGCACCCAGAGTTTAGGAAGGAAAACAATAAACTCCAAGTCAGTCATGTGACTGGTGTGAGAACTCAAAACAGTTTATCTTTAAAACAAAGAATAGGATAATTTTAAAATAGATTCGCAATGCTTTTAAAAATGAGACTACCATAAGGACTCCCGCACACACACACAATGCAAACGCAGAATCAGAGGAGATTTCTCCTTATGATAGTCAAAGATGCTTGATACGCATTAAAAAGAACATTTGATATTATTACTAGTGCATAGTGTAGGAAAAATCATTTCGAAAGTAAAGATATAAATCTTAGCCAACATACGACCATTATTGTACGCCTACTATAACTACCATCCAAACAGTGGGGCGCCACCATAAGTGAATGATAGGTTCTACAACTAAAACCGTACAAGATCGTATTATTTCTTTGGATTTCCAACAAATGGTCAGGCCAATGAACTTCCCATTGCCACATGGAAACGCCTATGGAATGACGTCCCGAGAACCAAACTGGATCTCTGCCAACACAAGGCCGGGTTACCCCTAACTGGGTAACTACTGACACGAATATGCCATCCCCCGATCGTAACCGATCTACATCCGAGGATCCTCGATTTTCAACAACCACAAAGTAATAAGTTTGCAGCAACAACATAGGTTAAATATCTGGGCTCCACACCATGATACCACCTCTATCCAGAAGGAGTGACATACACTAAAGGGCGCTACCCCTAATAACCTTGCTACATCCTTCCTGTTTTGACCATTTTCGGGGTGTGAGGTCCGACGAAGTCTCGTCCACAAAGCCACGCTTTGGTACAAAGCCATGCTTTGGGTCAACAAATGATCAAAGTAATGATCACAAAGATAAATGATCAAACAAATGATCATATCACAAATGATCAAACAATGATCATTTCACAGCAACGCTCAGCATGTCACATTACCAAATTGGGAATATATCGCTGATAACATAACCTTTGAGCTCGTACGTCTCAGAGAAGGGTGTTAAGCTAAGAGAATAAATTCTCCGCCACCAACAGAAATATATTTGAAAGAAATCAGCTTTATATCTCAATTTGTAATGTCAGACATACAATCAATACAAGTCTGTTCCGGGATCGAACAGAACCGAAGGCACTTACAAAGAAGTCCTTGCAATCCGGATATTCACTAATCACGACCGGACTTCCCATCACATATGGAGTCTCTATATCGGGGACCAGTCGATGCAAAGACATTCGACGAGTTGTCCTTTCGCTTTTGAAAATATCCGGTCTTCAACACCGGTCTTCAAATGCAATTCATAACGACGTATCACATATTCGGAATGGGTTATACGACCCCAAAGTCCTTTCCCGGCTAACCCGAATAGTGAGCGCTTATTCAAAAATAAGTGTGGCATTCAAATTCAAACAAATCACAACGAATACCCATTCAAAGGTAAATACTGATAGTCGGTTATTGAACTATCAATGGATATGCACAACATCACCAGATTCCAAATAATTTTCCAAATTATTTATTTTCCAAAAATATCTTTACAAGATATATAAAAATTTTCACACTTCCACCATTTGAAAACAACTTTCAAATCACTTTTCACCTTTACCACTTTTGAAAACAATTTCAATCATTTTCCTTATGCGAAAATACTTTCATTTCAACATGGTTCATTTAAACCAATTAAATAAATCCTTAACGATTTACTTTATATTTACGTTCAAAATCCGTAAATTTATTCCCACACTTCAAAGATAAATCAACGTTTATTTTTAAATAAATTCCCCTTTTCATTTATAAATTCCATAGTGAATTTACAATTCAAAATACCTATGAATATACGATTTCAATTATTCATTTTCAATTTATCTTCAAAAAGATAAATCCTCAAAACTTTTCATTTCACATTGGAAAAACATTTCCATACTTATTAAAAATAAGTAATTCACAAATTCATTTAATTTTCAACATTTGGAAAATATTCAATATACTTAAATCGAAATTAAGTATATATTTCATTCTTTAAGGAAATCATTCTCTCAAACATATTTATTTGGGTCAAAACGAATGTTGCGTAAAACATCGTTACGATAACCCAAAATCACTAGTATAGGGACTCGAAATTAAAATGGATATATAAATCCCAATACTATACAAAACATTTCCTTTCGGAAATCATTTACTATAACAACAGTGTTATCGTCCACCATTTCCTTCTATTTCTCGAAAACGTCTATTTCAACAATGAATGTTGAAATCTATTGTTTCGAATCTTAACACATTTTTAAAAACATCGTTAGATCGTTTTAATTCTATTTAAAACATCACATCCAAAACAATTTCTTTAACATATTATTCACTATTCAAAAACGTGAATATACTTCGTTAACCAATTTCATCATTTCCATACATTTTATTTTAAAGGATTATTCACTGTCCAAAACATGAATATAACTCCATTAATAAGTTGTAACAATTTACTTATCAAAATAAGCCGTTTGCGGATTTATAAAACAATGTTTATAAATTCCATTTCTATTTATTTTATAACAACTTCCTTTTATAAATCTCCTTTATTAACCTATTTCAATTTATAACTCAATTATATACCAAAAGTTCACATTATAAGTTAAATACTTATAATTTATTTGTTTACAAAACCGTTCTTTTAAACTTCCCAAATTATAAATCTTATAACTTATAAGATTCGCCTATTTACCCAAAACTATTCTTTTAATAACTTTACAAATTTTATAAACCTACTGCTTATAAAATTCCATTTATAACTTCTCCGTTTATAATTCTATAAATTTCATTCAATTATGAAATTCATTTACACTTCATTCTAACACTTAAAAAAACTCGTTTTATAATTCAAATATTTTAATTTATAAATATCAATTTATACATCTTTTATATAAATCAATTTATATTACTATTTTAAAACGTCTTTGATCTCCTTTATAATTTCATCATTTTCTTTGATTTATAAAATAATCAAATTTCATAAATCCTATATTTAAACTTTTTACAATAAATTCAAAAATCCCAATTGAAACTATTTTATAAAATCATTAACCCCGTATTTTCAAAAATCAACCTTCAACTATATTTCTCAAAAATCATAATTTTTATAACATTAAAATTATAACGTTTATTTATTTAAAATGAATCAATTCCAAAAATAATTTATAAACGTATACTTTCAAAAATCATTTTAAAATCCTTTTAAAATTCCAAAATTGGCCCAATGATGCTATACACCAAATAGTCAATCACGACAACAACGACATCATATATCTATATATGATAATCAATCAAATATCAAAATATCTGAAATCAAATAAATACTGTTGAGGAATCCAGTTGGATACCTCCAACCTGTTTTCCTGCATCCAAAGATGTTAGCACAATACCAATTCCGTTCCAGTACGGAATTATCGCGGTATATAGGATTTAAAATATTATCCTCTTAATAGACGGCGCAATAGGGTCTCATCCGCTATATAATGCGGGAAATCAACTCCAAGTACATAAATAATACCAATTTCACTGTACTGTGAAATATTCGCGGTATATGTTTTTAATAAATAACATCCGCTTACTAACGGCGTATAATGTCTATTTTAACAATCAATAGATAACAATCATCATTCAAAAATGCAATCAATAATTTTAAATTTAACTATTTCAAATTAAAATCGAAACCGATTCGATTGAGTGAGAAGTTCTCACCTTGATTTCAATTTCGTTTTCAGCTTTTATTTCGAATAAAATTAAACGCGCGTTTAATTTGACCCGAAATTTTCGCTAGCTCCAAACGACTCCAATCCAATTCCATAGCGTAGTGCTCGTCCGTACGATTCCAACGCAACTGGTTTCGCGTGTTTTCGACCTCGTATGAAAAAGATATGAATTTACGAAGTTTACACGAATTTTTATATATAAATTTACAACAATATTTATATTTCTAACCCTAATTAGATCTCTACCGTTAGATCCTACAACCTTCAATCACCACCGTCCTCTTCCTTTCTTCCTCACACGTGAAACATTATAGGTTCGAACGAACCCAAGCCGTCATCAAAACCCTAAATTTCGCACCCTTCTCCAATGCCCTAAACGTTGATCAAGCTCCTTCATTTCATGCTCCTAGCTCCACTCTACACTCGACCAAGATAGCATGAAGCTCGGCCCTGTATTCCTCTCAAAAAACGCGAAAAACTGCCGTGCCTTTACGTCGAAATTCACGCTACAATACAACTCCGTTTCAGATCATGACCGTTGGATTCGTAGTACTCTTCATGCTCTTCAACTTTGTAGTTGAAGCTTTCTGGAAATATTGCACGGATTGGAAGATTTTGAGGGGAGAAGAATGGAAGATTTCGGCCATTGGTTCCATTAGTGGCGGCTCTGAAGTAGAAATTAGGGTTTGGTTTGTTTTCTTTTGCAAATGAGAATAATGAAGTGCTTATATAGAAAATTGCCCAATTTACTATTCATCGAAATTTTCCAAACTCCAAACGAAGCATGCCAATTGGCATTCCTATGGTTTACCCTGTGTTCCGAACAAAATGGAACGTGTTTCGGGAGCTAATTCGGTCATCTGTGCGAGTTATGGCAATAAACGTTCGATTTGAAATTAAATCGGTAAATCAAATTTCTAGGCGTTTTGGCTTGCACCGGACAAACGGTAAATCCGATTGACACGAAATTTGAAACCATACAATAATATCACATTACGGATCCGATGAAAGTGGTTTCGTCCAATTCTGAGACTGTTCGAAAAATGGCTAATTTCACTAGTCGATTTAAATATTAAAATATTCAATTTTCACAAATTAACTTCTAATTCAATTTTAAAAGTTCTAAAACATCGTTATAACTTCAACATGATAAAATAAAATTTTACAAATCAATTTCAATCATATTTAACTCAATTTTCAATTTTTTCTGAAATTTAACATATTAAATTATCGATTTAATTATTCAATTAAATCCAATTATTCGAAATAAAATTTATTTGACTTTTTAAATTTCATTTATTAATATTTAAAATTAATTAAATATACAAATTTTAATTAATAGAAATTCTGGGTCGTTACAGAATAAATTTTCCAAATATTTTCTATTTCCACTGAAATCACCAAGCACAAAACTTTAGATTTTTAAAATAATTTAAACACTTTATTGTAAAATATACTTTAACATTTAAATTTCGAGAAAACTACTTTAATACTTCATTAAAAATATATACTATAGGAATATGAGGTTGCTTTATAAATATAAAACTAGTTTTTCTCTTTTAAAACAACATACCAAGTCACCTTAAATAATTACTACTACAAATAGATTTGAAAAATACTTACTTTAGAATTTAAATATTTAGAAATAATAAATTTTCTAAAACATGCTTTTTAAAACAACATAACTTAAATTTAAAAATTTACGTTGAAAACGTACTTGGCTATCCAGGAAAATACTCTTCTCTTCCCATCTTTTAAAAAATAAATCACTATTTATTTTTAAACAAATTTTCTCATTCCTTTAATAGCTTTCCATCGTGAATTTATTCCTTCAAATATCCACTGATATATTACCTTACTTTTATAAACACAGTTTATAAACTTCATAGTCACATTCTCCTTTAAATTTCCAATTTCAAATATTTAAATCAATTTCCAAATTGGTTTCCAATTTACTCCATTTTGAAATAAATTCCTTTTCTTACTCAATTCATTTCAAAATTCATTAATTATAGAATTTTTTTTCTTTCGTTTTGATTTTAATTCTTTTAACTGAAACATACCAATTTCCAGATGTCCTAAATTTCTTCTTTATTCCTTTCAATAATTTAAAATAAATGCTTTATTCTTTTAAATAATAACACTGAAGTTTAAAATTTATTAACTTCCTGTTTATTCAAAATCCTCTTTTCATATACGGAATTTATTTATTATAATTTTAAACCACCATCATTCTTATCCAATTCATTCTTAATTTATTTAAATTTTCTATAATTATTTCACTTTCAAATTCTCTTCCTTTTATTTCAAAAAAATCCAATTCTATATATTTTGATAACTCAGTGTATCGAAATATATTCAAGTAAACCATAGCATCCAATATTACAACTATCAATAATACTCATTATAGAATATCGAATATTCATAACAGAGAATATTAAACAATATAAATAATTTCGAGGAATCCAATTGGATCCCTCCAACCTGTTTCCCTGCATCCACAGACGTTAGCACAATATAAAATACCAATTCTACTTCGAGCTGGAATATCACGGTATATGGGTTTCTAAATACAATATCATTCGCTATTATACGGCGCATAGGGTCTCATCCGCTATATCATGCGGGAAATCAGTCATTCCATGATATATTATATACTACTATATATACTATTGCACATCCAATGAAATCAATCAATCAACCAATTATTTAAATTTAATCATTTAAATTTAAATTATAACCAGATGAATGAGATTAACTCACCTTTGATTTCGCTGTTTGCAAACTGATCCGTCTCGTCTGGTTTTCTTCCCGATTTGACCTTGTATAAGCATTATATGATTACTTAATATTTGAATTAAATTAATAATCAATTTCTAAGTAAAATTTAAATTGACAAATAATTTAATTAAACTATTAATTTTCCCTTTTAAAACTACATATATACTAATAAAAATAAATTATAGATTTCAAAAATCTACTTTTATAAATTCCTCAAATATTTAAAAATCCCTATATATTTTCAAAATCTAAATATATACATATTCTTCTTTCTGTCTATATATATATATATTTAAATTAGAATAGGTATGTGTTTATATTTTTAAACAAGACAGTAAGTCCCCGTATATTTATATTTTACATTTTCTTTTTTCCTTTTTTTTCTTTTATCTAAAAAACATATTTTCTTATCTAGAGATAATATCAGAGATTCATTTACTGTTTATATACATGGATACTTTTCAATATGCATGTGCACATATATATAAATAAATAAAAGCAGTACTAATACCTCACCGAAGATCGCAATGCCCTAGTTTGACCGAGCATCGCCAGATAACGTTCAATCCTCACGCGCCTCCTCCTGAACGATGCGGACCCCACGTTTTTCGGTGCGCGACCTCTTCTATGCGAAACCCTAGCAGCTCGCGATGCCAACACCACCCACGACATGAGCTTTTCCCCAAACCGAAGTGTGTGCTCGCAACCCTAACTTGCCTCGCAACCCTTATCGAGCTCGACCACCCTACGAAACCCCATCCCACTCGAATCGAGTTCGAGCGCCGTGCCTTTAACGCAATGTCAATGCCACACGAGTAGCTTGCGATCGAAGAAGGATTCGGCTATAAGAATCAAAGTCGATTTCAAGGATGACGAACGAAAAAACTTCGATTTCGAATTGGAATGTAAAGGAACGAGCAACCAATATCTTATCTTTTTTTTCTCGTCTAAAGGAAGATAAGGATGGAACGAATTTAGGTTGAGGGGAGTGGCGTATAAGAGAAGGTTTGACTATTAATTTAAATTCAATTGGATTATCCTAGGCATTTACCAATCGTAGGACCAAACGGTAGCTCCAAACACTGTGAAAATTAAAATCTGATAATAATATAATATTACAGAACCAATGGAACTGGATTCGTCGAAATCCGAGACTTTACCTCGGAAGGCTATTTTTAAATTCAATTTAAACGATATAAATTCAAAACTGAACAAAACACTTCCAAATTCAATTTCAACACTTTTACTATCTTCAGTATTATCAATACAAATTTTACAAGCCTTCAAATTATTTTTAACAGGCTTAAAACTCCAGATTCAACATTTTACCCAACTTCAAATTATTTAATTCAATAATTAATTATCAAATATAGAGTAATATTTAAATTCAAGTTAAAAATTAACTTTTAAATATTTAAAATCTATTTAATATTCCAATTTCAAATGCTCAAAAATTCCGGGTCATCACAGGATGGGAGAAGTAAGTTAGTTTTCTACTGATGTTTGTGGAGTAGAGTTTGTATTCTTAATTTTGCTTGATCTTGAGATGATCATTTTGTTGAGTTGTTTTTGGTCCAGTTTATTTCGAGATGCATCAGCGAAGGTTGAGCTGATCAGGAAGGATGAAGGCAGCCCAGGATCGTTAGAAGAGTTTTGTGGATAAGAGACGGAGGAATTTAGATTTGAAATCGGAGATTTGATTTTGGGTAAGTTTTCTCCGATCAAAAGGGCAATAAGATTTGGTAAGACTGGGAAGCTAACTCTGTGGTATTGGATCTTTTTGTGTTCTGTTAAGGATAAGTGCTTTGGTCTACAGGATTTAATTGCCAATTTGGAAGACTGGGATTCATTGTGTTTCATGTATCTTTGAGGGAGTACGTGAATGATCCATCTCTGATTATGGAATCAACAGTTTAGGAAGATTTGGTAGTTGAGCAGAATTTGTCTGTGGTCTGATATCCTGTTCAGATTGTAGATCTGGACGAGTAGGAGCTAGTAGTGTTGATTGTTTGGATTCAGTAGAGCAAGTATTCCAGTGCCTGTACCTGGGAAACTCTAGATAGTGTTGGGAGAATCTATCCTAATTTGTGTCAGGATAGTTAGATTTGTTTGTTTGAGTAAATTAGTTGTTATGTTGTTAGCATATGGTTGATAAGATGCTTGCTGTATTAAAATCTTTGATGGGTTGTTAAATTATCTTTGCTTTTAAAATTTTGGGGATGAAATTCTTTAAAGGGGGAAGGAATGTGATGACCCGAATTTTGGACAATATCAATTTAATAATCTGTATTAATAATTAAATTGATTTGATAATTTTCTTTTAATAATTTTAATTTTAAATTGGCAAATTTATTCTTTTAAAAGAAAATAAATATTTAATTAGTAAATTTTATCTTTTAAAAGCTAATAAAATATTTTCTATTTATACTGTATATATATTTGTATATATTGTAAATAGATTAGTTTGGGTTAATTTAACAAAAGAACTATGATTTCAATTTTTTTTATATTTTGGTAATTTGAAGATTTTGATTAATTTAATTTAAAACCTTTCAAAGATTAATTAAGTAAATAACTATATAATTTTAAATTACTTGAGGTAAAATTTTAAATTGTTTAAATTATATTTTAGCTTAAGTTTAAATTTAAATAAAACTAATTTAAAGGTTTGTTTTCTTTTTAAAATAATTGCTTGATAAATATAATATATTAATTCATTTAGTAAAATAAGAAATTTGTATAATAATGAGATAATCTCTTTTATAAATTATTTAAAATTACAAAATTTGTTATTTTCAAATAATATTAATAAATGTGTTAGATAAGTAGATTTTTTTAAAAAAGAAAATTTGATTGTTATTTTCAAATTGAATGTGTTGTTATATATAAGTTGACTTTAATTTGGATTTTTAAATCTAATTTGAATTTGAATTTGGATTTGATTTTAAAATTCAAAAGATAGATATTTTAAATTATTTTAGATTTAAGATTATTTGTTTAAGCTTTTATTTATATATAATTGGTTTTATAACATTTTCTTTAAAGTAATTTATATATATATATAAATTTAGATAAGAATTAGTAAATTAATATAAAAGCTTTTATTAACATTTTAAAATAAATAAAAATAAGTATTAATTACTTAAAGGACAAGTGTTAAAAATTAAGAGACATTAATTACAAGTGTTAGTTAATAAACAATTGCAAATGACAAATGTTAAACTTTAAAACAAGTGTCACCTTAAATTTTTAATTTGTCTTTTATTGTTAATAAACCACATTTTAACTTATATAAATACATTTGCTTCTGACCTTCGTTTATTTTTTTTCTATCTTCAAAATTCAAAGCTAAGTAAATCAAAAACAATCTCTCAAAAACAATCTGTTAATCAGTTTCCACAAACCAAAAATGTAAATCAAAGCCTATAACTCATTTTCAAGATTCAAAACCAAAACCTATGACAAACAAAGCAAGCAAACCTGTAATCTCATTTGCAAAAGCAAGTTCAAAATCAAAGCTAGAATCATCTCTTTAACAAGTTACAGCAACAAAACACATTCTTCAGCATTTCAGTTCTATAAAGGATCATAGCAGTTTCAAGTTTTTAAATCAAAGAAGCAGAAGCAAATTCCAGCAACTCAAATTTTAAAAGTTCAAATGCTATTTCAAAAATAAAGTGCTCTGTTCATCTTTGAATCTAGTGAGTAACATCTTTTCTAAAAAGCTTTAATTTGATTCTGGTTGCATGTTAAGTTATGGAATGAATGTGTTTTTGTGTGAATATATATTGGTGAAGTTCTGCATATATATATGGATGTATGTTTATGCATGTCTGTTTCCTATGACATTCTTGTTTTTTTTTCAAGCTCATGTTTGTTTAAAAATCATTATCTCTTGATCTAGTCTTGGTTTGGATTTTAGTCTTAAACAAACTTGTCTGTTTCATCGTAAATTATAGTTTAAAATTTTATTTAAGTCAAAATAAGATTGAAATGTCTCTGGAAACAAAAACAACAGAGCAAGCTTAATATAGGTGAAAATTCAAGCATCCTAATTCATTGTTGCATACATATGCTTTGAAAACTTATCCAAAATCATGATTTTTAAAATCGAAACCATAATTTTTAGAAGAGGATTGAGGGAGCAGATAGGGTTTGATCAAAATTGGTATTTTTGGTGGTTTCTGACGATCTTAGTGATTTAGGGAGTTGCTCTCATCATTGGTGGTGGTGGAGTGATCAGGGACTTTGGGAAAATTGTTAGAATGGTAGATACACCACCGTGGTGGTGACAGAAGGTCGTATAAGTCTGTAATCCTAGTTTTGGCTTGGCCGAGAAATTTTGTTCGCCACGACACTGCTGGTGGATCGAGTTCATCAGAACTCTGGGAAATGGTTGCAAGGGTATGGATGAGGTTGTGGTGGAGTCTCTGGCATCTGGTGATCATAGGTGTGAGGTCGATGCAATTTCCAGGTTGAGGGTTTGTTCCAAATTCGAGCAGAGTTGCTCGATTTTGTTTTCAAGTGGAATTCGAAGAAGTTGGGGTTTGGTTAGCCAGAGGGTGTAGTCGTCGACTGTAGGAAGGTCGCGACGTCGACCAGAGGTGGTCGGAGCCACCGTGCATGTGCACGGTGCATTTCTGGGAGTCGGCAATTTGTGTGGTTTTGTCTCGAGGGAAGTCTCGGGTCTGTAGGGTTTTATCTCGAGTGAGGACTCGAGTAATCGAGAGTGGTATAGTTTCTAGTTTTAAAACTTTAGCATTTTAAAAAAAAATAAAAAATGGAAGATGGGTTTTCTCGGGTTTATACTTGAGTAAGCTTCGGGTTGACCTGAAGCAGCAGTTAAAACAGCCTTTTTAAAAGTTTTTAAAAATAAAAACTAGATTTTGAAATTTAAATAATTTGGTTTTTAAAACTCTTGTAAATTTATTTTATATAAAATAAGTGTTTCTTAATATTTGATTTAAAAGTTTGTAAATTTGATTTAAAATTTTGTCAAATTCAAATTTGTTAATCATTTTAAATCTTAAATCTAAAAGTAAATTCTAAAGTAAATTTAAGAGTAAAATGCTTTCGAATGCATTTGTAAATGAAAATTAAGTCATTGCTAAGGATAAGGTTTTATCGTAAAAATTAATTAAGATTTAAATGATTTGAGATTAGTTAAATTAATAAGGTAATTAAAGAATCATTAATTAATGTAATTAATTAATGATTAAGGATAAATAAATAATAATTAGGGATTGTTAGTTAATTATTTAGGGTTACTTAATTCGAAGATAAAGATCATTAATTAGATAAGTATAGATTTTTAATTAATGATTAGAAATTAATTTAACAAAGTAATTAAAGATTAACTAAGTTGAAATTAAGCATTTATTAATTAATAATTAGAGATTAATTAATTGGTTATTAAAAATTAATTAATTTATAATTAATAATGGTTAATTAAAGCATAATTACTTAAGGAAAGTAATTATAGAATCGTTAATAGTTAATGAAAGATCATTAACTAGGGATTATTAAATTATTAATTAATGTGATTAATTTTAATAATTAACTAGATTAATTAATTTAAAATAATCATTTGCAGAATTGGTTAATTATAACTACTTAATGAAAGTAATTAAAGTGATTAATTACTTAATGTAATTAATTAAATTAATATGATTAGTTTAAGTTAATTAATTAGTTTAATTAATTTAAGATAATCGCTTAATGATTTGTTATCTATATTACTTGGTGTAATTTATAAAGTATAATTACTTAGTGAAGTAATCAATGGGTAATTACTGGATGTAATTAAATGAAGAATAGAAGTAATTTGCGTTTAATTACTTTGTGTAATTAATAAGAAGGATAATTACTTAGTGGAAGTAATTAAGAATTAATTACTTAGTATAATTAATTAAATATTTAATTAATAAAATTTATTTTGAAGTTAATTAAGTAATGTAATTAATTCAGGGTAGTTAATTACTGAATGTGATTAATCAAGGCTGATTAATGAATGTGATTAATTACAGATTAATCATTAAATGTGATTAATTAGAGTATAATTAATTAAAGAAGTAATTAAGCATCATTAATTAATATAATTAATGATGTAATTAAGGGTTGATTAATTAAAGATAATTAATCAATAATAAGTGATTATATTGTAATTAATTAATTATAATTAATTAAGAATTAACATAATTAATTATAATTAATTAATTAATGAAGTAATTAATGGTTAATTACTGTAACTGATTAAGGATAATTAATTTGTGTAATTAATTAAAGGCTAATCACTTAACGTAATTAGAGAATGATTAATCAAGGGTGATTAATTAAGATGAATACTTACAGGGTGATTAATTAATTGATTTGTAATTAATTAATGGTTAAGTAAGCAAGATCTATGTGATGAAAGTAATTAATTTAATTTATTTTAAATTAATTAGAGATAAAGTAATTAATTTAATTCATTTTAAATTAATTAGAGATAATATAATTAATAGATCTTTGCTTATAGGTGGCTGGATGATATTGAATGCCCTGAATTGGTTAATATCCCTGATATGAGATGTGTGTTGATCTGTGATAATGAGTGCTTTGGTTGAATTGTGATGATATGGATTATCTATTTGTAATAATGTGAATTATCTATATGGATGAATATAGATAATAGAATTGAATTGTTTTAACTTTAAAACCACTTGGCTTTTAAAGATGGCATTTTGGATTTCGACGAGACCAGGATCGGGTTTTCAGATTTGGATATCCGAATCGATCCAAATTAAATGTTAGGTCGTGAATCCAAGTGAAGATCAAGGTGAAGACTCGAAGTGTAAGAACTATTCGTCGTTAAAACTCCGAGGGTGATTCCAAGATGAGTTCGACGGAGATAGTACTTTCAGATTCGAGATGAAGATTCAAAGTGCAAGGGTTATTGTCGTTAACTCTAAGGGTGATTCCAAAATGAGTGTAATGTGACAATGCCTTCGGTTTCGTTCGAACCCGGAACGAACTTGTATGGACTGAATGCTTTCAGAACATCGTCAGGTGGATGATTAGCATTCTAAGATAGATGTGTTCTATAAAGGTAATCGTAGCCTCAAGCCTCATCAACCGAGAATGGCTAAAACAGGGGAGGTGCAGCAAGGCTAAGTGAGTCGCGCTCAAGTAGGACAAGAGGTTCCCCTGTCTAGAAGTCCCTTTATATTCGGCTGTGTGGGGCAGTTGATTGCAACAACTGCCGAGGTTCTCTTGTTTGGGACTGTCCAGTAAGGGATGATTCCGGCCTAGTGTTGCAGGGGATTTAGGGTGGATCCTCGGTACGGTGATCTAGGCCACGTACTGTGATGGGCGGTACCCCAGTATCCCTGCCATTGATGGAAACACATTCTTCCTACATGCCCTTTATGGTTTTGATTATATACCTATGTATGCTGGAATTTAATAAATGTAACAATTTCGGCTATTTTATATTTTACTTGATAACCCTAGACCCTATTATAATATCATTGGATTTCCTATCAAATGTTTTGGTTATCGTAAGGTAAAAACTTTTCCGTATTTATGTGCGGGAAGTCTTACGAGATACCTTTTGTTTTCAAAGGGTTTTCAAAAGTTAAGCAACTTTAACCTGTTGCTCACACCAGACCCTTGTCTGACCCGGAGTTTATTTTCTGTTTTCTTAAACTCTTAGGTACTCAAATTTTTACGAGTAGCCAAGGGATTCAGGTTAGCTTTGATGAATTTTGGAGAAGCAATGGAGCAGGAGGCTTCAACGTTCGTAGATATATAGTTTTCCGCTGTGTTGGTTTCTCTGTGTTGTTTTTGAGTTGTAATGGCTAGACAGGTGTTTATAACTGTCTAGTATGTGATGTATAAGCTGTGTAACTTTGATAGATGTTGTATATTATGTAATACTTATGTGATTAATATAATTTATTCGTTCGACTGTTGAGATTCTGATGTTGTTACTTTCTTTCTTCTCTATCTTTCTCTTTTCTATCCCTTTCTTTCTTAAAGATGATGCGTCTTTCTGTGGTGAGAAAGGCGGGTCATCTCAAAAATGGTGATAAAAAAATCACACTATTACCAATTTTCGAACTGTTATGAGTTGCCGACGAGCACACCAAAGTGGAACTCTGATAATGCAAAGAGCCTCCGAGACGTTCAAACAAAGGGGAATGGAAAGAATAAAGCATCGCAATCATCATACTCGTCTAGTTTGGGAGATTCATCTTGTAGAGAAACTAATTCGAGGGAGAAAATAAGTTAGATGCACTCAACCAGAGACCAGATGAAGGTTATAGACCAATGGGAGTCAAAGCAGCAAAGAGAAAGAATAAGCTTGATGTCATGGTGAACGTTGAAGTGAATGCCGCTCTTGAAATTCATGAAAGAATGCATCAAGATAAAAGGAAGCAAGCACATGAGAAGATCGATGTGATGCGTAAGTTTGCAGAAATTGAGCAACAAAAGCTGGATATTGAACGGGAAAATAAAAAACATATGATTGTAAATTAAGATTTGACGGGGATAGATGATATTCAAAATCTATATTGGATGGAGCGCGAAAGACAAATAATTATTTCTAAGTTCCCTCAAAGTAGTTTGTTTCAATCTTAGAAATGTATAATTTGTACTAGCCTCGGTGTATTGTATCGTTTATTTAAATATTTAATATTTTGTTATTAATTAATGTTGTACTATTCTTGTTTCCATTTAGACAAAGTCGATAACCAAACTGAATAACATTTTGAAGGAAATGCAATATATATTAATAAGATAACTAAAATACGATTACAACACAAATGCGTGCACACATGACAAATCAAATGTAACATTGAACTGACAATCACCAAAGTAATTCCAAATATGATTCATAAGATCTTTTTGTAGCCGGTTGTGAAGTTGTGCGTCTCGGTACGAAAGTTGACGTTTCAAATGAATGTTGAATGCTTCTTTGGTTATAAGAACATCATCTCGGAATACTTCTGGCATTTACCCTGCACAATAATATTCTGGCAAGATTTTTGGGTTACTATAAACGAAGCCTTTAACAATCATCCTGATTGTAGATTTATTCTCGCAGTACTTACGTTATATTTACTAGAGCTTGTTAATGATATGGAAGCATTATAAACACAGCGAAGGAAGAAGACCTATTTTAGCTAACATGAGCTATGTATGATCTACGCTATTTCTAGGAGTATCGTACTAATTTTATTGGACATGCTGCATATGATCTATGGGTCAGCTATATTAGGCAATTTGAATGAAGTTTTATGTATTTCTATTTAAGTGCTATGTGTTTTTCTTTCAGTTTTATGTATTTTCTTTCAGTTCAATGTATTTTCTTTAAGATCTATGTATTTCCTTTCAATCCAATGTATTAGGATTCAGTTTCATGTATTTTCTTTCAATTCAATGAATGTTCTTTAAGTTCTATGTATTTTCGTTTAGTTCTTTAGTAAGTTGTATACACTTTCACTATCTATTGAGTACATAATATAAGAAACTAACAGTGAAACAAAGCAACCAAAATTGAAATGGAGTGATACAAAAAGGACAAACAACATTGAAATAGACTGATATAGAAAGGACAACCAACATTGAAATAAACTGATACAGAAAGGACAACCAACATTGAAATAAACTGATCCAATGGAACCAAACTGATAATTGAAACGATGCAAACAAGATCACACTGGACAGTTTTAATACAGAACGTAACAAGTAAAATATATCCACGGTATAATACAAAAGTACATCAATAAAGAAAAGCAACGGTAAAATAAACGTAGGCATATAGTAACTGATCATCCTAAGTCTACAGCACCATCGTCGTCGTCGTCGTCTGCTATGTCATCAAAATGAGCAGGATTATTATGATCAAATTGAAATGCAGCTAGTTGAGCCTGCAAATCATCAATCTGTGTCTGCATCACTTGTTGAGTCTGTTGAACCCGATGACTGACCGCTTGAGTATGAATGAGTGTCATATGCTAAATGGAGGCAATATATCGCCTATGCTCATCCAATCTACCAGCATTCTGTAATTACATATAATATATCAATATATGTTTTCTTAACTAATATTGTACAGTGAATTATTAATACAATGAATTACCTCAAAAGGCGGGTATAGTCCAACAGTTGGAGGTAATTCATTGTATGATTCATATGATCTTTTTTTATCCTCCAACTACTAGACTATACCCGCCTTTTGAGATAACTTATTGTATGAATAATTCATTGTATTAATAATTCATTGTACGGTATTAGTTAAGCAAACATATATTGATATATTATATGTATTTACAGTATGCAAGTAGGTTTGGACGAGCATAGGCGATTTATTGCCGCCATTCAGTATATGACACTCATTTATACTTAGGCGGTCAGTCATCATGCTCAGCAGACTCAGCGGTGATGCATACACAGATTGATGATTTGCAGGCTCGTCTATTTTCATTTCAGTTTGATCATGGTAGTCCTGCTCATTTTGATGACATATAGGACGACAACGATGGTGCCGTAGACTTTGGATGCTTAGTTACTGTATCGTTACATTTATTTTACCTCTGTTTGTCTTTATTGATGTACTTCTGTATTGTACTATGGACATATTTTACTGTTTTTTTGTTACGTTATACAACTTTATTTACATTGCATATGTATTAAAATAGTCTGTTGTGGTCTTTTGGCATCGTTCCAATTAACAATTTGGTTCCACCGTATCAGTTTATTCCAATGCTGGTTGTCCTTTCTGTATCAGTCTATTTTAATGTTGGTTGTCCTTTTTGTATCACTCTATTTTATTTTTGGTTGCCTTGTTTCATTATTAGTTTTTTATATTATGTACTCGGTAGATAGTGAAAGTGTATACAACTTACTAAAGAACTAAAAGAAAATACATAGAACTTAAAGAACATACGTTGAACTAAAAGAAAATACATGGAACCGAATCCTAATACATTGGATTGAAAGGAAATATTGAGAACCTAAAGAAAATACATTTAACTGAAAGAAAATATATATAGAAGTGAAAGAAAAACACATAGGACTTAAAGAGAAATACATAAAACTTCATTCAGATTGTCCAATATAGCTAACCCATAGATCATATGCAGCATGCCAATAAAATTAGTACGATACTCTCAGAATTAGCGTGAATCATACGTACCTTGAGTTAACTGAAATAGGTCTTCTTCCTTCACTGTGGTTATAACGCTTCTTTATCATTGACAAGCTCAAGTAAATGTGATATAAGTACCGTGAGTTTCCAGAATCCATCGAATTGATCTACAGTCAGGATGATTGTTAAAGGCTTTGTTTAGAGTAACCTGGAAGTCTTGCCAGAATATAATGGTGCAGGGCGAATGCCAGAAGTATTCCGAGATGATGTTCTTATAACCAAAGAAGCATTCAACATTCACGTGGAACGTCAACTTTCATACCAAGAGGCACAACTTGACAACCGACAACAAAAAGATCTTATGGATCATATTTGGAATAACTTTAGTGGTTGTTAGTTTAATTTTATATTTGATTTGTCATATGTGAATGCGTTTGTGTTGTAGTCGTATTTTAGTTATCTTATTAATATGTATTGCGTTTCCTACAAAATGTTATTCAGTTTGGTTATCGACTTTGTTTAAATGGAAACTAGAATAGTACAACATTAATTAATAACAAAATACAGCAGATTTGAATAAACGATATAGTACACCGAAACTAGTACAAATTATACAATTCGAAGATTGAAACAAACTACATTGAGGGAACTTAGAAATAAGTATTTGTCTTTTGCGCTCCATCCAATACAGCTTTTAATTGTCATCCAACCCCATCAGATCTTTATCCATAACCATCTGTTCTTGATTTTCCCGTATAATATCTATCTTTTGTTGCTCAATTTCTACAAACTTACGCATCAAATCGATCTTCTCCTACGCTTGCTTGCTTCTATCTTGATGCCTTCCATTGTGAATTTCAAGAGCGGCATTCACTTTAGCGTTCACCACGACATCAAGCTTATTCTTTCTCTTTGCCACTTTGACTCCCATTGGTCTATAACCTTCATTTGGTCTCTAGTTAAGCGCATTCTACTCGTTTTCTCCCTCGAATTGAGTTTCCCTACAAGATAAATCTCCCGGACTAAACGGGTATGATGATTTCGATGCTATGTTCTTCCTTTCCCTTTTGTTTGAACGTCTCAGAGGCTCTTTCGCATTATCAGAGTTCCACTTCAGTGTGCTCGTTAGCAACTCATAATAGTTCGGAAATTGGTAATGGTGTGATTTTTTAGCACCATTTTCCATGGAAAAAAGCTTTATGAAGTCCTCGTTTTCCATTCTTTTCTGTGAACCAAAAAAGGAATAAATTAATAATCAGATTAAATACAAAAAACTAATAAAAATAAGAAACAAACCAAATGCTCTTCGCCTTCCATTCCACTACGGTTCACTTTCTTTATTTTATAAATCTGTGATTTATAAAACTGATTTTGATGATTGATTTTCTCGATTCGACCTTGAATCGTCGATAAAGATCGAGTATTTTTAGGATGCTTGAGGTTGAAGGTGTTCATTATTTTCTTCCAAAACTTATCACCGCTCTGATCGTTGCCTCTAATCGAGTCATTCGTTTAATGACGGTAGACGTTGCATAAATCATAGTCCTTGTTGCTTCTCCATGGGTTGGATGAATGCTATGTCGGAGAAGTACTCAATTGTTGCTGGCTGTCGTCGAAGAAATAGTTTTGAGACTAAAAAGGATGTGTAAAATCTCCTAAAGGTGAAGCTATTTCAAGATAATATAGGTTAGAGAAGAAAGGAGTGAAGATGTTTGTGTAGATATAAAGAGTGAACATAGTGTATTTATGGAGTTGAGGAGGAAGAAAGTAGCCGTTGGAGGCAGAAAGTAGCCGCTGGAGGGAGGTCGAATGGAGCCATTGGGGAAAAGAGCCGTTGTGGCTCTAGGTGGTGATTAAATCAACGCCCGGGGCCAATTCAAATTTATGATTTGGCCCCTGAATATTCAGCGTAATATGATTTGTTAGAGTAGCAAGACTTAAATTCCCTTAATACTAGCCTGAATATGGCTTTGTTGGAGATGCTCTAAGGGTCCTCTCCTTTTTCTTCAGCTGCCTTTAACTCATCTCCTTCCCTTATCGATCTTTTCTGATCCTGTAATGACCCGCCTTTTTGGATGGTTTAAATCGAGAATAAACCACACATGTCAACTCAAACCGTTCAAAAGGGAGGGTTGTTAATGGAGGTAAATAAGAAAAAAAGGGAAAAAGAAGGAAAAATAAATCACAGAATCTCATAGCGGAATGACAAAATATAATAATCAAATAAACAGTTCATGAGGCTGTTTTACAAATAACATTTGATTACACTTTTACAATACAGATCAGAGTTATGCATACCACAAGAATAAATAAATATTGCAGCGGAATAGCATGATGTAGTGGAATATATATAAAATAAATAGCAATAATATACTAAATCTTCGCTTTCGTCCTTCAAAAATAAGGTCTTCAATACTGAAATGCTTTGGTTGACCCATGCGTGGTGAAAAATAAAACACTCAAGTCAGAACTAAAAGATCTTATGTAAGTTAAATCAAAATAAGTAAATATGAGTGTAACGACTTCAGAGATGTTTACGGGATTTGACATCTCCTATCCAGTGTCTAACGTGCATGCAATAACTTAAGAGATGTTCGGGATTCCATCTTCTAAGGATCCATCAAATTATCTACATACATAGTACAATATGATATTATAATACGTCTACAGTAAAGTATTAAATAACGTTAAGGCGTTATTCATATCCCCCTTAACACATTTTTATATAAATGTCATAGTTTATACAGTACCGTAAACTCCACCCTAAACTGGTGGGCTATTAGGGAGCACTCCATTGGTACGACACAAACCAAACTTGTAGTGGGCGCGATCAGGATAAATATAGCAGGGCACGCGAGGCAATGTCCAGGGTAGGATACCATCATTTTGCACTCCGGACTGAAGGTAACGCATAGCAGCTACTACCGCCCACCTTGGAACACACTTCCATAGTCTAATCGAGGGGTGGCCACCAAATCAATCACAAAGTAATAATATGGTATTGAAGAAATGTGCCCGATAGGGGGAGCGACCCCACTTGACCCGGTATAGCTCTTGTATTAGTCATTTTAATTATGACCCAAAAGCCAAGGCTACCCATCATTGTTCTCTTACTTCATTCCAGTAGCATTCGCCAAACCATCCTACCTCATTCTGAATTCTCCACCACGTGCATAGTTGTTGAATTGGTTTTTGGTATTGGCAGAGGGTACGACAATATCTGATCTCGGTCTCTTTAACAACTAAACACTAATTTGACACCGGTTTGTTCTTTTACATTTCAAAACCGATTCATCATTGACATTAAAATATCATATTCACTTCAAAATCATATCACTTCCGAAATCATATTCACTTTCGAAATAATATCACCTTCGAAATCATATTTACTTTCAAAGTCATAGCCACAAAATAGGTTAAACCGTCATATCAAAATATTCACATTTAAATCATATAAATCTAAAACACAACAGTTCCAACTTTAAATAGTTTGAATATTGGAAGTAGTTATATATTGGAGTAGTTATACAATGAAAATAGTGGGTGTGTGTGTGTGTATTAAAAGTTTCTTATGAATTTAAAATAATATGTATTAAATAGTTTATATTTTGAAAATAGGTCATAGATTAAAATAATTTATATATTAGAAGTAATATATATTAAAGTGTAAATTAGCCACAAGGGCCTCTTTAGCAAGTGTAATTAGTTTCTAGGACACACAACTGAAATAATTACTTTTAAGGACAAAATGCGAAATAATTAGTTTCTAAGGCCTAAAAACCTATGAAATTATGTCCTTGAAAGTAATTGGACTACTGATTTTGTTCTTAAAAGTAATTATTCTGCTAACTTTGGCATTGAAATTAATTTGTATGAATGTGTGTCCTAGAAACTAATTAGACTGCAAAGTTTGTCCTTCTAGTGAAATTTCCCTATATTAAAATAGGTTATAGATTAAAATAGTTAATGTATTAGAAATAGTTTATATATCAAAATAGTTTATAGATTAAAATAGTTAATGTATTAGAAATAATTTATATTAAAATGGTTTATATGAGAAAAATAGTTAATATGTTAAAAGTGTTTGTATATCAAAGAGTTTATATAGAAAATAGTTTTAAATTAGAATTGTTTCTTCTGATTTCACAAATCAATTTAAATCAAATTTAGTTCCAAAAATTCAATTTAAATCAATCTCAGTTCAACGATTCAACTCAAAAGGTTAAAGGTTTCAATTCAAATTATCATTAAAACCATTTCAATTTGTATCATTTCAAATCCATGTTTGAACTACAAATTTAAACTACTTCAAGTTCAATAGGTTTTAAAGTTTAAATATTCAAACGTCTACAATAACTAAATTTTGTTAAATTTCATTTATATCTTAAAATTCAACTTTAAGATTTCAATTTAAGTTCTTTAAACAATTTATTTGAACCAATTTCAATTTCAACATTTTAAAGCTTGGATTTGGGAAATAATTCAGTTCATATAAATTATATTTTATTTCATAATATCATTTAACCAGATTCAAAAATTAAGGACTTAAAATAATTTAATTTAACCAATCCCGTGTCTGTATATAATTTTCTATCCTATGATCAAGTGGTACGGATATATATCATTTCAACCCATAAAAAATTTACATTTACGGATATATATCATTTCTACCCACAATTCCGAGTAAAATTCAAAATCCATAAAATCGCTCGAGTTTATCATTTCATCCCAAATTGATTTTTCCCTAATCTATAAGAACATTCGGGTATGTATCATTTCAACCTATAGTGATTTTCCTGACAATAACTAAGGGAACTTGTAGTGTGATAACAACATATAAAATAAATATATTATCCAATCATCGAAATATCAACAATTATACATCCATCACAATTTATCATTCAAACTAACCGATAAATCACAATAATCAACTGGTTATCACTATCAGATATTTAACTAACAATTGAATTCAATATTAAATCAAATGGCAATTAAATTCAACACTAAATCAAATGGCTATTAAATTTAGTATAACTCAAATTTAAATTTGAATGTCAATTTAAATATACCAAACAACCATCCATAAATTTTTAGTCACACCATAAGTTTAATCTAACTAACATAAGATGGTTTAGCAGTTGTGAGTGGGTTAAATCACTCACCCTTGATTTTTAGTCAATTTAAAATCCAAATAAAGCCTAAAAATCTAGTAATTTCAGAATTTAGCCAAACTATATCCATAATGTCCAGAATATCGATATGATCGCAATGTAGAAAACCGCATGTGAATTCGAGCTCGTATGCAAAAGTTAAGGATATTAGAACAATTGAAATTTATAATTAAAATTAAAATAATATAGAGGCAAAAACTATAAATTGTTCACCTCTGAAACCCTACTCGTCAACATGCGACCACATTCAGACCTTCCAGCCGCCATGCTTTTTGCCTTGCCGTCGACCATCCATGTACCTCCACCCAAATTAGAGCAGGCCACTGAGCTCAGCTAGCCGAGCCGCCTCACCCAAGTCCAAGCGCAACCAACCGGCCCCCTCGATCACGTCGCGCTGCCGCGCATTCTAAGGCGATTTCTGGCGATTTCTGACACCATCGACATGAAGTAACCTTATGGATGAACTCCCCAAAGCCTCCTCTATGATGCAGCACCTTCTGATCGAACCATCATCGAAGATCCACCGTCCAATCGGAAACCCTAGCAACGGATGATTGAAGATAAATCACCAATTTCTGACCGAACGATGCATCAAATCGAAAAACGAATTGCTACAGTAGATTGCGCTTGTCAAGAGCTTTTGAAAGGCATATAATTCGATATAGTTTGAGGATTTTAAATTTTTCGATTTGACTTGGATTTGAAATTGAATTTGGGAATTAGGGTTTCTACGATTGGGAAGGAATGAAGGAGCAGATGGAAATGTACGTATAGAAATAAGAAAAAGGCTGCTAGGGTTTCAGAAGAAAGAAATATATTTATATGAACAAGGCTAGATAAGAATGAATAGAAAAATCGAGTTGGGTTGAAATGATAACTATGACCCGAAAAGCCCGTATCTTTTCCGAAACAATCGAAATATAGGTTTTCGATATTTTTAAACTCAACGGAACCAGTTACAAACCGAAATTCCATTGTATACGGAAGTTAGCCTTTGAAATCAGATTATTTTAATTGAATTCATTAAATCGGTTTCTACGCATTTCGAGCTCGCACGACCAAACGACAAGTTTGATAGCTACGAAACTTGAAATCCTACAATAATTCACTACCACAGATCCGATGAAACTAGTTTCATCGAAATCCGAGATAGTGGTCAAAATACTATTTTTACGCGTTAACTAGTTAACTTATTATTAAATTAATTTAATCACTTTTAAAATAAAATTTAATAGTTAACAATTTCATCATTCTAGATTTCACAGAAATTAATAATCTATCAAAATAAATTTTCTATGTTGAATTCACTGTAAAATATTTCATTAAATTCAACATTCAATTTCACTGTAATAAAATCCTAGTTAATTATATTGTAAATTCAATAAAAATTTTCATTTGATTTCCATTCTTATTATTAAATCAACTATCACCTTATGGATATAATTAACATTGGTTTACATTTTATTACATCAATAGTCTACAGTTATCATCGTATACTCATTTTAACTGTAATATTCAATTTCATTGATTCCATTAATTACCAATTTAATTTCTTAATTATAATTATAACCAAATTAACTTTGCAATTATTTCAATTGATTGAAATTACATTAAAATAGTTATCAATTACATTAAATCAACATTATTAAATTACATTCTAATAGTTTTCTCATTAACAAATCATAATTTTTTTTTCTTTCTTCAAATATTATATACCAAAATCTTACTTAATTAATATTTTGATTATCTAAAAATATGGGTTATTACACTCTCCCCCACTCAAAACTTTTCGTCATCGAAAAGGAATAAAAAGGAATTAAGAAACTTGATATAATTTATTCAAATTATCAATTTATAAGCACTTTAAACTTACATAATTAAGTATTTTAAATAAAATATCAATTTACAAACAATTAAATCTTTCATATTCAAGTTTAATAAAAGTTTGAAATGTTTCGCTTTCACAAAAAATTTCTAAGTCCTAAATTTTCGAAAAATTTCGACAAAGTCTCCTTTGTATGGATAGATCCGAAAAAATAATAATATCAACAAGAACAATATATATAATATTTCAATAATAAAATATCCCAACCATGGAAAAAACAACAAAATATCGTTCCAAAACCCATAATCCAAGAGCATACCTATTTGTCGGGCTAACAACTTCATTTTATAAAACCAAAAGTAGTAATTATTGCTTCCACAAACCTATATTCCGCTTATATAATCCAAAATATTGAGAATTATGTAAAAGAGAAATATTTAGTTGTTTCATTTAGTAACAAAAGCAAATCAACACAGAACATATGCAAAAAACATAGCATGACCATTATATGCAACAAAGGAATCAATCATACATCCATAGCATCCAATACGAATGGTTTGTTCAGGTTCAAAAACTTTTAAATCGTATAAGGATAAAAAATAACTATCAAGTGCACCCAATGCTCAACAGCCTTAGATAATAAATTAATAGATTATTCATACAACCTTAAATGATTTGAAGTGTCCTTTCCCAAACTTCCCATAAGCCAAACAATACAAAATTTAAATATTACTTAAGTTTATTCTTATTAATTTCGTTTTACATCATTCTGTTCATTTATTTTCATTCATTCATACAATGTCATTTTCTTCTTTCATTCATTTACTTACATAAATTATTTCGCATTCAATATCTGATGTCATTAATAAAAAACTTCTTAAAATGTTATATAAGTTTCCTTGCAATTTAATTCACATTCATTTTCATTTGTACCACTTTTTTCAAGTTATAATTATCTCAAAAAGTTACAATTTAATTTCAAACATTCTTTACAAATTTACATTTTCTTGTAAATTTATTTAATTTGTTCACTTAAGTTATATTCATTTTGTTCCAATAGAGTTTCTTTTACTATTCAATTTTGTATGTTAACCATTTCTTTTAATGCAATTTCATTTTTTTAAATAATCTTATTACTTAAGTTTGACTTACTTGTATAATATTCTTTACACATTCATATTAGCATTTTAACTTCTTAAACACTTTGGTAAGTTCTACTTATACTTTAGAATGCAATTGAGTATTATACAAATTTATCTTATTCAATTGAGTATTGTACATATTTAACAGTTTCCAGTTTGTTTCAAATTTATTATCTCCTAACTATAAGAGTTACAAAATCAATTCATATTTTCTCTTAAACACTTAGATTTATTTTCTTATTTCACAATTTAGAAGTTTCTAATAATTCAAGTTTTTCTTTAGTTCAATAATTGAATAACATTAATTAATAGAGAACTTGAACATTGGGTTCATTTCAAATCAGTTTTTGAGATAATATATACTTATCTTCTTTTTTTCCTTTTCAAACCATACTTTAGGAGTTTACATAAAAATTTGATTTTATCAAAACAAGGTGTAGCAAAGCCACTAAGTGGTCTTTCCTACTTTGAGACTCGAAAATAAACGTCAATGATGCGTGCACTTATCACTGAAATTATTTTCCAGCGATGGTAGAGGGGAGTACGTAACTTATTTCCCTTTTCAAAATTCTTCTAAAAAATTTCTTGCAAATAAATATTTCTATCGAAGTACTTCCAAATAATACAAAAATTTCTTTACAAAATCTTTTGAAAACTAATTTCAAATCGTCGAAATTAAGTTCTCAAATTTCAAATTTTTATTTACTTAATTTGTAAATCCTATTATGCAACCAATATTTATAACATTCACTTCCTAACAATCAAACGTAGCACATACAACCATACCCATTTATAAAAATTATTCTTTCACATACAAAATATAATACTAGGTAAAGTTATTTCATTTATCTATATTTCAAAATAATATTGTGTCGGTCTGCCCTACTAACTGTTTAGAAATCCCTATCAATGCCATAGCGATCTATGTACCAACCAGAATTAATATATACCAAATATAAAAAATTAACAAAATATAAAACATTTTATTGCACTAACAAGTACGCTCTCTCGTATATACGCTCAGACGAACTCATTCTAAGGCATTACTACCCTATCTCTAATGAGTCAGACCCCACAAAGCTAAGGTTATCGCTAAACCTGGCTTTGATACTAACTGTAATGACCCGCTTTTTTGGACAGCTTAAATAGACAATAAACCACATATGTCAAATCAAACCATTCAAAAGAGAGGATTATTAATGGGGTAAATAAGAAAATGAGAAAAAGAAGGAAAAACAAATCATAGAATCTCATAATGGAAAGATAAAATATAATAATCAAATAAAAAGTTCACGAAGCTGTTTTAAAAATAACATTTGATTACACTTTACAATATAGATCAGAGTTATGCATATAACATGAATAAATAAATATTGCAGCGGAACAGCATGATGCAATGGAATATATATAAATAAATAGAAATAATATATTAAATCTTCATCTTCGTCCTTTAGACATAAGGTCTTCGACACTGAAATGCTCAGGCTAACCCGAGCGTAATGAAAAACAAAATATTCTAGTCAGAATTAAAAGATCTTATGTAAGTTGAATCAATATAAGTAAATATGAGTGTAACGACTTCAGAGATGTTTACGGGATTAGACATCTCCTATCCAGTGTTTAATGTGCGTGCAATAACTTAAAAGATGTTCGAGATTCTATCTCCTAAGGATCCGTTAAACTATCTACATACATAGTACAATACGCTATTATAATATGTCTATAATAAAGTAAAATATTAAAGTAGCGTTAAGGCGTTACCCATATCCCCCTTAACACATTTTTATATAAATGTCGTAGTCTATACATGTGATGATTAGGGATTTTCGACCCTCAAAATCGACATTTATACGTTCACTGTATAGAATGCCGAGTAATCAAGTGCCAAAAATACCGGATCATTAGGGGTTAAGAAGAAAAGAGATAAAAGAAGAAATGGAAACAACACAGAATCTGACAATCACAGCGGAACAAAATATAATATACAATAACAGATTTTTATACAAAAGCTGTATCAGTTAATGTACATACAAATTATCAGAGTACAACCATCAACATAGAAACCTGGACAGTTATAATAACTTGTCCTAAAAAATGTTGAATATACAGGCTACAATACACGGTGGAATAGAGTCAAGTACGTGTAATATGTCTCTGCCATCCAGCTTGTCCCCTAAGCTCCAAAGCATCCTAACCTAAATTTGTAGTATTCGGTCTGACTCGAGCATTACAATAAAGTAACACCCTAGTCAGTTTGGAAAATCAGCACGAGTAAACGCACTTAACTTGAATTACTAAAGTTATCAAAATCCTTCGCAAAACCAAGGTATCTCGTACAAACATGATGGTTTTTTATGTTACTGTAACCAAAATAATTTTATAGAAAATCCAGTGATGTTATAATAGTATCTAAGTACAAAATCTTCATAAAATAACCGAATTTGTTATATTATTAATTCCAGCATACTAGGCCCCACAATCAATACCATAAAGGTTCGCGGTGGTTATTGGATCGAAGTGGTTTTGAACAACATTGATATCTGATCTCGGTCTCTTTGAACGGCCAACGCATTTGGCCAGATTAGATAGTCAGTTATTTAACTATAAATTTGCACACATAAACACTCACTGGGCCCTTTCTATAATTCCTTCCAAACATTTATTTTCAAAATACCTTTATAAAGATATATATATAAGTCTTTTCAATATTCAATATTGAAATTCTTATATCCATAACAGGATATTTCCAACACTTAGAGATATTTTCAGTCTCCAATTTGTAATCCATCACTTGGAAAAAACATTCCATGTAAACCATTTCATAGTTAGGCTATTTCCCAAGCCATCTAATTTTATCCAATTCAATTTCCTTTTAATTATACTCAACTTTCAATATACCACTAATATTTATATATTAATATGTGTAAATTCTCGAAGCTACAAAGCGTACATTATTAACCCAATCAATGATAAATATTAAATCCATTTATACATCAGAACTGAACTAATCCTAAATAGCTGAGTTAAGCTCTATATTTTAAATCCAGAGTATTTGTCAATGCAAGAAATTTAAAAAATGTTTATTTTTTAATTCATTTAAAATTAACAGTTTGTTAAATAATTAATTGTTTTGTTAACATATAATTAATCAAATAAGGTATCCCTTGTAATTTCACTTAAATCATTTAACTTTTCATATATAAAAAACTCGAACGATACTGGTTCATGTAGAACTACTTGGCGATAGAGTCTCGGTCCAACAATCGGCTCGTCATTTGCATTTTGAACTAGTGAGAAAAATAGAGTTTAAGTTTATAGCTTATTAAATTATGAAATTTTAAATAAAATTACTTTATTAGTATTTTTCCAATCCAGCCCAACCCAAAAACTCACGGACGAAAAAAACAATCAAAGCCGAAACCCAATCAACGTCGAAACCTTTTCTTCTCCTTCCCCAGTTTTTTCTTCCCTTCTCCTTTCTTTTCTATCTTTCCTTTATACCCAACTTTGCACGTGCATGTGCACGTACTCACAAACCTTTGGCCAAGACCCTCGCCACCGACCACTCTCGCTGATCACCCACGACCCCTACAACCACTGCTACCCACTTGAACATGCGACCCAACTGCATTTCAAAAATTCGAATACATCGACCCAAACTTGAATGAAAATCCTACCACCTAAACACCGTGCCACGACACTACATACCACTGGCTACCACCAGATTATGCCCAGAGCACTGCCATCACATCCTCGTCTAATTCCCTCTATGTGCACGCCTCCACCTCCTTCCATTCGTCGCCATTTCCATGAAGCCAAGACCCCCATTACAACCACACTAAACCCTAAAACCACCTCGTCAAGCCACCACGAGCATCTAAAAATCGTCGAACTATTTTTCGTGGACTCCCCATTACCCAAGCCTCCTCTATGTCAAATCACACGTCACGAAATCATCTACATTTCCTGAATTTGACCTTACACAAAAACTGTTCATCTTCCCCTTTCTCATTCCATACCCAACTTAAGATTACCAAACCATCTCCAAAATTCATGATTTTCAATAACGATTTCAAATATATCATCCATTCATTAAAATTTGATATCTGAATTTTGACCATAATTGAGATCCTTACTGTAATGTGGGTTTTTCTTTTCCTATACATGATGAAATTGAATGAATTTTTTTAAAATAATCCACACTCTAAAACAAACAGCTTTTGTTTTGAAATCATAGGTTAAAACTAAACAGTTGTTGGGATTTTGATTTTTGAATTTGATTGTCTAAATTTTTTTGAACAAAACAAACATGGAACAGAGTTTTTCCTAGAATAAAAACAGTGATTTGGTTGTGTAGGTGGGCTAGATCTTTTTGAACACAATCATACATTCATGTTTACATACAAACACACATATACTTAATGCATATCATAATTCACAGCAGTATATATGTATACATCATATAACCAGTTATCAAAATAAAGTGTTACTCAATGTTTTTTGATATATTAAACTACAATTTTGTTTGCTCTTTCTTTAAGCTTTTACTGTTTGGACCTTTATGTTTAATGTTAGATTATTCTCTTTTTTTTTACATAAGTATGAATAAGTGAACAAGCTCGGTTATGTTTACATATTGAAGATGAAGTGAACATAGGTTTATGCCCATATGTGGCTGATGCTTTTTGTATGGGTTTTACAATTCCATTTGATTTTTATTTTATTTTTCTTTTCTTGATTTGATGATTTGATTTATTGAGACTTGATTTGATTTATATAGGTGATTTGATCTTTTATGTTTGATTTGAAGTTTGCCATGATGATGTTTCCTATGAATATATATATACACACATACGCACACATATATACATATACATACATACATACATACATACATACATACATATATATATATATATATATATATATATCTGTGTGTGTGTGTGTTTTCTTATACATATGTTTACCATATGTAAGCTTACATGCTTACATATTTACATATTCATTTGTTTTCATATATATATTTACACACATATTTTTGTCATCATAAATTTTACACTTATATGTATATATATTTACACATACACTATTTTTACCATAAATACATTTATGTGTATATATAAATATGCATACATATCCAATGTATAGATTTATTTTATCATATTTACCTTTATACATATTTACATATTGATTACTTCATATGGACATATATACATACATATATACTTATATATATATATATTTAACCATCATCAAGCTTGTATATATTTATATATATACATACATGGATTTTCTATCTTAAATTTTAATAGTGCATTTTATATACATATATCTATAAAATTTATCATACTCAGAGATTTATAATTTATAATTAAATATAGTTTCATCATTTATAGATTCGAATATTTTAAATATCAGAAAATTTATCTACTCGACTTATAAAAATTAATATTTCAATAATTAAAATTAATTAATTATACCAATATCAAAAGGATAAAAATCTGGGTCGTTACAATCCTATCCCCTCAGAACTTTTCGTCCTCGAAAAGGAACGAAGCAAGAACTACAATTTTGATGTTTATTACTAAATTAACCATCTTTTAAATAATTTAAACTCCTTAATCTTTTATTCTATATTATAAGATACATACACTTGAAAATTACATAGTATTACCAAGCTTGTTTGATATTAAAACATTTTTTTATAACTCGATGTCTTAACAAGTCTATCCTTATTCTTACAGAAATTTAGTCATACGTTGATCTGACGTAGGACTAAAATCTCTAAGTATTAGTCGACCTATTTCAACACCCAGTGGAAATACTTGAAAAACCTTTTTAAAAGCGATATGGAAAGTATCACCCCCTTTTCCTTCTTTACCACCATGGATCACAGTAAACACGATGATTGTGTCGCCATCCCGGCGAAATCATAAGTAAACTGTAGGCATCAACACCCATCGATTCACACCATGGAAACATGAGAGACCGCAGCCATACAGTGGTTGGTCGCTATCCCAACAAAAGCGTAAGTAGTCTGTAGGCAATTTATGTCCCCTGAATTACGTTATCAAAACAAAACCACATAGATCGCAGCTATAAAAAGGTTGCGTCGCTATCCCAGTGAAACCAAACGTAGATTGTAGGCAATCTCTGCCTCCAGAATTATGTTATGGAACCAAGCCACATAGATCGCAATCTACCGATGTTATGTCATTATCCCAGCGAAATCATACATAGATTGTAGGGAATCTCTGCCTCCCAAATTACATTATGGAACCATGATAGATCGCAATTACACAATGGTTACGTTGCTATCACAGCAAAACCATAAGTAACTACATCCAATCTCTGCCGCTTGAATTACGCTACCAACTCTCATAGATCGCGGTTACATAAAGGTGGTATTGCTATCACAGTAAAACCATTCGTAACTGTAGGTATAATACCCCTCAATTTATGCTATGCAAACAAATGATCACCAAGAACTCATGATTTTTTTCCCCGACGTCCTTTAGGATCCCAATTCTCATCGCACCTACCTTTTGGATTCTAAGGTAGACCCACCTAGTGGATCTCCTCCTCCAAACTTCAACTTTTGGGGAGGTGCCTTTCCATACTTTTAGTTTCAAAACATATCATATTATATACATAATACCATTCAAAACATACACCTCATGTGTATTGCATATAAATTTTATCTATATAAAATCAACAACTTTAAAATCGATAGTTTTTGAATTCGTTTCATCCAATTCCCAAAATTGACTATTTGCCAAAATCAAAGGTCTTTAAAAATCAATAGGTTCCAAAACCATTTTAGTTTCATTCTCATATACATATAAGATCATTCCTTCCAACTCAAATTTTTTTAGGACAAGTAGTTTCTGAGTCCGCTTCATACTTATATAAACTCCATTTAGCATTTTCAAATATCTTTCCAAGTTCATTTCCTTCTGGTTATAAATTCAACAAGGGGAGTTTGAATATATAACTAACATATATAATCTTATTAATGCCAAATCAAAAATTTCCAAGTTCGATTACTTTGAAAAGTCATTGGTAACATTTCTTACTTCTTATAAAGTAAATTTCAGTTATAATAACTATTCAATCATCATTCTAATAAATTTCCACATTTATTTTTAGTAATTATCAATTTATTTTCAAATTAATATAAAAAGTGATTTTATATAAGATCATATTTCTTCCAAAAATATTTTACAACATTGATAGACTACAACACTAGTAAGTTAGAAATTACATCCATTCATGCATATAAAAAGTCTTACAAAAGATCATAAATCTTGAAGACTTAAAAACTACCTAGGGGTTTAGGAAAAACAGAGCCCTACTTATACTACAACAAGCTCTACCTGCCATTTCTCACCACTTCACATCCTTCAATAAAACTTCCTTAAGTATTTCCTGACATTCCGACAAAATAGTCCGTGCAATCCGTAACAGGGTGTCCCCACTTCTTGCATTTGCTACAAAAGAACTCTACACTTCCATCTTTAATGATTTTCACACCGTTCGCGAGGCGTTCCACAACTTGCTTTTTATTTTGTGTCTCGGGACAATTTCTAACAATGTGTCCGATCATTTTACAATGGTAGCAAATGGTTGACCCGCCTACTGATATACAGGTTTATATTCTATCTTTCTCAGCTTAGGGCAATGGTGTAGAAAACATCCTTTCTCACGAAACTTAAAGCATGAAATCTCAGAGCAAAAACGTTTGACTTCCTCATTCTTTTCCTTTCTTGGTTTACTACACTTAGCTGTGCAATGCCCTTTATTGTGACATCTATAATATATGCTATTATCGTAAGGACTAGTCAAGCCATTTAACCAATTTGTTTCTCTAGTTCCATTCTTGCTTCTTCCCGTGCCTTATAGGAAGCTACTCTCCGCTCCTTACGCTTTGCCTTCCATTCTTCTCCTTTTTCCATCTTTTACAACTTCGACTATATTCTAATAGGACTTCCTAACCTATAATTAAAACCTCGATTAGTTGAATTTCAGTTATAATTCTTATTTCTAGGTATTTTCTTTATTTGTTCTCAATCATTTTTAAATTATAATTTCATTCAATCTATTTATCTCGATTTATCATCAATATTTTTCATTACACTTTCGAAACGTATTTAGTTGCTATCTTTTAGGTCGAATTCTATTTATGATCCAAGTCCACATCTTTTCCTTTCAATTCATTACAAAATAAATTTAATTCCCTTCGACTTCCTTATTTACTTAGCATAAGTTAAAATTTCCATATCTAGGATTAAATTTTATAATTCAATTCATAAATTATGACCCCCACATCCACTCATACCCACCTGAACACGCGATCCAATGGCAGTTCAAAAATTCAAATACCTCAACCCAAACCCAAACGAAGACCCTATCATTTAAACACCTCGCTGTGACAACATACCACCGGCCGCCACCAGATTACGCCCAGAGCACCGCCATCACATCCTCTTCCAATTCCTCCTTGTGCACATGCCTTCGCCTCCTTCCATTCATCGCCATTTCCATGAAGCCAAGACCCCCATTACAACCACACTAAACCCTAAAACCACCTCATCAAGTAACCACGGGCATCTAAAAATCATCGAACTATTTTTCGTGGATTCCTATCACCCAAGCCTCCTCCGTGTCAATCCACAAGTCATGAAATCAACTACATCGCTTGAATTTGACCTTACACCAAAAACCGTTCATCTTCTCCTTTCTCATTCCATACACAACTAAAATTTACCAAACCATCTCCAAAATTCATGATTTTCGATCAGATTTCAAACATACATCCATTCGTTAAAATTTGACACCTGAATTTTGACCATAATTGAGATACTTACTCTAACATGGGTTTCTCTTTTCCTACACATAATGAAATTGAATGGAACAATTTTTAAAATAATCTACACTCTAAAACAAACAACTTTTGTTTTGAAATCATAGGTTAAAACTAAATAGTTGTTAAGCTTTTGATTTTTGAAGTTGATTGTTCAACCGTTTTTAAACAAAACAAATATGGAACAGAGTTTTTCCTAGAAGAAAAACACTGCTTTGGTTGCGCAGATGGGCTAGCTCTTTTCGAACACAATCATACATTCATGTTTATATAAACGCATATCATAATTCACAGTCGTATGTATGTATGTATGTATGTATGTATGTATGTATGTATGTATGTATTTATGTATGTATGTATGTATGTATCATATAACTAGTTATCAAAATAAAGTGTTACGCATTGTTTTTTGATATGTTGGACTGCTTTATTTTGCTCTTGCTTCATGCTTTTACTCTCTGGATCTTTTATGTTTAATGGCAGATTATTCTCTCTTTCTTTTTTATACAAGTATGAATAAGTGAACAAGCTCGGTTATGTTTATATATAGAAGATGAAGCGAACATAGGTTTATGCCCATAGGTGGCCGATGCTTTTTGTATAGGCTTTACAATTCCATTTGATTTTTATTTGATTTTATTTTTCTTTTCATGATTTAATGATTTGATTTATTGAGACTTGATTTAATTTCATGGGTTTTATTTGATTTATATAGGTGATTTGATCTTTTATGTTTGATTTGAAGTTTTCCACGATGATGTTTCCTATGGATATATGCACGTATACATAGATATATACGTTCTCATATACATATGTTTACCATATATATGCTTATATGCTTGCAAATTTACATGTTCATTTGTTTTCATATATATATATATTTGCATACATATTTTTGTCATAATAAAGTTTACACTTATATGTACATATATTTACACATACACTATTTTTACCATAAATACATTTATGTATATATATATAGGAATACATATACAATGTACGTATTTATTTTATCATATCTACCTTTATACATATTTATATTTACATTACTTCATATGGACATATACACATATATACGTACATATATACTTATATATATATTTTTAAACATAATCAAGCTTGTAAATACACACACACACATATATGGATATTCTATCTTAAATTTTAATGGTGCAGTTTCTATACATATATCTATAAAATTTATCATATTCAAAAATGTATAATTTAAAATTAAATATAGTTTAATCATTTTATAGAATTAGATATTTTAAATACCAGAAAATTTATCTATTTGACTTTTATTTAATTATCCCAATATCAGATAGTTAAAAATCTGGGTCGTTACAATACAGTATTGTAAACTACACCATAAACCGGTAGGCTATTAGAGAGCACTCCATAGGTATGACGCAAACCCAACTTGTAGTGAGCGCGATCGGGATAAATATGAAAAGGCACGCGTGGCAATACCCAGGGTAGGATACTACCGTTTTGCACTCCCAGACTAGTGGTACCGCATAGCAGCTACTACCGCCCACCTTAAAACACACTCCCATAATCAAACTGAGGGGTGGCCAGCATATCAATCACAAAGTAATAATATGGTATTAAGGAAATGTGTCCGATAAGGGGAGCGACCCCACATGTCCCGGTATAGCTCCTGTTTTAGTCATTTTAATTATGATCAAAAAGCCGAGGCTATCCGTCATCGTTCTCTTATGTAACAGCCCTAGTTTTTAGCTATTTATTTCTTTTAATTTTTTTGTTTTTAGGAATATAATTTATATAAATTGTGTTTACCAATATTGTTTAAATATTTAATTTAGAGAATTAAACTCGTTAATTTAATATGATTTTTGTAACTAAATTTAAGAAGAAGAAAAAAAAAAAAAGGAAATTTTTATAATGTATAATGAAGTGTGTGGTAACTAAATGTTTTGGATATTATCATAATATCTGTTGTTATACCCATTCCCTAAAAATAATGAAAAGGAGAAAATTTGTAACATATTAAAGTAGTTAATTAATTATGTTAATTTGGTAGGTTATGACATGCAAATCATGTTGGTGGAATATTCTCAATTTTGACATATTAATTATGTTAGCAGTGAACATTGTTAAGCAATTTAAAACAATGAAACTTACAATCAATTTATTTGATAAATCTACCTTATTCCTAGTTAGCAATTCAAAACTTGAATAAAGGCACATACGGATATTTTAAAATGGAGTTAATGACAATTAATAGATATTTCAAAAAGAAATTTATGACAATTAATAGAGAAATTAATTGTAAAATTTCAGTAGTTGACCAGAATTAATTTATTGAATAATTAATGCAAATTTATAAAATTGATGAAAGATAAATAAGTTAATTCTTTTGGTTAATGGCATGAGGACACGAGGTTAATCCCCATTTTGTAGGAGAAATCTGCCCGTGTAACCAGTCCGGCTACCAGTGCCTACAAAGCGGACGGATTAATGTGAGACGTCGCAGGATTGATAATTAACAAAAAGGGTTAATTAACTAATTAAGTTAGTAACCAAATTTGAGTATGTAATTAAAGGAGGATAATTAATTGGTAATATGGTAATTAATTGAAATCAATTAAGGAGGGTAATTAAAAGGGATAAGGTAATCAATTGAAATCAATTAAAGGCAATTAAAGGGGAATTAATTGATTAGAAGAATATGGAAATCAAATTTGCCTTCCTTTGCGCGTGACACAAAATTTTATTCTTTTAACATTTTGACATTTGCCTCTTACCATTTGTTTCTTGAGCATGTCACTGTATTCATTTATTCACGCAGCCTTATCCACAAAAATATCAACTCTTCCAATTGCCATTTTTCCTCTCACCTAAATTAAATGCATTCAAAATTTAATCTTGCCTATCTTTGCAAATTTTCGCATACCCATTATATCTCTCTGTTTCCACTGCGTTTGTTTTGCAATAAATAAATTTTTCGAACCATTGATCAAGTAAATATTTATGTAAGCATTTATTACTTTTGCCTTTTCAGTTAAAAGCTTTTTCATTGCTTACCATAAATCACGCAAGAGCTCAAGTTTTGCTTCCTCAATCAAATCTGTTCAAATTTGCAGTAACGCATGCTTTAAATTTAGATTATAACTGGTATAAATCACGCAAGCTATCTAAAAAAAAAATATATCCAAAAGAGTGATATCGTTCAAACATAAAACTGGAAAGAGAAATCAACGCATGCATTTATCACAATTTTCGTGTAGCGTTCAAACAAGAAGAACTGGAAATAAATCTCTTGCCTAAACGCATGCACTCAAAAATCAACGCTTGCATTTATTTCTTACGTTTTCAAACCTGCCTATTTATCTCCCCTTTTTATTTCGCAAGTTTATCTATAAATACTTTGCCTCATTCACATAAGTTTTCATATCTCCTTGTTTGTCCCTCTTTGGTACAAGCTTCTATCAGGTAAATAATTTGCATTGTTTATTTCTTTGCTTCTTCCAATTTTCCTTCCTCCTTCTTGTGTTCTCTGATTTCCTTGCTCGGCTACTTCCCCATCATGCCGTGCCATTTATAAATACATATAGAACTTTGTTAGTAGTAGGCTGGAAGAAATGATATAAATTGATTGTAGGAAGCTAGACTATGGAATTAGTGTAGTTATGATGTAGTTAGTGGTATTGTGGATTTGGATAAGTGCAGTTTGAAGAGGAAGGCATAGAAAGAAAAAAAAAAGAATTACAATTTAATAATGGAGAAGATAAATTGATAAGGAGAAAATGATATGAAATGTTGTTTAATTCAAATAAACAATATTGTATGAATAAATCTTGGGTGAATATAATAAAATGACATTTATTTCAATTTTTAATGGTTGAAATAAATTTAAGATGGTTAAAAATAAATTTAACTACTTATTTGAGAATTTGGGTGGATAAATATCAATGGATTGTATTTATTATGGTTAATAAAAGGATATTGGTGATGTATACCAATAATCACCTTTTAATGTTTAATAATAAAAGTAAAAGAAGAAATAATTTGCCTAAACATGATGAACATGTATGTGAAATAAAGTATTATTTAATGAATTCGAATGTAGTTAGTGGCTACATTTGATTAAATCGAATAATTTGAACAGTATTGTGTTTGTTGCCAATATTGTCATTTTATTTAAATAAATATATATGAGAGTGAAAATAATTGATCATGATAAATATGATTAAAAATGTGAGAAATAATTTAATAATGTCTAAACATGTATTTGTTTTGTTTGGGTGCATAACATCTTTTTATTCAATCAATTGTATTAAATTTGCAATTTATTTTGCAATTTATTCAATTTATTTTATGCATGCGTACGGTTGAAGTATGGGCCTAGGATATGTTGAGACGGTTAGCGGGTTGTAGTAGTCGAGCAAGTTGAACTAAATTTCTTTTATTCTATTCGTTCCAGTTGTTCTGAAATTTTGCTTTGACCGTAATTTTTAAATTCGCATACTTGGTATTTGGATCTTATAGATTTAAGTCAAGGCTTTGCATCCGCCGAAGTTTGATCGTGCTTTCCGTTTTTTTTTTTCCGAAGTAGATACCGTGTTTGATTTAGATCCACTGCAGCGTTTAAGGTGAGTATTTCTCACCAGACATATGTACATATATTTTGTGAATTATCGCAAGTGTATGTGTAAAAATTTTATTTAAATATTATCTGTCTGTAGTATAACGTAGAATGATGAATCCCATTTAAATTGACACCTCATCAGTTATTATCTGTTGTATTATTTCTGCAGTTATATTATATTATTGTTTATTTACTGCTTAAATCACCACTGCAAGTTCCCTGTTAAATTTAGATTGTTGTGGGCTGAAATGATAGGCCTAAATGATGATTACTGTGCTATTATTATGTTAACTGTTTAACTGTTAACTTGGGATTGCGGGTTTGAAATGATAGAACCCGGGGTTTGTAAATTACGGATTGAAATGATATAAATCCGTATCACTTGACCTAGGCTAGAAAACTATATACAGGCCCGTGGTCCTTATAATATTTTCTGAAATATTTAAAATTATTTTGGAAGTTAAATATTTGATTTAATATCTTTAAAGGATTTTATATTGATTTTGAATGAGTTATAAATGTTAATAAATAAATAAATAAATATTTGAATAAATTTTTGGAATATAACTTATTTTGGAAATTCTGGATTTTTGAAAGGATAAGATTTCAGTTAAGAAATATATATATAAGTTATATTTGGAAATATTTATTAAGTTAAACAATCTACTAAAGCATTTAAATGCTGTCTTTTGAAATTGGACTAGTTTTACCCGTAACTTTAGGTAGCATTTCCTAAGTGCTATAGAATCTGGAATTTGATTGTTTTGAAATTTAAGGAATTTGATAAATTATATTTATGTTTAAGTTTTGGAGACCTTTAAGATATGAGATTTATAACTGGATTTTTCTTAATAAATTTAAGATGAACATTCTAGTGTTAAGTAAATTTTGAAATTATTTAATGGCATAATTTTGGAGTTTTATCTATGGAATTTATGGGAATATTCAAGACGAAATAATAAACACTAATTTGTTGAAAGAAAAAAAATCCAACCTTAGTTTTGAATATTAATACTCCAATTGGATATATATATAGGAATTGAAATGGTCTTGGGAACATGAAGTGATATTTAAATTATGGTTTAAAATAAAGAAATATATTTGTAAAGCTATGTAAATTATCTTCTTTACAAAGTAACCATAAAGTTAAACCATTTATATCCAAACCATTTGTGTTTTGGGAGTTATGTTTTTTTTAAAGAAAAATTTCCAATATATTATGGTTTAAAGGTATAATTCAAATATTTGGTTTCCAGATATTATAAATTTTAAGCAGTATGGTTTTGGAAAAGAATTATATTTGAATATAACGATATCATGTTGTTTTGGGTTTTAAATGATATCGTATTTATAGTTTTGAAATGGAAATGTTTATACTGGTTTTAAAGTATAAATTGTTTTTAAATGACCACGGGTTATAATAACGATGGGTTGGCAAAGAGACCGGGATCGGATATGGACATACTCTCTGTCGATACCGAAAACCACTTTGACCAACCGTGTACGCGGTGGAGATTCCAGAATGAAGTAGGTCGGTGGTGGCGTTTCCTGTAAGGTAAATACGTGGACCCGACTCCCGTGAGTTGGCATAAGGTGGCTAAAACAGGAGCAATTCCAGGCCAATGAGGTCATTCCTCTGATCGGACGCTCCTCTTCGATATTATACTATGATCTTGGATTGATTCAGTGGCCACTTCTATATTTTGATTTTGGGGGAGTTAGTTCGAGGTGGGCGGCAGCTGCGCGCTGCGCGTTACCATCAGCCTGGATAGCAATTGGTATATCTACCCTGGCATTGCCTAGTTGTGCCGTGTCACCTACCCTATCGCGCCTTGTACGAGTTTGGTTTTCTCCCGTAGCCCGTGTGGTATCCTCTAGTGGCTTCCCGATCAGGAGGGACTATGATATTGGATGGACTACTGGGACTATTACGTGTTAAGGGCTATATGGGTAACCCCTTAACGCTATTAAAAAGTAAGTTTATTTTATAAATAGACACTAGTATAATAGCGCAATATACTACATAGTAAATAGTTTGACGGATCCTTAGAGGATGGGCGGTCCCAAGCATCCTTTAAGTTACTTGCTCTATATTACAGTACACTTGAATTAGCTTACATTATATAAGTATGTATGTCCTGACTCGAGTGTTATGTTTTATTTTTACGCTCGGGTCAGCCTGAGTTGCAGCTTCAATTTCTTCTCCGTAGCTAGGACACTCAGTAGATCATTCGCGCTGCTGGAAGTTGTTTCATCCTTTATCTTTTCTGGAATTCAAGACTTTGAAGACTCTATCTCTATTTATGTCTTAAAATTTGTATTGAGGATTATAGACAATGTAAGTTCTGTTTTGTTGAAGTTATATCAGTGGCTTCATGAACCACTAAATTTTTAATTTCCGCTGCGAGATTCTGATATCTGTGTATGTGATTCTGTGATCTATTTATTGTATATTCTGAGTTTTGCCAAATTTATTTTACAACGCAGTATTTTGAACAATTCAAGTCCGACATGTGCGGATGCGAAGGGTTGAAAATACTGGGTCGTTACATCTTACTTTGTCCCAGTAGCATTCGCCAAACCATCCTACTTCATTTTGGATTCTCCACCACGTGCATAGTTGTTAAAGTAGTTTTCAATATTGGTAGAGAGTATGACAATATCTGATCCTAGTCTCTTTAACAACCAAATACTTATTTCACATGGTTGGTTCTTTTACATTTCAAAACCTATTCACCATTGATATCAAAATATCATATTCTCTTCAAATTCATATCACTTTCAAAATTATATTCACTTTTGAAATCATATCCCTTCAAAATCATATTTATTTTCAAAATCATATTTACTTTCAAAGTCATAGCCACAAAATAGGTTAAACCATCATATCAAAATTTCGCATTTAAATCAAATAAATCTAAATCATAATAGTTCCAACTTTAAATAGTCCAAATATTAAAAGTAGTTTATATATTGGAATAGTTATACATTAAAAATAGTGTATATATATTAAAAGTTGTATGTAAATTCAAAATAATATATTAAATATTTTAAAAATAGGTTATAGATTAAAATAGTTTATATATTAGAAATAGTAAATTTATTAAATAGGTTATAGATTAAAATAGTTAATGTATTTGAAATAGTTTATATATTGAAATAGGTCATAGATTAAAATAGTTAATGTATTAGAAATAGTTTATATATTAAAATGGTTTATATAAGAAAAATAGTTAATATGTTAAAAGAGTTTGTATATTAAAGAGTTAATATCGAAAATAGTTTCAAACTAGAATTGTTTCTTCCAATTTCACAAATCAATTCAAATCAACTTTAGTTCCAAAAATTAAATTAAAATCAATCTCAGTTCATCAATTTCAATTCAAAAGGTTAAAGGTTTCAATTCAAATTCTCATTAAAACATTTTCAACTTATATCGATTTCAAATCCATGTTTGAACTACAAATATAAACCACTTCAAATTCAATAGGTTTCATAGTTAGTGTTCAAACATTTACAATAACTCAATTTTGATAAATTTCATTTATATTTTAAAATTCAACTTTAAGATTTTAATTTAAATTCTTTAAACAATTTATTTAAACCAATTTTAATTTCAACCTTTTAAAGCTTGGATTTTGGAAATATTTCATTTCATATAAATCAAATTTTATTCATAATCTCAATTTAACTGGATTCAAAAATTAAGGATTTAAAATCATTTAATTTAACCAATCTGATCCCTGTATAATTTTCTACTCTATGGTCAAGTGATACGGATATATATCATTTTAACCCGTAATAAATTTAAATTTACAATATATATCATTTCGACCCACAATCCCGAGTAAAATTCGAAATCCATAAAATCGCTCAAGTTTGTCATTTCAACCCATAACGATTTTTCTCTAATCTATAAGACCACTCGGGTATGTATCATTTCAACCCATATTGATTTTCCTAACAATAACTTAGGGAACTTGTAGTGTGATAACAACATATAAAATAAATATAATATCCAATCATCCAAATATCAACAATTAAACATCCATCACAATAATTATTCAAATCAACCAATAAATCACAACAATCAACTGGTTATCACTATCAGATATTTAATTGGCAGTTAAATTCAATATTAAATCAAATGGTAATTAAATTCAATACTAAATCAAATGGAAATTAAATTCAATATAATTCAAGTTAAATTTGAATGACAATTTAAATATACCAAACAACCATCCATAAATTTCTAGTCACACCATAAATTTAATTTAACTAACATAAGATGGTTTAGTAGTTGTGAGTGGGTTAAATCACTCACTCCTGATTTTAGTCGATTTAAAATCCAAATAAAGCCCAAGAATTCTAACAGTCTCAGAATCCAGCCAAACTAGTTCCATATGTCCGAAATTTCTATACAATCGCAATAGAGAAAACCACGCGTGAATCCGAGCTCTTATGCAAAAGTTATGGATATTAGAACGATTGAAATTTACAATTTAAACTAAAATAATACAGAGGATAAAACTATTAATTGTTCACCATTAAAACCCTAATCGTCAACATGCGACCACGTTCAAACCTTCCAACCGCCATGCTTTTTGTCTTGCTGCCGACCATACATGTACCTCCACTCAAAATTGGTGCACGCCACCGAGCTCAGCTAGCCAAGCCGCCTCTCCTAGGTCCAAGCGCGACCACCCGGTCCCCTCGAGCACGTTGCCACCGCCGCGCCTTCTAAGGCAATTTTTGGTGATTTTTGACACCATCGACATGAAGAAACTATATGGATGAACTCTCCTAAGCCTCTTCTATGACACAGCACCTTCCGATCGAACCATCGTCGAAGATCCACCGTTCAATTGGAAACCCTAGCAACGGACGACCGAGGATAAATCATTAATTTCTGGCCAAATGATGCATCAAAATGAAAAACGAATTGCTACAGTAGATTGCGCTCATCAAGAGCTTTCCAACGATATATAATTTGATATAATTTGAGGAGTTTAATATTTTCTATTTGATTTTGATTTAAAATTGGATTTGGGAATTAGGGTTTCTGCCATTGGGAAGGAAGGAAGGAGTAGATGGAAATGTACGTAGATAAATAAGAAAAAGGTTGCTAGGGTTTCAAAAAAGAAATTTATTTATATGGACAAGGCTAGATAAGAATGAATAGACAAATCGAATCGGGTTGAAATGATAAAGGTGACCCGAAAAGCCTGTTTCCTTTCCAGAACGAAATAGTCATCCAATATATTGAAATATGGGTTTTCGATATTTTAAAACTCAATGGAACCAGTTTCAAATCCAAATCCATTATATACGGAAGTTAGCTTATAAAAATAGATTACTTTAATTGAATTCATTAAATTAATTCTACGCGTTTCGAGCTCGCACAACAAAGTGATAAGTCCGATCGCTACGACTTGAAATCCTACAATAATTCACTATTATGGATCCGATGGAACTGGTTTCGTCAGAATCCGAGACAGTCGCCAAAATGGCTATTTTTACAATTTAATTAATTAAATTATTATTAAATTAATTTAATCACTTTAAATTCAAATTTAATAGTTAACAATTTCATTATTCTAGATTTCATAGAAATTAATAATCCATCAAAATAAATTTTCTATATTGAATTCACTATTAAAATATTTCATTAAATTCAACGTTCAATTTCAGTGTAATAAAATCCTAGCTAATTATATTTTAAATCCAAATAAATTCTTTTATTTGATTTCCACTCTCATTATTAAATAAACTATCACCTTATGGATATAATTAACATTGATTCACATTTTATTACATCAATATTGTACAATTATCATCCAATACTTATTTTAACTGTAATGTTCAATTTCATTGATTCCACTAACTGCCAATTTAATTACTTAATTATAATTATAACCAAATTAACTTTGCAATTATTTCAATTGATTGAAATTACATTATAATATTTATCAATTACATTAAATCAACATTATAAAATTATATGCTTTTTTTTCTCATTAATGAATCATATTTTTTTCATTCTTCAAATATTTTTTTGAGAAAGACGGGTATGTAGCGCGAGACTACATAGCCGGTTAGATATATATATATATATATATATATATATATATATATATATATATATATATATATATGAAAAGCAGTATAATAGCCGATCAACATGCTTGATTGGTAGCACCATCAGCAAAATAAAAACTACATCAAAACCCCAAAGTCATGTTACGAACAAGCAAAAAGAACCAGAACATCAAAACAAAACAGCAAGCTGTTAGGGAGATAAAGTCTTCTGCTATCAAGCACCTCCGGGAGGAAAATCTGTACTACTGCATTGTGAGTTAGCCGGCGACGGACTGCGATAGGGTAAGCGAAGCCTGAAAGGCGCTGGGTGGCTGCAACCTGTATATAGATTGAATAGGTGAGATATACGCCTGCATAGGCCATCAAGATGTGATGTAGGTTTACCAAACACTCGAGCATTTCTCTCTTTCCAGATACACCAACAGAAGATAGAAATGAGTATGTCGAGGTTGGGATCATGTGAGTTGTTCTGCCAGTAATCGAAAATGATGGGCCTGTCAGGAACAAATCCAAGTGTATTGGTGCTAGAGGCGGCCCAAACTGAGTAAGTGATGTCACAATGACTAAACAGATGGTGGATGCTTTCATTATGTTCTGAGCAGAAGACACAAAGTGGATTGATTTGAATAAGAAAACGAGTGAGATGATCTTTAGTGTTGACGCGGTTGTGAGAGAGGCACCATTGAAAGAATACAACTCGGGGCTGAATTGGGCATTTCCAGAGTCTGGAGAAACCGAAGGAGCGACCGGGGTTGGTCAGAAAGGCGTAGCATGAGGCGACAGAGAATCCTTTGGAGGGTGCAAGCGCCCAGATGACTCGGTCTGGATGAGAGGAGAGGAGAGTAGATCGAAGGATGATGGAGGCAGAGATAAGGTCGGAGAAGGTGGCAGGGCTGAAAAGAGAGGAAGGGCAAAGAGAGTCAGGGCCAAGATGAACACAATCGCTGACTGTAATCGTCGGATCGGACGAGTGGAGGAAGAGATTATGTGAGACTTTGGCGAGGGGGAGCTGATCAAGCCACGTGTCAAACCAGAAAGAGCAGTTTTCACCATTGCCAATGGTCATGTGGAATAAAGATTTGACACGAGGTAAGCATTGAATCACTCCCGCCCAGAAAGGTGAGGGTCTTATGTTTGGAGGATAGTGGAGGATAAGGTGGATTTTGGAGCGATAGTATTGCGAAAGGACCAAATCTTTCCAAATGTAATGATCGGGGCAGAGACATTTCCAAAGCCATTTAGCTAAAAGGGCGATATTGAGGGCACTGAGGTTAGGGATGCCCAGGCCCCCATGGCGTTTATGCAAGCAAACGGTATCCCAGCTAACTAGTCTTTTAACACCACCCCCGTTCCACAGGAAGTTTCTCCTGATTTTGTCTAAACGATTAATGACCCATGAAGGAAGCTTATGGAGTGACATCCAGTATGATGGAATGGCAGAGAGTACCGATTTAACGAGGACAAGACGACCCACGGTGGATAACGAGTGGGCCTTCCAGCCCGAGAGCCTGGAACCAATTTTGGAGATGAGGGGGAGCCAATCAGATCTGATGAGCTTGGTGGGACGGAGGGTTATGCCGAGATATGACAGTGGGAAGTCTGTTATCTTGCAGTTAAGCATAGATGAAATGTAAGGACCCAGGTGATTTGATTTACCTAGCATAATGGCTGAACTTTTGCTGAAATTGATTGAGAGACCAGATATTCTTTCAAAGGAGTATAGTGCTACTTTTAAGCAGTGGATAAATTTTTGTTGGGGGGATGCAAATATGATAGTGTCATCTGCGAACTGCAGGTTGGAGACTGACACCGACGAACCAGGAGGGGAGATTCCTGAGAATAGGCCATTAGCTGAGGCCAATTTCAGCATTCTGTTAAAGACATCAGCCACTAGAACGAAGATCAAAGGTGAAAGGGGGTCGCCCTGTCTCAACCCCCTAGCTGATTTGATGTGACCACCCGATACACCATTAATCGAGACCGTAGAGATGCTCGAGTAAAGAATATGTTTAATCCAAGAGCACCAAGTGGAGGAAAAGCCTCTGTGTGTCATAAGCTCGAGAATGAAGTCCCAGTTTACAGTGTCGAAGGCTTTGGTAAAATCGAGCTTGAGAAGAACTCCAGGCGTGGCAGTGCGGTGACAGAAAGAGATGATTTCTTGGGTCGAGGCAATACAATCCATGATGTTCCTTCCTAGTATGAAGGCCGATTGTTCAGAGCCGACTAGAGGGGCGATGACACTCTGGAGGCGGTTAGCAAGGACCTTGGTGATGATCTTGAAAGTTGTATTGAGGAGGCTGATTGGACGGAAATCGGGGAGTGAGTTAGCGCCAGGGACCTTGGGGATGAGGATAATTTTAGCGTAGTTTAATCTTGAGATGGTGGAAGGGTCAGATTGGAATTCTCTACACATTTCTAGAATGTCATACTTGACCAAATTCCAGAAATGTTTGAAGAAAATAGGACCGAAACCATCCGGGCCAGGCGCTTTATCATCTGCCATATCATTTAACGCATCCCATACTTCTTCTTCAGCAAAGGGGTGGTCAATGTGGATGCTGGGTTGGGATGGATAGAGGAGTGACCAATTGATATCAGGGAGGGGGGGAACTCTTACCGAGGATGTCTCTGAAGTAGTCGGTGAATAGACGGAGGTGGTCGGACGGGTCCGAGAAAGAGGAGTTGTCATGAAGCAGTTCTGAGATAAGAAGCGATCTGCGGCGCCCACTGGCCATTCGATGAAAGTATGAGGTGTTTTTGTCTCCATCTTTTAAACACCTCTCTTTAGATCTCTGTTTCCAGCCTATTTCTTCTTGTTTGATCAGTCTATCCAGATCTGATTCTAGGAATAGGAGGCGAGCCCGGTCCGAGTCAGATAACGGGTTAGATTCTTCCATGATGTTGAGTTTTAGAATCTCATCCTGGGTAGATGAGATTCGTTTGCGGATGGATCCCCAGATAGATCTGGCCCATGGTCTGATGATTTTTCTGAGGGAACGAAGTTTGGATACAATTCTGGCGGAGGCCGAGTGAATTGGCGATGGCTGGGACCATAGTTGGTAGATGAAATTGTCGAAAGAGGGTTCCATTAGCCAAAGGCGTTCGAATCTGAAGGGACGAGAGATGGGGGACCGAGATCCGGTGTCTAAAATGATGGGGCAGTGATCGGAGATCAATGAAGCCAAACCGAAGACCGAGGAAAGGGGGAATAGATCTTCCCATGAGGAATTAAAAAGGAATCTATCAAGTTTAGCTAGGGTGGGGATTGATCTGCGATTGGACCAAGTGTAATGGCGGTTATTGATCGGAGGGTCTATGAGGGAACAATCGTTGATAAAGGAGGTGAAGGAGTCTGAATCTACTGAAAAGCTATCCGAGTTGCGTTCAGAAGGTGATCTAGTTGTGTTAAAATCTCCTCCAACGATCCAAGGGCCGTTGAGATAAGAGGCAAAGGAGAAACATTCCGCCCAGAGTTTACTTCTTTCTTGTGAACTTTGTGGGCCATAAGTGTTGGTGAAGAAGAAGACAGTGTCAGATTGGATGTGTCGAAGGATTACGTGTAAAGCAGATGAGTGAGAAGAGGTGCTGCAATGGGTCCAAACTGCTTCATTCCAGGCAGTGATTAACCCACCTTTGGATCTCACTGCGTTTATATGGGCCCAACCCGTTAGGGTTGGCCCACCCATGTGTGTGATGTAAGATTGAGGGGGATCAGATATTTTTGTTTCTTGTAAGAAAAGAATGTCTGCTTTATGTGGGGTTAGGATAAGACTAACTGCATGTCTTTTGTGTGGGTCCCCCAAACCCCGAACATTCCACGAGACTACTTTCATTGGGAGAGAGAAATTCTCTCTGATTCTAGGGCTTGCATGGCCCGATATTGCTCATCATTTAAACTCACACCCATGCAACGACCCATTTTTTTATTTAAAATTTTATTGGAGGAAGAAAAAATAACAGTTTTGTAGAAACTACCAGGAAGAGAAGAGGCGCGACTGATTCTTGAGCTCCGGCGAACGATGGCAGGCGAAAAGCGTCCCAGCTGGTCAGGTTCAGGGGTCTGGTGGCTGGAATTGTGAGTGATGGGGGGGGGCTTGGACATCAACAGGGATAAGCGTGGTCGTAGGATCATGATTGGAAGGGTCAACAGAGGGTTGTGAAGGTATGGGATTCATGACTGCTAATGGGGTACTTTGGGAGTTTGGGTTAGGGTGAAGAACGAGGGCCGGGGAGAAAGGTGGGATACTAGGGATAGGGTTGAAAAGGCCAATGGGGGAGAGTGGAGGATCCCGGTACATATCATCGGCGGCTTGGGTGTTTGGGTTGGGGATAGCTGCAAGGACATCCGGTGGATCCAACGGCCAGGGATTCATACCCGGTGGGCCATCGACTTCTTGGGATGCTTGAAGATCAACCACGGGCAGGGGCTGTGGGATGGATGGGTCTAGGAACATGGCATCCAGGAGGTCCTCACTCAAGTCGACTGGGTGACCGACATCGTCAAAGTCTCTATATCCATGTCATAATCGGCTCCCAGGAGCATTTGCTCCGGCCTGTGTGTAGGATGGGCATGTACCCACTTTTCTACCGTGATGAGGTATTCCGCGTCGTTTAGGTGTACTATCAACGAGCAAGGATTGGTTACCCCCTTGTAAAATTGCAGACAGACAAGGAGAAATCTGTGGTCAATGTTTGCCCAGTCACAGTCATCGAAGGCGATAAATCTGCCAACCGTTCTGAGCGCCTCGCGAACCGCCATCGGATTATCTCGGAGGAATTCGGGGAAGCCGCTGATTCTGGCCCACGATGATGGTTCAAGTTCTGGGATTCTTTGGTCTGTGTCCTCCCATCTTTGAAGAAGGATCGAACCACCTGGCTTCCTTAAGAATTTTAGTTGAAGGGCTTGGTTACGGATGTCGAAGGTGGGGCAGCAGAAGATAAAGCGGTCATCTGCAAGTATCCAGAGAGGCCACTCTTCATTGCCAAAAGTATCCGAGAGAGTGCTGTGCAGAGTCTCGACGGACCAAAAGCCGTCAATGATCTTGGCAGTGAGATAGAGTGAGGAGTCCGCCATTGAAAATTTTCGTGTGGTATGAGAGATGGGATGAGTGTGAAGAGGATTATGAGAGGTAAGGGGTTGAGAGGGTTCGGGATGCTGCTGAGAGGCTTTTTGCTTTTCGAGATGTAATGATGACTGTGGGACCTTCACTGCAGGATTGAAAAGGCATTTGGACTTGTCTTTTGTGGAAAAGCTTCGGTTGGATTTATTGGGTTTAGGGAACTTTTTATTGGGACAGTGCGAGCTGGCATGTCCAAAAGAGCCACAAAGATAGCAAATCTTTGGGTCCCTACACGCCTTGGCCACGTGTCCCAATCCTGCGCACCTTAGGCATCGACCTTTCGACTTCAGAAATTCAATTGTAGTTTGAACGGATATGAAATCTGGTATCACCCTTCGTCGGAGCTGAGTTTGAGGAGGGTTGGGCAAGGTCGGGGGTTTAGAACCCAGGGCCTGAGCATATGATTTAAATGTGGCTGGATTCTGTTGAGGGGTGACGAGATTGTCAGTGCCATAAGCGGGGAGCTTACGACCGGAGGGGTGAGCTGGAATTCGTGGGGAGTGGGACAATGAGTTTGGAAGGGATTTGTAGGAGCTGGGGACGAAGGAGATCGGAGGTGGAGCAGAAGGGGATGGAAGGGGGCGAGCGGTTGAATTGGAGAGCGGGGGGGATTTGGAACACGCCATTGTCGCCATTGTCGCCATTGTAGGAGCGGGGGGGATTGGTTACCCCCTTGTAAAATTGCAGACAGACAAGGAGAAATCTGTGGTCAATGTTTGCCCAGTCACAGTCATCGAAGGCGATAAATCTGCCAACCGTTCTGAGCGCCTCGCGAACCGCCATCGGATTATCTCGGAGGAATTCGGGGAAGCCGCTGATTCTGGCCCACGATGATGGTTCAAGTTCTTATCCACTCCTTCACTCCTTCAAATATTAGATCCTAAAATCTTATTTAATTAATATTTTGATTATCAAAAAATACGAGTCATTACATCTCCCCTTCCTTTGTTCTTATCCACTCCTTCACTACTTGTAACCCCAGCTTTTCCCATCGTTGCAGACCTACTTCTTTCGTTCCTCTATTTTATGCCTTTTCAACCTCTACAACCGTCTCTACAGCAGATCTATAATGCTTGACCTCTATTTCCCATTTTTTAATCAGGCATTCTAAAATCCCTTGGTTTGGCTAGCTTTCCTTTGAAGATGCATTTGCTCTTCGACATTCATCTGTTGGATGGTTGGTAGTTATTGATTAGGACATAGTTTTTGGTGTGCATTTATGTTTTAGTGTAACGTTGCGGAAATTTTCAACTTTCGAAAATTCAACATCGATACTCACTTTATCGACTGCCGAGCAATCGAAGGCCAAAAACCCGAAATGTTATGGTTTAAGAAAAAGAAAACAAAGAAAAAGATAGAAAAAGATAGAAAATAGAGAGACTAGAGAATAGAGAATAGAACGGAATAGAAAACAACAGAACAACATCAGAATCTCACAATTCGCAGCGGAACAACATATAATAATAAATGAATAATCTTTAAACAAAGAACTATATCAGTTATTACATTACATCACATTTCATTACATCATATCATCAGAGTGTACAACAACAAACAACAACAAACAGCGGAAAAAGAAATACTATATACTAGTAATACGCCATGCCATCCAGCTTGCCTCCAGCAACTCCAGAATATCCAGAATATCCTGATAAACCTTAACTCTTGACTGCCCGTGTGGAAATTGGTGGGCACCCAGAGTTTAGGAAGGAAAACAATAAACTCCGAGTCAGTCATGTGACTGGTGTGAGAACTCAAAACAGTTTATTTATCTTTGAAAACAAAATAGAGGAATATTTTTAAAGTCAATTCGCAATGCTTTTAAAAATGAGACTACCATAAGGCCTCCCGCACACACACACAATGCAAACGCAGAATCGGAGGAGATTTCTCCTTATGATAGTCAAAGATGCTTGATACGCATTTAAAAGAACATTTTATATTATTACTAGTGCATAGTGTAGGAAAATATTCCGAAAGTAGAATATAAATCTTAGCCAACATACGACCATTATCGTATGCCTACTATAGCTAACTATGTTCAATAGCAGGTTACCGCCACATTCCATAGCAGGTTATACAACTAAAACCGTACAAGTCTCGTATTGTTTCTTTGGATTTTCAAAGAATGATCAGGCCAAGGAACTTCCCATTGCCACATGAGAATGCCTCTGGATGGACATCCCCGAGAACCAAACCGGATCTCTGCCAACACAAGGCCGGGTTACCCCTAACTGAGTAACAACTGACCGAATATGCCATCCCCCGGTCCTTTGGGACCTTTCAACCGAGCGATCGTAATCAATTCACACAATCATAACAAAGTGTTTTCAACATGAGTAAGTATCTGGGCTCCATACCATGATACCACCCTTTTCCAGAAGGAAATGCACATATCCTAAAGGGCGCTACCCCTCATAACCTTGCTGCTTCTTTCCTGTTTTGACCATTCACGGGGTGTGAGGCTCGACGAAGTCACGTCCACAAAAACATACTTTATACAAAAGCCATGCTTTGGGTCAACAAATGATCATAGAGATGATCACAAAGATAGACGATCAAACAAATGATCCTATCATAAATAATCAACACAATGATCATTTCACAGCAACACTCAGCATGTCACATTACCAAATTGGGAATATATCGCTGATAACATTCAACTACATAACCTCTGAGCTCGTACGTCTCAGAGAAGGGTGTTAAGCTAAAAGAATAAATTCTCCGCCACCAACAGAAATATATTTGAAAGAAATCTGCTTTATATCTCAATTTGTAATGTCAGACATACAATCCATACAAGTCTGTTCTGGGCTCGAACAGAACCAAAGGCACTTCTCACGAAGCCCTTGCAATCCGGGTATTCACAATCCCGATCGAATTTCCCATCACTGAAGGAATCTCTATACCAGGAGCTACCCAGTGCAGAGACAATCGATAGGTCATCCTATCGCTTTCACAAATACTCGGTCTTCAACACCGGTCATCAATTGCAATTCATAACGACGTATCACATATTCGGAATGGGTTATCGACCCCATGGTCCTTTCCCGGTTAACCCGAATAGTGAGCGCTTATTCAAAAATAAGTGTGGCATTCAAATTCAAACAAATCACATCAAATACCCATTCAAAGGGAAATATTGATAGTCGGTTATTGAACTATCAATGGATATGCACACATCACCAGTTTCCAAATAATTTTCCAAATTATTTATTTTCCAAAATATCTTTACAAGATATATAATTTCACACTTCAAAAAATAAATCAATATTTATTTTTAAACAAATTCTCCTTTTCATTCATAAATTCCATAATGAATTTATATTTCACAATATCCATGCATATACGATTTCAATTATTCATTTCAATTTATCTTCAAAAAGATAAATTCTCAAAGTATTCACTTTTTTATTGGAAAACATTTCCATACTTATTTAATAAGTAATTCAAAAATTTTATTTATTTTCAACACTTGGAAAATATTCAATATACTTCAATCAAAATTAAGTATATATTTCATTCTTTAAGGAAATCATTCTTTTAAACATATTTATTTGGGCCAAAACGAATGTTGCGTAAAACATCGTTACGACAACCCAAAATCACTAGTATAGGGATTCGAGATTAAAATAGATATATATAAATCCCAATACTATACAAAACATTTCCTTTCGGAAATCATTTACTATAACAACAGTGTTATAGTCCACTATTTCCTTTTCATTTCTCGAAAACGTCTATTTCAACAATAAATGTTGAAATCTAGGGTTTCGAATCTCAACACATTTTAAAACATCGTTAGATCGTTTTAATTCTATTTAAAACATCAAATCTAAACATTTCTTTAACATATTATTCACTATTCAAAAACGTGAATATACTACGTTAACAAATTTCATCCTTTCTATACATTTTATTTTAAAGGATTATTCACGGTTCAAAAACGTGAATATAACTCCATAAATAGGTTTCAACAATTTACTTATCAAAATAAGTTGTTTACGAATTTATAAAACAACGTTTATAAATTCCTTTATTAACCTCTTCAATTCATAACTCAATTATAAACCAAAGGTCTATATTTTAAGTTAAACACTTATAATTTATTTGTTTACTAAAATCGTTCCTTTGAACTTCATAATTATAAATGCTATAACTTATAAGATTCGATGATTTATCCAAAACCATTCTTTTAATAACTTTATAAAATTTATAAATCTTATTGTTTATAAAATTTCATTTATAACCTCACCATTTTTAATTTTATAAATTCCATTCTATAAATTCCATTCATTTACAAAATTCATTTTCGCTTCATTCAAACACTTATAAAATTATCGCTCCAGTACGAAATTATAGCGGTATATGGGATTTAATAATATTATCCGCTTAATAACGGCGCAATAGGGTCTCATCCGCTAAACAAAAAAAAATGCGGCAAATCAATAACTCCAATATATACATATGCCAATATATATATATATTGCTATTATATATAATACCAATTTCACTGTTTATGAAATATTCGCGGTATATGTTTTTAATAAATAACATCCGCTTACTAACGGCGCATAATGTCTATTTTAACAATCAATAGATATCAATCATCATTCAAACATGCATTCAAATATTTTAAATCTAACTATTTAAAATAAAATCGAAACTAATTTGATTGAGTGAGAAGTTCTCACCTTGATTTCAATTTCGTTTTAGCGATTTATTTCGAATAAAATTAAACGGACGTTTAATTTTACCCAAAATTCTCACTAACTCCAAATGACTCCAATCCAATTTCATCGCGTAGTGCTCCTCCATACGATTCCAACGCTTCTTGTTTCGCGCGTTTTCGACCTCGTATGAAAAAGATATGGATTTTACAAGTTTACACGAATTTTATAACTAAATTTTACAACATAAATATAAATTTTTTAACCTAATCCACTACAGGCCGTTGGATCCACTTCTCTCAGATCATAGCCGTGCATAGCATCTCCTTCCCCCCTTCATTCACGTATCCAGTAATCAAGGCCGAACCCAACATCTAGATTAGGGTTAAATTTTGCAACCTCCACGTTGAACTTGAACTCGATCAAGATACTCCATCGCGTAGCCCCTTGCCTCCTCTACGTTCGGCCTCGACAAAAGCAAGCTCGGCCATCTCCTCCATCAAAAAACGCGTGCGCAACCATCAACTGTCGGCCCCCTTTTTCTCCCACTACGCGACGCTAAACTTCATCATATCCGTATGGATTTAAAGATCTCGACGAGTGCTACAACTTTCATGTTGGAGGTATCACGAATTGTTGCTTGGATTTAGAGAGATTGAGAAAAGAAAAAGGGACGTTTCTGGCCATTGATAATGGGGGTGGCGGCTAGGGTTTAGAAAATTAGGTTTTTATTTTTTTTTATTTCTAAAGAGAAGGGTGCTATTTATAGAAGAACGAACGAACACTATTCATCCGAAAATTCCAAACTCCGATTCACACGCCGTAACCAGCATTTCTAAGGTTTACCCCGCGTTTCGGACACAATGGAACAGCTTTCGGAAGCTAATTCGATCATCTGTGCGAGTTATGGCAACAAACGATCAATTTAAATTAAACCGATTTAAACGATTTTCTAGGCGTTTTAATTCGTACCGGACAAACGGTAAATCCAATTGACACGAAATTTGAAACCTTACAATAATATCACATTACGGATCCGATGAAACTGGTTTCGTCGAAATCCGAGACTTTTTGAAAAATGGCTATTTTAACTCGCCAAATTAATATTAAAAATAATTCGATGCATTTCGAGCTGCTACGATCAAACGATAACTCCGATTGACACGAAAATTGAAATCCAGTAATAACTAACTATTACGGATCCAGTGGAACTGGTTTCGTTCAATTCTGAGACTGTTCAAAAATTGACTATTTTCACTAGTCGATTTAAATATTAAAATATTCAATTTTCACAATTTAACTTTTAATTCGATTTTAAAAGTTCTAAAATATCGTTCTAACTCCAATATGATAAAATAAAATTTTACAAATCATTTTCAATCATATTTAACTCAATTTTCAATTATTTCCATAATTTAACATATTAAATTATCGATTTAATTATCCAATTAAATCCAATTATTCAAATAAAAATTTATTTGACTTATAAATTCACTTATTAATATTTAAAATTAATTAAATATTCAAATTTTTAATTACTAAAAATCCTGGGTCGTTACAATCTTCCCCCCTTAAAAGAATTTCGTCCTCGAAATTAACAAGTAAGAAAAATTACAGAATCGATTAACTTTCCATAATTCATAGTTAAACTTCTTATAATAACTTTACTAAGTTTTCAAAGCATACTTAGTTATCTTTTCAAAAACAAATACTATTGTTTAACTTTCAATTTCAAATCAAAGTTAAAGTTTTCAAAATTTTCCAATTTTCTCAAATTTTTTCTAACGCCTTAAATTTTCGGAAAAATTCGCCATAGTCTCCTTTGCGCGGTTCGATCCGAAAAAAAATGACAGTATATATATCACAAATATACATCCCATCAAGTAATGAGGCATCCCGCAGGGAAAAGGTATAAAAGTACGGTATGTAATCCGAGATATGTACCTTATATTTTATTAGCAAGCATATACGGCTAATATAGCGCGAAAGCGAGCCCCAAATGCGAAGCAAACGCGATTCGCACCTACTAAACACTCAACAAACAACATGAGAATCATGTATATAGACAATATTATCAGTATACAACATATAGCAACATAATAACTATATATGTCAACATATCAATTGCAGTAAAAGCAATATATTCAAACATCAACCAACTATCATCCAACAAATTCATAACCAATAAATATTCATTCATATTCTCTTTAATATTCAATGAAATGGTTTTTCAATTTAATCACATTCGATTCATTAATAGTGGATGTTTTTACTAACATTCATTTTCAATTAGTTTATATTCACTAATTCATATTCAAGTTGGTTCACTTCCAAATCAAATTCAATTCTACTTAAGATTTACTTAACTTCAAATTGGATTTTAATCACTTTAGCTTTCAATTTCATTAACACTTAATGAATTATATACAATCAATCAACTAATAACCATATAACAATCAATGTATATTAATTACAACCAAATTCCTTTGTTTATATTTTTTTAAATTTGGTTTAACACCTTAAATTAAATTGACTTCCAAATCAATTTATTCAACTTCCAATAACATTAGATTTTAATGAATTAACACCTATATTCATTATTTCTTATCAACTTAAATTTACATTTAATTGATTAATATTCAACCCATTCATTCAATTCAATTACAACAGTTGAATTTTATTTATATAACTTAAGTTCATATCTATCATTTAACTTTATTAATTTACTTTGATACCAATATCAACTTCATTCAACATCTTTTAAGTTATATTTCATTTTATAAACATCAATTGGTTTCACTTAACTTAAATTCCAACTTATAAATTAATTCAGCTTCTAAATTCTAAAGTAAATTTCCATTTAACTTTAAATTCATTTTTATTTCAACTCGTATTCATATAGTTTCACTTCTTATATAAATGTTTATTTCACAATTGTAATCACTTTAATTATAATTCAATTCTTATAATTATTCTTTTGTTTATACAATTATTCTTTAATTTAGATTATTCAAACATCTAAACAATCAACTTATATACACTTTAATAATTCTGAAAAATTATTTCTTTATATATAACATATACTCAAGGTAAATTATTTCATTTACCCAATTTAAAACAATACTGTGTCGAATTGTTCTATTCAAGTGTTTAGAAACCCCTTCGGCATAGTTGTCGAGACCACGCTGACGAAGGTTCATATGCCACTCAATAAACCAATCATCACAATACAAAACAATTTTATATTCACTATCAAATACGCTCTCATAGCTATTATTACACTCAAACTGATTCTAGAGTACTGCTGACTCTATCTCTAATGAGTAATAACCAACAGAACCATGGTTGTCGCTTAACCATAAGCTCTGATACCAAATGTAACGTCCCGGAAATTTTCGACTTTCGAAAATTCAACATCGATACTCACTTTATCGACTGCCGAGCAATCGAAGGCCAAAAACCCGAAATGTTATGGTTTAAGAAAAAGAAAACAAAGAAAAAGATAGAAAAAGATAGAAAATAGAGAGAATAGAGAATAGAGAATAGAACGGAATAGAAAACAACAGAACAACATCAGAATCTCACAATTCGCAGCGGAACAACATATAATAATAAATGAATAATCTTTAAACAAAGAACTATATCAGTTATTACATTACATCACATTTCATTACATCATATCATCAGAGTGTACAACAACAAACAACAACAAACAGCGGAAAAAGAAATACTATATACTAGTAATACGCCATGCCATCCAGCTTGCCTCCAGCAACTCCAGAATATCCAGAATATCCTGATAAACCTTAACTCTTGACTGCCCGTGTGGAAATTGGTGGGCACCCAGAGTTTAGGAAGGAAAACAATAAACTCCGAGTCAGTTATGTGACTGGTGTGAGAACTCAAAACAGTTTATTTATCTTTGAAAACAAAATAGAGGAATATTTTTAAAGTCAATTCGCAATGCTTTTAAAAATGAGACTACCATAAGGCCTCCCGCACACACACACAATGCAAACGCAGAATCAGAGAAGATTTCTCCTTATGATAGTCAAAGATGCTTGATACGCATTTAAAAGAACATTTTATATTATTACTAGTGCATAGTGTAGGAAAATATTCCGAAAGTAGAATATAAATCTTAGCCAACATACGACCATTATCGTATGCCTACTATAGCTAACTATGTTCAATAGCAGGTTACCGCCACATTCCATAGCAGGTTATACAACTAAAACCGTACAAGTCTCGTATTGTTTCTTTGGATTTTCAAAGAATGATCAGGCCAAGGAACTTCCCATTGCCACATGAGAATGCCTCTGGATGGACATCCCCGAGAACCAAACCGGATCTCTGCCAACACAAGGCCGGGTTACCCCTAACTGAGTAACAACTGACCGAATATGCCATCCCCCGGTCCTTTGGGACCTTTCAACCGAGCGATCGTAATCAATTCACACAATCATAACAAAGTGTTTTCAATATGAGTAAGTATCTGGGCTCCATACCATGATACCACCCTTTTCCAGAAGGAAATGCACATATCCTAAAGGGCGCTACCCCTCATAACCTTGCTGCTTCTTTCCTGTTTTGACCATTCACGGGGTGTGAGGCTCGACGAAGTCACGTCCACAAAAACATACTTTATACAAAAGCCATGCTTTGGGTCAACAAATGATCATAGAGATGATCACAAAGATAGACGATCAAACAAATGATCCTATCATAAATAATCAACACAATGATCATTTCACAGCAACACTCAGCATGTCACATTACCAAATTGGGAATATATCGCTGATAACATTCAACTACATAACCTCTGAGCTCGTACGTCTCAGAGAAGGGTGTTAAGCTAAAAGAATAAATTCTCCGCCACCAACAGAAATATATTTGAAAGAAATCTGCTTTATATCTCAATTTGTAATGTCATACATACAATCCATACAAGTCTGTTCCGGGCTCGAACAGAACCAAAGGCACTTCTCACGAAGCCCTTGCAATCCGGGTATTCACAATCCCGATCGAATTTCCCATCACTGAAGGAATCTCTATACCAGGAGCTACCCAGTGCAGAGACAATCGATAGGTCATCCTATCGCTTTCACAAATACTCGGTCTTCAACACCGGTCATCAATTGCAATTCATAACGACGTATCACATATTCGGAATGGGTTATCGACCCCATGGTCCTTTCCCGGTTAACCCGAATAGTGAGCGCTTATTCAAAAATAAGTGTGGCATTCAAATTCAAACAAATCACATCAAATACCCATTCAAAGGGAAATATTGATAGTCGGTTATTGAACTATCAATGGATATGCACACATCACCAGTTTCCAAATAATTTTCCAAATTATTTATTTTCCAAAATATCTTTACAAGATATATAATTTCACACTTCAAAAAATAAATCAATATTTATTTTTAAACAAATTCTCCTTTTCATTCATAAATTCCATAATGAATTTATATTTCACAATATCCATGCATATACGATTTCAATTATTCATTTCAATTTATCTTCAAAAAGATAAATTCTCAAAGTATTCACTTTTTTATTGGAAAACATTTCCATACTTATTTAATAAGTAATTCAAAAATTTTATTTATTTTCAACACTTGGAAAATATTCAATATACTTCAATCAAAATTAAGTATATATTTCATTCTTTAAGGAAATCATTCTTTTAAACATATTTATTTGGGCCAAAACGAATGTTGCGTAAAACATCGTTACGACAACCCAAAATCACTAGTATAGGGATTCGAGATTAAAATAGATATATATAAATCCCAATACTATACAAAACATTTCCTTTCGGAAATCATTTACTATAACAACAGTGTTATAGTCCACTATTTCCTTTTCATTTCTCGAAAACGTCTATTTCAACAATAAATGTTGAAATCTAGGGTTTCGAATCTCAAACATTTTAAAACATCGTTAGATCGTTTTAATTCTATTTAAAACATCAAATCTAAACATTTCTTTAACATATTATTCACTATTCAAAAACGTGAATATACTACGTTAACAAATTTCATCCTTTCTATACATTTTATTTTAAAGGATTATTCACGGTTCAAAAACGTGAATATAACTCCATAAATAGGTTTCAACAATTTACTTATCAAAATAAGTTGTTTACGAATTTATAAAACAACGTTTATAAATTCCTTTATTAACCTCTTCAATTCATAACTCAATTATAAACCAAAGGTCTATATTTTAAGTTAAACACTTATAATTTATTTGTTTACTAAAATCGTTCCTTTGAACTTCATAATTATAAATGCTATAACTTATAAGATTCGATGATTTATCCAAAACCATTCTTTTAATAACTTTATAAAATTTATAAATCTTACTATTTATAAAATTTCATTTATAACCTCACCATTTTTAATTTTATAAATTCCATTCTATAAATTCCATTCATTTACAAAATTCATTTTCGCTTCATTCAAACACTTATAAAATTATCGCTCCAGTACGAAATTATCGCGGTATATGGGATTTAATAATATTATCCGCTTAATAACAGCGCAATAGGGTCTCATCCGCTAAACAAAAAAAAATGCGGCAAATCAATAACTCCAATATATACATATGCCAATATATATATATATTGCTATTATATATAATACCAATTTCACTGTTTATGAAATATTCGCGGTATATGTTTTTAATAAATAACATCCGCTTACTAACGGCGCATAATGTCTATTTTAACAATCAATAGATATCAATCATCATTCAAACATGCATTCAAATATTTTAAATCTAACTATTTAAAATAAAATCGAAACTAATTTGATTGAGTGAGAAGTTCTCACCTTGATTTCAATTTCGTTTTAGCGATTTATTTCGAATAAAATTAAACTGACGTTTAATTTTACCCAAAATTCTCACTAACTCCAAATGACTCCAATCCAATTTCATCGCGTAGTGCTCCTCCATACGATTCCAACGCTTCTTGTTTCGCGCGTTTTCGACCTCGTATGAAAAAGATATGGATTTTACAAGTTTACACGAATTTTATAACTAAATTTTACAACATAAATATAAATTTTTTAACCTAATCCACTACAGGCCGTTGGATCCACTTCCATCAGATCATAGCCGTGCATAGCATCTCCTTCCCCCCTTCACTCACGTATCCAGTAATCAAGGCCGAACCCAACATCTAGATTAGGGTTAAATTTTGCAACCTCCACGTTGAACTTGAACTCGATCAAGATACTCCATCGCGTAGCCCCTTGCCTCCTCTACGTTCGGCCTCGACAAAAGCAAGCTCGGCCATCTCCTCCATCAAAAAACGCGTGCGCAACCATCAACTGTCGGCCCCCTTTTTCTCCCACTACGCGACGCTAAACTTCATCATATCCGTATGGATTTAAAGATCTCGACGAGTGCTACAACTTTCATGTTGGAGGTATCACGAATTGTTGCTTGGATTTAGAGAGATTGAGAAAAGAAAAAGGGACGTTTCTGGCCATTGATAGTGGGGGTGGCGGCTAGGGTTTAGAAAATTAGGTTTTTATTTTTTTTTATTTCTAAAGAGAAGGGTGCTATTTATAGAAGAACGAACGAACACTATTCATCCGAAAATTCCAAACTCCGATTCACACGCCGTAACCAGCGTTTCTAAGGTTTACCCCACGTTTCGGACACAATGGAATAGGTTTCGGAAGCTAATTCGATCATCTGTGCGAGTTATGGCAACAAACGATCGATTTAAATTAAACCGATTTAAACGATTTTCTAGGCGTTTTAATTCGTACCGGACAAACGGTAAATCCAATTGACATGAAATTTGAAACCTTACAATAATATCACATTACGGATCCGATGAAACTGGTTTCGTCGAAATCCGAGACTTTTTGAAAAATGGCTATTTTAACTCGCCAAATTAATATTAAAAATAATTCGATGCATTTCGAGCTGCTACGATCAAACGATAACTCCGATTGACACGAAAATTGAAATCCAGTAATAACTAACTATTACGGATCCAGTGGAACTGGTTTCGTTCAATTCTGAGACTGTTCAAAAATTGACTATTTTCACTAGTCGATTTAAATATTAAAATATTCAATTTTCACAAATTAACTTTTAATTCGATTTTAAAAGTTCTAAAATATCGTTCTAACTCCAATATGATAAAATAAAATTTTACAAATCATTTTCAATCATATTTAACTCAATTTTCAATTATTTCCATAATTTAACATATTAAATTATCGATTTAATTATCCAATTAAATCCAATTATTCAAATAAAAATTTATTTGACTTATAAATTCACTTATTAATATTTAAAATTAATTAAATATTCAAATTTTTAATTACTAAAAATCCTGGGTCGTTACAATCTTCCCCCCTTAAAAGAATTTCGTCCTCGAAATTAACAAGTAAGAAAAATTACAGAATCGATTAACTTTCCATAATTCATAGTTAAACTTCTTATAATAACTTTACTAAGTTTTCAAAGCATACTTAGTTATCTTTTCAAAAACAAATACTATTGTTTAACTTTCAATTTCAAATCAAAGTTAAAGTTTTCAAAAATTTTCAATTTTCTCAAATTTTTTCTAACGCCTTAAATTTTCGGAAAAATTCGCCATAGTCTCCTTTGCGCGGTTCGATCCGAAAAAAAATGACAGTATATATATCACAAATATACATCCCATCAAGTAATGAGGCATCCCGCAGGGAAAAAGTATAAAAGTACGGTATGTAATCCGAGATATGTACCTTATATTTTATTAGCAAGCATATACGGCTAATATAGCGCGAAAGCGAGCCCCTAATGCGAAGCAAACGCGATTCGCACCTACTAAACACTCAACAAACAACATGAGAATCATGTATATAGACAATATTATCAGTATACAACATATAGCAACATAATAACTATATATGTCAACATATCAATTGCAGTAAAAGCAATATATTCAAACATCAACCAACTATCATCCAACAAATTCATAACCAATAAATATTCATTCATATTCTCTTTAATATTCAATGAAATGGTTTTTCAATTTAATCACATTCGATTCATTAATAGTGGATGTTTTTACTAACATTCATTTTCAATTAGTTTATATTCACTAATTCATATTCAAGTTGGTTCACTTCCAAATCAAATTCAATTCTACTTAAGATTTACTTAACTTCAAATTGGATTTTAATCACTTTAGCTTTCAATTTCATTAACACTTAATGAATTATATACAATCAATCAACTAATAACCATATAACAATCAATGTATATTAATTACAACCAAATTCCTTTGTTTATATTTTTTTAAATTTGGTTTAACACCTTAAATTAAATTGACTTCCAAATCAATTTATTCAACTTCCAATAACATTAGATTTTAATGAATTAACACCTATATTCATTATTTCTTATCAACTTAAATTTACATTTAATTGATTAATATTCGATCCATTCATTCAATTCAATTACAACAGTTGAATTTTATTTATATAACTTAAGTTCATATCTATCATTTAACTTTATTAATTTACTTTGATACCAATATCAACTTCATTCAACATCTTTTAAGTTATATTTCATTTTATAAACATCAATTGGTTTCACTTAACTTAAATTCCAACTTATAAATTAATTCAGCTTCTAAATTCTAAAGTAAATTTCCATTTAACTTTAAATTCATTTTTATTTCAACTCGTATTCATATAGTTTCACTTCTTATATAAATGTTTATTTCACAATTGTAATCACTTTAATTATAATTCAATTCTTATAATTATTCTTTTGTTTATACAATTATTCTTTAATTTAGATTATTCAAACATCTAAACAATCAACTTATATACACTTTAATAATTCTGAAAAATTATTTCTTTATATATAACATATACTCAAGGTAAATTATTTCATTTACCCAATTTAAAACAATACTGTGTTGAATTGTTCTATTCAAGTGTTTAGAAAATTAGGTTTTTATTTTTTTTTATTTCTAAAGAGAAGGGTGCTATTTATAGAAGAACGAATGAACACTATTCATCTGGAAATTTCAAACTCCGATTCACGCGCCGTAACCAGCGTTTCTAAGGTTTACCCCGCGTTCCGGACACAATGGAACAGGTTTCGGAAGCTAATTCGATCATTTGTGCGAGTTATGGCAACAAACGATCGATTTAAATTAAACCGATTTAAACGATTTTCTAGGCGTTTTAATTTGTACCGGACAAACGGTAAATCCAATTGACACGAAATTTGAAACCTTACAATAATATCACATTACGGATCCGATGAAACTGGTTTCGTCGAAATCCGAGACTTTTTGAAAAATGGCTATTTTAACTCGCCAAATTAATATTAAAAATAATTCGATGCGTTTCGAGCTGCCACGATCAAACGATAACTCCGATTGACACGAAAATTGAAATCCGGTAATAACTAACTATTACGGATCCAATGGAACTAGTTTTGTTCAATTCTGAGACTGTTCAAAAATTGACTATTTTCACTAGTCGATTTAAATATTAAAATATTCAATTTTCACAAATTAACTTTTAATTCGATTTTAAAAGTTCTAAAATATCGTTCTAACTCCAATATGATAAAATAAAATTTTACAAATCATTTTCAATCATATTTAACTCAATTTTCAATTATTTCCATAATTTAACATATTAAATTATCGATTTAATTATCCAATTAAATCCAATTATTCAAATAAAAATTTATTTGACTTATAAATTCACTTATTAATATTTAAAATTAATTAAATATTCAAATTTTTAATTACTAAAAATCCTGGGTCGTTACATTTAGGGTGTGCTTTATTCTATGTGTTTGTCTTTGATGTCTTATATTTTAGTACCTCTTGGTTAGGCTACGAGTCTTATTTCTTGCCTTGCTATATTATCATCTTCAAATTTTAGTGACGGCGATCGCTTGCAAGTTGGTTCTCATGTTTTGTAGACTGTTATGCTTTCAGTAGATTGCTGGGTTGGTATTCGATTCCAGTATTCCTTTCAATTTTGACACTGATTTTTCCTTTTTACCATTAACCACATAGTTTGAAATTTGTTTCTACCTGATGGAATAGTATTTTATCTTTGAATATATGGTCATTTTATTCATGTATGCAAGTTTCTTTGGTTATTGGTTGCTGTTAGTCCTTGAGATGATGGTTTCGATGACAACAACTGCAACGATCTCGTTTTTAAGCCAAACTTAATTTAGCAATTTATACAAATTTATGGATTAAATTGTGAACTAATTTGGAATTTTCCCAAAAACAAATAAGATAAGTGTTTTTATATATATATATGTATGTATGTATATGTATATAAATTGATTGTAAATTGAAATTTTGAATTTGAAATTCAAAGATAAATATTTTGGAAAATAAATTGGATTCAAAAACTCTATGTTCAAAACTAATAAGAATTTGTTTTCTAATTAAAACATATATATGCATATATATTGTGATTTGGAAGATATATTTTGAATTCAATATAATAATTTTCAAAAACTATTTAAGGGTAAAATTCTAATATATATTTATATATTTATTTATTAGTGTATAATAAGTTTTAAAATCATTTTCTTTAAGGTTAAATAAATATTTATAAAAGGAAATGCATTAAATAAATATTTAAAAACAGAAGATACACACATATATATATATTGAAAATAATATAAAAATATATTTAAAACATTATATACATACAAATCAACATGTGCAAGTTAATTAACACATGAAATTAACAAGTGTAAACAAGATAACATAAAGATTAACAGGTGTTTATTTAATTCTACATGCAAAATACATTTGTAACAATTTTATCATGTAAATAGTACAAGCTTCAGTTTCAACATCAAAGTTGTAGTGCAAAATCATTTCCAAATTTTCAATTTGCTTCTCTGTTTCTTCAACCAGGTGAGCAAATCTCTCGAATCTGTTATTATATCTTGATGTTTGGATAATACTTGAAAGTATGATGGTGAAAATGGTTTGCATGAATGTTTTTTATATGAATAATGGCTGAACTTCTTTGTATATATGGTGTGCATGCCTGTATATGTAATATATATGTCTCTGTTAAAACTACAGGCACAAATCCACTTAATAAATTCAACTGCTCATCATATAATCGAATTTAAGCTATGATTTCTAAATGAAAATTGTTTGTAACAATGAAACATGATTTTTAAAAATAAATTTAAGTATTTAAATTAAGTAATTATCTCGAAAATAATAAATTATAGTGTTGATCATATATTTATGTCAGAAATTAAATGTTTGGATTTCAAGTTTTGATCATAAGATCAGATTCGTTTTACAAAATAATTATTTTTAAAAGTAATTTCATGATTTTTAAGTTTGTAAATATCGAGAAATTTTGAGTTGAACGAATAATGGTTTTTCGTCGATTGCCGACGATCGGCAAAGTGATGTTGGTCATGATTTTTGCTGAAGGTAGAGGGAAGAGTGGGGATCGATAGCAAAATGGTGACGGAATTTCTAGTTCGTCATGGTGGCCGTACGTCGTCGAAATAGGGTTTCAAAGCCGGTTTGATAGACGATTGTTTGCGTGTTGATTTCGTCATCGTGGGTGAAATAGTATGGATCGGACCAGGGGGAATTGAAGCTGCGAATTGCAGCGGAGGTTCGGGCGATGTTGCGAGGCAATTCTGTCGATGGGTTTGATGCCAGAAATTGATTGAATTGTTCAATTTTGATATCCTAGCGATTTCATCGATCTGGAAGGTCAGGCTAGTCGACAGTGATGTCGACGACATGTTGAAGGTCGCGATGTTGATCGGAAGGGATTATGGTGGATGTGCACATGCACGTGTGCACTTAAGTGTCTGGGTTGTTGATTGATTTGGGGAAGATGAAGGTTTATCAAGTTTGTCTCGAAGTCAGATGCGTGTGGTCTCAAAGTAAAGTGAGGGATGCAAGTGGCTTGGAGATTTTGTTAGTTGGCACGGAAAGGAGCTCGAGTTATCTCGGGTTATGATTTTACAGTTTTAAACTTTTAAAATTAAACAAGTTTTAAAGGTTAAACAATTTCTTAATTAATTCTTTTATATAATGAATGTCTAATTAAGTTTGGACTAACTAAAGGTTTTAAATTAAATTATTTTAAATTATTTTAAATTAATTAAGTTTAAAGTGTTTTAATATATATAACCTTTATTTTAAAAGTTTATTTTAATAAACTTAATATTGTAATTAGTTAAATAATTAAGAAGATGAAATGTTTTCTAATCATTAATTCAACTTAAAAGATTATAAGTAAATAGGTTAATTAATTAGTGTAATTAATCAAGGTGATTAATTAATGGATAGTTTGTTAATGTGATTAATTAAAAGATTACTTAATGGAAGTAATTGGAGAATAATTGATGAAAGTGATTAAAAGGATTTATCTTTGATTAATTAAGGTCTTAATTAAAGGATCATTAATAGAAAAAGGTGATTAATTAATGATAGGTAATTAAAGGATAATTACTTAATGAAATTACTTAATGAAATTACTTAATGTAATTAATAAAAGATTTTTACTTAATGTGATTGAGGGATAATTACTTAGTGTGATTTATTAAAGAGTAACTAATTAATTAAAGGTTAATTAATGTAAGTAATTATTGGTAATTAATTACTTAAAGATTAATTATTTAATGAAAGTAATTAAGGATAATTAATTAAGATGAATAATGTAATTAATAAAAGATTTTTACTTAATGTAATTAAGGGATAATTACTTAGTATGATTTATTAAAGAGTAATTAATTAATTAATTAAAGGTTAATTAATGTAAGTAATTAAAGGTAATTAATTACTTAACGAAAGTAATTAAGGATAATCAATTAATGAATAAAGGTTAATTAATCAAGTGATTAATGGTTAATTACTTAATGTAAGTAGTGAAAAGATAATTAGCAATTAAAGGTTAATTAATTAATGTAATTAATGGTTAACTAATTAATGTAATTAATTAAGGGCAAATTAATTAATGTAATTAACTTAAGTTCAATTAATTTACGTTATTAATTAAGAAATAATTAATTAATTAAGGATACTTAATTAAGATGAATAATTATGGATGATTAATTGATAACAGATGATTTGTAATTAATAAATGTTAATTAAGCAGGATTGGGTAAGTAATTCATAAGTAATTAATTTAATTGGAAATTAAGTTGAGTTAATTAGGCTTGAAAATTAATTGATCTTGCTTATGGATGATTGGATCTTATTGAATTCCTTGAATTGTTTGATATCTCTGATTTGGGTTGTTCTATGATATGAATTGTTTTGGATTAAGCTGTAAACTGTGATTTATTTATCCGCGATGAATTTACATATTTATCTGTGAATGGAAGATAAGCGTTACAGGATTATACCGCTTATCAATATTGTTGTGCTTGAATTGATGATGGTTGTGATATTTTATTGTTGCCTGTAAAACCCCTGGACTACACACAACACACAAATATGGACTTCACGGGAAATTGGTAAAGTCACATATATTTTGAATTTAATATTATTTTATTCAAAATGGTGAAAGAATTTTGAATTTTGAATTTTGAATCCAAAATGGTTTGGAAGTGGAATTGGATTAAATATGATAAACTTTTGAAAAGGAAGTTTTGAAATTAAAAGAATTTTGAATATAATATAGCTTGTTAAAATTTGAAATTTTGGAAACTATGGTTTAAAACGGGTTATACAAATTGTATAATGTATATGTATGGATTTTTAACCATTTTAAAGTATTTTAAAAGAATTATTTTAGGAATTTGAATTTAACCCAAATAGAACTTGTCGAGTACGGCAATTCTCAGATTTTTTTGATTTATACTCTAAAAGGCTATAACTTGAGCAAATTTAATCGGATTTTTACGAAACGAAAAACCTTTGTTTTCAAACGATAATAGCTTTCATATAAAGAAAAAAATTCCAGTTTTTGTTGAAAGGATTTCAAGTTTGAAATGAAAATAGTTTTAAAAGCTATGAATGAATCTTTGTTGAAGATTTGGGTAAACCTTGTTTCAAATTGAAGAGTATCTTAAAGGTGAATCTTTTGTTTTAAAAGATTAGAAATGGAAATTTGTTAAACCATTCAAAAGGAAAGGTCTTGAGGGCTTAAAGAATTATGACTTAACTACGATCCCAATATATCCATATGTTTTTAAAATTAGCGCTCATTATTCGGTTTAGCCGGGAGAGGACTTTATGTCATAAAACCCATTTCGAATTAATGATATGACGAAATGGATAGCATTTGAAGACAGTGGTGAAGACCGGATATTTTCGAAAGCGAAAGGATTACCTGTCGAATTTCTCTGCACCGAATGGCCTCGGTATAGAGATTTCCTTATGTGATGGAGAGTCCGGACATGATTAGAGATTATCCGGATTTGCTAGGACTTCTTTTGAAGTGCATGGGTTCCATTCAGACCCAGGATGGACTTGTATGGATGTATGTATAACGTTACACTTTGAGATGTAAAGTTGGTTTCTATCAAATACATTTCTTTTTGGTTGCGGAGAATTTATTCTCTTAGCTTAACACCCATCTCTGAGACGTACGAGCTTAGAGGTTATGTAGTTGATGTTTACTAGTGATATGTTCCCAATTTGGTAATGTGGCATGCTAAGTGTTGATCATTGGTTTATCGAAGCATGGCTTTTGTGAAAAGCGTAGCTTTGTAGGACAAGACTTCATCGAACCTCACACCCCGAAAATGGTCGAAACAGGAAAGGATGCAGCAAGGTTACGGAGGTCGTGCCCTTTAGGGTATGTGCATTTCCTTCTGGATAAAAAGTGGTATCATGGTATGGAGCCCAGATATTTAACTTATGTGGTTGTTGTAATTTGTTGGTGTTGGGGATTCATGGATAAAGGTCGGTGACGACCGGGGGATGACATACTCATGACAGTAAGTAACCTAGTTACAGAGGTAACCCGGCCTTGTGTCGGCAAAGAGCTGGTTAGGTTCTTAGGGCATCCCTCCAAAGGCATACCCATTTGGATAAAGGAAGTTCCCTAGCCTGGCCATTTATTGGAAATCCAAACAAAACAATACGAGCCCTTTACGGTTTTAGTTGCATAACCTATCATGTAGCGTGGTGGTAACCTGCCAATAAACATGGTTACCATAGTAGGTATACTATAGTAGTAGTATGCTGGCTAAGATTAATATAATATTTTCGAAATATTTTCTACACTATGCACTAATATTAATATCAAAAGGAGTTTTGCGTGTCAAGCATATTTGACTATCATAAGGAGAAATCTCCTCCAAGTGTGCGATTGCATTGTATGTGTGGCGGGAGGCCTTATGGTAGTTTCATTTTCCAAAAAGCGTAGCGAATTTCTTTTTATTTATTTTTGTTCAAAACGAACTATTTTTTTCTAATACCAGTACCATGACTAACCTGGAGTTTACTGTTCCCTTTCTAAACTCTGGGTGCCCATAATTTACCACACAGGCAGCCTAGAGTCAAGTTATCAGATTGTCAGCTAGTTGGTGTAGCTTTTGGCAATCTTTGAAGTCTTTGGTTTGGGGATTGCATCAAGTTTGCTTAACTTAACGTGATGTGGTTTGAGCTTCTGGTTTGAGTCTTTGGAACTTTGGAAAAGGAAGATGCAGTTGTTGGATTCTCTCTCTCTTGAAGATCATGTTGGAGATTTGTTTTCGCTGTTGCATTTTGGCTCTGATATTGATATTTGATTTGTATCAGATGTTGTAATCTATGTTGTATCCATTTGTGTATCAATAAAGTTCATTTTGTTTCTGCTGTGTTGTTATCATCTATTGTTGTTATAAGCTCCGGCGAATCAAATTTCAACATTTGAATCTAGGACGTTCGAATACGGATGAAGTATGGATGTTGATTTTAGGGCATTGAAATCCGGGTCATCACATCTGGTATCAGAGCTAAAGGTTGGGTAAGAACTTTAGCTTTGGAGTATAACACATTAGGTGACTCATTAGAGATAGGGTAGAAATGCCCTAGAATGAGTATCCCTAAGATATCTTGTCTGTATGCCTCAGTTGATTCTTTTACCATTCACTGATAGTGAGAATGAGTGCAAAAAGAGGACGAGGTAGGGGACAGGGGAGCGCCACTATAAATGGTCGATACCCTGTAACAACAAGGAAACAACTTTTCCTATCAACTTTCTGTGATCATCATACATTTTCAATTCTTTGATGGTTTCCTCGTAGCTACAAGAAGAAGGTTTGGTGTGGTGGTGGCTCTGCGAATCTTTGTTTATGTTGTAGAAAGGTTCCTAATCCGTATTCTTATCATCGGTTTCTTATCAGCTTTTCGTTCTTAACTTTGATAAATTTGACATTTTACTTTGATATAAATTGATTAATAAATATGAAGCTAAATTAGATCGTATTAATAGAACGATTTTGGTTAAAACCAAACTTAAGAATTTTGTTGTGATTTCTTGTGAGGATCCAAGTCCAAAGAGGGACAAGCTAGTGTATACTTTAGGGTATTCTGACCTGAGTTTGGAATTCATATTATTCATTTGTCTATTCTTTTAGGGTTCAGATATATTCTACGAGTGGTTATTTATCCTTCGGACTAACCAATGCCACTGCATATTTCGTAGGCCTGATGACCCGAGTAATTCGTAAAGTGTTGAATAAGTTTGTTCTCGTATTCATTGTTGATATTCTGATTTGGTAAGCAAAATGTAGAATAGATATTTATCTGATCTAGTAATCTATTTCTCTATCTTTGATGTGTTCATCTGTTCTTTGTTTGTCTCCCTGTTTAGCAAATTTCGGGGATGAAATTTTCTTAAGGAGGGAATCTGTAACGACCCATTTTTAAGCCAAATTTAATTTAGCAATTTATATAAATTTGTGGATTAAATTGTGAATTAATTTGGAATTTTCCCAAAAACAAATAATATAAGTGTTTATTTATATATGTGTATATAAATTGATTGTAAATTGAAATTTTGAATTTAAAATTAAAAGATAAATATTTTGGAAAATAAATTGGATTTAAAAACTCTATGTTCAAAACTAATAAGAATTTGTTTTCTAATTAAAACATATATATGTATATATATTGTGATTTGGAAGATATATTTTGAATTCAATATAATAATTTTCAAAAACCATTTAAGGGTTAAATTCTAATATATATATATATATATTTATATATATATATATTTATTAGTTTATAATAAGTTTTCAAATCATTTTCTTTAAGGTTAAATAAATCTTTATAAAAGGAAATGCATAAAATAAATATTAAAAACACAAGATATATATATATATGTATTGAAAATAATATAAAAACTATTTAAAACATTAAATACATACAAGTCAACATGTGTAAGTTAATTAACACATGAAATTAGCAAGCGTGGACAAGATAACATAAAGACTAACAAGTGTTTATTTAATTCAACATGCGAAATACATTTGTAACAATTTTATCATGTAAATAATACAAGTGTCATCTTTTTAAAAATTTCTTTTACTTTTTAAAATTTAATAAATAAATGGAATATCAAGTATATATACATTTTTCTTTCATGCATTCAAAGACAAAAGAAATAAAATTTAAAAACCTCAAACCTAGAAAACTTTAACCAGGAAAGAAAAACAAACAGCCTCTTTTCAAATTCAAAAACCTGAAATCAAAACCACAAGTTCAACCTGAATTAAAGCATGCAGCAAATTCAAGAACAATTCTCGGTTTTTCAAAAATCAAAAGCAAAGCAAACAATCTTGATCAAAATCAAACAACTACCATTCAAACCTGAAGCTAAAACAAGTTCCGGTTTTACAAAGATCAAGCTATAGATTCAACTCAAACCTGAGAGCAAGCTAAATCAAACAAACAAGATTTCATCTCAAAAACAAGCTTCAGTTTCATCATCAAAGTTGCAGTTCAAAATCATTTCCAGATTTTCAATTTGCTTCTCTGTTTCTTCAACCAGGTGAGCAAACCTCTTGAATCTGCTATTATATCTTGATGTTTGGATAATACTTGAAAGTATGATGGTGAAAATGGTTTGCATGAATGTTTTTATCTGAAAAATAGTTCTCTATATATATGGTGTGCATGCCTGTATATGTAATATATATGTCTCTGTTAAAACTACAGGCACAAATCCACTTAATAAATTCAACTGCTCATCATCTAATCGAATATGAGCTATGATTTCTAAATGAAAAATGTTTGTAACAATGAAACATCATTTTTAAAAACAAATTTAAGTATTTAAATTAAGTAATTATCTCAGAAATAATAAATTACAGTGTTGATCATATATATATGTTAGAAATCAAATGTTTGGGTTTCAAGTTTTGATTATAAGATAAGATTCGTTTTACAAAATAATGATTTTTAAAAGTAATTTCACGATTTTTAAGTTTGTAAATATCGAGAAATTTTGAGTTGAAAAAATAATGGTTTTTCGTCGATTGCCGAAGATTGACGAAGTGATGTTGGTCATGATTTTTGCTGAAGGTAGAGGGAAGAGTGGGGATCGATAGAAAAATGGTAAGGAATTTCTAGTTCGTCATGGTGGTCGTACGTCGTCGAAATAGGATTTCAAAGTCGGTTTGGTCGATGATCGTTTGCGTGGTGATTTCGTCGTCGTGGGTGAAATAGTGTGGATCGAACCAGGGGGAATTGAAGCTGGGAACTACAGCGGAGGTTCTGCGGAGTTGCAAGGTTTCTGGCGTCGTTACGTGGTGGTGCGAGGCGATTCTATCGATGGGTTTGATTCTAGAAATTGATTGAATTGTTCGATTTTGATATCCTAGCGATTTCATCGATCTGGAAGGTCAGGCTAGTCGACGGTGATGTCGACAACGTGTTGAAGGTCGCGATGATGATTGGAAGGGGTTAGGGTGGATGTGCACGTGCACATGTGCAATTAGGTGTCTGGGTTGTTGATTGATTTGTGGAAGATAAAGGTTTCTCGGGTTTGTCTCGAAGTCAGATGCGTGTGGTCTCGAAGTAAAGTGAGGGATGCAAGTGGCTCGGAAATTTTGTTTTTTGGCATGGAAAGGATCTCGAGTTATCTCGGGTTTATGATTTTACAATTTTAAATTTTTAAAATTAAACAAGTTTTAAAGATGAAACAATTTCTCAATTATTTCTTTTATATAATGAATGTCTAATTAAGTTTGGACTAATTAAAGGTTTTAAAATAAATTATTTTAAATTAATTAAGTTTTAATATATAACCTTTATTTGAAAATTTTATTTTAATAAACTTAATATTGTAATTAGTTAGATAATTAAGAAGATGAAATGTTTTCTAATCATTAATTCAACTTAAAAGATTTTAAGTAAATAGATTAATTAATTAGTGTAATTAATCAAGGTGATTAATTAATGGATAATTTGTTAATGTGATTAATTAAAAGATTACTTAATGGAAGTAATTGGAGAATAATTAATGAAAGTGATTAAAAGGATTTATCTTTGATTAATTAAGGTCTTAATTAAAGGATCATTAATTAGAAAACGGTGATTAATTAATGATAGCTAATTAAAGGATAATTACTTAACGAAATTACTTAATGTAATTAATAAAAGATTTTTACTTAATGTAATTTAGGGATAATTACTTAGTGTGATTTATTAAAGAGTAACTAGTTAATTAAAGGTTAACTAATGTATGTAATTAAGGGTAATTAATTACTTAGAGATTAATTACTTAATGAAAGTAATTAAGGATAATTAATTAAGATGAATAATGTAATTACTAAAAGAATTTTACTTAATGTAATTAAGGGATAATTACTTAATGTGCTTTATTAAAGAGTAATTAATTAATTAAAGGTTAATTAATGTAAGTAATTAAGGGTAATTAATTACTTAATGATTAATTACTTAATGAAAGTAATTAAGGATAATTAATTAATGATTAAAGGTTAATTAATCAAGTGATTAATGGTTAATTACTTAATGTAAGTAATTAAAAGATGATTAGTAATTAAAGATTAATCAATTCAAGGTTAATTAATTAATGGTTAACTAATTAATGTAATTAACTAAGGGCAAATTAGTTTACGTGATTAATTAAGAATTAATTAATTAATTAATTAAGGTAATTAATTAAGATGAATAATTAAGGATGATTAATTGATAACAAATGATTTTTAGTTAATAAATGTTAATTAAGAAGGATTGGGTAATTAATTCATAAGTAATTAATTTAATTGGAAATTAAGTTGAATTAATTAGGGATTGAACATTTAATTGATTTTGCTTATGGATGATTAGATTTAATGAATGCCTTGAATTATCAGATATATCTGATTTGTGTTGTTCAGTGATATGAATTTTTTGGATTGAGCTGTGAACTGTGATTTATTTATCTGTGATGAATTTACATATTTATCTGTGAATGGAAGATAAGCGTTACAGGATTATACCGCTTATCGATATTGTTGTGCTTGAATTGATGATGGTTGTGATATTTTTGATTGCTGCCTATTAAACCCCTGGTCTACACGTAACACACACAAATATGGACTTCACGGGAAATTGGTTAAGTCACAAATATTTTGAATTTAATATTATTTTATTCAAAATGGTGAAAGAATTTCAAATTTTGAATTTTGAATCCAAAATGGGTTGGAAGTGGAATTGGGTTAAATATGAGAAACTTTTGAAAAGGAAGTTTTGAAATTAAAAGAATTTTGAATATAATATGGCTTGTTAAAATTTGAAATTTTGGAAACTATGGTTTAAAAAGGGTTATACAAATTGTATAACGCATATATATGAATTTTAAACCATTTTAAAGTATTTTAAAAGAATTATTTTAGGAATTTGAATCTAACCCAAATAGAACTTGCCGGGTACGGTAGTTCGCTGATTTTTTGATTTATACTTTAAGAGGCTATAACTTGAGAAAATTTAATCGGATTTTTTCGAAACGAAAAACCTTTTTTTTCAAATGATAATAGCTTTCATATAAAGAATTTTTTTCCATTTTTTGTTGAAAGGATTTCCAGTTTGAAATGAAAATAGTTTTGAAAGCAATGAATGAATCTTTGTTAAAGATTTGGGTAAACCTTGTTTCAAATTGAAGAGGATCTTAAAGGTGAATCTTTTGTTTTAAAAGATTAGAAATGGAAATTTGTTAAAACATCAAAAAGGAAAGGTCTTGGGGGCTTAAAGAACTGTTACTTAACTAAGATCCCAATATATCCATATGTTTTTTAAATTAGCGCTCTTTATTAGGTTTAGCCGGGAGAGGACTTTATGTCATAAAACCCATTTCGAATTAATGATACGACAAAATGGATAGCCTTTGAAGATGGTGGTGAAGACCGGGTATTTTCGAAAGCGAAAGGATTACCTGTCTAATGTCTCTACATCGAATGGCCCCGATATAGAGATTTCCCTATGTGATGGGGAGTTTGGACGTGATTAGAGATTATCCGGATTTGCAAGGACTTCTTTTGAAGTGCCTTCAGTTCCATTCAGACCCAAGATGGACTTGTATGGATGTATGTATGACGTTACACTTTGAGATGTAAAGCTGGTTTCTATCAAATACATTTCTATTTGGTGGCGGAGAATTTATTCTCTTAGCTTAACACCCTTCTCTAAGACGTACGAGCTCAGAGGTTATGTAGTTAATGGTTACTAATGATATATTCCCAATTTGGTAATGTGGAATGCTAAGTGCTGATCATTGGTTGATCAAAGAATGGCTTTTGTGAAAAGCGTAGCTTTGTGGGATGAGACTTCATCGAACCTCACACCCCGGAAATGGTCGAAACAGAAAGGATGCAGCAAGGTTATGGGGGTCGCGCCCCTTAGGGTATGTGCATTTCCTTCTTGATAAAAAGTGCTATCATGGTATGGAGCCCAGATATTTAACTTATGTGGTTGTTGGAATTTGTTGGTGTTGAGGATCCTCGGATAATGGTCGGTGACGACCAGGGGATGGCATACTCGTGACAGTTAGTTAATTAGTTACGGTAGCCCGGTCTTGTGTTGGCAGAGAGCCGGTTAGGTTCTCGGGGCTTCCCTCCAGAGGCATGCCCATTCGGATAAAGGAAGTTCCTTAGCCTGGCCATTTGTTGGAAATCCAAACAAAACAATACGAGCCCTGTACGGTTTTAGTTGTATAACCTGCCATGTAGCGTGATGGTAACCTACCGTTAAATATGGTAGCTATAGTAGGTATACTATAATGGTAGTATGCTGGCTAAGGTTAATATTATACTTTCGAAATGTTTTCTACACTATGCACTAGTAGTAATATCAAAAGGATTTTTAAGTATCAAGCATGTTTGACTATCATAAGGAGAAATCTCCTCCAAGTGTACGATTGATTAGTGTGTTTGGCGGGAGGCCTTATGGAAGTTTCATTTTCCAAAAAGCATAGTGAATTTCTTTTTATTTCTTTTTGTTCAAAATAAATTGTTTTTCTTGCTCATACCAGTCCCATGACTGACCTTGAGTTTATTGTTCCCTTTCTAAACTCTTGATGCCCATAATTTACCACACGGGCAGCCTAGAGTCAGGTTATCAGATTGTCAGTTAGTTGGTGTAGCTTTTGGCAATCGCTGAAGTCTTTGGTTTGGGGATTGCATCGAGTTTGCTTAACTTAACGTGATGCGGTTCGAGCTTCTGGTTTGAGTCTTTGGAGCTTTGGCAAAGGAAGATGCAGTTGTTGGATTCTCTCTCTCTCTCTCTCTTGAAGATCATGTTAGAGATTTCATTCAGCTGTTGTATTTTGGCTCTAATATTAATATTTGATTTTTATCAAATGTTGCAATCTACGTTGTATCCATTTGTGTATCAATAAAATTCATTTTGTTTCCACTGTGTTGTTATCACCTAATGTTGTTATAAGCTCCGGTGAATCGAATTTCAACGTTTGAACCTACGACATTCGAATACGGGTGAAGTATGATGTCGATTTTTGAGCGCTGAAATCTGGGTCGTCACAACAACCTTAGGACTTGTTATAAAATATAAATATAAATACTAACATTATAGTTTAGATATATATGTATATGTAGAATATAAACATACACGTACTAAGAATGAAGACTGTATAGTATAGAGATTCAAGATCGAAGATATCAAGACTGAAGACTCATGAGTATCAAGATATCAAGAGTTCAAGATTTTAATAGTACAAGATAAGTATTGAGTCTATAATTATGTTAAAACTTCTTGAAAGCACTTACATCTTTATTCAAAATTTATTCGTGGAATGGAATCCACTTCGACCCTGTTAAAGGGATGGAACCCTAGTGGGATGGAACCCATGACAATATCCAGTGGAACATATAGTGGTCCTATTTTGATATCCACTAATTTTATAAAAATGCTTTTCAAAAATATTTCTCTTGTTTTTTTAAAAATGTTTTCAAAACTTTCTTTTCAAAAAGACATTTCTCTTGGTTTTAAATATTTAAGCCTCAAAACTATTTTTATCATTTTTAATATTTTGATTTCAAAATTGTCCGTGTTTCTAAACCATCTCTTGTTTTAAATATTTAGCTTTAAAATATTTATATACTCAAATTTTAAATCACTTTATACATTAAGATTATATATATTAAAAATTGCTTTCTAAACTCTTTTACATGTTTAAATTATATTCAAATATATTTACAAAGTATAGAAATTGCTTTGACAAATTATAGAAACCAATTTTAATAAGAAAATCAAAACATCAATTTTTGCCTTAAGCACGACGACGTCCCTAAACCCCCTATGTCGACATGGTGTCCGTTAAATTCAAAATTCAAGTTTTCAAAAGAAGTGTCTATTCGTCGTAACCTTTCGCGAAGAGATATGACAGTCGCTCTACTATATATACCTGTTGTTTTGAACAAATTCTAATCAGAATTTTACTTGTTTTCTCTCCTCTTCATCTTCCACACTTATTCTAAAGAATTCTAAACTATACTCTGCCGAAATACCAAGTGAATCAAACTCGATTATCTCTTGTTTGATTCTATGCCACTCTCTCCAAAAGATCTTAGTGTTATTCATAGTTATAGGATGTTTTGTAAATCAAACTGTTGAGTAAAATGTGCGGTTGAGCCTTGAAATCAATTGGGTGTGATTGTAGCCTCGGAAATCAATTAGGTGGTCTTGTAGCCTGGTTAAATCAAGAGAGTTGCCCCAAACTCGAATACAGGAGGGTGTATCTCATAGCCTTGAAACCGAGGGTGTAATCTGGGAGATTATTTTGATAAGAAACCCATATGATTGTATGGGACTAGATGTAGGGTAACACCGAACCGGTATAAAATACTGGTGTGTTCTTTCCTTTGCTGTTTTTATTTAGTATTTGCATCTGTGTCTGATTCTGTGATTATATCTGTGTCTGTGAATTGCATTTGTTAGTGATTAAATTACATAAGTTTCAAAAAGATTTAGAAAATCCATAAAACACTATTCATCCCCCTCTAGTTTTATTCTAGCTTTAAGATCTGTAATCCGCATTTCTCACATTTGGTATCAGAGCAACGTTTTCATAATCTAAATTTTGAATAGTTTTAAAAGTGGCTACCAAAATTGGTTCTGTTAACACTATCACTAGTTCATTTGTAGAGGGTCAGTCTACTGCCAGACCACCACTTTTTAATGGATGTAACTATGCATATTGGGCATGTATAATGAAAATATATTTACAGACAATAGGATTAGACACTTGGAATAGCACACAAACTGAATATTCTGAACCCACAACTAGTTTGGCACAGTGGACTGCTGAGCAAAAGCTATTGCACAAAATAGTTCAAAAGCCATGAATATTTTATTTTGTTCACTTGATAGGAATGAATTCAATAGAGTATCTGTTTGTAAGTCTTCTTTTGATATCTGGAAAACGTTGCAAGTTACTCATGAAAGAATAAGCAAAGTCAAATAGACCAAAATATCCATACTCACAAATCAGTTTCAATTATTCAAAATGAATTCTAATGAGTCCATTTTAGATATGTATAGTAGATTTCAGGATATTGTGATTCTCTAATATCATTGCAAAAAAGTTTTTCCAAAGAAGATCAAGTCAGAAAAATTCTAAATTCTCTTACTTTGGAATGGGATCAGAAAAATCTTGCAATCGAAGAAGCAAATGATATCAGTACTTTATGGATTGAAAAATTGACTGGAAATCATAATGAAGTACCAAACCACGTCAAATGTTTCAACTGTGACGAACCAGGCCATCTCAAAAGAGACTGTCCGCATCCTGATAAGCAAAAGTTTCCTACAAGCAATGACTATACAAAGAAAAGGGAAAGAGCGTATACCACTGTACTAGATGACTCAGACACAGACTCATCCTCAAGCAATGATGATCAGAAGATGGAAAATTCAAATATGTGCTTTACGGCTATTCATGATTCCGATGATCTCGAAGACACGAATCTTGAAAAAGGTACACGTTTACAATATATTGGTTGAAATTGTTTGCTTAAAATTGTTTGATTGTTTTTGAAATTATGTATTGTTTGAACTTTAAATGTTTTATTATTATATTTATATTTATTTTTAACATTATAATATTTTCTATTATTAAAATAGTATTATTATATTTAATATTACTCTAGAAAATATATAGACATTAATAATATATATATATATTAAAGTATATAAGAAAAGGTAAGTCACATGAATTCTCTGACCCATGTCGACATGGCCCTACCCATGATGTCGACATCCCTATCAGAAATTTGAAATTAAAATTTGAATTCAAATCTTGGAACTTCCCTCCACCTTTTCACCAATCCAATGTTTTGGAAAGGAAACTCTTGACCAGAGAATATGTTTATTGAATATCTATTAATTTCCATTATCTTATCATAACTTTTCACTTTCATTTTAAAATTCAAACTCTCTTTCACTCTTTCAAACTTTCTACTCTCTTCAAAAATGGCTTCTTCAAGCACTTCATCCATAATGAGGCTGTTTAAAACCATTAAAGAGTATCTCCATAATGATCCTGAAGCAATCAAGGCTTATATAAGCTATGCTAATTACGTAAAAGTTCATAAGAAAATTTTGCTATCTTTTAGCGATTTCTCTACATATGAAATCAATACTCTTCTTGAAGAGAATCATATACTTAGTCTTTTTGACAATTCTGAAAATGATTTTGTTTGTTACCCAAATCCCGTTAAAATGTTTTATGCGAATTTGAACCACGGTTTTCATAAAGGAAATGAAGATAAAATTTGGATTAGTGTTAAAGGAACTAAAATTGTTTTAAATTATGAAATTTTAGGCAACATTCTCAATTGCGAAAATTCGAGAATGGATCTTTCTACTTTTAATATTGATGAACATGATCATGAGACATTTCATCACATTTTCGAAGGAGATGACAACTATGAATTTAAAAGTGTAACTTTCGACCGAAAGCACGTATGTTCAATCTTCTTTTGCAACATACGATCACTCCTAGATCGGGAAATTTTAGAAACCCAACTTTAAAAGTTTGTAAAGCTCTTTTTTCTATCTTTGTTCATTATGACATTAATTGGGCGTAAGTGATTATGGATGCACTTCGTCCTAAGAATTTGAAAATGGGTGAAATTACCTTATATCATGGAATCTATCTCACTCGGATTTTTAATTATTTTGGTGTTGATTACAAAAGGAAGAATTTGTTTCAAGAAAAGTGATTAATCAAGCAAACATTTCTCTCAAGAAAATTCCTTTCATATTTCAACAATATGAATCTCTTGTCGAAAGGGAAGAAAGATTGGCACATGAAGATATGGAGGAAGAAGATGAAGATGAAGAAGAAGAAGAAGGGGAGGAAATGGAAATTGAAGAAGATAATGAAGATACCTCCTTGGAAAGTATTGAATATCCTACTAATATTAACAATCCTTCCAACAAAACTCTCCTCAAAAATCAAAAGATTATAGTGGAAAATCAACGTATTCTCAGAAGATCCGTTAGTAAGAAATTAGATAAAAATTCCACTAATATGAACAGATTCTTTGCTAAAGTTGGTTGGAAACTTGGCTTATCATCATCCTCCTCATCCTCTAGCACATTCTAAGAACTAGGTTATGATGTCTTAGCTTGTTTTGTGTGAGCTTGTATTGTTTTTTTTATCATTTACGTAGTATCTTATGTATCATCTCATCTATTTTTAAAAAATCATTTATCTTATGTTTTTCTACCTTACCGTGTCTCTGGAATAAATGTTAGTATAGTATATAAGTTTATATACATACATACTTATTCACAAAATAAATAAGACATAGAGTTTAACAGACCCATGTCGACATACCTCTACCCCCTATGTCGACATATAACTGTTTGATTTGGTTATTTTTTAAAATTTTAAAATTAAAATAACTAACTCGTGTTTATTCATTTTAAATGAATTTCCACCGATTTAAACACAAATTTCTTCCAGAAATTTGTAATCTCTTCATTTCTTCTTATCTCGTTTTGCATCTCTTAACTAGGCTTTCACTTCTCGAAATCTAAGTGATAATCTTGAAGAAACTCTCAATTCATTCAAGAATATACTTACTTTTATTCTCCACAATCAAAGGCACTTAGAACTAAGTCAAATACAGATGATAAAGGACCAAGAGAAGCATTTCGATGCTCTTCATTGGATAATTTCTGCCATAAACAAAAATGAACTCAATGCAAATGCTGTAGGAACTTTGATTCAAGATAATGAAGATTGGAAGATATTAAAAAGGATCCTATCTTTAGAGAAGAAGGATGGGTTGAAATTCCTAGGAATATTTGATCTCTTTATGGTTTGAATTGCTTGTTTATGAATTATTTGATTTGATTTGCTTTGATTTGATTAGAATTGAGTTGATTTCAAAGGATTGTATAACATTATATGAAACATGGTATATATTGGGTTTCAACTTTCATGTTTGTCACGTCTTTACTATTAACTCATGTTATTTTATATAAATATATACTCTATCATAATTTGTCACAGGTACTCTAGAATAAGACTAAGGGGGAGTTATATTAGTTTAGGATTAGTTTTTATTGATAACAAAGGGGGAGAAATATAAAATAGAGTAGTTAGCGTAGTTAAGGCTTAGATTAAGGGTAAGTTATTGGTTTTAGGGGGAGTTATTGTGAAGGAGAAGTATATTTTATAAACATGGGTTTTCATCATCATAAAGGGGGAGATTGTTAGTCCTTGAGATGATGGTTTTGATGACAACAACCTTAGGACTTGTTATAAAATATAAATACTAACATTATAGTTTAGATATATATTTATGTGTGTATGTATATGCTGGATATAAACATGCAAGCACCAAGAATAAAGAAAGTACAGTATAAAGATTCAAGACTAAAGATATCAAGATTGAAGACTCATGAGTATCAAGTTATCAAGAGTTCAAGATTTCAATAGTACAAGATAAGAATTGAGTTTAGAATTACGTTAAAAATTCTTCAAAGCACTTGCATCTTTATTCGAAGTTTATTCGTGGAATGGAATCCACTTCGAGCCTGTTAAAGGGATGGAAGTCTAGTGGGATGAAACCCACGACAATATCTAATGGAACATATAGTGGTCCTATTTTGATATCCATTAATTTTATAAAAGTGCTTTTCAAAAATATTTTTCTTGTTTTTAAAAATATATTTTCAAAATTTTCTTTTCTAAAAGACATCTCTCTCGGTTTTAAATATTTTAGCCTCAAAACTATCATTTTTAATATTTTAATTTCAAAATTGTCCTTGTTTTCAAACCATCTCTTGTTTTAAATATTTAGCTTTAAAATATTTATATACTCATATTTTAAATCAATTTATAGATTAAGATAATATATATTAAAAATTTCTTTATAAACTCTTTTATATGTTTAAGCGATATTCAAATATATTTACAAAGTTTAGAAATTGCTTTGACAAATTATAGAAACCAGTTTTAATAAGAAAATCAAAACATCAATTTTTGCCTCGAGCATGTCGACATCCCACAACCCCCCATGTCAACATGGTGTCCGTTAAATTCAAAATTCAAGTTTTCAAAAGAAGTGTCTATTCGTCGTAAACTTTCGCGAAGAGATATGACAGTTTCTCTACTATATATACCTGTTGTTTTGAACGAATTTTAATCAGAATTTTATTTGTTTTCTCTCCTTTTCATCTTCCACATTTATTCTAAAGAATTCTAAACTATATTCTGCCGAAATATAAGTAAATAAAACTTGATTATCTCTTGTATAATTCTCTGCCACCGTCCCCATAGGATCTCAGTGATATTCAGAGTTATAGGATCTTTTGTAAATCAAACTGTTGAGTAAAAGGTGCGATTGAGCCTTGAAATCAATTGGGTGTGACTGTAGTCCTAGAAATCAATTAGGTGATGTTGTAGCCTGGTTAAATCAAGAAAGTTGCCCTAAACTCGAATATAGGAGGATGTACTTCGTAGCCTTAAAACCAAGGGTGTAATCTGGGAGATTATTTTGATAAGAAATCCATAAGATTGTACGGGACTGGATGCAGGGTCCGAAATAGTATAAAATCCTGGTGTGTTCTTTCCTTTACTGCTTTTATTTAGTATTTGCGTCGTGTCTGATTCTGTAATTATATTTATGTCTGTGAATTGCATTTGTTGGTGATTAAATTACATAAATTTCAAAAAGATTTATAAAATCCATAAAACACCATTAACCCCCTTCTAGTGTTATTCTAGCCTTAAGATCCGTAATCCGCATTTCTAAAGTTTGGTATCAGAGCAAGGTTTTCATAATCTGAATTTTGATTTTTTTTTTTAAAATGGCTACCAACACTGGTTCTGTTAACACTATCACTAGTTCATTTGTAGAGGGTCGGTCTACTGCCAGACCACCACTTTTTATTGGCAGTACATATGCATCTTAGGTGTGTAGAATGAAATATATTTACAGCCAATAGGATTAGACACTTGGAATGTCACACAAACTGAATATTCTAAACCCACAACCAGTTTTACACAGTAGACTGCTAAGCTAAAACTATTGCACAAAATAATTCCAAATCCATGAATATTTTATTTTGTTCACTTGATAGGAATGAATTCGATAGAGTATCTGTTTTAAGTCTGTATATGATATCTGGAAAACTTTGCAAGTTACTCATGAAAGGACAAACAAAGTCAGACAGACAAAAATATCCATACTCACAAATCAGTTTCAATTATTCAAAATGAATTCTAATGAGTCCATTTCAGAGATGTATAGTAGATTTCAGGATATTGTATGTAACATCCCGCCTTTTTGGACAGTATAAATCGACGATAAACCACACATGTTAGACTCAAACCATACAAAAGAGCGGATTGTTATTGGGATGAATAAGAAAAAGTAGAGAAAGAAAGAAAAATAAAACAGAATCTCACAGTGGAATGACAAAATATAATAATCAAATAACAGTTCATGAAGCTGTTTACAAAACATTTGATTATACTAATACAATACAGAGTCAGAGTTACATAAAACGGAAATACATATACAAATGCAGCGGAACAATATAAATGTAGTGGAATAATAGAATAAACAATAATAGTACAAATCTTCGTCTTCGTCCTCCAGAAATAAGGTCTTCAAATACTAAAATGCTCAGGCTGACCCAAGCGAATTGAAAAGACAAAACACTAGAGTCGGAACTAAAGGATCCTATGTAAGTTAAATCAATGGAAATAAATATGAGTGGAACGGCATCAGAGATGTTTACAGGGTTTGACATCTCCTATCCAGTGTCAAGCGTAAGTGCGGTAACTAAAGAGATGCTCGGGATTCACATCTTCTAAGGATCCGTTAAGTTATCTACTATGTAGTAATATACGCTATTATAATAGTGTCTACAGCAAAGTAAAGTATTAAAATAGCGTTAAGGCGTTACATATTCCCCCTTAACACATTTTATATATTCCCATAGTCTATATAGTACCGTAATCCCGCCCATACTGGACGCCATCAAAGGGCACTCCGTAGGTATGGTACAAAACAAACTTGTAGAAGGCGTGCTAGGGTAGGTGACATGGCACAACTAGGCAATGCCAGGGTAGATATACCAATTACACTTCCGGACTGGTGGTAACGCATAACAGCTACTACCGCCCACCTCGGAACACACTCCCAAGAAAAATCGCGGGTGGCCGCCGAATAAATCAAAAGTCAGAATATAGTATCGATGGAGTGTGCCCGATCGGAGGAATGACCTCACTTGGCCCGTCGATTGCTCCTGTTTTAGCCACCTTAAGCCAATTCATGGGAGTCGGGTCTACGTATATACCTCATACAGGATCGTCGCCGCTATCCTACTTCATTCTGGAATCTCCACCACGTACACAGTTGTCAAAGTGGTTTTTGGTAGTGGCAGAGAGTATAACAATATCCAATCCTGGTCTCTTTAACAACCAATCGCTTATTACACACCGGATGGTTCTTTTATATTTCAAAAGTCAATTCCCAATTTGTATCAAAATATCACATTCTCAAAACCGTCACTTTTGGAATTATATTCACCCTCAAATCATATTCACTTTCAAAATCGTATCGTTTCCAAAAATCATAATTTCTTCCAAAATGATATTTCCAAAATAGGTTCAATCCTTACTTCTAAATCATCATATCCCATTAGTTAACATTTAAATCCCAACTTAGGTTATAACATCATTAACCATATTCACTTTACAATTGAGAATTTCAATATAACCCATCCATTTTACTTTGTTTGGAATTTAGAAGAAAATAGTCTTAAATAGTTATAAATAGTTAATATAGATTTAAAATAGATTAAATATAATTAAAATAGATTAAATAGCTTTAAAATAGATTAATTAGATTTAAAATAAGTTAAAACGGTTTAAATAAATTAAATGGTTTAAAATAGGTTCAAATGATTTAATAAAATTAATACAGGTTAAAATAGTTTAATACTTTGAAATTCTTAATAATTAGAAATTTTGAAATAATATATTTTTAAAACAGTTTATGTTATCCCACCTTTTGGCAAAGCTAAGATACCCACAAATTAACTGAAAATCAATAATAACAAGTCATGATTATCAACTATACATAGCAGGATAACCATGGATATCGATGAATTTTGTCCGAGTTCGGATCGGACTGCAATTGACAAGACATGACAAGCAAAACTGTAAAAATCCCGCATTCCAAATTTCAAGTCAATCCAAGTTCGTATGCTCAAGTTATGACCGATGCAAATTGAAGGTAATAACCTTATTTTCGTATCCATCAGATTCGTATCCATCAAAACGACTTCGCCTCGCTTCGAATCCATGAGGTTCGTATCCATCGGAACGACACCGCCTCAGTTTGTTCGAATCCATCAGGAGCTAGCGACTTCGAGTCGATCGTCTTCGAATCGATCAGTCTCGAACCAATCAGAGAGACCTCACCTCGGCTCTGTTCGAACCCATCAGGTTCGAATCGATCCCGGGCCGTGCTATTCGTGTCCATCGAGTTCATATCGACCAGAGAACCCCTGATCGTGTCCATCGCATGCCATGTTCATGCCTACCATACAACTGTTGTTCGTATCGATCCGCAAGCGCCACTAGTTCGTATCGATTTGATCGCTACGAACTGGGCCAAGATCGATCGATACGGACAATGATAAATTACCAGTGCGAATGGATCTACATGCGATGGATGTGAAATGGTCCTCATCAGTAAATGATGATGTGAACAAGGCGCGCGAATAACTCGGTCAATATGCCACAAAAATTGGATCGATTTAGGAAACTCGCTCCACATCACTCCACGTCACTGTGCGCACGTGCTCCTGATCGATGCGAAAGGGATGGATGCGAAGCCATGGATTCGAACCAGAGAGCCTTCCGAAGAACATCGAATTGTATCGATCATAAATCGAAATCCACTGATCCAAATGCCATGAAATTTTCACAGCAGCTTGTATACGTGCTAAAGAATGTCTCTGCCAAGTTTAAGCTCGATTGGATCATTTCTTGATCGATACGAAATCAATTCGTATCGATCACAGATCGAGTCGAAACTTGGTGGGACCGATCGTGTGGGCTCACTCACGTGCCAGAAGAAGTCTCCCAAAGTTTGAGCGCGATATCAGCCTCCTACGCCTATAAATAACCCCTGAAGCCTACAGAAAAAAGATCTTTTGGCTGTTCGACGTCCAGACTCTGTCGGATTCAATCCTACATCTTACCATTGCTGTTATATTCGAATTCATTCATTGTAACTGCTGCAATCATTTGTAATCAGCAAAGAACATCAATAGAAGATAATTACTTGAAGTGGACGTAGGCCGGAGATAGCCGAACCACTATAAATCCTATGTCTCTGTTCGTTATTTCTATATTGCTGTTTGTTATTTGCTGAGATTTGCAACTTGTGCTTGAATACTGCTAATTTATATTCATAGTTTGGTACTTTCACGATACTTGGAGTTTGTGACCATTTTTGGCGTAAGCACTTTGGTGCTTTCACTGAGAACAACTAGCACTCGCTATATCGGATTGAAGTTCAGATTTGAAAAGCTTAAAGAATTCAGACTTAGAGAAAATGACTCGACAAACAAGTAAAAGACAAAGGGATGAGAGAAGCCAACAGGAAGGAAGTCAAGAAGCATCCTCTAGAGCCGGAGAAGGACAAGCTTCAATCTACATCACTAGGGATGAGAAGGAGGCTATGGCTAATTTAATGCATGAAAGAATGATGAAGAGTCAACTGGAGATGCTGTAGAATTTCTTTGAACAGATGAGAGCAGCGAGTGCGCAGAACCTTGGACCAGCTACAGCAGCTGTAAGTGCAGGACAAAGAGTCAGAATTGCGAAAACTAATGAAGGTCGGGTTCAAGACCGGAATGTAGGACCTGAAGGCAATCAACAAGAAATTGGGGGCAGACCCTCAGGATCAGACACTGGAAGACCTATAGATGAAGCTCAGAAGGCTGGAGTCAATGCCAATGTTACTGAGCCACATGAAGAGTATGTACTAGAATTCCCTTCGACTTGGGGAGCAGGATAGAAACATGACAAGGGAGCAACCCCTGGATGGAGATGAAAGAATAATTGGTCTAGTGCGACAGATCATAAGAGGAGGATTGTCGAGTGGAGGATTGGAAGAATTCAGTCGGAGTCCGTTCACTCCGTATATCAGAAATGTAAGGAACCTTCCAAAGTTCAAACTGCCTATGCTGGATCCTTATGACGGGAAGTCAGACCCAACGATGCATATTACCAGATACATCAGGCACATGGAAGTGCTGGGGGCATCCGAGGAAGTGATGGCTCGATGCTTCCCTCTATACTTGTCAGATTTGGCTACGCTTTGATTTAGACAGCTGGAGAGTGGATCAATAAAAACATGGGCCGAGCTTATAAAATGCTTCATGAGATAGTTCAGGGTCCACATGACGCGACCCAAGAGTGTGATGACTTTGGCTTCGATAAAGCAGAGGACCGGAGAGTCCATAAGAGATTTTCTATTGAGATTCAACGCAACGGTGGCTTCGGTCGATCGCCCGGATCCATCAATGATTTTGATGGCGGCGGTTGCTGGAGTCGCAGAAGGCACCGAGTTTAAAGATTCTTTTGTAAGAGATCCCCCGCAAGATCTGGGAGAATTTTATCATGAAGCTGAGAGATTCATTCGGCTGGAAGATTCACGTGTCGAGAGACGAGAAGCAAATGTTGTGCAGGGCGAAGGAACCGCCAGAGAACATTCTAGAGCAAACAAAGGAAAGAGAAAGCAGGATGACAGATATGATGGTCCCGATAAACTGAAGAACTTCCGAGAGCCTAGATTCAGACAATACACAGATTTGACGGCAAGTCTAGAAAGGATTTACACTGAAACTCGGGGGGCAACTCCCCTATCGAAAACCACCCAGGAGAGATCCCACGAAGCGGGAGCGCAGAATCGGAAAATATTGCCTATTCCATGAGCTGGATGGGCATACTACCGATGAATGCCGCCACCTAAAAGATGAGGTGGAAGAACATGCCAGGAGTGGTAGATTGCCACAATATATCAAAGAACAAACGACGGCCGTAAGACCTGAACAAATGCCACCTCCACCTAACAGAACTGATCCTGGATCAGGATCTGTCATCAATTGATTATGACGGCAAGGGCCAAGTTCGGGATTTGGACTTTGGTCGATTATTTTCTTAGATTTGATTTTAAAAATAAACAGCAATTCCACTTACTCGTGTACGGGAACCGGAGAGATCTCTAGGCATGCTCTGAGATGGAGATAGACCGATCTGCCCGGAGAGGCAATGTTTAGTTTTTTCCTGGTGTTTGAGATTGAACATCTAGGGCTTGAATTTAATAAATAAACTCAAATTTCTTGAAATAAACCTTTTACCAGAGAGTTAAAGGATAAATATTAAATACCAACATAGAAATGATCGCTTTATGATCCTACCCGGAGAGGCAGGGTCCGGAGTGCAAGAAGTGAGTTGCTTCGCCGGAGAGTGACAGGATCGACTCACTTAACGTCGTTTCCCAATCACCGGAGAGTGATTAGACCAGGATTCGATAAGAGCCCGGAGAGGCTGTGATCGGCTCACGATTTAGGCCATGACATCGCTTAATGTTTAGATATAATGAACCGGAGTGCAAGAAGTGAGTTGCTTTGTCGGAGAGCGACAGGATCGACTCACTTAACGTTGCTTCCCCTTCATCGGAGAGTGACAGGATGGGATCCAGCAAGAGCCCGGAGAGGCTATGATCGGTTTAGAACAACCAAGACATCTTTGTATGCCCTAGCTGGGGCCGGAGTGCAAAGGATAGAAAGTAACGTCGGAGTGCAATGGGATCTTTCTAGTCAATCGCTAAGTCTGGAATGGGCTTGGCAAGGGTCTGGAGTGACCACCGATAGACCGGAGAGACTGTAGAATTTCATTCTTAACTTCCACAGGAAGAGATGGATAACGATTTGGCTGCGAACAGCCATGAACTTGATTGAAAATGCTATAAGCTCTGAATAAAACATGAACTCACTACATTCGATTTGAGACTGATCAAAACATACATTTTACTAAAAGGCATGTTTTGGGGGGCAAAGTGTTATCCCACCTTTTGGCAAAGCTTAGATACCCACAAATTAACTAAAAATCAATAATAACAAGTCATGAATATCAACTATACATTGCAGGATAACCATGGATATCGATGAATTTTGTTCGAGTCCGGATCGGGCGGCAATTGACAAGACATGACAAGCAAAACCATAAAAGCCTACATCCCAAATCTCAAGTCAATCCGAGTTCGTATGCTCAAGTTATGACCGATGCAAATTGAAGGTGATAACCCCATTTTCGTATCCATCGGATTCGTATCCATCAAAATGGCTTCGCCTCGCTTCGAATCCATCAGGTTCATATCCATCGGAACAACACCGCCTCAGTTTGTTCGAATCCATCAGGAGCTAGCGGCTTCGAATCGATCGTCTTTGAATCGATCAATCTCGAACCAATCAGTGAGACCTCACCTCGGCTCTGTTTGAACCCATCAGGTTCGAATCGATCCCGGGCTATGCTATTTGTGTCCATCGAGTTCGTGTCGACCAGAGAACCCTTGATCGTGTCCATCGCAAGCCATGTTCGTGTCTACCATACAACTGTTGTTCGTATCGATCCACAAGCGCCACTAGTTCGTATCGATTTGATCGCTACGAATTGGACCAAGATCGATCGGCACGGACAATGATAAATTACCGGTGTGAATGGATCTGCATGCGCTGGATGTGAAATGGTCTTCATCAATAAATGACGATGCGAACAAGGCGTGCGAATAACTCGGTCAATGCACCATAAAAATTGGATCGATCCAGAAAACTCGCTCCATATCACTCCACGTCACTGTGCGCACGTGCTCCTGATCGATGCGAAAGGTATGGATACGAAGCCATGGATTCGAACCAGACAGCTTTCCGAAGAACATCAACTCGTATCGATCATAAATCAAAATCCACCGATCCAAATGCTATGAAATTTTCATAGCAGCTTGCACACATGCTAAAGAATGTCTCTGCCAAGTTTTAGCTCGATTGGATCATTTCTTGATCGATATGAAATCAATTCGTATCGATCGCAAATCGAGTCAAAACTTGGTGGGACCGATCGCGTGGGCCCACTCACATGCCAGAAAAAGTCTCCCGAAGTTTGAGCGCGATATCAGCCTCCTACGCCTATAAATAGCCCCCTGAAGCCTACAGAAAAAGGATCTTTTTGTTGTTCGACGTCCAGACTCTGCCGGATTCAATCCTACATCTTACCATTGTTGTTATATTCGAATTCATTCATTGTAACTGCTGTAATCATTTGTAATCAGCAAAGAACATCAATAAAAGATAATCACTTGAAGTGGACGTAGGCCGGAATAGCCGAACCACTACAAATCTTGTGTCTCTGTTCGTTATTTCTATATTGATGTTTGTTATTTGCTGAGATCTGCAACTTATGCTTGAATGTTGCACATTTATATTCATAGTTTGGTGCTTTCACGATACTTGGGGTTTGTGACCATTTTTGGCGCAAACAGTTTATATTAAAACATGAATTTGGAATTAATATCAAATTAAACTATTCATTTCATTTCAACACATTTGGACCATTTTCAATTTCCTAGTCAACAAACCAAATTCCAAACCTTTTGATTTAACATTTCAATAAACTATTGAATTTCATATCATTTCAATCCATGTTCAAATAACAATTTGGATTGCACCAATTTAAAAATATTTCAAGGTTATTTTCAAACAACTTCAATAACTTAATTTCGATAGAATTTCATTTATACTTAAAAGTTTAACTTTAAACTTCCAATTTAATTTCTTATAGCAATTCCATTTAAACCAATTCATATTTCAACATAAAACTTGATTTTCCAATAATACCTCCTTTTATATACGTCAAATTTTATTTCAAGATATCATTTAATTAATTCAAAAATTAAGAAGTTCAAAATCATTAACTAATCTGGTGTCTACATATAATTTTCTACCCTAGGGTCAGGTGATAGGTATATTTATCTCTTCAATCCGCAATTTAAAATTTTACGGTTGTATATCATTTCAAACCGCAATCGGAATGAAATAAAATCCATAAAATCGCTCGAGTCTACCATTTCAACCTATAACGATTTTTCCTTAATCTATAGATCATTCGGGTATGTATCATTTCAACCTATAATGAACTTGCAGTTTATAACGATATAAAATACAACATCCATTCATCCAATATCAACAATCAACATCCATCACAAACATCTTCCAAATCAATAAATATCAACATAGAACTGATAATCGATGATAGTTATTCAACTGGAAATTTATATTCAATAATAAATTAAATAACGATTTAATTCAAATAAATTCAAATTTACCAAGATGATGATTTAAAATATACCAAATAGTCATAAATAAATTCCTGGTCACATCATAAGTTTAAATTTAATAAACAAAAGAAATTTCAGAAGTTGTGAGTGGGTTAAAACACTCACCTTTGAATTTAAATTCAATTTAAATGCAATTTAAGCCCAAAATCAAACAATCTCCGAATTCGTCCAAACCAGTTCCAAAATGTCCGGAATTTCGATACGATCTAATAGGAGCCAACCGAGCGTGAATCGGACCTCGTATGTCGAAGTTATTAACATTATAACATATAAAATTTGAATCAAAATTTAAATAAAATAATATAATTAGTTTACCACGTCAGCAAGTCATTCCCACGCTCGAGAACCCTAATCGCTCGTACTCGACCGCAAAAGCACATGCTGCCACCAACGTTTGGCAATCACCGACGCCACGATGAAATTCACCCAGATAAGAGTGCGCCGCGGGCCTCCCCAAGCTCGACCGACCAATAGCCCCCTATGCGCATGCTAGCTAAGGCCCGATGCCTTCTCCGCCGCCGGTTAGGTTAAAACCGTAATTGAATTATTGAGCTTGATCCAACCGTTAACAATTCAAACGAACACCACAGGTGAACAGCGCGCGGTCCTCTCCACCATACCGTATCAACGAATCGATGATCCGTTGCAGTTGATCGCGACGAAATGAAAGGTCGAGATTTGATCTTCAATTTGTGGACAAATAGTGATTCTAATTGGAAAATGAATTATAGATCTGAAAAGTGCTCGTCGAGAGCTTCAAATCGATATATAATTCGATATAGTTTGAAGAGTTTGATTTTTTAATTTGATTTTTGATTTGGATTTGCAATTTGGGAATTAGGGTTTTGCAACCATTGGAAAGTGGAGGAGCAAATGTAATTGTATGTATTGAAATCAGAATTTAAAGATGACCTAGGGTTTATAACGATATATATAGGCAGAACAAAATAGAAAGGAATGGGCTTGATTGGTTTGGAATGTTGAACGATACACGACCCGAAAAGCCCGTTCTGTCTTCGAAAATAAAATGGTCATCCCATATATCAAAATAGATGTTTTTGATAATTTAAAATTCAATGGAATAGGTTTCAAGTCCAAATTCCATTGTATGAATAAGTTACGATAAAATCAGCTTATTTCAAATTGATTTCAATTAAGTTGATTTCTAGGCGTTTCGAGCCTGTACGATCAAACGACAGGTCCAATCGTTACGAAACTTGAAATCCTACAATAATTCACCGTTAGGAAACCGATGAAACTAGTTTCATCGAAATCTGAGTCAGTTGCCAAAATGGCTATTTTCACAATATTAAATTAAATTAATATTTAATTAATTAAATCACCTTTTAATTTCAAATTTAATTATTTACCATTTCTATCATTTTAGATTACTTAGTAATTTTTTATGCTTAAGCCAAATTTCCATGATAATTTATTATTGAATATTCCACCAATTTCAATGTTTAATTTCAATTTCCATCAATTCAGTAATTTCAAATTAAATTTCAATAATTCCATTTAATTGACCTTTCATCCTATTTTCAATCCCTTATTATCAAATGGATAAAATTAACATTGGTTCATGATTTATTACATTAGTATTCTCAAATTTCATCCTAATTTCCATTTATGTAATATTTAAATATTTAATTTCCTTTAATTGCAATTAATCGAATTATTAAAATTTATAATTCTAATAAATTAATAAATCTTGATACCCATTCTTTTTATCCAACCAATTGTCATATTTACGTTAAATTATATTTACAAGTTCATTGCTTACAAACAAATGTTACAATTGCTTATTATAACGCTAATTTCATTCAATTATCATTAACAATACATTATTTCATTAGTTAATTAACTATTTACATTTTTTCTTCTTCTTTTCAACTTATAACCAAACATAACCTTTAAATTATTTCATTAAATTGGAACTCCATTCAAGTCGCTAATAATTAACTTAAATTAACACTATAAACTTTCATCCTGGTTCTTATTTCATAAATAAATCACAATTTTTTTCTTTCAATATTTAATCACAGAATCTTATTAAATTAACTGTTTTTATTATCGAATACGGGTCGTTACATTGTGCATTCTCTAATATCATTGGGAAAAAGTTTTTCCGAAGAAGGACAAGTCAGAAAAATTCTAAATTCTCTTACTCCGGAATGGGATCAAAAAACCCTTGAAATCGAAGAAGCAAATGATAGAGTACTTTAAAGATTGAAGAATTGACTGGAAATCATAATGAAGTACCAAACCACGTCAAATGTTTCAACTGTGACGAACCAGACCATCTAAAAAGAGACTGTGTCCACATCTTGATAAGCAAAAAATTTCTGCAAGCAATGATTATACAAAGAAAAGGAAAAGAGCGTATATCGCTATACTAGAGGACTCAGACTCAGACACATCCTCAAGCGATGATGATCAGAAGACGGAAAATTCAAATATGTGCTTTACAGCTATTCATGATTCTGACGATCTCGGAGATACGAATCTAGGAAAACGTACACGTTTATAATATATTGGTTGACATTGTTTGCTTAAAATTGTTTGATTGTTTTTGAAATTGTGTTGTTTGAATTTTTTTTTATTATTATGTTTTTTTTAATATTATAATATTTTCTATCATTAAAAAAGTATTATTATATTCAATATTACTCCAGAAAATATATAGACATTAATAATATATATATAAATATAAAGTATATAAGAAAAGATAAGTCACATGAATTCTCTGACCCATTCGACATGGCCCTACCCATGATGTCGACATCCCTGTCAGAAATTTGAAATTCAAACTTGAATTCAAATCTTTGAACTTCCCTCTACCTTTTCACCAAATCCAATGTTCTGGAAAGGTACTTCTTGACCAGAGAACATGTATATTGAATATCTATTTATTTCCATTATCTTATCATAACTTTTCACTTTCATTTTAAAATTCAAACTCTCTTTCAAACTTTCTAATCTCTTCAAAAATGGCTTCTTCAAGCACTCCATCCACAATGAGGCTGTCTAAAACCATTAAAGAGTATTTCTATAATGTTTTAGAAGCAATCAATGCTTATATAAGCTATGCTAATTATGGAAAAGTTCATACGGGAAAGTTTTCTATCTTTAGCGATTTCTCTACATATGAAATCAATACTCTTCTTAAAGATAATCACATACTTAGTCTTTTTGACAATTCTGAAAATGATTTTGTTTGTTACCCAAATCTTGTTAAAAAGAATTATGCGAATTTGAATCGCGGTTTTCATGAAGGAAATGAAGATGAAATTTGGAGTAGTGTTAAATAAAATTGTTTTAAATTGTGAAATCTTGGGCAACATTCTCAATTGAAAATTTCAGGAATGGATCTTTCTACTTTTAATATTGATGAACATGATCATGAGACATTTCATCACATTTTCGAAGGAGACGACAACTTTGAATCTAAAAATCGTAACTTTTGACCGAAAGCACGATTTGTTAATTTCTTTTGCAACATACTATCACTCCTAGATCGAGAAATTTTAATAACCCGACTTTAGAAGTTTGTAAAGTTCTTTTTGCTATCTTTGGTCATTATGACATTAATTGGGCGTAAGTGATTATGGATAAACTTCGTCCTAAGAATTTGGAAATGGGTGAGAATACCTTGTATCGTGGATCCTATCTCACTTGGATTTTTAATTATTTTGGTGTTGATTACAAAAGGGAAGAATTTGTTTCAAGAAAAGTGTTTAATCATGCCAACAATGAAAGTTCCTTTCATAATTCAACAATATAAATCTCTTGCCGAAAAGGTAGAAAGATTGACACATGAAGATATAGAGGAAGAAGATGATGAAGAAGAAGAAGGGGAGGAAATGGAAATTGAAGAAGATAATGAAGATACCTCCTTGGAAAGTATTGAATATCCTACCAATACTAACAATCCTTCCAACAAAACTCTCCTCAAAAATCAAAAGATTATCATGTCTCCTTGTTTTCTTATCAAATAATAATGAAGACACCTCCTTGTTTTTTTATCATTTTACGCAGTATCTTATGCATAATCTCATCTATTTATAAAAAATCATTTATCTTCTATTTTCCTACCTTATCGTGTCTCTAGAATAAATGCTAGTACAGTATATAAGTTTATATATATACATGCTTATTCACAAAATAAATAAGACACATAAATTAACAGAACCATATCGATATACCTCTACCCCCTATGTCGACATATAACTGTCTGATTTGGTTTTTTCTTAAATTTTGAAATTAAAATAACTATCTCGTGTCTATTCATTTTAAACAAATTTCTGCCTAATTAAACATCCGTTTCTTCCATAAATTTGTATTCTCTTCATTTCTACTTATCTCTATTTGCATCTCTTACTACTTATCAAAAACGGCTTCCTCTTCTCGAACTCTAAGTGATAATCTTGAAGAAACTCTCAATTCATACAAGAAAATACTTACTTTTATTCTTCGTAATCAAAGGCACTTAGAACTAAATCAAATATAGATGATAAAAGAACAAGAGAAGCATTTCGATGATCTCCGTTGGATGATTACTGCCCCAAACAAAGATGATCTCGATGCAAATCCTGTAGGAACTTTGATTCAAGATAATAAAGATTGGGAAGATATTAAAAAGGATCCTATCTTTGGAGAAGAAGGATGGGTTAAAGTTCCTAGGAATATTAGATCTCCTTATGGTTTGAATTGCTTGTTTATGAATTGTTTGATTTGATTTGCTTTGATTTGATTAGAATTGATTTGGTTTGAATGGATTGTATAACATTATATGAAACATAGTATATATTGGGTTTCAACTTTCATACTTGTCATGTCTTTATTATTAACTCATGTTATTTTATGTAAATATACACTCTATCATAGTTTGTCACAGGCACTCCAGTATAAGACTAAAGGGGAGTTATATTAGTTTAGGATTAGTTTTCGTTGATGATAAAGGGGGACAAATATAAAATAGAGTAGTTAGAGTAGTTAGGCTTAGATTAAGAGGGAGTTATTAGTTTTAGGGGGGAGTTATTGTGAAGGAGAAATATATTTTATAAACATAGGTTTTCATCATCAAAATGGAGGAGATTGTTAGTTCTTGAGATGATGGTTTTGATGACAACAACCTTAGGACTTGTTATAAAATATAAATACTAACATTATAGTTTAGATATATATGTATATGCAGGATATAAACATGCAGGTACCAAGAATGAAGACTGTACAGTATAGAGATTCAAGACTGAAGATATCAAGATTGAGGACTCATGAGTACTAAGATATTAAGAGTTCAAGATTTTAATAGTACAAGATAAGTATTGAGTCTAGAATTATGTCAAAACTTCTTGAAAGCACTTACATCTTTGTTCAAAATTTATTCATGGAATGGAATCCACTTCGAGCCTGTTAAAGGGATGGAACCGTAGTGGGATGGAACCCACAACAATATTTAATGGAACATATAGTGGTCCTATTTCGATATCCACTAATTTATAAAAATGCTTTTTAAAAATATTTCTCTCGTTTTCAATTTTTTTTTCAAAACTCTCTTTTAAAAAGACATCCCTCTTGGTTTTAAATATTTTAGCCTCAAAACTATTTTTAATAGTTTGATTTCAAAATTTTCCTTGTTTTTAAACCATCTTTTACTTTAAATATTTAGATTTAAAATATTTATATACTCAGATTTTAAATCACTTTATAGAATAAGATTATATATATTAAAAAATTACTTTCTAAACTCTTTTATATGTTTAAGCTACATTCAAATATATTTACAAAGTTTAGAAATTGCTTTGACAAATTATAAAAGCCAGTTTTAATAAGAAAATCAAAATATCAATTTTTTCCTTGTGCATGTCGACATCGCTCAACCCCCCATGTCGACATGGTGTCTGTTAAATTCAAAATTCAAGTTTTCAAAAGACGTGTCTATTCGTCGTAACCTTTCGCGAAGAGATATGACAGTTGCTCTACTATATATAGCTGTTGTTTTGAATGAATTTTAATCCGAATTTTACTTGTTTTCTCTCCTCTTCATCTTCCACATTTATTCTAAAGAATTCTAAACTATACACTGCCGAAATACCAAGTGAATCAAACTTGATTATCTCTTGTTTGATTCTCTGCCACTCTCCCCATAAGATCTCAGTGCTATTCAGAGTTATAGGATCATTTATAAATCAAACTGTTGAGTAAAAGGTACGGTCGAGCCTTGAAATCAATGGGGTGTGATTGTAGCTCTGGAATTCAATTAGTTGATCTTGTAGCCTAGATAAATCAAGAGACTTGCCCTGAACTCGAATACAGGAGGTCGTAGCCTTGAAACCGAGGGTGTAATCTAGGAGATTATTATGGTAGAAATCCATACGATTGTACGGGACTGGATGTAGGGTAACTCCGAACCAGTATAAAATCCGGGTGTATTCTTTCCTTTACTGCTTTAATTTAGTATTTGCATCTATGTTTGATTCTATGATTATATCTGTGTATGTGAATTGCATTTGTTGGTGATTGAATTACATAAGTTTCAAAAAGATTTGGAAAATCCATAAAACACTATTCACCCTCCCTCTAGTGTTATTCCAGCCTTAAGATTCGTAATCCGCATTTCTCACAGTTGCTCTATCTGGTTAAGGTCTTTCTCGGCAGGCTTTGTTATCTACTTCACTATGGTATAAGTCATTATTGCTGGTTATGGTGTGTGTGGTAAGGAAATTTGGTTTCTTTTTAGGTTGCAACATATTTATGGGTAATTTACAACATATGTTGTCTTGGAAATTACATAGCATTGCTATTGGATGCAAGTTCGTGGAGCAATGGTCATAGATACTTTTCATTCGGATGTAATTTATTTCTTAGATTTTAATGTTTATATGTAATGCTCACTACGTGGACCTTATATGTGACTGCTTGTGCAGCATGTTATGTATGTCTACACCCTATGTGGTGCTTGAATACGTTGTCTATCTTGATGGCTTGGTATAATTGGTGAGGGTCTTTTCCCTTACACCTGTAAAAATTTGTAAAAGTAATACCGCACCTATAAATCTGGCTTGCATAAGCTATTCATAAGGTTAGGATTCTGAAACCATGCATGAAAAGTAATAATAATTTGTTTTTCTTGCATTAAATGATAGTTAGTGGACTTCATAGGCCCATTAGAGTCCAAATAAGGAAATGTTTTTTTGAATTTACCCATTTTAACCCATTTCTAAATATTCCTTCACTAACTAGTATGTCATTATTTGCTTATGTAATTAATGCATTAAGAGAATATCAAATCCAAATTAAGATCGTTAAATGATAGATATAATTATGCTCAAGTATTTGTGAAATGCTAGAGAATTGTTTAAGGAAACAAAGTATACCTTGTTTGGGAGTATTTGGAATAAAACTTCATAAGTGGTATAGAATATGGTATTACAATCCTAAATCATGTTCAATCAAAGTTAAGGAACTTTGAGCTGGAAATGTACCAAATATAACGGTGTGGTTGATTCAACTAAAGGCTAAGTATGTCGCTTTAAATAGCACTGCAATAAGTAGTATATATAATTGCACAAATTTATAACTAATCTAGGGGTGACTTCGAATATAAAGAATCGCTTGACTTGTTTTGTTAAAACAATGTCATGATACATATCACTAAAGAACCCAGGGATCCCAAGATGTCTAGACACATACTCCGAAAATTCCACCTGGTAACGGTAATTTATTAGTGATGAAGAGATACTGGCTGATATAGTAGATAGCAAAGCGATATAGTATATCCATTCACCGAGGGACTAGCATGATCAGTTCTGAACTGATCGAAGGAATGATACTAAGATTTCATAATTGACTCCAAGAGCAAGTGGGAGATTGAAAGAGTTAGTGATATTCCATAGTGGCAATTATGTAATTGTTACATATATATCTGACTTTGTAATCAATCTTGTTCACAATAAAGGTGTGATTTCTGTACATACTTTGTCATACTGTGATACCATTAATTAAGTAATTGATTTAAAGTAGATTAATAAAAAAAATCCATAAATAAAATGTTATGTGATTTTTGTTAGAAATAGTAACAACTTGGGTAATTAATCATGAAATGAATTAACATTTTCTTTAATTGTTAAGATGTTTTGAGAAAGGATATCGATACATCAATTGTGAACATAGTGCATAACGCTCTACAAATTGTCGATAGTCTATTACTCATGGATGTTAGGGACATTAAGGGGTTGCATGCTTATTTATTAGATAACCATGAAATGACTCATCTGAGAGTTTCCTATTGGTTGATAACAACAAGGCCAAACATGAAATCACAAATTGACGATATTACAAGTTCACTTGACTTGAGAAAAACTTGGAACATTAATGTGGATACACCACTTTGATTATATTTAAATCATATTATAACGATTCATCGAATGACTTTTGTTGGGTCTAAGTTGAAGCATTGGAAGTGAAACAAAATTCAATAAAGGATTCGCCTCCTCGGTTGTATAAGGTTAGTATCACATTCAACCGTAGTCAGCTCAAAGTCAAATCTCTGGCCAGAGTAGAATGGTTACTAATAAATTGTAATATTGAACCAAGGACTTTGTTTATCGACTAATCAAGTTGAATGTGGATAATATTAGAGTTTTGAACAATACCAAATTCAATACATAGTGTTGGCAAAGAGAACGTGTGTAAGTTATTGCCACTTTGGCACCACTTAAGATAATATAATATTTGATCCTACAGGAAAGACAATGATGAATTGTATCAAACTATCTTATTAATAGCTAAAGTGATATGTTAATATTTGAGTTGTTCAATATTAATCGCTGACTAAATCACACCTATGAATTACACAATCGCATTTATGAATTCTTCGAAAAACCACAAGATTAAATAGTTTATAAAATGTTATAAATTAATTAAATTAATTATTATTTAATATATATTAATTAATAGTTTACTTATAGATTTGGATATTATTGGTAACTATTTGGATGCATGAATTATACAAGCACACATTAATATACGATATTGATATTTATTTAAACGGGTTTCGAATATAGATAATTACTTAACAGTCTTTTGAAAAAAATCAATACAAATTTATGAAATTACCGACCATACATAGAAGGGAGAGGAGATCAGCTTGATTATAAATTGAATGAAATTTAAAAGATAAAGTTTAAAGAGAGAATGAAAAATGTATTTATTCTCTTCTTAAAATAAATCGTCTCGTTCATTTCTTCATTTAATATTTTTTCTTTGAGAAAATATTTTTGTTCTCTCCTTAAAATAAATCATCTCGTTCATTTCTACATTTAATATTTTTTCCCTTCTCTATTAATCCATCGCTGCCGCCCCTCCCTCTATCACGGAAGATTTTTTTTCTCTTTCACCCAAAATTAATCAAATAAAACAAAACAAGGTGGTTCATTCAATTCTAGGAAGATCGGTTGGTGATTCAAGCATTTTAGGAGACGATTTGCAAATCAAGGTATCACAAAGGGCTTGATCTAATAGAGGGAAATTCTATTCTCCAAATTTCAATATGTCATCCACCCCAATCTATACAGCTATATTACCAAAATGATATATTTATGGGAATTTTAATTTATTGAGATTGTTTATAAGATTAGATGCCTCCTAAATTGTAATTTCTGTAGATCATGAATGAATAATGTTCATAGACTTGTATTATTGTTTTTGTTTTTGTTTTTGTTATGATTTTATAAATTAGACTCAAGTTATTTTAGATCCAATTTAAGAAGAAAATTTAAATTTTTCCTAAATTGTAGGCATATATATATAGTATACATACTTACATATTTAATATACACAGACATTCACATATGCTTATTATAAGACATTATTTTGAGTTATATTGTAATCAATATTATTTCTCATATTTAAATATGAAACATTTTATGTTATTTAATTTTCTATTAGATTTGAAATGCATTTCCTTTTCGATATATATTTAATAAGAGTTGAAATTGAATATGAATATTGGTATTTCATTTCAAGTGTTTAAATGTTTTCAATTATATTATAGTTTGAATGGTGTTTTGATCTCCAAATTTTCTCACAGTATTTTATACTGGAAAATTTCAATACTGAACAAATTTTGTTGATATTTGAAATTATATTCGCTTCTGACCTAAAGATTAGATCTTGTTTAATTAAGAAACTTAATGTGTGAAAGGTGAATTTTTTCCTTCCCTTTTTATTCAGTCACTAAACTTCGATTATACCTAAAATGTCTAATTTATAATTTGTTTTCCTTTTTTCAAGTACCAAATCTTTAATTATGCCTAAGGTTTCTAATTTAACACATGTGGTTTTAATTTCAAACTATGTTCTTATACAAATAATTGGAAATATAGGGTAATATAAATGCCTAAACTATATACATTTAGTACTAGTAATATGTGTATATAAACGATATACACATATCATAGAATATTTAAACATATGTACATCTTAGGCTTTTATATTCTTGATATGAATTTGAATTGGTCACATGCATATGTAAGTACTGAAAGGGTTAGTGGTATCCCATGGGGACATATGTAATATGCTGCATATAGTTTACTCTGTAATCGAACTTGTTCGTAATAAAGGTATTTGATTTCTGCTATATACTTTTTTATATTGTGATGTAATTAATTAAGTAACTAATTAAATGTAATAATCCATTTTTTTTGATAATTTACAGATATTTGATTTCTATTATGTACTTTGTTATATTGTTATATACTTTTGTTAACATCACCAACGTATATTCAACTGACAAATGTGCCCAAAGACAACTTCTTTTGGGCTGAGTGCACCGTTTTCCATACCCTCTCATACGGTCCTTGGCTTGTACGTAGGGACGTCAACTTTACTAGACACATCAGAGAGCTTGCCCTTAGAGAGGGGAACTTCACTGACATGTAAGAATTTAACGTCTTCATTAACCAGATACCCTTATTGAACTGGTGTTTATTGGGAAGAGGTATACTTGGCCTAATAATCGAGAGAACCCTTCGATGTCCCTTCTAGATTGGTTTTTAATAAGCGAGGACTGGGAAGATTCCTTCCCTCTGACCAAAACCTTCGTGCTTGCTAGGTTCATCTCCGACCACTGCCTCATTATTCTTAACACTAATGACCAATTACCTACAAACATTTCTTTTAAATTTGAGAAAAAGTGGTTTAAAGAAGAGAACTTAAAAAAAACATATAATAATGAAATGGAACTCTTTGGATAATAGAATTATGAATAATGCTGCCAAAAATTTTGTATCCAAATTAAAAACATTTTTAAAGAATTAGAGTATAAACGTTGTCAAAAATATAAGTAGCAAAAGGAAAAATATCCTTAACGAGATCTAGATTTAGATAGAACCGACGAGCAAAGAAACCTAACCATAAAAGAGAAATTCAAATTACACATCTTAAAAATTAATCTAAATGAATTAGCATACCTAAAAGAAACTATATGGAAACAAAGATCACGCATACAATGGATTAATGAGGGCGATAAAAACACCAAAAAAATTCATTGTATAGCTAATGACAGTAGATGTCAGAACTACATAAATTTAATCAAACATATTAAAAGTGAATATAGCGACCAAAATAAACTAAACGATATTTTTACTACTCACTATAACGATATCTATGGTAACAGATGTCTACGTAGAATACAAGCTAATTGGCTAGACCTCTATCCGAACATGGACTATTCCCCTAGTGAACTAGATAGTCAATTCATGGAGGATGAAGTCTGGAATGCAACAAAGGGCCTAGCGAGAGATAAATCCCCAAGCTTTGATGGCTTTCCAATGCTTTTCATTCAAAAATCCTAGACTCTTATTACAAGGGATATTATGTGGCTTTTTGAAGAACTTTAAAACGAGACTCTACAGTTCGAAAGATTTAATTAGGCGGATTTTCCCTAATCCCTAAAAAGGAGAATCCTAAAGAAATTTCTGATTTTAGACCCATCTTCTTGATTAACCGCTCGGTTAATATTATCATCAAAATTGTAGCTAATAGAAATAAACTTAAAATGGGTAACTTAATTGACAAATCATGAACGGTCTTCAAGATAAATACATCATGGATGGAGTTGATGTAGCACAAGGATTCATAAAATATTGCCATAGAGAAAAATCTCTTCTTCTCTACTAAAATTTGACTTCCCAAAGGCTTTTGCCTTAGTCGATCGGAATTTCTTGACTGATGCCTAAAGTCTATGGGATTCATCGACAAACGGATCTCTTGGATTAGCCTAATTTTGAAAACTAGTGCATCGTCCATACTAGTAAATGACATCAAGGTTAACATAATTCAGTCAAAGAGAGGACTTATAGAAGGCGACCCTTTATCCCTGCTTCTGTTCAACCTGGTGACTAATTTCTTTCAGAGAATTATTTCCCTATCCCAAAGATACATCTTTCCCAGAATTGGTAGCGGCATTACTTTGAAGGGTGTATCCACGTTGCAATATGCAGATGATACCCTCTTCTTTTGTTCCCGTCTCCCACATCATATTGCTTCGCTTAAACTCATTTTTTATAATTTTAAACTCCTTTTAGGTCTTAAAATTAACTTCAATATAAGTACGGCCTTAATTCTCAATAACACAACCAACTATATGAATGAAGTGGCCAACGCTCTAAACTGTAGAACTATGACCTTCCCTTTTAACTACTTAGGCATCACAATAAGATACACGAAACCTAAAAAGAAGGATTGGAACACTATCATTGACAAAGTTAACAGTAGATTACCCTCTTGGAAAGCCAATTGTCTTTCCAGAGGGGGCAGGGTAACCCTGATTAACTTAGTACTATCAGCAATACCATTTTACTGGATGTCATATCACAAATTCCCTAACTGTGTAATTACCAGAATAGATAGCACAAGAGTATTCTCATGGAAAAGGGGGACGAAGAGCTCTAATTTGAGCTATTTCATTAACTAAAATCTCTATGCAAAACTAGAACTCAAGGAGGTCTGGTATTAACAACTTAAAGGCTTTAAACACTATCTTACTATGTAATTGGATTTGGAAATTCCTAGATGATGAACCTGCAACTTGGAAAAAAATTATCAGTGACTACTACAATAATGGATTAAAAAGCCAAAATTTATGAACTAACTAAAAATCTTCGTTCTTTTGGAAAAATATATCCAATTTACATCATATATTCAAATTAAGACTTAGATGCAATGTTAACTCTAAAGATAAGACCTCCTTTTGGAATGAGCCTTGGGTCTAACCCATCGCCCTAAAACTTGAACTCCTTGATCTGTATCTGGCCTTTAACAAAAAAAGGATCTTATCATTGATGTTTATAGACCTTAATCTCCCTTTATGTGGGATACATCGTTTACCCAAACCTAATAGGGAATGTGCTAGGCCATTTCCAAAAATTAATCATTATTGCTGAAAATTTTGACATTAACAATAAACACGATCGTCTGGTATGGTGTTGGGATACAAAGGAAAACTATACCTCCAAATTAATGTATAAATTTTTATCCTGCTCTGGAACAAATGTTTGTAGTCACTTTGAACCTATTTGGAACATCAAAGCTCCCTTTAAAGTCAAAATACACATGTGGATTGCACTACAAAATAGAATAAACACCATAACCAATCTAGATTTGGGGATAACCACCAATATTACCCATAATTCTTGTTTTCTCTATAACTTAATGCCCAAGACCACACCCCACTTGTTCTTTGACTATCTTTTCTCTTAACACATTATCGGTAAGATACTTAAGATTTTTAACACGGGTATTACTACCTATGTGCCCACTCTAAAGGATTATTGGAATAGTTTTAGATTAAACTTTACACAAATGCTAGGAAAACTCTAGACTTAATCTACTCAATCATATATTAACTTTGTGGTATGAATGTAAGCAATATTTAACGATGCTTGTAAAAATTCCAATTCTACTATTTATTACATTGCTTGGTATATGGACAGGAATATCTCAAACAACTCAGACGTACGAGCCCTCTTGGAAGGATTGTGGAACATGAACACACTACAAACTACATGCCCTAGCTTCTCCTCACCAACCAACTATTCACCTAGGATTATACTTGGATCGGCATTGCTCTGTGTGCATATTCATTTGAGCGAAGTTGGATCTGCATCATGCAATAATGTGCTAAAGCTTACCTTAGCATGTTCACTTGCATTGCCATATCTAGACCTTATAGCCAGGTGCATTAGACAAAGATGGATTTGCAATGTGCATACACTTGGACATGCATCATCATTAAGTTCCCAACAACCTGTACACTCTGTATGCATTCTTTCTGCATTATTCAATGTGCATACATGCAATATCCATACTCTACCCTACATCGTTTATAAGTATTTTTTAGTTGCCGCTAGCACTGCCCACTTGCATTGCTCACCAATATATGGAATGAATATTGTGTGAGATGCATACATGCCTCTCTTTCCTTGACTACATGCTACGAACAAGCCTCTACAGTGCTACCTCCATGCAGTGCATAAGCAGCATCACACTACCCCTAACCTGAAAGCTTTTCTCTCTCCATAAATGCAAATTTTCAAGGATATCCTTGCATATAGCTTGTACAGATATGTTTTAACCCAACTTCTTTACACGATGCTCCATGGTACTAATATGCCATATCCCGACCAGCATAGCTTTAAGTCGGTAGTAGCAACACGTTGCCTCTCATTACCACTTCACCCAACTTGCCAACTCTATGATCCTTGCCAAACTTTGTAGCTCACATGATTTATTGAATGCATCAAGATATTTTGGAATTACATACACATAGCAATTCTCTTTGCTGAATTAGTGAGGCACAATTACTCTTAGCTATAGGCCGAGATAATAATATACATTTTTTGGCCTTTGTTTTTCCTATTTTTTGATTATCTAAGGGATGATACCCTATATGAATGTATAGCATTATCTATCAAACATATGTATGGTTTTCAAGTATAATAATAACAAAGTTATGAGTGCTTTCCTCGCTATAGGACCAGTTTCTCATTAAAAAAATAGTTTAATTTCAATGATTTTGACCTTAAGGGGAAAAATAGCCATTTTTCAAACATATGAATTTCTAAACAAAACTCGCACCATTGTAGCTATCTCATTTTTCTGATGCACATCGTATATTTATTTATCCTAATCGGAGTCCAGGTGATGGAGACATCGTTGTTTTTGTAATTCAATTTTTTTTAATTTGGATGGGCTAAGACCAACTCAAATTTGAATAGACACTTCATCTCATCTGTAAATATAGGGCCATTCATAAGTTTGGAAATTTAAATATCATTTCTCTCTATATATTCTCCTTCTCTCCGTCGTCTTGGAAACCCTCATTTATTCAAATTTAAGACTCTCCCAACTCTTCATGAAGATCAATGAATCAAACGCCAAACTGAAGAGCGAGTTGAAGCCTATGTTCTAATACTAAATGAGGAGAAAATAAGTGGATTTGTAGGTGAATCTATTTCTAGGAAATGAGCACTTTGGAACAGTTTGGATCAATGTAAGTGGTTTACGCCTAATTTTTCCATGCAATTAGTTAAACCTTGATAGTTTTTTGATAATTATGGCCTAGGGTAAAAGCTTAGGTTAACTGGTGATAATTAATGGGTTTGGATAGTAACAAAAATAATATGTAGCTGAAATTAAATGGTTATTTGATTTTATAACCAATAAAAATGATTATTTGTCGATAATGGCCAAACTAGTGAACAACTAATGAAATACTGAATTGGACATTGATAAAATGGGGCTATTTATCATATTAAAATACATGGGTTGATGTAGAATTTAGTATATGTTGATTAATTATATAAATTGGATAATTTAATTTGAAATTAAATATATATATTTATATATGTATAAAGAGAAGAGTTTAAATGAATCAAAGTATGTGGGTGTACAACATATGCTAAAATATTATATAAAATAAAGTAAAATTCTTATAAAATGATTTTTAGGGCAATTTATTATATTTTAGAAAAAAATACGATCTCAGTATAATTTTTGGTGATTTTGTATAAATTATTGGGAAGAGATTTAAAATATAGCGTCTTATGAAAGGAAATGTGATTATATCGAAATGTAACTTACAAATGTATACAAAATCATATAAAAATACTTATAAATCTCTTACGGTGTTTAAGATGTGTAATATAATTTATTACAATATTACAACGATTTCTGATGTTATGTTATAGCATATCTGGTGAAAAATTATAATTTTTTTTCTGGACAAGTTTTATTAACACTGATTTCAAGAGCAATTTAAAAAAGATTTTGATGCAAGCTTGTTGATGAAATTAAAGTACAGGTGTAGTAGAGAAAGATGCTAAATCTAAAACAAAATAAATCAAAAATTGGATAAAAAATGAGTGAGAAAAGAAGAAGACAAAATTCTGTGCATGTGCGTGTATGTATATCTATGTATATGTGTATACACGTGTGTGTATGTGTGCATATAAACCCAAAATAAGCAGGATCCCTCATGCTCCTATACACGGCCATTAGTAGTTGACCGATGGCTGACTGTTGGATCAGGTTAGCCTTTACCCAACAGGACCGGGTTAATATAACGACGGGGATTAATTTAGGGTTTTCTTGGGGATTTCTAAGTGATGTTTTAACAATGTTTTGATGTGATTTCCCAACTTGGTTAATGTGATAATTGAATGTTTATATAGTGGGGGTGTATACATATGGATAATTGGTTGCTATTGTAGTGATTGCTTTATTATTGGTTTTTTTGTCCTTTATTGGTTATCATGGTAACACGATCGTTCAATGATCCAAGTATTTTCATAAATGTGTGTTGTCAGCAAAAATTGGTTCATAAGTGGTGTATGATACTACGTCTTAGTGGTTCAACCATGCATTAATGCAATAGGATAGGCTTGGCTTTGTATGTGGGTTGGAATAAGTCATTGACCATTATAGCCGGGTTGACTTAGATTTTGTTTCACGAGTAAGCCATATTTTTTATACTGCCGATTAACTTTAGTTGTAGGAGAAACAAGACTAAGGTGTGACATTTATCATAGTTATCTTAGTATTATTCAGAAATGATTGGAGTATGTGGTATATTAGACGTGCATTACTCGCCTGACTGTAGTTTGTCTCTCTCTATGTTTAAAGGTATAGATGATTTTGGTGTTGGCGTTACTTATCTATCTAAACCTAAATATAAATAATAATCTGACATTCAATCATTACATCAATATTGATTGGGTGTTTATTGATAATGGTTTGTATGTTTAAAGACGCATATGACATTGGCGTTACTTATGTATCTAAACCAAAATGTAAATAATCATCTGACATTGATATTGGTTTGTATGTATGTGTACCACGATTGGATTGGTTATGTATATGACTTATGTATATTGTTGGATTTAATAGTTTGGAATATAGCAATATTTTATTATAGTATATGTTTGTTACTTTCTGGCATGGGTTCAGAATGAGATAGATAAAGTATATTTATTTTGCTTCTTGTTATCAATCACCAATGACTCATCCATTTTGTCATTTTGGGATTTACCACCATCGGTTATGTCAAATTAGAAGATAAAATTGATGGGTTGTTACATGTGAAGGCCCGAATTTCATACCCTTTGAGCCGACAATAAACCACACATGTCGGACTCAAATTGTATGAATAAGCAGATCTTTAAGGGGTGAAAAAGAAAACAAAGATAGAACAGAATCTCACACGAATGGAATAATATATATAATATTGAACAATATCTTTACAGTGGAAAATTTTAAAGATACATATATCAAAGTCTAATCTAAATTCAGCTTGGACAATTATAAACATTTGTCCTTACAAATGCTGACAAACATCAAAAAACCGCGCAAAGTGGATAATAGAATACGTCCATACATAGATGAATATCTTCAGCTTTTCTCTAGAAACTCCAACAGTTTTCACTAAACCTGATACTATTCGGATCTGACCCGAGTATTAAAAATACCTGAATCAGGCTTGATAAACCAACATGAGAAACTCAAATATAAATGAAAGTGTCATATATCAATCTTTGAATAAAATCCTTTGAAAAGAAAGAGTATCTCATAAGACCACGCCCACACATAAACACAGATGGGTTTTTACCTTAGGATAACTAAAACACTTTTACATCAAAACATTTGATATTATTTCTAATGACATTCTTTGAAAATATTTGAAAATAAACTTATTAATCTTAGTCTAAATTGTTACATTATTAAATTCCGGCATACTAGGTTCTACAATTAAGTCCGAAGGCACTTATTGGAGAATGGATTCCATACAAATGACAAGGTAAGGGAGTACCTTCCGACAGTACACATCTAGAGAGATGCACCTAGGGTCGAGATTCTCGACGCCAAAACTAACACTAGGCCGGCCTACCCCTCACGCTAGATAGTACCGAATATGTCATCAACCCAGTCGTTATCGACCATTAACGGGTACCTAATTCATACATTCACCACATACTTAGACATGTGTAGAGTAAATCTAGAAGGATGATGACATCTCCTAATTGGGAGTGACCCACTTAGCATTACCGCTACTACCCCGTTTCTGTCATTTCCGGGTGATGAGGCTTGAGGTAAATGATTACCTTTTCAAATAGCACATCTTCTTTGAATGCCATATTTCCAATTTCATTGACTACTAATTGCCTCCTATAAAAATACAACCCTTGAGCTCATAAGTCTCAAGGAGGGTGTTAAGCTAAGAGAAGTTGCCTTTTGTGCCACCACAGATGTATGTTTGTAAAAACCAATGTACGTAATCTCAGAAAATGCACTGTCAGACATCCATCTATACAAGTTCGTCATGGGACTTGAACGAAACCGAAGGTACTTTCCTCGGCCATTACTAGGCGAGAAGTCCCTGTGGTTTTGACATTTTTCATAACAAAGAGACCACTGCTACAGTATAGTGAATCGGGAGTTTATCCCCAATTAATAAACAAGTAATCCCTCATAATTATTCGTCTCAGTATCTCCATCTTCAAACGGCTTTAATCTTCGAACACGTAAATTGGTTCGAAGTGGTTTTCGGATTGGAATCACCCAAATTGCGGCCCCGGTTCCTTTGAAGCCAATCATCGCTTTAAAAGATGTATCAATCATCAATCAATTCCTTCATCATTTATTTAAATCAAATATATTTCTTAGATATATTCTCTTCAATTTATTCCTTTTTCTATTCAAGAGTATATGGAATCATTAAGCCTTATTTATTAAATCATTTGATTTACTTAAACCTCTCTTAAATCCTAGAATAATTCCAAGTCATTTTCTCTTTTACTTAGGAAACCTTTTCGAATCATTCATTAAATCTTAATCAAAGATTTCTTATATTCAAGCTATAACTTTTAACTTAGGGAAAATATTCCCAAATCATTCATTAAATTTAAATCAAAGATTTCTTTCATTCAATTTATAAATTTTAACTTAGGGAAAATGTTCTCAAATCATTCTTTAAATCTAAATCAAAGATTTATTTCATTCAAATTATAACTTTTAACTTAGGGATAATATTCCCAAATCATTCTTAAATCTAAATCAAAGATTTCTTTCTTAACTTCAAATCATATTCTTGTAAATCGAAGATTTTCATAACAGAGCCCTACTGCCACCTTAGATATGGCAAATTTCACCTCCAGGGACTAGTGTCAAGTAATCCTACATCATGAAGATCTTTTCTTTTATCTTGGAAAAACTTTAAATATGATTTTTTGAGCATCCGGGCTTTCTTTTCGATCTGTTCCACCCCTTATCTAAAAGATAAAGCAAAAGCTGGGTAATTTCAGGGCATTGGTTACTCCATTCCTAATCTTAATTACACACCTTATTTTACCATTTAGCTCTCATAAGCGGGACAAATATACTAGTCATTTCTGCATACTCAATTTGTTATTATATTCAATATTCTTCAATTATTGTTTAAGTGTTATAAACAATTCCTCTTAACCATTTATTCAAACTCTTATTGAAACTTCCAAATCACATTTAAAGGACTTAATTATTCTAAAATAATTCACAAAATATTAGGACACAATTGTTAGGTTTAAAACTACGTTTCAAAAGTTATTAGAAACTGATGCGAAAAGCATTGCAAAAAGTGTTGCAAATAGTGTTTTAAAAGCTATATTCTTTAAAACGACTTTTATATCATTTAAAAGTTCATCTTTCAACTTAAATTTATTTTGATACCTTTTAAAAGGTTTCTAAGATTTATTTCATATTTTTAAAAAATTTAAAATATAAATTTTAAACTTTGGTCACTTTGTTGCAAAACGTGTTTTTTTGAAAAATTGTTTTGGACATATTTTAAAATATACAAGATGAAATCTTGATTTTCTTTCTTTATTTCTTTAAAAATATTTGAATGTTGACAAACATTTATAACTCATTTTAAAACTATTTCCAAAGGTTTAAGCATTCCATATACAACATTTCATTTTCAAAAGGAAACTGATTTCCTTTGTGCTTATCGACGTGTATTAACGTGACTTGGTAAAAAAGTTTAATAATCATATCAAACAATTAATACTTGATGATCAAAGCATATATAAACATCCATATCAATCATAACACATCATTAAACATTTATATATAAATAGAGATGTTAAATAGAGTTTCTCACCATAAACCAAAGCGATAAACTTCCTACCAACATTCTAATCAACCAACACTTCACTAACTACTTCCTATTCCATTTATACACTAGCAACCAATACTCTCTCCCTTCCAATATCTTGGCCAAGGTTTGAGACGGAGGTTGGCCGAAAGTATAGAGATGAAGTGGTATAGCTTTGAACTTGAATTCTCAAAATTTTGATCCGAAAAATAGGTTATCTTGTATTTGATTTTAGGCCCTCTAAATCTCAAATTTTAGAAAAGTTGTAAGCTATAAAGTTGTCAAAAATTCTTTTCTCTTAAATTTGATTAAAAGAATCACTTGAACCCAAGTTCTTTTGGGGAAATATGATAGAATGAAGAAGAGGTGTTGTCGGATTGACAAATATGAAGCCCGAAAATGCACTTCCAAGAATTGAGTTTCAAGTATAGCAAACCTCAAAACTGGAAAAAGTGCTCAACATAAAAGTTGTAGCCAGTGGAATTTTATATGATTTAAAAAAAAATTCTTAATTTGGATCAATTATAATCAAGTTATGATCAAAACAAAATGGGTTATTTTCTATGTTAAAAACTAGGCCAGAAAATGCACTGGAAAGAAGTGGATTTTTGACATGGTTGTGCTTAAAATGAGACAAAGTGGTTAGCATGAAAGTTTCAGACACTGGAAAAATACATGAATTGAAAAAAAATTGTATTTTGGTTTCGATTTGAAGAAGTTATGACCGAGAGAAGAAGAGGTAAAATATGAAGAAAAGTTGAGTTTGATTTGACGAGAATGAACATTGATTTCTTTTGAATATTTTGTAAATATTTTGACATTATTTCTTTAAAAAAAAATTCCTATGGCTTAGAAATCATTAAACAAAAGAGGAAGAAGGTGAAGAAGTTGAGAAAAGAAGAAGAAGAAATGTGAATGAAAGTGAAGAAGGAGGTGGGTACTTATAAAAAAAGTAAGAAGTGGTAATTTTCCGAAATAATCTCTTACCAAGTTACCAAAATAACCTTACTTCAACCTAAAGCAACCTTTACTTTTTCAACACTTGACATCACCTTTCACATCCTTACTTTATGCCTTAATCCCTTAAGAACTAAGCTAAGTAAAGTAATAATTATGTTGGCTTTTGATGTGATATTGATTTGATGTTTACTTTTTCTTACTTTTGTTAATTCTTACTTTAAGTAACGACTTCTAGAAGTTTTCTAATTATATTCAGTAAAGTAAAAAAAAATTAGTTATTAGAATGTGTAATATATGTGTTAAAACATGTTAACAAAGATGCGATAACGTTGCGGCAACTTGTTTTGAACAAAACGTTGATTTTCGACAAAATGTTTTCCGGTCACATTTTAACGTTTTTGTTAAACTATTTATTCATGTTAACCAAACTTCAAAATTGATTTGTTATTATATTTAAATAGTTAAAACAAGTATATTTTACTTATAAAATAATATAAAACAATATCCAAATCTATTTATAAAAATACGAGATCGGTTTATCGATATGCGACGAATTTGTCAACTTTTATAAGGCAAGTTTTATATATTTATCAAACCATTATAAATTAAATTACTATTACTATCAAATGAGTTTGATATCGATTATATATATATATAGTTAAAAGGAATTATTTATTCTTTAAAAAAATTTCTTGAATATTTATCCTGCTTTATCAAAATCCGACTTTTGTCAAGTTTACAGCGGAAATCCAAAATCTTTATTCAATATTAGATATAAGTTTACCATTCTTATTTATCATATAAAAAATGATTGTTTAAGTTTAAAAATTCTATTGTAACGACCCAGAATTTTTGATAATTTAAATTTGAATATTTAATAATTTTGAATATCAATAAGTGGAATTTTTAAGTCGAACAATTTATTTATCAAATATTTGGATTTAATTGGTCAATTAAATCGATAATATAATAGTGAAATTCCAGAAATAATAAAAAAATTAAGTTAATATGATTGAAAATGATTTGAAAAATTTTGTTATATCATATTGGGGTTATAGAAAAGTTACAGAACTTTTAAAATTGAATTTGGAGTTAATCTATGAAAATTGAATATTTTAATATTTAATTATCGACTGAAAAATAGCTAATTTTTGAAAAGTCTTAGAATTGAACGAAACTAGTTCCATTGGATCCGTAATAGTTAGTTATTATCGGATTTCAATTTTCGTAGCAATCGGAGTTGTCGTTTGACCGTGGCAGCTCGAAACGCATCGAAATCGTTTTAATATTAATTTGGCGAGTTAAAATAGTCATTTTTCAAACGGTCTCGGATTTTGACGAAACCAGTTTCATCGGATCCGTAATGTGATATTATTGTAAGGTTTCAAATTTCAAGTCGATTGGATTTGCCGTTTGTCCGGTGCAAGCTAAAACGCCTAGAAAATCGTTTAAATCGATTTAATTCAAATTGATCATTTAATTTCATATCTCGCACAGATGATCGAATTAGCTTCCGAAACTTGTTCCATTGTGTCCGGAACGCGGGATAAACCCTAGGAACGTCAGTTTCGGCGCGTAAATCGGAGTTTTAAAAAACTGGATGAATAGTGTTTTCGTTTGAAAATCTATAAAAGGAACTCAAACCCTTCACTATCTTCAACAAACCCTAACCCTAATATTGCTAGCCGCCGTATGCAATTTCAAAGGCCAGAAAATGTCGGATTTCATTCATCAATTCCTTGCAATCCATTCACTTATAGAAAATTTGTTCAACTACAAAAACGTTAAGCATTCCGAGATCTTCGATTTCATACGGTTGAGTTCTGAAACAACGCCGTATGGAGGCTTCAATTTGGTCACGTTCGTGGCCGTCTCGTGCACGGTTTTCAAGCTCGAGATGGGGCCGAGCTTGGTGAGGTTGTAGCCGAGTATGGAGTAGGTGATTGCGAACGTTATGGAGCTCATTGATCGTGTCGTAGGCGTTTGTGGTGAAGTCGAGAATTAGGGCTAATGGACGGCTATGGGTTTTGGTTAACTGGAACGTTCGAACGTGATATCCAGGTTGGGGGAGAAGATAGGAATCACGGCCATGATCTCATCACCAAAGATCAGCGGTCCATGTAACGACCCAGAATTTTTAGAAATTAAAATTTGAATATTTAATTAATTTTAAATATTAATAAGTGAATTTATAAGTCAAATAAATTTTTATTTGAATTATTGAATTTAATTGAATAATTAAATCGATAATTTAATATGTTAAATTATGGAAATAATTGAAAATTGAGTTAAATATGATTGAAAATGATTCGTAAAATTTTATTTTATCATATTGAAGTTAGAATAATATTTTAGAACTTTTAAAATCGAATTAAAAGTTAATTTGTGAAAATTGAATATTTTAATATTTAATAATTGACTGTAAAATAGCCAATTTTTGAACAGTCTCAGAATTGAACGAAACCAGTTTCATTGGATCCGTAATAGTTAGTTATTACCGGATTTCAAATTTCGTGTCAATCGGAGCTATCGTTTGATCGTGGCAGCTCGAAACGCATCGAATTATTTTTAATTTAAATTTGGCGAGTCAAAATAGCCATTTTTCAAAAAGTCTCGGATTTCGACGAAACCAGTTTCATCGGATCCGTAATGTGATATTATTGTAAGGTTTCAAATTTCAAGTCAATTGGATTTACCGTTTGTCCGGTACAAATTAAAACGCCTAGAAATCGGTTTAAATCGGTTTAATTCAAATTGAGCGTTTTCAGCCATAACTCGCACATACTTCCGAATTAGCTTCCGAAACCTGTTCCATTGTGTCCGGAACGCGGGGTAAACCTTAGAAACGCTGGTTACGGCGTCTAAATCGGAGTTTGGAATTCCCGGGATGAATAGTGTTTACGCTTGCTTTTCCTATAAATACACCCTCACTCTAAAATAAAAAAAATATAAAACACAAAACCCTAAACCTAAATATGCAGCCGCCACTTTCTATTTCTAAGGCCAGAATTCAATCTCCTTTTCCCCTCAATCTCTCCCAATCTACAAAGAATTAGAAGAAGTGTTCAACACGAAAAAGGTAGAGCACGACGAGAGCTTGAAGTTCAACGGTTGTGATGTAAAACGGAGCGTCGGGGAGTGAGATAGGTGTGGCCGTTCGTCATGGCCTGCGCACGCATTTCCGTGCTATCTAGGGGGCCGAGCCCTATGCTATTGAGGTCGAGTGTAGTGGAGGAGAGGGGCTTCGCGTTGGTGTATCCTGATCGTGTTAATATCGAGTGAGGTGAGAGCAAATCAAAACCCTAGAAATGAAAGATGGGTTCGGCCTTGAATTAGTGTACTGGAGATGATAACGTGATTTGGGAAGATGAAGGAGAGGCATAGGATTTGGATCCAAGGGCTAGGATTAGTTGGAGGTTAAAATTATAAAGTTATGTTGTATATTTGTTGATTTGAAATACGTGTAACTTATAAAATTCGTAACTTTTTCATACGAGGTCGAAAAAATGCAAACTCAGTTGCGTTGGAATCGTATGGACGAGCACTACGCGATGGAGTTGGTTTGGAGTCGTTTGGAGTTAGTGAGAATTTCGGGTAAAATTAAACGTCCGTTTAATTTTATTCGAAATAAATCGCTAAAACGGAAATTAAAACCAAGGTGAGAACTTCTCACTCAATCGAATAGGTTTCGATTTTATTTTAAATAGTTAGATTTAAAATATTTGAATGCATGTTTGAATGATGACTGTTAATTTTTGATTGTTAAAATAGACATTATACGCCGTTAGTAAGCGGATGTTATTTATTATAAACATATACCGCGAATATTTCATAAACAGTGAAATTGGTATTATATATAATATCAATATATATATATTGGCATATGTATATATTGCAGTTGATTGATTTCCCGCATTTTTTTGTTTAGCGGATGAGACCCTATTACGCCGTTATTAAGCGGATAATATTTAATAAGAACATATACCGCGATAATTTCGTACTGGAGCGAAATTGGTATTGTGCTAATGTTTTTGGATGCAGGAAAACAGGTTGGAGGGATCCAACTGGATTCCTCAACAGTATTATTTAATTTCAGATATTTTGATATTTGATTGATTATCATATTGATATATGATATCGTTGTAGTCGTGATTGACTATTTGGTATGTAGCATCATTGGACCAAATTTGGAACTTTAAAAATGATTTTTAAAGTTGATTTTTGAGAATATACTATATTTTGGAATTGATCCATTTTAAATAAATAAACGTTATAATTTTTAATGTTATAAAAATTATGATTTTTGTGAAATACAGTAAAAACTGATTTTTGAGAATATGATGCTAACGATTTTATAAAAAAGTTTAATCGGGATTTTAGAATTATTGTGAACAGTTTAAATATAGGATTTATAAAATTTAATTATTTTATGAATCAAAAGAATAAAGTTTTTAAAGGAATTTAAGACGTTTAAAAAGAATAATATGAATTGATTTATATTAAGAGATTTATAAATGGATATTTATAAATTGAAATATGGACATTATAAAACGAGTTTTTATAAATGTTGGAATGAAGTGAAAATGAAATTCATTAATGAATGAAATTTATAGAATTATATAACGGTGAAGTTATAAATGGAAATTTTATAAACAGTAGGTTTATAAAATTTGTAAAGTTCAAAGGAACGATTTTTCTAAATAAATAAATTATAAGTGTTTGACTTATAATTTGGACTTTTGGTTTATAATTAAAATTATAAATCGAATAAGTTAATAAAGAGATTTATAAAAAGGAAGTTTTTATAAATAAATAGAAATGGAATTTATAAACGTTGTTTTATAAATTCGCAAATGACTTATTTTGATAAGTTAATTGTTATAACTTATAAATGGAGTTATATTCACATTTTTGAATAGTGAATAATCCTTTAAATTTAAAAAGAATAGAATTGATGAGATTAGTTAACATAGTATATTCACGTTTTGGAATAGTGAATAGTATGTTAAAGAGATTGTTTAGAATGTGATATTTTGAACTGAATTAAAACGATCTAACGATGTTTTAAAATGTGTTGAGATTCGAAACCATAGATTTCAACATTTATTGTTGGAATGGACGTTTTTGAGAAATAGAAGGAAATGGTGGACTATAACACTGTTGTTATAGTAAATGATTTCCGAAAGGAAATGTTTTGTATAGTATTGGGATTTATATATCTATTTTAATTTCGAATCCCTATACTAGTGATGTTGGGTTGTTGTAACGATGTTTTACGCAACATTCGTTTTGACCCAAATAAATATGTTAAGTGAATGATTTCCTTAAAAAAATGGAATATATACTTAATTCGATTTAAGTATATGGAATATTTTCTAAGTGTTGAAAATAAAAGATTGTGAATTACTTATTTATAAATAAGTATGGAAATGTTTTCCAATATGAAATGAATATTTAGAATTTATCTTTTTGAAGATAAATTGAAAATGGATAATTGAAATCGTATATGCATGAATATTTTGGAATATAAATTCATTATGGAATTTATAAGTGAAAGGGAATTTGTTAAAAATAAATATTGATTTATTTTTGAAGTTGAAATTATATATCTTGTAAAGATATTTTGGAAAATAAATAATTTGGAAAATTATTTGGAATCTGGTGATGTGTGCATATCCAGTGATAGTTCAATAACCGACTATCAATATTTCCCTTTGAATGGGTAATTGATGTGATTTGTTTGAATGTGAATGCTACACTTATTTTTGAATAAGCGCTCACTATTCGGGTTAACCGGGAAAGGACCATGGGGTCGTATAACCCATTCCGAATATGTGATACGTCGTTATGAATTGCATTTGAAGATCGGTGTTGAAGACCGAGTATTTGTGAAAGCGATAGGATGACCTATCGATTGTCTCTGCACTGGGTAGCTCCTGGTATAGAGATCTCCTAAGTGATGGGAAATTCGATCGGGATTGTGAATACCCGTATTGCAAGGGCTTCGTAAGAAGTGCCTTCGGTTTTGTTCGAGCCCGGAACAGACTTGTATGGATTGTATGTCTGACATTACAAGTTGAGATATAAAGCCGATTTCTTTCAAATATATTTCTGTTGGTGGCGAAGAATTTATTCTTTTAGCTTAACACCCTTCTCTGAGACGTACGAGCTCAGAGGTTATGTAGTTGAATGTTATCAGCGATATATTCCCAATTTGGTAATGTGACATGCTGAGTGATGCTGAAATGATCATTGTGTTGATTATTTGTGATAGGATCGTTTATTTGATCGTCTATCCTTGTGATCATTGTGTTGATCATTTGTTGACCCAAAGCATGGCTTTTGTATAAAGTATGTTTTTGTGGACGTGAATTCGTCGAGCCTCACACACCGTGAATGGTCAAAACAGGAAAGAAGCAGCAAGGTTATGAGGGGTAGCACCCTTTAGGATGTGTCCATTTCCTTCTGGAAAAGGGTGGTATCATGGTATGGAGCCCAGATACTTACTCATGTTGAAAACACTTTGTTATGATTGTGTGAATTGATTACGAGCGCTCGGTTGATAAAGGTCCCAAAGGACCGGGGGATGGCATATTCGGTCAGTTGTTACTCAGTTAGGGGTAACCCGGCCTTGTGTTGGTAGAGATCCGGTTTGGTTCTCGGGGATGTCCATCCAGAGGCATTCTCATGTGGCAATGGGAAGTTCCTTGGCCTGATCATTCGTTGGAAATCCAATTCCCAATACGAAACTTGTACGGTATTAGTTGTAGAACCTGCTATTCACTTATGGTGGTCACCACTGTTTGGATAGTAGCTATAGTAGGCATACGATAATGGTCGTATGTTGGCTAAGATTTATATTCTACTTTCGAAATGAATTTGTTATACACTATGCACTAATAATAATATCAAATGTTATTTTAAATGCGTATCAAGCATCTTTGACTATCATAAGGAGAAATCTCCTCCGATTCTGCGTTTGCATTGTGTGTGTGTGCGGGAGGCCTTATGGTAGTCTCATTTTTAAAAACATTGCGAATTGAATTTAAAAATATTCCTCTATTTTGATTTTAAAGTTAAGTAAACTGTTTTGAGTTCTCACACCAGTCACATGACTGACTTGGAGTTTATTGTTTTCCTTCCTAAACTCTGGGTGCCCACCAATTTTCCACACGGGCAGTCAAGAGTTTAAGGTTTATCAGGATATTCTTGATATTCTGGAGTTGCTGGAGGCAAGCTGGATGGCATGGCGTATTATTTATATAGTATTTCTTTTCCGCTGCACTGTTGTTGTTGTATGTTGTTGTACACTCTGATGATATGATGTAATGAAATGTGATGTAATGTAATAACTGATATAGTTCTTTGTTTAAAGATTATTCATTCATTATTATATGTTGTTCCGCTGCGAATTGTGAGATTCTGATGTTGTTCTGTTGTTTTCTGTCCCGTCCTATTTTCTTCTGTTTTTCTCCTTTTTCTCTATTCTCTTTTTCTTTCTATTTCTAAATTTTCTATCTTCTTTTCCCTCTATCTTCTACCTTTTTCTCTCTTCTTTCTTTTCTTAAATTCTTTTTAAAACCCATAACATTCCGTGTTTTCGGCCTTCGATTTCTCGGCAGTCGATAAAGTGAGTATCGATGTTGAATTTTCGAAGACGAAAATCCAGTGCGTTACAGTCCAGATCTGCTGTAGGTTTAAAAAATTATACGAAAATGTTAATTGTTTGTATTTAAATGTGTACGAAACTTTAAAATGTGATATCTCTTTCGTACGAGGTCCGATTTGGAGGAATCAAATTGCGTTGGAATCGTATGGACGAATACTACGCGATGCAACTGGATTGGAGTCGTTTGGAGCTAGCGAAAATTTCGGGTAAAATTAAACGCCCGTTTAATTTTATTTTAAATAAAAGCTGAAACGGAAATAAAATCAAGGTGAGAACTCCTCACTCAATCGAACAGATCGATTTAAATTTTAAATAGTTAGATTTAAATTTTTTTGAATGATGATTGCAATTATTGATTGCTGTTTGATTGTGATAGTAGATATAGTAGGATATACTATATATAGCAATATATATATTGGCATATGTATATATTGGAATTGATTTCCCGCCTTTTATAGCGGATGAGACCCTATTGCGCCGCCTATTAAGCGGATAATATTTTAAAAATCCCATATACCGCGATATTCCACCTCGAAGTGGAATTGGTATTGTGCTAACATCTGTGGATGTAGGGAAACAGGTTGGAGGGATCCAACTGGATTCCTCACAAATATTTATTTGATTATAGATATTGTGTGATTACTGATTATCATATCGATATATGATATTTGTGCCATGATTGACTATTCGATGCTGTTGCATCATCGGATTCATTTTTTAAAAGTTAAAAATAACGATTTTGAATTTAAAAGGGTTTTTAAAGTGATTTTTCCAAGAATATGTTTTATTAAATTTTTGTATTGATTCATTTTAAAATAAATAAACTTATAAATTTTTATGTTATAAAAATTAACATTTTTATGAAATATGACAGAAAGGTAATTTTTAAAATACGTAGATTTTTATAAAATAGTTAAATTGGGATTTTGGATAAATTTTATTATCGGTTTATATAAAAGATTTTATAAATGGATATTTATGAATTAAATTTATTGGGATTCTGAAACGGGTTTATAAAGTGTTGAGTTGATGTATAAAAATGAATTTCATTAAAATTTATAGATTTATAAGTTGTGAAAGTTATCAAATGAATAGAAGTTGAAAATAGAAGTTTTATAGGAAATTAACTTATAAATTGGCTTTTGGGTATTTAAATGGAATACTGATAGAAACAGTTAATAAAAGAATTTTTTTTTATAAGTTGAAATTGAAAGAAAATATATAAAGAAATCTTATGAGTAATAAGATTAAAAAAAAATTGTGAAGTTCAAAGGAACAATTTGGTATATAAATAATATTATAAGTATTCAACTTATAATATAGATTTTGGTTTATAATTGGGTTATATAAATTGAATTGGATCTAATAAAAGAGATTAGTAAATTGAAGTTCATAAATAGAGGTGGAATTTATAATCATTGTTATAAATTCGGAAATAAATGGAATTTGATAAATTAAATATAGAATTTGTTAAAGGAGTTATATTCACGTTTTTGAACGGTGAATATATCGTTAAATAAAAGGGATATCTTTTGGGAAAAGGATGTTTTAAACAGAATTTAAAACGATTTAAAGATGTTTTAAAATGCATCAAGTATCGAAAACATAGATTTTAACATTCATTATTGAAATAGACGTTTTCGAGAAATAGAAGGAAAGGAAGTCGTAGATTTCAACATTCATTGTTGAAATAGACGTTTTCGAGGAAAAATAAGGAAATAATGGACTATAACACTGTTGTTATAGTAAATGATTTCCGAAAGGAAATATTTTTGTATAGTATTGGGATTTATATATCTATTTAATTTCGAATCCCTATACTAGTGATTTTTGGGTTGTCGTAACGATGTTTTACGCAACATTCGTTTTGACCCAAATAAATGTGAATAAGAGAATGTTTTCCTTAAAGAATGAAATATATACTTAACTATGGTTTAAGTATATTGAATATTTTCAAATTGTTGAAAATAAATAAGATTTTTGAATTACTTATTATTAAATAAGTATGGAAATGCTTTTCCAATATGAAATGGAATGTTTTTAAGAATCCATCTTTTTGAAGATAAATTGGAATTGAATATTTGAAATCTATTAAAAACTGTAGATCAGTAGATATTTTGAAATATAAATTCACTATGGAATTTATAAATGAAAAGGGAAATTGGTTTTCAAAATAAACGTTGTTTATTTTTGAAGTATGGAAAATTATATATCTTGTAAAGATATTTTTGGGAAAATAAATAATTTGAGAAATTATTTGGAATCTGGTGATGTTGCGCATCTTTATTGATAGTTAAATAACCGACTATCAATATTTACCTTTAAATAGGTATTTGTTGTGATTGTTTGAATTGGATGCCACACTTATTTTTAAATAAGCGCTCACTATTCGGATTAACCGGGAAAGGACCATGGGGTCGTATAACCCACTCCGAATATGTGATACGTCGTTATAAATTGCAATTGAAGACCGGTGTTGAAGACCGGATATTTGTGAAAACGGATGGATTACCGTCGAGTTACTCTGCATCGGCTGATCTCCGATATAGAGGTTTTATCACCCTTAGTGACGGGTTGTCCGGACGTGATTAGTGAATATCCGGATTGCAAGGGCTTCTTTGGAAGTGCCTTCGATTCTGTTCGATCCCCGAACAGACTTGTATGGATTGTATGCCTGGCGTTACAATTTGAGATGTAAAGCTGGTTTCTATCAAATATATTTCTGTTGGTGGCGGAGAATTTATTCTCTTAGCTTAACACCCTTCTCTGAGACGTACGAGCTCAGAGGTTATGTAGTTGATGGTCACTAGTGATACATTCCCGAATTGGTAATGTGGCATACTGAGTGTTGCTGTGAAATGATCGTTGAATGATCATTTGTGATAGGATCATTTGTTTGATCGTTTATCTTGATGATCATTGCTTTGATCATTTGTTGACCCAAAGCACGGCTTTTGTTTAAAAGCGTGGCTTTGTGGACGAGACTTCATCGAGCCTCACACCCTGGAAATGGTCAAAACAGGAAAGATGCGGCAAGGTTATTAGGGGGTAGCGCCCCTTTAGTGTATGTCATTCCTTCTGGATAGAGGTGGTATCATGGTATGGAGCCCAGATACTTAACCTATGTGGTTATTGCAAATTTATTACTTTATGGTTGTTGGAAATCGGGGATCCTCGGATATAGATCGGTTACGATCGGGGAATGACGTATTCGTGTCAGTTGTTACCCAGTTAGGGGTAACCCGGCCTTGTGTTGGCAGAGATCCGGTTAGGTTCTCGGGACGTCATTCCATAGGCGTTTCCATGTGGCAATGGGAAGTTCCTTGGCCTGACCATTTGTTGGAAATCCAAAGAAACAATACGAGCCTTGTACGGTTTTAGTTGTAGAACCTGCCATTTAATATGGTAGCTATAGCAGGCATAATATAATGGTACCTATGCTGCTAAGATTTATATTCTACTTTCGAAATTGTTTTCTACATTATGCACTAATAATAATATCAAAAATGATTTGATTTTGCGTAGTAAGCATCTTTGACTATCATAAGGAGAAACCTCCTCCAAGTCTGCGTTTGCATTGTGTGTGTGGCGGGAGACCTTATGGTAGTCTCATTTTCTAAAAAGCATTGCGAATTTATTTAAAAATTATCCTATTCTTTGTTTTAAAGATAAATAACTGTTTTTAGTTCTCACACCAGTCACATGACTGACCTGGAGTTTATTGTTCCCTTCCTAAACTCTGGGTGCCCACCAATTTCCACACGGGCAGTCTAGAGTTAGGTTATCAGGTTATTCTGGATTTAGGAGTGCTATGGAGCTCAGGGGGCGAGCTGCATATCGAGACGTACCACTTGTATATGATATTATACTATGTATTATTCCGCTGTGTATTCTGTATGAGGACAAGTTATATAGCTGTCCATTGTTGTATTGACTCTGTTGTCTATTGTTGTTGTAAACTCTGATAATGATGTAATATATAAAATATTCAGTTCTTTTGTTTTTAATGAATATTCATTTATCTATTATATGTTGTTCTGCTGCGACTGTGAGATTCTGATATTGTTCTGTAGTTACTTTCTGTTCTGATATTGTTTCCTTTCTTCTTCTCTCTTTTTCTCTCTTCTTCTACCTCTTTCTTCTTCTTCAACCATAACATTTCGGTTTTTCGGCAATGGAAAATCGCAAACGTTACATGTGGTATCAGAGCATATGGTTAAGTGATAACCTGCTCTGTTGGGTATTACTCATTAGAGATAGAGTCAATAGTACTCTAGAATGAGTTTGAGAGTAATAATAGATACGAGGGCGTATTTGTTAGTGAATATAAAATTGTTTTATATTGTGATGATTGGTTTGTTGAGTGGCATATGAACCTTCGTCGGCACAGTCTATACAACTGGATCGAAGGGGTTTCTAAACACTTGAATAGAACAATTCGACACAGTATTGTTTTAAAAAAATAGGGTAAATGAAATAATTTTGCCCAAAACTATTTTTGTATATAAAAGAAATGATTTTCTGTGGATTATTATAGTATATGGATGCATGGTTGTTAGGTAAAAATAATATTAAATTATTACCATTGATTACTGAAAATAAGAAATTGGAATCATAATCAAAAGTTTAGAAATGAAATCCATATACAATGAAATTTGAGAATGTAAATTATAAATGTGATTTATAATTGGAAATAGAATTCTAGAGAAGTTTTTTTTTTTTTGGAAATGTTTTTGAAAGAATTTGGAAATTTAGTAATTAAATTCCTTTTTGATTTGAAAATGAATTTCAAAGGTTTTAAAAAATTATTTTAAAGAAATTAAAGTTCTAAACTTTTTCGGTCGCTGGAAAATAATTCCGATGATGATCATGACATCATCGGTGTTCATTTTCGGGTTTCCAAAAGAGGTATTGCTGTTAAATTGTTTTAATATGGAATTTGATTGGAAAATTTCGGTTTGGGTTTGAAAATTCAAAAGATAATTTGAATTGATTTCAAAAAAAAAACGGTTTTGAAAGGTTGAAAAGACTCTGGAATCCTATTTTTAAATATTTATGGGAATGATAAATGAGTCGAAATCTTATACAAATTGAATTTTGATAGAATAAATTTAACTTAAAGGATGGAGTTAAATTAAGGAAGTATAAGTGAATAAATCTGAATAAAGTAAAATTGGAGAAAGGTCTAAGGAGGCTAAGTGAAATGATTACTTAAAGGAAATTTATTAAGTTGAAAATAAATTTGGAGTAATTAAAATGAATTGAATCCAAATGAAATTGAAAATGCAAAATTGAATGAAAATGACTGTATAACTTCAATAGGAAACTAAAGATGATATAAGAAGTATATATTGAAAATTTTGCAATAGAATTGGCAAAATGGTTTGAATATTGTAGTTGGATATTATGTATACTACTAGCAGGTTATACAGGTGTATTAAAAGAAATGGAATTGGGATTTTGATTTCAAAAGATAAAAATTGAATTGCTCGACAAAAAGGTACGTGTTTAAATTTCAATATGAGATTTGGTGATTTTCTTCTCCAGCCACTTTGCTTTCTCTTTTCTTTTTGATTCTGAGGGGCCGTAGTGCCATTTTGTAGTCGTACCGATCGATCCGCGCAAAGGAGACGCTGGCAAAAATTTTCGAAAATTTAGAGTGTTAGAAAAATTTTGAGAAAATTTGAAAGTTTGAAATTTGAATTTAAATTTGAATTGTTAAGAAAACAATGTTGGTTGAAACTTATAATTGAAGTTAGAAAGCTAGTTGAAATAATAATGAATCTTTAATAAAAAGATTTCTGTTAGAAAGTTGATAAAACTATTTGAATTGTGAAAAATAATAAACGGTTTAGGATCATTCTCCGTAACTTGCAATTTCGGGACGAAATTCTTTTAAGGGGGGAAGATTGTAACGACCCAGAATTTTTGATAATTTAAATTTGGATATTTAATTAATTTTGAATATCAATAAGTGGAATTTTTAAGTCGAACAATTTATTTATCGAATATTTGGATTTAATTGGTCAATTAAATCGATAATATAATAGTGAAATTCCAGAAATAATAAAAAAATTAAGTTAATATGATTGAAAATGAATTGGAAAATTTTGTTATATCATATTAGGGTTATAGAAAAGTTACAAAACTTTTAAAATTGAATTTGGAGTTAATCTGTGAAAATTGAATATTTTAATATTTAATTATCGACTGAAAAATAGCTAATTTTTGAACAGTCTTAGAATTGAACGAAACAAGTTCCATTGGATCCGTAATAGTTAGTTATTATCGGATTTCAATTTTCGTAGCAATCAGAGTTGTCGTTTGACCGTGGCAGCTCGAAACGCATCGAAATCGTTTTAATATTAATTTGGCGAGTTAAAATAGTCATTTTTCAAACGGTCTCGGATTTCGACGAAACCAGTTTCATCGGATCCGTAATGTGATATTATTGTAAGGTTTCAAATTTCAAGTCGATTGGATTTGCCGTTTGTCCTGTGCAAGCTAAAACGCCTAGAAAATCGTTTAAATCGATTTAATTCAAATTGATCATTTACTTCCATATCTCACACAGATGATCGAATTAGCTTCCGAAACTTATTCCATTGTGTCCAGAACGTGGGATAAACCCTAGGAACGTCAGTTTCGGCGCGTAAATCAGTGTTTTAAAAACCTGGATGAATAGTGTTTTCGTTTGAAAATCTATAAAAGGAACTCAAACCCTTCACTATCTTCAACAAACCCTAACCCTAATATTGCTAGCCGCCGTATGCAATTTCAAAGGCCAGAAAATGTCAGATTTCATTCATCAATTCCTTGCAATCCATTCACTTATAGAAAATTTGTTCAACTACAAAAACGTTAAGCATTCCGAGATCTTCGATTTCATACGGTTGAGATATGAAACAACGTCGTATGGAGGCTTCAATTTGGTCACGTTCGTGGCCGTCTTGTGCACGGTTTTCAAGCTCGAGATGGGGCCGAGCTTGGTGAGGTTGTAGCCGAGTATGGAGTAGGTAATTGCGAACGTTATGGAGCTCATTGATCGTGTCGTAGGCGTTTGTGGTGAAGTCGAGAATTAGGGCTAATGGGCGGCTATGGGTTTTGGTTAAATGGAACGTTCGAACGTGATATCCAGGTTGGGGGAGAAGATAGGAATCATGGCCATGATCTCATCACCAAAGATCATCGGTCCAGATTTGCTGTAGGTTTAAAAAATTATAAGAAAATGTTAATTGTTTATATTTAAATGTGTACGAAACTTTAAAATGTGATATCTCTTTCGTACGAGGTCCGATTTGGACGAATCAAATTGCGTTGGAATCGTATGGACGAATACTACGCGATGCAACAGGATTGGAGTCGTTTGGAGCTAGCAAAAATTTCGGGTAAAATTAAACGTCCGTTTAATTTTATTCGAAATAAAAGCTGAAACGGAAATAAAACCAAGGTGAGAACTCCTCACTCAATCGAACAGATCGATTTAAATTTTAAATAGTTAGATTTAAAAATTTTTGAATGATGATTGCAATTATTGATTGCTGTTTGATTGTGATAGTAGATATAGTAGGATATACTATATATAGCAATATATATATTGGCATATGTATATATTGGAATTGATTTCCCGCCTTTTATAGCGGATGAGACCCTATTGCGCCGCCTATTAAGCGGATAATATTTTAAAAATCCCATATACCGCGATATTCCACCTCGAAGTGGAATTGGTATTGTGCTAACATCTGTGGATGTAGGGAAACAGGTTGGAGGGATCCAACTGGATTCCTCACAAATATTTATTTGACTATAGATATTGTGTGATTATTGATTATCATATCGATATATGATATTTGTGCCATGATTGACTATTCGATGTAGTTGCATCATCGGATTCATTTTTTAAAAGTTAAAAATAACGATTTTGAATTTAAAAGGGTTTTTAAAGTGATTTTTCCAAGAATATGTTTTATTAAATTTTTGTATTGATTCATTTTAAAATAAATAAACTTATAAATTTTTATGTTATAAAAATTAACATTTTTATGAAATATGACAGAAAGGTAATTTTTAAAATACGTAGATTTTTATAAAACAGTTAAATTGGGATTTTGGATAAATTTTATTATCGGTTTATATAAAAGATTTTATATATGGATATTTGTGAATTAAATTTATTGGGATTCTGAAACGGGTTTATAAAGTGTTGAGTTGATGTATAAAAATGAATTTCATTAAAATTTATAGATTTATAAGTTGTGAAAGTTATCAAATGAATAGAAGTTGAAAATAAAAGTTTTATAGGAAATTAACTTATAAACTGGCTTTTGGGTATTTAAATGGGATACTGATAGAAACAGTTAATAAAAGATTTTTTTTTTATAAGTTGAAATTGAAAGAAAATATATAAAGAAATCTTATGAGTAATAAGATTAAAAAAAAATTGTGAAGTTCAAAGGAACAATTTGGTAAATAAATAATATTATAAGTATTCAACTTATAATATAGATTTTGGTTTATAATTGGGTTATATAAATTGAATTGGATCTAATAAAAGAGATTAGTAAATTGAAGTTCATAAATAGAGATGGAATTTATAATCATTGTTATAAATTCGAAAATAAATGGAATTTGATAAATTAAATATAGAATTTGTTAAAGGAGTTATATTCACATTTTTGAACAGTGAATATATCGTTAAATAAAAGGGATATCTTTTGGGAAAAGGATGTTTTAAACAGAATTTAAAACGATTTAAAGATGTTTTAAAATGCATCAAGTATCGAAAACATAGATTTCAACATTCATTGTTGAAATAGACGTTTTCGAGAAATAGAAGGAAAGGAAGTCGTAGATTTCAACATTCATTGTTGAAATAGACGTTTTCGAGGAAAAATAAGGAAATAATGGACTATAACACTGTTGTTATAGTAAATGATTTCCGAAAGGAAATATTTTTGTATAGTATTGGGATTTATATATCTATTTAATTTCGAATCCGTATACTAGTGATTTTTGGGTTGTCGTAACGATATTTTACGCAACATTCGTTTTGACCCAAATAAATGTGAATAAGAGAATGTTTTCCTTAAAGAATGAAATATATACTTAACTATGGTTTAAGTATATTGAATATTTTCAAATTGTTGAAAATAAATAAGATTTTTGAATTACTTATTATTAAATAAGTATGGAAATGCTTTTCCAATATGAAATGGAATGTTTTTAAGAATTTATCTTTTTGAAGATAAATTGGAATTGAATATTTGAAATCTATTAAAAACTGTAGATCAGTAGATATTTTGAAATATAAATTCACTATGGAATTTATAAATGGAAAGGGAAATTGGTTTTCAAAATAAACGTTGTTTATTTTTGAAGTATGGAAAATTATATATCTTGTAAAGATATTTTTGGGAAAATAAATAATTTGAGAAATTATTTGGAATCTGGTGATGTTGCGCATCTTTATTGATAGTTAAATAACCGACTATCAATATTTACCTTTAAATAGGTATTTGTTGTGATTGTTCGAATTGGATGCCACACTTATTTTTAAATAAGCGCTCACTATTCGGATTAACCGGGAAAGGACCATGGGGTTGTATAACCCACTCCGAATATGTGATACGTCGTTATAAATTGCAATTGAAGACCGGTGTTGAAGACCGGATATTTGTGAAAACGGATGGATTACCGTCGAGTTACTCTGCATCGGCTGATCTCCGATATAGAGGTTTTATCACCCTTAGTGACGGGTTGTCCGGACGTGATTAGTGAATATCCGGATTGCAAGGGCTTCTTTGGAAGTGCCTTCGGTTCTGTTCGATCCCCGAACAGACTTGTATGGATTGTATGTCTGATGTTACAATTTGAGATGTAAAGCTGGTTTCTATCAAATATATTTCTGTTGGTGGCGGAGAATTTATTCTCTTAGCTTAACACCCTTCTCTGAGACGTACGAGCTTAGAGGTTATATAGTTGATGGTCACTAGTGATACATTCCCGAATTGGTAATGTGGCATACTGAGTGTTGCTGTGAAATGATCGTTGAATGATCATTTGTGATAGGATCATTTGTTTGATCGTTTATCTTGATGATCATTGCTTTGATCATTTGTTGACCCAAAGCACGGCTTTTGTTTAAAAGCGTGGCTTTGTGGACGAGACTTCATCGAGCCTCACACCCCGGAAATGGTCAAAACAGGAAAGATGCGGCAAGGTTATTAGGGGGTAGCACCCCTTTAGTGTATGTCATTCCTTCTGGATAGAGGTGGTATCATGGTATGGAGCCCAGATACTTAACCTATGTGGTTACTGCAAATTTATTACTTTGTGGTTGTTGGAAATCGGGGATCCTCGGATATAGATCAGTTACGATCGGGGAATGACATATTCGTGTCAGTTGTTACCCAGTTAGGGGTAACCCGGCCTTGTGTTGGCAGAGATCCGGTTAGGTTCTCGGGACGTCATTCCAGAGGCGTTTCCATGTGGCAATGGGAAGTTCCTTGGCCTGACCATTTGCTGGAAATCCAAAGAAACAATACGAGCCTTGTACGGTTTTAGTTGTAGAACCTGCCATTTAATATGGTAGCTATAGCGAGCATAATATAATGATACCTATGCTGGCTAAGATTTATATTCTACTTTCGAAATTGTTTTCTACACTATGCACTAATAATAATATCAAAAATGATTTGATTTTGCGTAGTAAGCATCTTTGACTATCATAAGGAGAAACCTCCTCTAAGTCTGCGTTTGCATTGTGTGTGTGGCGGGAGACCTTATGGTAGTCTCATTTTCTAAAAAGCATTGCGAATTTATTTAAAAATTATCCTATTCTTTGTTTTAAAGATAAATAACTGTTTTTAGTTCTCACACCAGTCACATGACTGACCTGGAGTTTATTGTTCCCTTCCTAAACTATGGGTGCCCATCAATTTCCACACGGGCAGTCTAGAGTTAGGTTATCAGGTTATTCTGGATTTAGGAGTGCTATGGAGCTCAGGAGGCGAGCTGCATATCGAGACGTACCACTTGTATATGATATTATACTATGTATTATTCCGCTGTGTATTCTGTATGAGGACAAGTTATATAGCTGTCCATTGTTGTATTGACTCTGTTGTCTATTGTTGTTGTAAACTCTGATAATGATGTAATATATAAAATATTCAGTTCTTTTGTTTTTAATGAATATTCATTTATCTATTATATGTTGTTCCGCTGCGACTGTGAGATTCTGATATTGTTCTGTAGTTACTTTCTGTTCTGATATTGTTTCCTTTCTTCTTCTCTCTTTTTCTCTCTTCTTCTACCTCTTTCTTCTTCTTCAACCATAACTTTTCGGTTTTTCGGCAACGAAAAATCGCAAACGTTACATCTATATTTGAATATTTAAATGAATTAAATATTCCATTTTCAAAGTGGTAAAACTACATGTCGTTACATTACATTTGGTACCAAAGCAAAATATTCCATAAAATGAGAACTAGGAATTTACTGAGAGAGCATATTTGTATTTTCCAATTAGATATTTATATACATAGGAGTTGAGTACATATGTGCACAACATTTACTATTTCATATTGTTTCCTATCTTTTGGGGAGTTGCTAACGAATCCTATTTTTTTAGACAGTTGATAATGAGTAACTCAACTTAAATGGAGACCAACACTGCTAATACAGGTGGAATAGTGACAAGGGTCGATACCATCACTAGGGTTAAGACCGTAGACATCTATGGAGTGAACGTTCCTATCTGGTTTCGAATGTATTTAAAGGCAAAAGGTCAGTCAATGTTAAAATCAACCCACTGAGATTGCACCTACTGATCGTGGAGTATTTCCCATCAACTAGCATAAACAGTGGATTTCCTTAAGCTTTTTTCATAGATTTCTCATGTTCGGGTAGAAAGTCTTACATAGTCACTAAGCCATATTTAGTGACAAAGGATTGATCTGCTTCAAGTGGGAAATTCTTCGGCTTATTGGGTTTGAGTAAGATATCACTGGGAGGTAGTTGGTTACACGGCATCTGCAATGCAGGGTATCTTATTAGTAGGAGGTGATTATTTGTGAAGTGGATGAAAACATTATCATATGGGCAGACTTTAAGAGGAGATTCAAAGTCAAGTTCTTCTCCAGAGAAAAGACAGGGTTATTGCTGGAGAAATTTATTCATTTGAAACACTTAGAATTAACTATAGACAAGTAGGTCAAACAATTCAATGAGTTGGCGAAGTTTGGATTAGATTTGATCAACACCCCTAAGAAAAAGGCCCTGAAATGTGCTGAAGGTCTTAATTCACCATTGAAGGAGCTAATAAAAAAATTAGATACCTTAGGGAGAGACATTTAAGGGATTGATTGAAGCTTCATTATTTAATTTGATTAATGGGAGACTAGCTATTGTGTCTAAAGAAGATGAACCTAAGAGGGGACTTGTAATGACCCGCCAATTCATCAGTTTGATAAATTGTGTTTATTTTTATATTTATGAAAATAAAAGGATAATATTGTTTCAAGTAATAATACGTAATAATAATCTTATTTCGAATAAATATTTAAATAAAATATTTCACTTGAAATTTATATCGATAAGATAACATTGAATTTAAATCATTGATTTATATAATTTAATTGAGACTTAATAATTATTTTAATTATCCAAATAATTATTTTAAATAATAATAATTCATTTTAAATAGATATAAAGTGATAATTTATAATAATTTTATAAAGGGATATATTTAACTTGAAAATATAAGAAAAAAATCGAGATTGCTTTATCGGTTAATAACAAATTTTGTAAATAATTTTTAATATGAGTTTATATGGTATTATAATTCAAATGTAATAATTTTAATTGGTTTAAAATGATAAGAAATTGATTTTTGAATTTTTTTTACAAATATATGTACGTTAAAGTATAAGTGAAAATGTGACCGATGATCGGTTCTTCAGATTTCAACGATTTAACAAACAAAAGTTGTTCGAAGACATTCGAAGTGTTATACAACAATAGATACATACATATTAATGTTACATACACATGATAACATGCATATAAACATACATATATGAATTTAATTATGTATAAGAAGTATAATATATAATATATAATATATTTTAAAGATTTCTTACTCCTTAAGCTTAAATAAGTCAACATATGCATACATGAGATGATGAAAGTGATATGCAAATGGGGGGAGGTTCTAGCCATGCATATGAAAGGGGGAAGTGTGTTGGAGAAGCTTTGAAATGGTAATAAAGTGATGATGTATGTGTGGATACTTCTACACTCTTCTTTTCCTATAAATACCCTACCATCTTCTCTTTGTTTTCATTCATATTCTTCTTTATATTTTCAAGATTTTACTTCCACTTTAATGGCTTTCATCCTAAGAGAAATAATGTCAAAATTAATTTCAAAAATAAATTAAATCATAATATACAGTTAAAAACCTCAAAACAAGCTCAAATCTCCATCTTTCCACCTCCCAAACCCAAGGCACCACCTTCCAACACCCTTAGCTGTGAGCTCCACCCCCTACCCAACCCAGGCCAAGGCTCTTCAAAGTCCAAAGCTTGATTTTGTGGAGTTTAATTTCGAGATAGCGGAGCTATAGCTGTTTTAAACCAGTTCGAGTGAAAATGAAGGTGAGAAATCCTAAACTGTTATAATATATTTTGGATGATGATACGTTGTTGCAAATGGATGTTTAATACGCTTTGATCATCAAGTTTGGTTGTTTAAATATGAATCTTTAAAATATATGCAAGTCATGAATATACACGTCCATAGACACAAAGGAAATCACTTTCCTTGAATTAATGAAATGATGTACGTGGAATTATTAAACCTCTTAAAAATGATTTAAAATGTATTTGAAATATTTTACAAACATCTAAAAGTATTTTGGTGAAGTATGAAAAGAAATGAAAAGTTAAGTTAAAAATAAGCACGCCGCGTAATGGTAGTTCATGATTTCACGCTATAAAAATCAAATGAATGTAAAAGATGGAATATAGCTCAGAATTTTTCGAGTTAAGAATTTTCCAAACAATTATATCCATATTTTTCCAACGAAGAAAGAAAATCGAGATTTCGATAAGTCGATTTTGAGATATGAGTAAAACAAGTTTTGGAAAAAAAATCTCAATTTTGGAGTTCGGAATCCAAAACTGGATTTCTTTGAAAATGATGTTTTAAATTTTTTATAAATGTGGAATAAATATTATAAATGTTTTAAAGTGTTTAAAAGTGATTTAAGTCATAAAAATTAATTTTCAAATAATAAAAAGTTGTTTAGATCAATATAGCTTAAAAGAGCACTTATCCGCAGCACTTTTCTTTGACTTTTGAAATATAGTTTTAAACTTAACAAATCTTCTCCAAATCATTTATAAATGTTTTTAAATTATTAACAAAGTGTTTTAAAGATAATATGAAAGATTTATGAAATTATTTGTTGTTTAAATGATTTAAGGTCGATCAAATAACTTGACCGCCTTATGGGTGTCAGAGAGATAGTGTCTAGGCTTAAACTTGGAAAACCAGTTTCCAGCTCTACCTGGCTATCTGAACTGGCCCGACGAAGGGGATAGTAAATTTAATTTACTCGGATTGAAATTTCAAAAAGAATAAAGAAAAAAATATTTTCAAGATTTAAACAACTTGGATTTTATAGAGATGATCTTCTTGTACTCGGTGTTAAAGCCCAAAGAGGGACTCGTACTGTTCGTGGAATTTAAAAGGTGATTTCACCATTATTCCATCCATAGTATTTGTTGAATATGGAAATTAATATTGAGTAGAATTAGATGATTTCTATTGATTCTGCCCACTTAATATTTATTGATTTTGGATTAACATCCCCGAGAACATGGTTTTAATTCAATCGAAATTATGAGTTTTAAATTAAGAAATCTTTGTTGAGATTTAAATGAAATGATTTTGTAATATTTTCCTAAAAGTAAAATGAATGATTTGAAATTTTCAAACTAGAAGGGTTTTAAATAAGCAAATGTTTTGATAAGAAAGGTTTAATAATTCAGTATATATTGGAAAGAATGTTTTAGAAATATATATCTCTAAAAGAGATTTTTGATTAAAAAAAACTTAATCAATTAAAGAATGATTTCCAACTCACAAAATCTCTTTTTACCCATGACTAGATCGAAGGAATCAGGGTCGGATATGGGGTAATCCCTATCCGAAAACCACTTCAAACCAATGTATGCATTCAAAAAATAAGTCCTCATAGAAAGAATAGAGAATGAAGACTAGGGATTTTTGAAGTGAAAGGACTACTTGTTGATAATTCTGGTTATCTCCCAAATACTAAAGTAGCAGCGGTCCTTTCATTTTTGAAACTCTTTAGGTTGCAAGTAGTACTCACTAATAATGGTAGTAGGAGGAGTGCCTTCGGTTTAGTTCAATCCCAAAATGAACTTGTATGGATTGATATCTGACATCGCATTCTTGAGATTTCATCATTGGCTTTTATAAATATACATCTTTTAGTGGCAGAGATGGCAACTTCTCTTAGCTTAACACCCTTCTCTAAGACGTATAAGCTCAGAGGTTGTATGTTTATGGAAGTCAATTGTGATCGATGAAATGATAATGTAACATTCAAAGGAAAATGATGTGCAAAGTGAAAGGTAATCGTTACCTCAATCCTCACACCCGGAAATGGCCGAATAGGGTAGATGCAACAAGGCTATGTGGTTCGTAACCATTTGGGTATGATCATCCTCTTCTAGATATATTTCTACCCGCTATGACATTTGGGTTTAAATTAAAGTGGATGTATGCTATGAGAATCCTCGGATAGGTAGGTAGTAACCAGGGTGATGACATATTCGGTACTATCTTGGAAGATGTAAGCCGGCCTTGTGTTGGTAGAGGACCATCTTTGGCCTCAGTACATTCCTCTAGAGATATACTACCGAAAGGTAGTCCCTTCACCTGGTCATTTGTATGGAATCCATTGCCCAATAAGTGCCTGCCATTTTGTTGTAGAATCTAATATGCTGAAATTTAATAATAGTAATAATTGCGGCTAAGATTGATAAGTTACCTGTAAATGTCTTTAAAGATACGTCATTAAAATTAATATCAAGTATTTTTATGTAAGAATGTTTTGGTTATCATAAGATAAAAACCTGTTCTATTTTTTATATGCGGCGTGGCCTTATGGGATACCTTTTTATTATCAAAATGCATATTTTGAGTACTTGCAACAGTCCCATGATTGACCCAGAGTTTATTTTCCTTTCCTTAAACTCCCGGTGCCCTAATTTTCCCCAAGTAGCCTAATAGTCAGGTTTAGTTTAGAAGAAAGCTGGTTGAAACTCGAAGCGTGGAGTCTAAAGATTTTTGTCTATTTCCACCACACTCTTGTATTGCATTATTCTATAAATTTGTATGGACAAGAATTTATAGCTATCTATGTTAACTCTGATAAATGTATTTTAATTTCCACTGTAAAGATTATTTGTTGAAATAATATATGTGAGATACTGTTCTGTCTTATTTTTCTTTCATACTCTCGAGAATCCGCTTCTCCGACACTTGGATTTACGGCACGTGAATACCAAGGATGTATTAGTATCGATTTCTAGGAGTCAAAGAAATGGGTCCTCACAAGACTGAACTAGAGTCAGAATAAGAACAATGGTGGACCCTAGGGAGGACAAGGAAAGAAACAGGCCATCCTTTGTAGAAGATGCCATAGGAAGTTACACATTATGAAGCAATGTAAGATAGAAATCTCGAAGATTAAGTGTTATGGCTGTCATCATTTCGGACATTTCAAGAACACTACCTCAGCTAAGCAAAAGATAGAAGGGAGGGTAGTAAAGGCATATGCATTTGAGGCGATTATGACTAGTAGTATCGTCCACCTGCAGAAGAGACGATGTAATGATCCAGAATTTTATCATTTTGATTTGTGAATATTTAATTAATTTTAAATATTTAATCAATGATTATAATAAATAAAATAGCCCTTTTAATTTATAGCTAATAATAGAAAAATCATTTTTAAATCTAGTTTATAAAAATAATTAGTCAAAGGAAATTAGAAAATGTGACCGAAAAGCTTTTCAAAATTTTAAATTTTGACCATTAAAAAGTTATTTAAAATGGTATAAACACTTAGTTAATATATTTACACATTTTTAGATAACTTAAACATGGATTAGGAAATAAAATAAGGATTAATAATATAAGTGTACTTATGTAAGGAGATTTGACTTCTTTTTGAATCGTTAAAAATAAATTAAAAATGAATGGATGTAAAGGATGTTGAGTCACATTATATGAAGCCCTTGGTTTAGGGCATGTGGATCATGGGTGGAGAGATAAGGTGATGATGTGGCATCATTTTAATGGATGGGAATGGTACTTAGGGGTAAAAAGGTAATTTCACATCATTCTTTTTATAAAACAAGTCTCCCTTTCTCTCTCTTATTCCATTCTCGCTTTTCAAAAAATTTTAAAAGATTATAAAATATCTTTAATGGCTTCCATTTTCATTCTCTAGTGAAAAATAAAATCTTTTTAGTTTAAACCATTTTAAATATTATTTAAATTACTTTTCCTACTTCATCTTCCTTTTCAATTCAAGTCCATATCAACCCACCTTCATGTTGGCTGAGCCCACTTCCATGTTGGCTGAGCCCACTTCCATGTTGGCCAAGCCCAAAGGTGAATAAGGTGAGCCCATCTTGCCTTGCAGTAGGGTAGATGCCGAGAGACTATATGGTTCGCAACCATTAGGGTACGACCATCCCTTTCTAGATATATTTCTACTCGCTATGATGTTCGGGTTTAAATTATTATGGTGTATGCTAAGAGATGTCTCGAATATGTTGGTGATGACCAAGGTGATGACATATTCGGTACTATCTAGGAAGAGGTAGGCCGGTCTTGTGTTCATAGAGGACCATTAGTTCGGCCTCAGTACATTCCTCTAGAAATATACTACTAAAAGGTAATCCCTTCACCTGGTCATTTGTATGGGAACCCATTCTCCAATATGAGCTTGTACGATTTTAGACATAGAAAGGCTTATAATATAAGGTGGCATGCTGGAATTTAATAATGTAACAATTTTAGCTAAGACTAATAAGTTTACTTGCAAATGTTTTCAAAGAATTTCATTAAATATAATATCAAGTATTTTTACATAAGAATGTTTTGGTTATCATAAGGTAAAAACCCTTCCGTGTTTATATGTGTCATGATTTCATGAGCTACCTTTTTGTTTTCAAATAACATATTTTGAGTTCTCACACCAGTCTCATGATTGACCTGGAGTTTATTTTATTCTCCTTTTAAACTCTGGGTACCCTATTTTTCTAGACAGCCAAGTAGTAGGAATTATGTTTGGAGTATTTTGGGGAAGAGCATGCTGGAAGAGATTCATGGAGCTGGAGCACCTATGTGGATGTCTATCTATCTGTTTATTTTATTTTTCTGCTGTGTCTATGTTGGTTAATACCGATAAGTAAGGGAGCAAGCAATTATAACTATTCCTAGCTGTGTTAGTTCATACAAAAAACTCTGATGTACCCTAGTGAGGGTGGTTGAATGTACTATCTATCTATTTTAACGTAATGTGAGAATTTGTGTTTCCATCTTTTACTTTACTTTACCCCCGAAAATCTTACCCCCGGCACTTGGATTTATGGCATGTGAATACCGTAGATGTATTAGTATCGATTTTCAAGATTCAAGGAGATGGGCTTCGCAATAATACTTTGATTTTGTAAAATACAAATGATCATTTTGAAAACTGTTTCAATTGACATGGGTGTGTATTTATGTATATTATATACATATATAGTGTAGATGCTCCATGAAGTAACGAATAAACCTAAGATCGTAAAATATCCACTTCCAGTCAATATTGCTTTATGTCATGCTTTGAATCCTATAGATGTTCCTTTTAATGCATCCAAAAAATTTAATACACCCAGTCTATCCATTGCTTGTGGACCTATATATGGTTCTTTTGGTGCTTTTGATCCATTTAATTAACCATGCACCTTACATAGGACCCAGTTTTTTCTTTTAGATTCATATGTTTCAAAAAAATTTTTAATAATTTCTTTTTCTAGAAAACGAAATCTACATCACAAACTATTTTATATTAATTTTATCATTTGTGTATGTATGATTTTTTGCATGCATATTTCATTCTTTATTAAGTGCGTTTAAACATTTTGTTGCATTTGATTCTTCCATTACATATGGGTCTTCACTTAATCTATTTGGCTCACCATTTTCATCACATGCGTATGTGATATGTGTATGATATTTCCTTTTTCTCTAATCGATATATATATATATATATATATATATATATATAATTTTAGTTTCACACATATTAGCTCAAATTGATTTCATTTTTTGGCTAAACATATTTGTTATTTTAAACAATAATTATGGCACACACTTAAAAATATTTAAATTCCTTACCAACTTTTTATATTGATCAGAATGACACACACACACACATAACGTCAATTTAGATACAAAATAAAACATAGAGTTTGACACAATATGTCTTGACCATTGCATCTCAACGTACTTACATTTGAGCTTGAGATCATGGGAAAATCAATTGTCAAGATATATTATATCAAACTTTGTTTTTTATTTTATGTCTCCATAGACTTTTCTATATGTGTGTGCCTGTGTGCGCGTGTGCGTATTCTTATTTACTTATGCCTGATAATTACAACATAAAGATGGATTAACTATCTTGAGAAAGCATCATGAAAGGGTTGCTAAATACAATAGTAATCATATATTGCTCAAGAAGCTAGACGTTTAAAAGAACAAATCGACAACGTCAACGTAGAAAAACAATTAATGCCGCAAGACATAGAGAATTGACAGCCTATCACAAAAACTTAAGCATGAAGGATTTGTATAGTCCAATATTAATACCTCTAATTCCAACAAATATTGATGTCTACAAATTTAAAAACTCGTGCCAAGCATCAACTAGAGAAATTATCAAGCTTGCACTTGGTTTTTTCTAGATCTAATTAGTCTTCGCCTTCATGCTCTAATTTTCTTAGCGATAAACCACAACATGACTTTCCTTACATGTTTTGTTCTCAAATCTTATACAATCTAGAGCTATTCCACTTGCATTATCTTGCCTTACAAGCTTATAGCGAATACTCATTGCACGCATACACCTTACGATTATAGTCTATCGATTTAGAGGACAACAGTACAAATATGTGGAAATATTATCAATTTTCTTTAAGACATCATGTTCACTCCCTTGGTAGATAGAAATTTTATTAGCTGTATTAGTTGTTAATAGAAGTGGAACACATGAAAATAAAGAGGTTCGAGTGACGTGCACATGTAAGGCCAGCGTTACTTTGGCTTAAAACACATAGTATTTTTATGGCAACATGGCTCTTAATGAGTAACTAGAAGATAGTATACCCACCAACCTTCCTCATATTCAAGATAATTTGCCAAAAAATTTAAATCAAAATTATGATGGTGATATTCATGGACCTCCTGAGTTAGAGAGTGAAATAATTAACATTGATGACTTTGAGACATTGAGTATAGTCACAGCTTTAGTACAGTTGTTATAACCAAATTTTCCACTGTCTTTAAACGAACTTAAACCATCGAATTAGATGAAAAACAATAAAGAAACGACCTAAGGACCTCAGAAACATCTTAAAAAGTTCATAAAATGGAAATATCAAAAAATGAGCGAAAAATGTTGATTGAGTTTTTCAACTTAGTGCTTTAGGTCGGATCCAAATTATACATGGGTTGAACCTAGGAAAAATAAAGGAATACCTAAGTCAAGAAATAAAAAGGCAAGAAAATGTGATTTGTAGTCAGACTCGAGTCAAACTCGAGTTAAACCTGGGTTAGACCCAAGTCAACTCGGTACCAAGTAGTAAGTCATAACTCGATAGCGAGTTGTGATTTTTCTCGAGTCGAACACACAATTCTCCCAAGTAGGACTCGAAGCACTTTAACCTTTGGACGACTCCAAGCAAGACCTAAAGTAAACACATAAACCGCTCGGGTTGGACACCAAGTCAGGTCGGTACCGAGATGAAGATCATGATTTTCACTATCATGGATCTCCTAAGTTAGAGAGTGAAATAACTAACATTGATGACTTTGAGACATCGGGTGTAGTCACAGCATCAGTACAGTTGTTATAACCAAATTTTCTAGTATCTTCGAACGAACTTAAATGAGCGTGTTAGATGAAAAACAATAAAGAAATGACCTAATGATCTTGGAAATATCATAAAAGTCAAGAAAAAGGAAATAATATCAAAAAATGAGCGAAAAAAGTTGATTAAGTTTTTCAACTTAGTGCTTTAGGTCGAATCCAAGTTGTGCATAGGCTGAACCTAGGAAAAATAAAGGAATGCTTAAGTTAAGAAATAACAAGGCAAGACAATGTGATGTGTAGTCAAACTCGAATCAAACTCGAATCAAACTCGAATCAGACCCGAGTCAACTCGATACCAAGTTGTAAGTCAAAACTCGGTAGCGATTGTGATTTTTCTCGAGTCGAACACAAAAATCTCATAGGTAGGACTCAAAGCACTTCAACCTTTAGTAGACTCCAAGCAATACCTAAAGCAAACACACAAGCCACTCGAGTTGGACACCAAGTCAGGTTGGTACAATCCTGAAGCTCTTGATTTTCACCGACAAGATTTTCGCCAATATGATTTCCACTAACATGATTCACTCCACCAAGATTAAAACTGTCTAGAATGACGATATGAAGTAATTCATAAAATATGGAAGCAGATTGATCAATAAAATGGGGTCGATACTGAGAGGAATTTCTCTAGGCGGGGTCCACTTTAGAGTTATGGAAGATGAAGGCTTGCAAAACCACATAGGAACTCATGCCGAGAAGAAGCAAAAAAGAACTCGGTACCAACCACTTTGTAGTAAAACTGACCTAATTTTTTGCCTCGAAACTCATGTAGGGTGACCTATTCTATATGCTATGTTCGTGCATCTTACGGATTTAGAACAACTCCGGCCTAATTACAGGATTGCAATAAGGATTTGCTTATAAATAGCAACCTAACTTCAAATAGAAGGGACTCTTCCCTTTTGGACTTTAGGAGGGTCATTTTCAGATCTTAATGTTATTTTTTTCTTCTTTAACACTAGAAATTCCATTGTAAATGCGAGATCCACTAGTCGTCAATCTGATTCAATTCATTGTAATCCAGCGAGAAAATAATCAATAATAAGGGTTAAAGTGGACATAGGCCGAAGTATTCATTGAACCACTATAAAATGTGTTATTTGTTCTTATTTTCTCCTTGTTTTTACTTGATTGATTTGGATTTATTTATTTGGTTGCTGTGCAACTTTTTTGGCATAACATTTTTTGTGCTTTCATTGAAAACGAGTAAGATTTGAAGACATAAAGCTTGGATTTGAAGTTTGGAAGAGATGAAGAGGCTTGCTACAAGAGCTGTTACTGGAGAAAGTCAACTAGTGTATGGTGGTAGCCTGGAGGTGTCCTCAAGTTCAAAGACATATGTCTATGTGACTAGAGAATAGATGGAGCGAATGATGAAAGAGATGCAATGTAACGACCCATAAAATTCGATGATTAAAATGAGTTAAATTAATAAGATTTTTAATTAAACTTAGAAAGAAATAAAAATCTTATAATTTATATTGGAACGAATGGTAGAAATTAGATGTCGCGGTCGAAATAAAAATAAACAATTTAAATTTTATATTGCAATTAATTGGAAATAATGTAAATTGAATAGAAACGTAAGTTTATTTATAGGGCAGTAATTGATGAATAAAAAGTTTGAAACCAAGTAAATAAATTTATGGAGAACATTTAATAGTAATTAATGTTTATATTAGGCAACTGACAATTTATGGATTTGTTAGGATTGCAAAGTTATAATTGAGTGTAAATAGGAATATTTGGTAACTAATTAAAATATGAAAAATAAAATGTAAATGTTATAACTTGGTTACAAAATTTATATATGAAAGTGGATGTAAATATGAATTAATTAATGTACACATTAATTTATAATGGGGTAAAACGTAAATTAATGTAATAAGGATGATGCAGGTTGATAAGTATTCATAATGTTTGTGTTGATGATTAACGTTACTTTAATGATTGTAATATAAAATAACGGAAGTGTGAATGGAAATTAATAGAAACGTAAACTTATTTTAAGGTAGTAATTGGATGTAGATTTATGGAATGGAGTTAATGCAAATCAATGGAATTAATGAAGACTATACGTAGCTACAAATTTAATATATGAAAATAAAATGTAAGCATTGGATTAAATTAAGGAAATTAAATATTAATAAATGGTCATTTAATAAAACCAATGTTCTAGGAGTGATTATAATAGTTGTTTGAAATACGTATAAACTTTGATTTGGAAATCAATTGGATTTGAAATGAAATTTGGTATTACATTGATGAGTTTAATGTTATTTTATTTTGTAAAGTAATAAATGGTGTAATAAAAGAATGAAATCAAGATAAATAAATTTAACTGAGACTTTAATTATAAATAATGGGTGAAATAATAGGATGGATGGTAATTGTTTGTGGAGAATAACCATACAAGTATTATAAAGGGTATATTGGTGATAAACGGTTATTTCGAAATAAGGTAATTAAATATTACTTTAATGGATATAAATGTAGTAACGGATAGAGGGATTGAAATTAGCATTATGCAAATAAATGTTAATTATACCCATAAAATGTCAGTTTATTGAATAGTAAGATTTTAAATAAATAAATGGTTTTATTTAGATTTCAAGGGACTATTAATGAAGTCTAATGTGAAATCAAATTGCAATTAATTGTCTTAATTTGTGCAGTTAGGGTAGATTTGAATTGGCATTGAAGGTGGTTAATTCTATAAGATGCAATAAATGTTAAGTTTATTTATAATATGAAGATTGGTTGATTTAAGGAGTGAAAACTAAGATTTATTAATTTATTAGACATTTGAAATTTAATAAATTGTAAATAAGTGGGATATAATATTAAAATATTACATAAATGAGAATTTAGACGAAAGGTGAAAATGTTAATGTAATGGATTTTGATTCCAATATTTATTTCATCCGTTTGTTAATAATGAATTGAATAGTAGAATGAAAAGTAAATTTAATAGAAATTTTGGAAATTAAATTTATAATTCCTGAATTGAATGGAATTGAGATTTTACTGGAATTGATAAATTTATCAACTTTGAATTGATTTTTTTTATTTGTTTAAAATATTGTAAATATTAAAGAAAAATAAAGGTGAGAAAAATTGTCGATTATAGAAGTGAAATTAAAAATTGGATTTAATTAATTAATTATTAATTTATTTAATTAATGGAAAAATAGCCATTTTAGCCACTGACTCGGATTTCAACGAAACCAGTTTCAACGGATCCATAACAGTCAATTATTGTAGGATTTCAAGTTTCGTAGCGATCGGATTTGTCGTTTGATCGTACGGACTCGAAACGCCTTGAAATCAATGAAATTGAAATCAATTGAAATCAATTTGAAAATATTGATTTTAGCATAAGTTCTCCATATGATGGAATTTGGACTTGAAACCTTTTCCATCGCGTTTAAAATATTTTAAAATGCCTATTTTGATATATGGGTTGACCCAATTTTGTTCCGGAGTCGAAACGGGCTTTTTGGGCCACTTTGTCGTTAGAGCGTATACCAACCCGATCCATCTTTTCTATTTCAGTTGTCTATAAACATCCTGCTATAGACCCTAGCAGCCTCTGTTCCTCATTTCTATACGTTCTATTCACCTCCTCACTTCAATGGCAGACAAACCCTAAATCAAATTGCAATACCAAATCAAATCCAAAGCTGAAATTTCAAACTCTCCAGAAAAATTCAGAAAAAATATATATCGAAGCTCTTAATGTACGCATCTCAGATCTGCAGTTCGTTTTTGGTTTCGAATCATCGCTTGGCCCTACATCGATAAACAATTCTCGGCCATTCATCGCGCGTCGATGAACGGTGACGGGTCGTCAAAACGTTTCTGGGTTTTGAAGAGGGGACGGAGGGGAGTTCATCAGCGTGGTTCGCATGTCGTTTTGATGGTTAGATCGTCAACAAATTTTGGTTAGGGTTCATAAATTTTGTACAGTGGTTGCTCGATTTTGGGTGAACGTGGCAATCGCGTGGGGTCGCGGGCCATGTGGGAGGGTCGTCGTCGGCCTAGGGTTAATCGTGAGGCACTGGTGGCGTGGAGGTTGACCGATCGAAGGCGGCTCCTACTCGAGTTTGCAGATTGGGTTTCGTACTGTGTTCGTTGCGTGTTGGAAGAGTAGTGTGTGCGTTGAAGATAAGATGACGTGGCATAGAGGTGAAATGTGTTCTCCTTTTTATTTATTTTTTAAATTTAAAATTCAATCAAATTTTCGCAATATCTTTCACATACGAACACCAATTCACGCGCGGTTTTTTTTGTTAGGATCGTATTGAAATTCCGAGCACTTTGATGCTGGTTTGGACGAATTTGGAGACTGTAAAATTTTTGGGTTTAAATTGAATTTAAATTCCATTTAAATTCAAAAGGTGAGTGTTTTAACCCACTCACAACATCTAAAATTTCTTATGTTTGTTAAATTGATATATGATGTGATTTAAAATTTATTTATAGTTGTTTGGCATATTTTTAATCATCATCTCAGTTAATTTCATTTATTTAAATTAAATTGTTATTTAATTTATTCATTGCATTTAAACTGCTAGTTAAATTGTTAATTAATTATTCATTGCATATAAACTGCCAGTTAAACAGTCATTTAAATTATTATTTAATATAAACTACTATTTAATACCTATTATTTCTTATCCGTTCTATATTGATGCTATTGTTTGAATTTGATGATGATTGTGATAAATGGTTGATGGTTGATATTGGATGAATGGATGTTGTATTTTATATGGTTATAAACTGCAAGTTATTATGCATTTTCATTTCCTTTGGGATTGCTGTTTGAAATGATATATAACCGCAAATTTTTATTTTTAAATTACGGATTGAAATGATAAATATCTGTATCACTTGACCATAGGGTAGAAAATTATATACAGACACCGCGCTCTATATATAAAAATATTTTGAAATGTTTTCTATGGTTTCGTAAAGAAATATATATGCTTTTATGAGATATCGATTCAGATATTTGATAAAGGTTATTTGATATATAGTAAAATTGTTGGTTTAAGATGGGTATAAAATTGTTTAAAGTATGAATAATTTTAATAATAAAGTTGATTTTATTAAATTATATTATGGGAAGTATTTACTTAAATATTATTTTTATATAGAATTTATATTGATTTTATAAATCAAGTATGAGAAAATACTTTTGAAATTGACTTGAGATTTTATTTAAGTAAGAATTTATTTAATAAAAATCCATTGGAACTTATTGAAATTTAGATTTTTAAAAGAATATGGTTTTAAAACTAAATTCGGGGTTAAGTTGGTTTAAGTAAAATTATCAAGTCTAAATGAACTGAGGAACATTCAATTTTTGAAATTTAGAGTTTTACTAAAGTGGTACTAGATTGTTAAGTACATATTTCAAACTAAATAATAGAAAAAGTGAAATTGGTATGTATGTATATGAATTATAAAATTTAGTTTTGAAATATTGAATTTTAAGCTTTGAAAATATTAAATTAGAAATGGTTTATTTGGAGGTTCAAATCGATATTTGGAATTTATTTTTGAAATTAAAGAAGTATTTTATTTTATAAAGTAATTTAATAGTTAAACCATTTAAGTGGTGTAGTATGTTTCAAAGTTATGAAATTTAAAGTTTTACGTTTTGAAAGGCGATATTTCAAGTTGGTTCCGAAATATTATAACTTTTAAATATTATAGTTTAGAAAAGGATATATTTGAAAATGATTTTAAAAAATGATTTGGGTTTTAAAAGAGGAAATGATATCGTATTTATATGGATTTGAAATGGATATTATATTCTGGTTTTAAAAGTATAAACTATTTTGATAAGACCGCGGTGTTATAATAACGTTTGGTTGTTGAAGAGACCGAGATCGGAAGTTGTCATACTCTCTGCCAACCCCAAAAACCACTTTAACAACCGTGTACGCGGTGGAGATTCCAGAATGAACTAGGATGGTGGCGGCGTTTCCTTTGAGGTAAATACGTGGACCCGACTCCCGTGTGTTGGCATAAGGTGGCTAAAACAAGAGCGATTTTCGGGCCAATAAGGTCATTCCTCTGATCGGATGCACTCCTTCGATATTATACTCTAACATTTGGATTTGATTCAGTGGCCACTTTTAATTTTTGATTTTGAGGGTGTTGTTCGAGGTGGGCGGTAGTAGCTGCTACGCGTTACCACCAGCTCGGATGCATAATTGGTATATCTACCCTGGCATTGCCTAGTTGTGCCATGTCACCTACCCTATCGCGCCTTGTACGAGTTTCTATTTGTGTCGTACCTATGGAGTATCCTTTGGTAGCCTCCCGATCAGGAGGTATTACGGTACTGTGTAGACTATTGGCATTATTACGTGTTAAGGTGGAAAATGTAAAGCCTTAACGCTATTTAAAAGTAAGTTTATTTTACTAATAGACACTATTATAATAGAGAAATATTACTACATAGTAAATAGTTTAACGGATCCTTAGAAGATGTGAATCCCGAGCATCTCTTAAGTTACTGCACTCATATTTATTTCTGTTGATTTAACTCACATAAGATGTTTTAGTTCTGACTCGAGTGTTTTGTCTTTTCAATTTGCTCGGGTCAGTCCGAGCATTTCAGGATTTGGAAGACCATATTCTGGAGGACGAAGACGAAGATATTATTATTATTTATTATAGTATTCCACTACATTCATACTGTTCTACTGCATTGTTATTGGTATGTGTAACTCTGATATATGTTGTATAAGTATAATCGAACATTTTGTAAAACAGCTTTATAAACTGTATATTTGATTATTATATTTTATCGTTCCGCTGCAAGATTCTATTTCGTTCTTTTTCTTTCTCTGCTTTTTCTTATTTACTCCATAACAATCCGCCCTTCCGTATGGTTTGAATCGGCATGTGTGTCGATTAAAGCGTGTGAAAAGGCGGGATGTTACATCTGGTATCAAAGCTTTGGTTTAGCGATAAACCTTAGCTTTGTAGGGTCCGACTCTTTACTAATGGGGTAGTAATACCCTCTGGGAGTCGCTGAGTGTATATGTATGTGAGAGCGTATTTGTTAGTGTTATAAAAAGGTTTTATATTGTGTTAATATGTTCCATTTTGTATTTATAAATTCTGGTTGATGCATGGGATGCTATGACATCAATAGGGGGTTTCTAAATACTTAATAGGACAGACCGACATAATATATGGATTTAATATAGGTGAATGAAATAATTTTGCCTATTATATTTTCTATATATAAAATGAATTTTTATAAAGGTTATATTTGGCTGTATTATATTGGTTGTTAGGTAATGAAATTTATAGATAATAATTGAAATAAGATTGAAAATAAAATAAATGAAATTGGGAATTTAGAACTTAAGTTCCGGGGTTTTGAAAATTTCTTTTGAATGATTTTGGAATATAGTAATAACATTATTTAGAAGTATTTTATGATATAAATAATTCAATATAATTTGAAAAAATGTTTTAAAAAGAAATTTGGAAAGAAATAAGCTCTGTACTCCCCTCTTTATCGCTGGAAAATAATTTCGGTGATGAGTGCACGCATCATCGACATTCATTTTCGAGTTTCGAAGTGGGAAGGCCACTGTAGTAGTTACTGAAGATTTGTTTTGATAAATAAATATAAATTTTAAAATTGTTTTAAATATAATTGGATATATAAAGTGTAAGTATATACATTTATCTATTATTTTAAAATGATTTGAAATTAACCCGGTATTTAAATTCTTAAGTTTCCATTAATTAATAGTTTCAGTTATTGTAGTGAATTTGAACGTAAGTAATTAATAATGGAAACCTCTAAAGTAAATAAGAGATTTAATTCTGAGTTATAAATAAAAAGAAATTAAAGGATAGGTTATAAATGAAATAACAAGAAAGTTGAAATTGTAACTTATAAAAACAAAAGATGTAATTATTGAACATTGAATAAATTTTAAAAGAAATAAGATAAACTTGTATGATCTTCAATTGCATTTTAAAAAAACATATATATAACTTACCAAAAGATTTAAAAGTTTGAAATGTTAATAAGAAAATGTAGTAGAAGATTTTACAAGTAATACTTAAATAAATGAAGGGTTCAATAAAATTTTTGCTTTATAAAGTTTGATAGAGATTAAGTATTATAAGATAGAAATTAAAACTTAAGTAATAGGTTGAAGTTACCTCTGAATAAAACAAGAATAAAAGACTAATACTGCAAAATGACTATAAACTTAAGTTAAGAAAAAATTTACCTACTAAGAAATTTGATTGAATATGAATTATATGATTAAATAAATGTAATGCAATAAATAGAAATTGGCATTATATAGATAGATGAAAATGAATTGGTAGGTAATGAATAGAAATGGATAAAATGAATAATGAATGAAAAGGAAATCAAACAACAAATGTATGAAATGAAATTTATTAAGAATGAATTGATCTATTTTCTGAAATTGTTGTTTGTTTGGTTTATAGTTGTTTGGGTAAGGATACTTTAAAATTTGTTGGATGTATAAATAATCTATTTAGTTTCGCCTAAGACTGTTGAGTAAAAGGGTACACTTAGTAGTTTATTTTCATTCCGTACGATTTAAAGTTTTGTACCCGAACAACTATTTGTTTTGTTTAATATGAATGAATAATTGATGTGTGTTGATTTATGTGATGGTTGGTATGTTGATTGTTGTTTTTTATTGATTGAAACAAGTTAAACATTTCATTTTACATAATTATTAACTCTTTTGGATTATATAAGTGAAATTCAGGTTATGGAAGCAATTGCTACTGCATTTGGTTTCATAAAATAAGTGTTATTTGCCCGACGATTAGGTACGTTTTCGGATTACAGTTTATAGAGTTATTATATTGTTTTCCCGTGGTGGGATATATATTATTTTGGAACAATATATATATATTGTTATATTTGATATTATATTTTCTCCCGAGCCTCCCTGTACAAAGGAGACTCTGCCGAAATTTTTCGTAAATTTTGGACTTAGAAAATATTTTTGAAATTATTTTCCAAACTTTATTAATTTGAGTATAAAAAGATTTAATGGTTATAAATTGGTATGTTTTATCTTTATTAATTAATTTTGTAAATTTAATTGTTTATAAAGTTAATGTTTTGAATAAGATATATTGATTTCTTAATTCTTCTTTTCTCTTCTTTTTCCTTTTCGGGGACGAAAAGTTTTGAGTGGGGGAGAGTGTAATGACCCGTAAAATTCAATGATTAAAATGAGTTAAATTAATAAGATTTTTAATTAAACTTAGAAAGAAATAAAAATCTTATAATTTATATTGGAACGAATGGTAGAAATTAGATGTAGCAGTTGAAATAAAAATTAACAATTTAAAATTTATATTGCAATTAATTGGAAATAATGTAAATTGAATAGAAACACAAGTTTATTTATAGGGCAGTTATTGATGAATAAAAAGTTTGAAACAAATAAATAAATTTATGGAGAACATTTAATAGTAATTAATGTATATATTAGGCTATTGACAATTTATGGATTTGTTAGGATTGCAAAGTTATAATTGAGTGCAAATAGGAATATTTGGTAATTAATTAAAATAAGAAAAATAAAATGTAAATGTTATAACTTGGTTACAAAATTTATGTACGGAAGTGGATGTAAATATGAATTAATTAATGTGCACATTAATTTATAATGGGATAAAACGTAAATTAATGTAATAAGGATGATGCAGGTTGATAAGTATTCATAATGTTTGTGTTGATAATTAACGTTACTTTAATGATTGTAATATAAAATAACGGAAGTGTGAATAGAAATTAATAGAAACGTAAACTTATTTTAAGGTAGTAATTGGATGTAGATTTATGGAATGGAGTTAATGCAAATCAATGGAATTAATGAAGACGTATACGTAGCTACAAATTTAATATATGAAAATAAAATGTAAGCATTGGATTAAATTAAGGAAATTAAATATTAATAAATGGTCATTTAATAAAACCAATGTTCTGGGAGTGATTATAATAGTTGTTTGAAATACGTATAAACTTTGATTTGGAAATCAATTGGATTCAAAATGAAATTTGGTATTACATTGATGAGTTTAAATGTTATTTTATTTTGTAAAGTAATAAATGGTGTAATAAAAGAATGAAATCAAGATAAATAAACTTAATTGAGACTTTAATTATAAATAATGGGTGAAATAATAGGATGGATGGTAACTGTTTGTGGAGAATAACCATACAAGTATTATAAAGAGTATATTGGTGATAAACGGTTATTTCGAAATAAGGTAATTAAATATTGCTTTAATGGATATAAATGTAGTAACGGATAGAGGGATTGAAATTATCATTATGAAAATAAATGTTAATTATACTCATAAAATGTCAGTTTATTAAATAGCAAGATTTTAAATTAATAAACGGTTTTATTTAGATTTCAAGGGACAATTAATGAAGTTTAATGTGAAATCAAATTGCAATTAATTGTCTTAATTTGTGCAGTTATGGTAGATTTGATTTGGCATTGACGGTGGTTAATTCTATAAGATGCAATAAATGTTAATTTTATTTATAATATGAATATTGGTTGATTTAAGGAGTCAAAACCAAGATTTATTAATTTATTTGACATTTGAAATTTAATAGTTGCAAATAAATGGGATATAATATTAAAATATTACATAAATGAGAATTTAGATGAAAGGTGAAAATGTTAATGTAATGGATTTTGATTCCAATATTTATTTCATCCGTTTGTTAATAATGAATTGAATAGTAGAATGAAAAGTAAATTTAATAGAAATTTTGGAAATTAAATTTATAATTTATGAATTGAATGGAATTGAGATTTTACTGGAATTGATAAATTTATCAACTTTGAATTGATTTTTTTTATTTGTTTAAAATATTGTAAATATTAAAGAAAAATAAAGGTGAGAAAAATTGTCGATTATAGAAGTGAAATTAAAAATTGGATTTAATTAATTAATTATTAATTTATTTAATTAATGGAAAAATAGCCATTTTGGCCACTGACTCGAATTTCGACGAAACCAGTTTCATCGGATCCGTAACAGTGAATTATTGTAGGATTTCAAGTTTCGTAGCGATCGGACTTGTCGTTTGATCGTACGGACTTGAAAAGCCTTGAAATCAATGAAATTGAAATCAATTGAAATAAATTTGAAAATATTGATTTTAGCATGACTTCTCCATACGATGGAATTTAGACTTGAAACCTTTTCCATCACGTTTAAAATATTTTAAAACACCTATTTTGATATATGGGTTGACCCAATTTTGTTCCGGAGTCAAAACGGGCTTTTTGGGCCACTTTGTCGTTAGCGGTATATTCAACCCGATCCATCTTTTCTGTTTCAGTTGTCTATAAATATCCTGCTATAAACCCTAGCAGCCACTGTTCCTCATTTTTATACATTCTATTCACCTCCTCACTTCAATGGTAGACAAACCTTAAATCAAATTGCAATCCCAAATCAAATCCAAAGGTGAAATTTTATACTCTCCAGAAAAATTCAGAAAAATATATATCGAAGCTCTCAATGTACGCACCTCAGATCTGCAGTTCGTTTTTGGTTTCAAATCACCGTTTGTCCAGAAATCGATAAACAATTCTCGGCCGTTCATCGCGCGTCGATGAACGGTGACGGATCGTCAAAACGTTTCTGGGTTTTGAAGAGGGGACGGAGATGAGTTCATCAACGTGGTTCGCATGTCGTTTTGATGGTTAGATCATCGACAAATTTCAATTAGGGTTCATAAATTTTGTACGGCGGCTGCTCGATTTTGGGTGAACGAGGTAATCGCGTGGGGTCGCGGGCCATGGGGGAGGGTCGTCGTCTGCCTGGGGTTAATCGCGTGGCACTGGTGGCGTGGAGGTTGACCGATCGAAGGTGGCTCCTACTCGAGTTTGCAGATTGAGTTTCGTACTGTGTTCATTGCGTGCTGGAAGAGTAGTGCGTGCGTTGAAGATAAGATGACATGGCTTAGAGGTGAAATGTGTTCTCCGTTTTATTTTATTTTTAAATTTAAAATTCAATCACAATTTTCACTATATCTTTCACATACGAACACCAATTCACGTGCGGTTTTTTTTGTTAGGATCGTATTGAAATTCCGAGCACTTTGACGCTGGTTTGGACGAATTTGGAGATTGTCAAATTTTTGAGTTTAAATTCAAAAGATGAGTGTTTTAACCCACTCACAACTTCTAAAATTTCTTATATTTGTTAAATTGATATATGATATGGTTTAAAATTTATTTATGGTTGTTTGACATATTTTTAATCATCATCTCAGTTAATTTCATTTATTTAAATTAAATTGTTATTTAATTTTCATTGCATTTAAACCCCCAGTTAAATTGTTAATTAATTATTCATTGCATATAAAATGCTAGTTAAACAGTTATTTAAATTATTATTGAATATAAACTACTATTTAATACCTATTGTTTATTATTCGTTCTATATTGATGCTATTGTTCGAATTTGATGATGATTTTGATAAATGGTTGATGGTTGATATTGGATCAATGGATGTTGTATTTTATATGGTTATAAACTGCAAGTTATTATGCATTTTCATTTCATTCGGAATTGCGGTTTGAAATGATATATAACCGCAAATTTTCATTTTTAAATTACGGATTGAAATGTTAAATATCCGTATCACTTGAACATAGGGTAGAAAATTATATACAGACACCGCGGTCTATATATAAAAATATTTCGAAATGTTTTCTTTGGTTTCGTAAGGAAACATATATGGTTTTATGAGATATCAATTCGGATATTTGATAAAGGTTATTAGATATATAGTAAAATTCTTGGTTTAAGCTAGGTATAAAATTGTTTAAAGTATGAATAATTTTGATAATAAAGTTTATTTTATTAAATTATATTATGGGATGTATTTACTTAAATATTATTTTTATATAGAGTTTATATTGATTTTATATATCAAGTATGAGAAAATACTTTTGAAATTGACTTGAGATTTCATTTAATTAAGAATTTTATTTAATAAAAATTCATTGGAACTTATTAAAATTTAGATTTTTAAAAGAATATGGTTTTAAAACTAAATTCGGGGTTAAGGTGGTTTAAGTAAAATTATCAAGTCTAAATGAATTGAGGAACATTCAATTTTTGAAATTTGGAGTTTTACTAAAGTGATACTAGATTAAGTACATATTTCAAAGTAAATAATAGAAAAAGTGAAATTGGTATATATATATATATGAATTATAAAATTTTGTTTTGAAATATTGAATTTTAAGCTTTGAAAATATTAAGTTAGAAATGGTTTATTTGGAGGTTCAAATCGATATTTGAAATTTATTTTTGAGATTAAAGAAGTATTTTATTTTATAAAGTAATTTAATAGTTAAACCATTTAAGTGGTGTAGTATGTTTCAAAGTTATGAAATTTAAAGTTTTACGTTTTGAAAGGCGATATTTCAAGTTGGTTTCGAAATATTATAACTTTGAAATATTATAGTTTAGAAAAGGATATATTTGAAAATGATATCAAAAATTGATTTGGGTTTTAAAAGAGGAAATGATATCGTATTTATATGGATTTGAAATGGATATTATATTCTGGTTTTAAAAGTATAAACTATTTTGATAAGACCGCGGTGTTATAATAACGTTTAGTTATTGAAGAGACCGGGATCGGAAGTTGTCATACTCTCTGCCAACCCCAAAAACCACTTTAAAAAACGTGTACGCGGTGGAGATTCCAGAATGAAGTAGGATGGTGGCGGCGTTTCCTTTGAGGTAAATACGTGGACCTGACTCCCGTGAGTTGGCATAAGGTGGCTAAAACAGGAGCGATTCTCGGGCCAATGAGGTCATTCCTCTGATCGGATGCACTCCTTCGATATTATACTCTGACATTTGGATTTGATTCAGTGGCCACTTTTAATTTTTGATTTTAGGGGTGTTGTTGGAGGTGGGCGGTAGTAGCTGCTACGCGTTACCACCAGCCCGGATGCGTAATTGGTATATCTACCCTAGCATTGCCTAGTTGTGCCGTGTCACCTACCCTATCGCGCCTTGTACGAGTTTCTATTTGTGTCGTACCTATGGAGTATCCTCTGGTAGCATCCCGATCAGGAGGTATTACGGTACTGTATAGACTATTGGCATTATTACGTGTTAAGGTGGAAAATGTAAAGCCTTAACGTTATTTAAAAGTAAGTTTATTTTACTAATAGACACTATTATAATAAAGAAATATAACTACATAGTAAATAGTTTAATGGATTCTTAGAAGATGTGAATCCCAAGCATCTCTTAAGTTACTGCACTCATTTTTATTTCTGTTGATTTAACTCACATAAGATATTTTAGTTCCGACTCGAGTGTTTTGTCTTTTCAATTCGCTCGGGCCAGTCCGAGCATTTTAGGATTTGGAAGACCGTATTCTGGATGACGAAGACGGAGATATTATTATTATCTATTATAGTATTCCACTACATTCATACTGTTCTACTGCATTGTTATTGGTATGTGTAACTCTGATATATGTTGTATAAGTATAATCGAATATTTTGCAAAACAGCTTTATAAACTGTATATTTGATTATTATAATTATCGTTCCACTGCAAGATTCTATTTTGTTCTTTTTCTTTCTCTGTTTTTTCTTATTTACCCCATAACAATCCGCCCTTCCATATGGTTTGAATCGGCATGTGTGTCGATTAAAGCGTGCGAAAAGGCGGGATGTTACATGCAAGATGAAATAGTGGCTCGACGACAGGAGATGTTAGATGGATTTTTCAAAAGCATGAATCCATAAAGATTGCCCGAAGCAGCTAAAATTCGAAACCAAAGACAAAAAAACAACGTATGAGCATTTGGATTAGAGCGGAGCAAATTGGAACAATTGCCCCATGATCAAAATAGGTCGACACCGACTGGAATCAGGTCAGTACTGGAGACGAATTTACTTGGAAGCAATGTTGGTTTGAGCTTAGCATGAGCTAGGTTGCCAGAAGCAGACGATGCTGGTACTAGGAACGCAAAACAGAATGTGAATGCATAACAATCATATAGTATATGGCACAGTTATCCCATATAAACAAGGGGAGGAATAAATCTAGAGGTACAGATTAGAATGCAAACGTGTAGCCAAAGGAGTATATGCCGAAGTTTCACCATAGAAATAAAGGTAAATTATATCTATGGATCTAAGACTTCCATTAGACGACAGTAAACAAATAGCAAAGATGATCAAATGAGTAGTAAAAGGTGGACCCCCAGAGTTTGGAGGATGTGGACAGGAATCCATTTACCCCTAATATTCTGTATGTAAGGATTCCGCCCGATTTCAAGCTACCAACATTGGAGCTACAAAATGGAAGGACAGATCTGACCATTCATCTGATGAGATACATCCGACATTTGGAGTAATCGTGTAACGACCAGTATTTTACGTATTGGACGATAGTAAAATAGCACTATTTGATTCATATGAGGCCGCGTGGCTCTATAATTTTGTGAAATGACTCTTAGGGACATTTTCTACATCTATGATTTTTATCAAATTTTCATGTAACCATTTTGACCCTGAAAATCTTATAAGTCCTTAAACTTTTGATAAAAATCGCGTAAGAGTCTGAAACAACTTCTATTTCATCAGGATGATGGTTTCTCTTCCATAGAGGGGTCATAATAAGAAACAAACTTATCGTTTGAGAAATATTGTTGTTTTAAGTTTTAAGGACTTTTGGGTAGATATTGGGATAACTAAATGGGCCTAATCCCAAGCCTATTTAACCAATTCAAGTTTAGAGGCAAAATGGGGTGTTAGGGCTAAAATGGATCATTTTTCACTTCCATAAACATTTCCTAACCTCCATTATTTATCTTTTCACAATGTATGGGTGTTGGTATATACATACACATAGTAAAAACACAACGGAAAGTGATGGTAATAACAAAAGGATCCAAAATTCTCCATGCTCCAAAATGCTCCAAATCAGCTAACTACTTGGCTACCCATAAAAATAGGGCACCTAGAGTTTAAGGGAAAAGAAAAATTAAACTCCGATTCAGTCATGGGACTGGTGTGAAAAACTCAAAATAGGATATTTGAAAAAAAAGGTATCTCATGAGACCATGCCGTACATAAACATGGAATGAGTTCTACCTTATGATAACCAAAACATTTGCTATGCAAAATCATTGGATATTATTTTTACTGACATTCTTTTTGAAAATACTTTTCAATAAACTTATGAATCTTAGCTGAAATTGTTACATTGGTTAAATTTGACGGCATGATAGGCTTATAATCAAGTCCATAGGCACTTATTGGAGCATGGATTTCCATACAATGGCAGGTAGGGGCTACCTTCCATACAGTGCATTTCTAGAGGAATGTACCCAGGATACATAAACAATCCTCCATATCTGTCAAGACCAGTCTTTCCCTACTTGGCACTTATACATGGCCTGGATAGAAACCGAATATGACATCACTCCGGTCGTAACCAACCTATCCGGAATCCTATAGCATACACCACATACTCGACATATAGAGAGTAATCTAGAAAGGTGACGACCATACTCTAATGATTGTGAACTATATTGCCTTACGGCTTACCCTTTTTAAGCCACTACCAGGTGATAAGGCCCGAGGTAGCGATTACCTTTCACATATCACATTTCACTTTGAATGCCACACGTCATTCCATGATCACACAACTGATTTCTACAAATGTATATCTTCCGAGCTCGTACGTCTTTGGAAAGGGTGTTAAGCTAAGAGAAGTTGCCTTCTCTACCACCAAACATATGATACATTCATAGAGATCAATTTATGTAACTAGAAATGCAACGTCAGACATTCACCCATACAAGTTGTCTAAGAACAGGAGAAACCGAAGGCACTCTCCTCCCATATCCTATCGGGAAGTACCACTAGGATTAATAGTGAGAAGTTCTTGCATCGAAGATCTCAAATGAAGAACTACTGCTGCATAATATAATAAGGGAAATTTCCCCGAGGGTCAATGATAAGCAACCCTACATTCCATCTTCCAAATCATTACCTTATCTTCACTTCGAATACGTAATTTGGTTCAAAGTGGTCTTAGATAGGAATCACCCAAATCTGACTCTGGTTCCTTCGAACCAATCATCGATAAAAAGATGTTAAGTAAATAGGGAATTATTCTTTTGATTTATTACTTCATTTTTATCAAAAATATCTTCAAAGGATATATATCTTGTAAAACCTTTCTTTCTAGTATATACAGAATCATTAAACCTCTCTTATTAAATCATTTCATTACCTAAAACCTTTTTAAATCTTATAATAATTCTAAATCATTTCATTTTTCACTTAGAAAAATATTTCCAAATCATTTTATTTTAACCGTAACAAGATTTCTTAATTCAAAAATCAAAATTTTGATTGAGTTAAAACCATATTATCTTGGATGTTAATCCAAAACCAGTAAATATTAATTGAGCGGAATCTATAGAAATCATCTAATTCTACTCAATATCAATTCATATATTCAAAAGTCATATAGGCGGAATAACGATGAAATCACCTTTTAAATTCTGCAAATAGTACGATTTCCCTCTTCGGGCTTTAATACCAAGTATAAAAAGATTATCTCCATAAAATCCAAGTCGTTTAAATTTGGAAATTTTAACCTTTTATGCAACTCGTTTTCGACATTTTGACATTATCTATCCCTCGCCCAGGAGAGGCCAAGTGAGCTAGGGCGTTGGTTTCTTCTGAACATCTCCTTATTTTAAGCACCTTACCTGGATCTCATGAATAGAAAATTCCAATCTACTCGTCGGTTTTTAGAGCCAAGATTAAATCACTTGATTTTTTACAGCTTTTCTTTAAATCATTTATTTAAACATTTTTAAATAAATTATAAAAATTCCAAATCATCACTAAAACACTTAATTATTTATTTTTAATATTTATAAAATATTTGAAAAAGAATCGTTAAGTTTAAAGCCATATTTCAAATGTTATAGAAAAGTTCTATAAATGGTTCTTTTTAAGCTATATTGATCAAAACGATTTTTCTATCATTTGGAAATTCATTTTATTAGTCAAATCAGTTTTAGTCAAATCACTTTTAAAACATTTTAAAATATTTTTAGAATTTATTTCATTTTTTTTTTTGAATTTAAAATATCAATTTTAAAGAATTGCCGTAATGGATTCCGAACTACAAAACTGCGATTTTTACAAAAACTAAGTTTACTCATATTTCAAAATCTACTTACCAAATTCTCAATTTTCTTTTTTTATTTGAAAACTGTGGATATAATAGTTCGAAAAATTCCATGCAATATTCCGCTCTATATATTTGTTTTGCTTTTATGGCTCGAAATCGCGAACTACCGTTACACAACACGCCTATTTTTGACTCAATTTTCAATATTCATCCAAACTTTTCTATAACATTTTTAAGTCTTTATAAAACATTTTTAAATCATATTAAACCATTTTTAAAAGGTTTGAACATTCCATATATACCATTTCATTCAATAAAGGAAAGTGATTTTCTTTGCACTTATCGACGTGTATTAATATGACTTGCATATATATTCAACAATTATATTAAACAACCATCATCAATAATCATATCCAAAAATATATCATCCAATAGTATATATATCTAACGTTTAGGAGTTTCTCATATTAGGTTTAAATGACTAAATTAAAATTGGCTATAGCTTTGCTAACTCAAACTTTTAGCTTACGATCACTTGGATTATTGCTCCTAGATGGCTCGACCTTGACCCATGGATGGTTCGGTGCTCATGGCCATGACTTAGGAGGTGGAAAAGGCCCAGCCTTTGGCTTGTATGGGGTTGGCCATGGAGTATAGGGTGGAAAGGAGGTGGTTTGGTTTGGTTTTGGAGGAGTTTTAACTACACACAAACACACAGATATATATATATATATATATATTATTTTTTGGAATTAAATTTTCCATAATTTCTTTAAGAATAGAAGCCATGAAAGAGAAGAGAAAGAGCTTTGAAATGAAGAAGAAGATGTGTAGAAATGAAGTGGAGAGTGTGTGGTATTTATAGACAAAAAAGAGAAGGAAAATATCTACATTTACATCACCATTTTCATCATCATCACATGCACCAACATCATCACCTTCCTCCTTACAATGCATGGCCCAAGTCACATCTATCATGGACAAGGCCATGTGCTTGTACTTTGATGGTTAGTGTTGACTTTGGGTTTGCTTAAGAGTCAAGGAATTTAGGTAATATCTTAGATATTTTTAGAAGTATTTATATACTTAATTATATGTGTGTTCATGTGCATGTGGATATGTCTTCATGTATGAACATGTATATGTGTATGTGTATATTACATAATATCCACAATGTTGCACAACTTATTCACATTAAATTATTACGAATTTTGATTTTGATTCTTCGGTCATATTTTCTCTTCTTAGTCAATTTACATATACTTGTAAAGAAAGTTTAAAAATAATATTAACATCATTATATAATAATTAAAAGAACTTACTTAATAATTAAAATAATTAATAAATCATTTAAACCAAATTTAAATCCAAAAATCAATTATTCCAAAATGGTGATATCTATAATAGTGTTACAAAGGCAATTTAAATATCAAAATAAAATTATAGTTTTATTACGTATTAATACTTATATATAAGTGTATGTATCTAGCTCCGTACACGAGTTCGAATGGCTAAAGAGATGTTTACTGACAAAATGAATTCCGGTCATTTTATCGATATTTACCAAAGTGTATATTTTTCTTTTATATATATTTTCTCAAAATAAGATTACCGATATTATTTATTATTTAAAACATCATCATTTATGTTTAAAAATATTACTTTTTAATATTTTGAAATTTTTTGAAGTGATGAATTTACGGGTCGTTATATTTGATATTGCGTACGGATGATATATGTACATTTACGGACTTTAATAAATTAAATGTTGACAATGGAAAATTCAAGTTTATATTGTTTGAATTAATTTAATCGGTATTATTTGATTGATGATTTCTCTAGTTACATTTGCTACATTTGCATTTGGCTATTACATAATCGATGTTATATATTGATATTACTTTCTATATACATGTTCTTATTGGTTGTTTAATGATTATTAGATGTGGACGGCGTATACTTCACATTTAGAGCTTGCTTTTACATTATATTGATTGTATATGCTTTCTACTATGAGAAAAGGTACACATTTCGGATTACATACCGAATTTGTATATTTTTCCCTATGGGATTCTCATCCTTGAAGATGAGATGTATATTTGGGGTTATATATGTATTGTAAATTTTTCCGATCAAACCACACAAAGGAGACGCTGGCAAAATATTCCATAAATTTAAGGCGCTAGAAATTTTTTGAGAATTTTGATAACTAAAATTTGATTTTGATGTTATAACTTGGAATGATATTAGTTGCTATCAATGAATGAAGTTAAAGGCATAAAAGAATTTGGTAATCAATTTCAACTAATTGGTTTTGAAAAGTTAAAGGGTTTTGTGGCATTTTTCTTACCTTGGAAACTTCAGGGATGAATTTCTTTTAAGGGAGGAAGAATGTAATGACCTAGTTTTTGTCAATTGATTTTGAAATATTTAATTAATTTTAAATGTTGAAATGTTAGTTTATGATTCAAACAGCTTAAATTTCAAATATAAGGGATTATTTGTAAAATGTGAATTGTGAATTTTTTTGTGAATAAAAATAATTTCGAAGGTTGGTTTAAATTCTGTTTAAATAAGTATGATAATATAACCTTTAAATTATAATTAAAAGTGATTTAAAATGGTTTTAATAATAACTCGTTTTAATTAATGTGTGAAACTATAATTCCAGAATGTTGCCTCGGATTTTGATGAAACCAGTGTTGTTGGATCCATAATAGTGAATTATTATACACCATTGAATTTCATGGCGATTGGACGTATCATTTGGTCATGTGAGCTCGAAACGCTTAAACAAACCAATTACAGAATTAATATAATATAACTAGGATTGGAAAGCTGTCTTTGTATATTATCAAATTAGGTCTCGAGACTAGCTCCATTGTTCGAAATAGGGGTATTAAATGTAAAACATCAGGCAGCATGCCTCATTTGGAGTTTGAGATTTTTGAGTGCATCGATCTAGATATTTTGTAACGACCCAGAATTTTAGCCATTCGAAATTCATATATTTAATTGATTTTAAATATTCAAAAGTAAATTTTATAAGTCGAATAACTTATATTTTGAATATAGCTATTTAATTGGATAATTAAATTGTTAATTTAATATTTGAAATTGTGTAAATAATTGGAATTTGGATTTAATGTGAACGAAAATGATTTATAAAGTTATATTAAACCCTAGTTGAATTAGAATGATGTTAGAGAACTTTTAAAATCGATTTAAAAGTTAATTTGTAGAAAATGAATATTTTAATATTTAATTGACGAGTAAAAATAGCCATTTTTCAAACGGTCTCGGATTTCAACGAAAAAAGTTTCGTTGGATCCGTAATGTTATATTATTGTAAGATTTCAAATTTCATGTCAATCGGATTTACGGTTTGTCCGGGGCAAGCTAAAACGCGTAGATTTAAGTGAGTTTTAAATTTAAATATTCGATTCGAAAACCTATATTTCAAATACGATCAAATTAGCTTCCGATATATGTTCCGTTGCGTTCGGTATAGGGGTAAAATGTTATAAACGTCAGGAGACACGCTTCGCTTCGTGTTCGAAAATTTTTCGGATGAATAGTTATTTATATTGCCTATAAATAGATGTCCAACATTCACAATTGCCAAACCCTAACCCTAAAAAGAAATAGCCAGCCACCACTTTCACCCTAGCCAAATCGAACAACCATAATTCTTCACGACAATCTAGACCATATCGCCCAAAACCTTCTACACGAAAAATGTAGCTCTCCTCACCACAAACACATCTGTATAATCTAATCGATGATGGAAGTACTATGGTGGTCGTGATTTCCGTGCGTTCGAGGCTACAGTTGGGTTCGGCTGAGCTTATCGTCACACGCGCGTTTGGGTGCGGGTCGGGGCGAGCAACTGAGGGAGTGGCGGTCGGGGATGGCATCAGCGGCAATTCGATGGGGGCGCGATGGATTGAACGATTTTGATCGTAATAAAAAAATATACGAACTGCACGCGGCCTGGGAGGGAGACGAGCCTGTAGAGGGATGAAAGAAAGAAAAAAAAGTGGGTTAAGTTAATTATTTGGAAATCAATTTTATCATTTATATTCAAATGTTTAAGATTGCATGACTTGTTCATACAAGGTCCATTTTTGAAGAAACGAATTGTGTTGGAATCGTATCAAAGAGCACTATATTATGAAGCTGGATTGGGATTTATTTGAGCTAGTGATAATTTTAGTTGAAATTAAATGCTTGTTTAATTTTAATCGGAATAAATCGCTAACGCGATGACTGCAAGCAATGTGAATACAACTCACTCTTACTGACTCATTGATATTTTATATAAGTGAGAAATAATTTATTATATGATGATTGATGATTGTTTGGATGATATATGATATATTGATTGATATTTTGATATATACCTAAGTAGTGGATCAGATGACCCTATACATTTCCGTGTATGAGCGGATGACCCTTTGTACGCACGTCTGCCTTGAAGCGGACATTGTACACATATTCTAATACGTATATTTGTTGCAGGTGACAGGTTGGAGGGATCCAACTGGATTACTCAACAGTATTGATTTTATTTACAGATATTGTGATATATGCTATTATCATATGATATATGATGTTTTGGATGCCATGATTGTTGTATTTAGTGCTGTTGCAGTATTGGGCCTATTTTTGGAATTTTAAAAATGTTTTAAGTGATGATTTCCAAATTTAAAAGGATTTTAAAAGTGCTTTTGGAAATAAACGTTTTATTGATTTTTGAAATGTAAAGGAATTGAATTTATTTTGAATAAATAAAAGTTATAATTTTTATGTTATAAAAATTATGAGTTTTAACTTTGGGGCCAAGGAAGCTATGTTTGCCCTGGCCTTCGGTTAGCCGGTTTTATAAGTGGCCGTGCACTATGTCTCATTATTGTGGCTGTTGGGATTCGAACCGGTGCCATTACAACCACATGTAGCAACTCCACTATGTCTTAACCACTGGACCACTAGACCACTGTGGAATAATATCCAGAGTGCAAGGTTCAGTACTGACCAAACAACATACGTGACATGGAATAACAAGCCCCACAGTATTAAGCTTGTATATAAACTCTTGAGTGATGGCAATGAATACCCTGCTGCAAAGTGGTTTCCTGTGCTATGGAACAATGACTCACCACCAAGAGAAAACTTAATGTTCCGGAAGGTTGTTAGCAGTGCTCTCCTCACCAGACATGTTTTAATCGGTTATGGGATTAGTAGTACCCCTGATTGTGTATTTTGTGAGCAGTATGTTGAAACCGTTGATCATCTTTTCTTCGGCTGCCCTAGTTTAAGTGCTCTAGTTGACATGCTAATGAGAAGTCTTCAAAGAACTGTTGCTGTCCCTTTTTCAGCAATTGATTGGAACATAATTCTTAAGGCAACGAAGTGGAAGGAAAGTGGCTACCGTGTATTGATCATATGCATTAAAATTTATATGGATGTGATATGGAAAGAGAGAAACACTATAGCTTTTGAAAATAAAAGAAGAACCGTTAGTTCTCTTTGGTCCGAACTGAAGTATCGAACTTGCATGCAACTGATAAGGAAGGAGTTCCATATCCCTAGCATTATGATTGATAGCTGGAGATGATGTATGTTTGTACTTTGTATTTTTTTTGTTTTTTGTTTGTTATCTTCTTTGTTATCACAGTACTTTCTTTACCTGATTCAAAGCCTGTTTTGAGTCATTATTATTGTGTTGCAATAAACTGGTAGGGGACCAGTTAACCCCGCTGGCTTTGCCAAAAAAAAATTATGAGTTTTGTGAAATATAATTGAAATGTGATTTTTAAAATATAAAGTTGATTTTATTTGTAAAATAGTTTTAAGTGAGATTTTGAATTATTATAAATGGTTTATTTATAAGATTATAAAATTGAATTTTTACAAATCAAAAGTGTTAAAATAGAGTTATAATGGATTTTATAAGTAAATAAGATTTGTGAAGTTATAAAAAGAAGGATGTTGTAAAATAAAGAGATTATAAGTAATTAACTTATAATTGGATTTTTGGCATGTAATTAAGTTATTAAATGGAATTGATTTATAAAGGAATTTTGCATATGAAAGTTTTTATAATATAAATGGAATTTATAAACATTGTTTTATAATTCCGAAATCAATTGAAATTGATAGGTTAAATTTAGAAGTTATTAAAGGAGATATATCCACGATTTTTGACAATGAATTATCCTTTAAATTAAATGTTGTAATAATAAAGAATTTGGTTGGGAATTATATCCATGATTTTGGACAGTGGATAATCTTTTAATAAATGTGTAGAAGCTTTGAATTTGATAAATGAAGTATATTCACGATTTTGGACACTGAATAATATACTAAATAAATGTTATAAAAAGTTATATTGTAAATGGAGTTAAAATGGTTTAAAGATGTTTTAAAATGTGTTAAATATTGAAACCGTAGATTTCAACGTTCATTGTTGAAATAGATGTTTCGAGAAATAAGGAAATGACGGACTATAACACTGTTGTTATAGTAAATGATTTTCGAAAGGAAATATTTTGTATAGTATTGGGATTTATAAATCTATCTTAATTTTGAATCCCTATACTAGTGATTTTGGGTTGTCGTAACGATGTTTTACGCAACATTCGTTTTGACCCAAATGAATGTGTTTAAGAGAATATTTTCCTTAAAAGATTAAATATATACTTAATCCTGATTTAAGTATATTTGAAATTTTCTAAGTGATGAAAATAAATTGATTTGTGAATTACTTATTATTAAATGAGTATGGACATGTTTTCCAATATGAAGTGGAATGTTTTGAGGTTATATGTTTTTAAAGATAATTTGAAGTGAATATTTGGCAAGTGATTTAATTAATAAAAGATTGATTAAAAGGGCCCAGTGATTGTTATGGTGTTGAATATTTGTTTGTTCTCTTTGATAGTTAAATAACTGACTACCAAACTTAGCCAAATTTTAGTTCCTCAACTTGATGTGGGAACTATTTAGTCGTACACTTAGTACGTAGCCTTCTGTGTAGGCTTGATTATCGTTTGTGTTGAGCATATTGATTCGTATAGTGCGGAGTATTACTCCAATCTATCGAGCTTCCTTCTTGACCCGAAGGATAGAAAGTTGAAAGTTGGAGACGAGATAAGTCTATGAGTCTTAGTTTCTGTGTGAGGTTGAGAAACGCTTTTGCGTTGTTGGTGCGAAGAGACCGGGATCGGTTTATCCGAAAACCACTTCGGGCCAACGTATATGCGACGATTGTGCAGATTGCTTGTGATGATATTGATATTCAAGAGTTTCATAGTGGGGGACTGCTTGTTGATCGTTTGGGGTTAAAATCCCAATACACATCCAGTACCAGTGGTCTCTTCATTATGAAATATCCAGTGCAAGGACTATTCGCTACTAATCCTAGGGATTTCCCGATAGGATATGGTAGGAAAGTACCTTTGGTTTGTCCTATTCCTGGACAACTTGTATGGATGTTTGTCTGACATTGCATTTCTAAAGATTACGTACATTGGTTTTTATAAATGTACATCAGTGGTGGCGGAGAAGGCAACTTCTCTTAGCTTAACACCCTCCTTGAGACGTATGAGATTAAGGGTTGTATTTTTGTGGAAGGTAATTAATAGTCAACGGAAATGGCCATATGGCATTCAAAGTGATGTGATTGTGACTGTGAAAGGTAATCGTTACCTCTAGCCTCATCAATCGGAAATGACCAAAACAGGGTTAGATGCGGCAAGGCTAAGTGGGTCATTCTCGTTAGGATATGATCATCCTCTTCTAGATATATCTTTACATGCTATGACATGGTGTATCTAATTATTGTGGTTTGTATGCTATGAGGGCCCTCGGTAAAGGTGATTGGAGGATGATATATTCGGTACCATCTAGTTATAGAGGTGGATCGGTCTTGTGTTGGTAGATCCTTTGTGATGATCCTCGGTGCATTCTTCTAGAGATGTGCTGTCGGAAGGTAGTCCCTTCACCTGGTCATTTGTATGGAAATCCAAAACCCACTATGAGCTGCGATTTTGTTTGTAAAGGCATAATGAATAGCCTCGAAATGCTATATGGGTAACCATTTCGACTATGATTAATATTATTTGTATACTAGACACTAGTATAATATAAGAGGATTTGATATGAAAGAAATGTTTTAGTTATCGTAAGGTAAAACATGTCCATGTTTATGTATGGACTTATCTTATGAGATACTTTTGTTTTGATAAAGGAGAAGTTTTGGTAATTTAATAAATTCAGTTGAATGTGTTTCTCACGCTGGTTTACCAGACTGATCTGGGCATTCTTCCCTTTCAATGCTTGGGTCAGACCGAGTATATTTACAGGTTTAGTTTTGGCGCATTTGCAGCTTCAGCAGGAGAGCTGGAGATATTCATTTCGTATACGGATATCTGTTTTGATTATTGATTGTCCGCTGTGCTTAGTTGTTGTTATTATCGGCATTTGTAAGGACAGGTTATTATAACTGTTCAAGCTGATAACTCTGATTGATTGTTGAACTCTAATTGATGTATGTATATTCAGTTTCTTTTTTGTAAAGATAATTGTTATGATATTATATATTTTTCGCTGTGATGTGAGATTCCATATTGTTCTGTTTGGTTCTATCTTCTCTCTTTCTTCTCTTCTCTTCTTCTCTCTTCTTTTCTTTCTCTTGACTTTCCGACAGTTTGTGTTTTTTCGGTCGGACATGTGTGGATTATTGTCGATTCAAAGGGTACGGATTTGCGGACGTCGCAGCTGGTATCAAAGCTTAGATTTTGTATATTCCTAAGCTTTGATGTGTACTCAGTATAGATAGGGACAATAGCAGCCTAGATTGAGTTTGAGTGTATTATATATATGAGCACGTATTTGTTAGTGATATAAAATATTTTATATTGTGTTTGCTTATCCGTTGAGCTGTTTGTGAATTTTGGTCGGTATGTGGGATGCCATATTATCGATAGGGATTTTCATGCTCTTAAACGAGGCAAGTCGACATAGTACTATTTTAAATTGGGTAAGTGAAATAATTTTGCCTCGATTATATTTTATATATAAAGGAATAATTTTTCAAGAATTATTAAAGTGTAAATAAATTGATTGTTTGGTTGTTTGGAAATGTAAATATATATATAAGTTAATAAAAGTTGTTTGAATAATCTAAACAAAAAACAACAATTGTAAAAGAATGAATTATATAAGCTGTGACGCCCCACCTCTATACCCATGCTAGCCAAGGACACTACAGGGTAATGTCGTCAACTAACACGGAGAATAAGACTAGTTAGGAGCGACCATCTATAGCCTTGCTCTAACTATCTATTGAATACATCGACAATAGCCATACACAGCAGATCGACATATCCAATGAATACTTAAAACAAAACCATAGGTGGTTGGAGGATCTATCAGAACAGAATATAGCAACTCAAATGTAATATACATCGCAGAACAGTACATCATCATATACACATATATTGATACATAACAGAGTTTACAAACTGATACACATCAAGTGGTATAGCCAACCACAATATACTGATGAGTCAAAAGGATACATATATCAAAGTTACAATAAAAAGGACTACACACAAAAAAACTATAACAAAAAGGAGCAAGCTGAATAGTCCATGCGGAAGCAAAATAGGCGAAGTCCAAAAGCACCAACCTGAAACATCTCGGTCTGACCCGAGTACAAATACACGGGCCAGCCTAGCTAAACAAATCAGTTAGATAAATTGAACAACAATAAACTGCAAGGTCATAAAGTATAACAAATATCTCTAAAAGAGATAACACAATCATCTAACAAAAGATGAATCATATCATAACAAGACAAGCCTCATATCATCGGCAACACAAATACACAAAGGATATGAATATCCCAAAACAAGCCAAAAGGCAATAACAAATACCAATGAAGGTAACACAAGTTCCACAAGGTAATCGCTATATATCGTGCGGCTCAAAAAGACCAACACCGAAGGGCGATAGCTAGGGAATATACATATCAATGAAACATCAGAAAATTTCCACGTGCTCAGTACTGTATAAACAAGGATCCATGAGCCCGAAGAATCCAAACCCAATATCACTCGAGCGGTGACGAATGACCAACTCCGAAAGCGATACAATAGGGCAACAAACCCGAAGGCACAAACCCGAAGGTACAAACCCGAAGGCAGCATACCCGAAGGCAACAAACCCGAAGGCAACAAACCTGAAGCAGACAGTCCGAAGACACTATCCCAAAGGCAACAAACCGTAGTGGTGAAGGTCCGGAGGCCCAGTACTGGACACCACTAACTGGCAGAATGTGTCATAACTCTCAAAAAGAATCCGAAAAGTGGTAATGTGAGTCCCATAACCACTCGTTCGCACTAAACGGTTTACTATCTGTTAGTTAATTTCACACTCAAAGCAGTACAAAGTTTACCTCATCTCATTGGTAAACCAAACACAAAGGTCAAAACAATCAATCGAATAGGGCGGGGATTAATCGGAAAGATAAACGCACGGATTCGTGGTCCGTGTTTTACGTAACCATTTAATCTCCTTTCCATTCCGCTCGAAGTGCGAAATTGTGTGTGTTCGTTTTAAATAGAATTTATAAATTGGAGAAACGATCTTTTAATGCAATTTAGAAGATTATTTTATAAAAACCCGTGGATAAAGTCAAAAAGGAATCATCAAGGTCAAATATGCATAAACAACTAATTGGAATCAACATGAATCGATAAAAGTTGGAATCACAAAAAAATAGGCAAACTAGGCAAAATTGAAGCAGGTCAGTCGACCGGTCTACTGCAGTCAGTCGACTGAACCATAACCCGAGAGTTTTTAAACTCTGTAGTCAGTCGACTGACTACAGGGGGTCAGTCGACTGGCTATAGCTGGAAATGTTTTCCGGCCTAGCAAATGGAGGAGCAAACTCTCACCATTTGCAACTGGTCGAGCAATGGACTTAAGGGGCTTTTGACAATCGATAACCCAGCACCATTGACACTCTGATTCACCACCAAAAACATGATCAAACATCAAAGTTATGATTTTCAAAGGTTTTTGACTCCAAAACTCCAAAAATTGAAATGTTCACCAACTCAATTCAAACCAAAGGCAATTGCACATGAATAAGTGTTAGGAACTCATTCCTGACAATCCAACATAGTTGTAAACATAGATGTGAGATAAAAATCTCACCTTTTACCCAAAAACAAAGAAGAAGCTCAATTGCAAGGAAAAGACCAACCACTCTCCACTTCAACTCTACTAGCTTCAATCTAATATCAAAACAAGTATTTTCCTAATTTAGGTTTAGGAAACTTTCTGAAATTAAAGGAGAAAGAGTTGGAGAAGATGAAGAGGAGGCTTACCTATAGCTTCACTTTGATTTTGGAGCAAGAATTCAAGTTTGCAAAGAAGAACTAGGGCTTGGAATTTCTAATTCCCATTCTCTTCCCCCATTTCAGTTTTAGGTTGAGTTTAGAAGTGAAAATGAGTGAATGGGGAAGAGAGGGACTGAGTTAGGTTATTAAACTAGCAAATGGGCTGAACCCAAACCCAAAACCCAATTAGAAAACGTAGAAAAACTCGACTTACTCCAAACATATCAAAGTTTATACTTAAAAAGATCGCAAACGCCATTTTGGACTCAATGGAGGTGGTATCGAGCCCCAATTCGGTTGTTTGCAAAAAGTAACATTTTGGACCCAAAAATCTGACTAATGACGCTATATTTAAATAAAATATTTAAATATATAATCGTTAAATATGCGGGCTATTACAGATCTCCCCTCCTTACAAAATTGCGTCCCCGCAATTCCTAGAGACGATATTTGTAACAACTACATACATACAAGATTCAAAAGAAAAGGAAATAAGCTTGAGATGAAAAGATATTCTCACCGTTGCCAAGCAAAGATAGAAAACCTGGATAGGATCGCTCGATAAACTCTCTGGTTTCCCAAGTAGTCATTGGGATTAGCGGACCATTGAACTTTAACTAGCGGTACGTCCTTGTTTCGAAGGTGTCGCACCTCCGTGTCAAGCACGCGAATAGGCTGCTGTACAATAGATAAGTCCGCTGAGACCTCAAGCTCTTGCAAATCAGGAGAATCGATAACAGAATCCGACTCTCGAAGACACTTCCAAAGTTGAGAGACGTGAAACACGTCATGAAAGCCAGATAAATGAGCAGGAAGTGAAACTCTATAAGCCACAGGGCCAATACGTTCAGTAATAGAAAATGGTCCTATAAAGCGAGGAGCCAATTTCCCAGTCGTACTGAAACGTATAACCCCCTTCAAAGGAGAAACACGAATAAAAACAAGATCACCAATCGAGAATTCGAGAGGCTTCCTACGATTGTCTGCGTAGGATTTCTGACGGCTCTGTGCCTCTTTCATTCTCAACCGAATAAGATCAATCTTCTCGGAAGATTCACGAACAAAATCTGGACCAAGAATAAGCTTCTCCCTAGATTCCAACCAACAAGAAGGTGATCGACATGGCCTTCCATATAAAGCTTCGAAAGGAGCCATACCGATACTAGACTGAAAACTATTGTTGTAGGAGAACTCTACAAGAGGTAGGTGATCTTCCCAACTACCACCGAAATCAAAAATACAAATACGGAGAAGATCTTCTAAGATACGATTCACCCGTTCAGTCTGTCCGTCAGACTGCGGATGATAAGCTGTGCTAAAATTAAGCTTTGTTCTCAAAGCTTGCTGAAGACTCTGCCAAAAATGACTCGTGAATAAAGGATCACGGTCACTCACAATAGAACTAGGAACACCGTGAAGTCTCACGATTTACTTGATATATAACTTAGCCAAATGCGAAGCAGTCCTATTAGACTTAATAGGAACAAAATGAGCTGATTTAGTGAGGCGATCAACAATAACCTAGATGCCAGAATGGCCCGATCTCGAACGAGGTAGGCCGTCAATGAAATCCATAGGAATCTGATCCCATTTCCACAATGGAATCTCTAGAGGTTGAAGAAGACCGGAAGGACGCTGATGTTCGGCCTTAATACGCTGACAAGTTATGCAGTTACTCACATAACTCGCCACATCGCGTTTCATGCCTTCCCAATAATAAAGACGATGCATATCGGCATACATCTCACTACTACCAGGATGAATGATATACTTAGAACGGTGAGAATCATCAAGAATGTCATGCATAAGCGCAAAATCAGAAGGCATAAAAAGACGGTTCTTCTTGCGAAGACACCCATGAGAATCAATGCTGAAATCCCATAACGCCTCATCACAGGATCCAGACTCACAAAGCTGAAAAGATGCAACAAATCAGGATGACTCGGCTGAGCATCGGCAATACGATCCAACAAAATGGGTCGAGCTCCCAAACTAAGTAATAGAATAGGAGAATCAGAAGATGAACCTCGATCATGAATTTCACAAAAAATAGAGTCTTAGGAATATCCCACTCGGCAAGCATCATAGAAACAACAGCCGAATGTTTGCGACTAAGCGCATCAGCAACACGATTACCCTTTCCAGGGGTATACTGGATATCAAAGTCATAGGAGGCAAGAAACTCGAGCCAACGTTGTTGCCTCATATTGAGTTTCTTCTGAGTGAACAAATACTTCAAGGATTTATGATCGGTATAGAGAATGAAGCGCTCGCCTAATAAATAGTGTCGCCAAATCTTCAAGGCGAAGACAATGGAGGCTAACTCAAGATCATGAGTGGCATAGAGAACTTCATTCGGACGCAGTTGCCTAGAAGCATAAGCAACTACTCGATCCTTACACATAAGAACAGCACCGAGACCACTACAACAAGCATCGGTGTAGACAACAAGATCATGATTCCCTTCGGGAACCACCAAAATAGGAGCATTAGTGAGAAGTTCCTTTAATGATAGAAAGGAAGCTTCACACTTGTCGGACCAAATAAAACGAATGCCTTTCCGAGTAAGGCTGGTGAGAGGAAGCACAACACGAGAAAAATCCTTAATGAACCGACGGTAATAACCTGCCAATCCAAGGAAACTACGAATCTCATGCACATTCTCAGGCCTCTTCCAATTCTGGATGGCTTCGATTTTTGAGGGATCGACTGAAATGCCTTCGGAAGATACAACATGGCCTAAGAACTTAACCTTATTCTCCCAAAAATGGCACTTGGAGAATTTGGCTCTAAGTTGATGATGACGGAGAGTACTTAAGAAAATTCTCAAGTGATTAGCATGCTCGGCTTCAGACTTAGAATAAATAAGGATATCATCAATGAACACAAGGACGAACTTATCGAGATATTCCTGGAATACTCGATTCATGAGATCAACAAAGAAAGCAGGAGCGTTCGTCAAACCAAACGGCATAACGAGCCACTCAAAAGAACCATAACGAGTGCGGAAAGCGGTAAGAGGTATGCTATCCTCTGCGACTCGTAACTGATGAAAACCAGTGGCGAGGTCAAGCTGAGAAAAGACATTAGCACCACCCAATAAATCGAACATATCATCGATCCTAGGCAACGTATACCTATTCCTGATGGTTAACTCATTAAGCTTGCGATAGTCAATGCAAAGTCTAAGAGTTCCATCGGATTTCTTCACGAAGACGACGGTGGATCTCCACGGAGAAAAACTGGACTGAATCAACTGCTTGGACTCAAGCTCTAAAAGCTGCTTCCTGAGTTCCTCATTTTCCTTTGTAGACATCCTCATGCGAGGACGACCAACTGGTTGCACGCCTGGAATGAGATCAATGCGGAACTCAATTACCCATTTAGATGGCAAACCCGAAACAGGTTCGAAAACATCAGAAAAGTCACAAGCAATAGGAATATGAGATATATCATCACCATCTCGCGAATCAAGAGAATATAAAGCCATTTCGGAATTATCCACATTCCGAAGAACAAGTAATAGCTGAGTAGGCGAATCCGGATGTCGAAGATACAAAATTTTCTCCGAAAAAATAATCCTGGCATCATATCTCACTAGCCAGTCCATTCCCAAAATCATATCAAATCCCAGACAAAAAATAACGTGCAGATTGGCACGAAAGGAAAAGCCACATAAAACAATCTCAATATCATCACAAAGCATGCTAAGGGTCGCGGATCCCCCAATAGGATTCGCAATCCTTAAAGAAGTAACCATACAAGAAACAACCAAAGATAAATCATCAACGAGCTTTTTTGACACGAAAGAATGTGATGCACCCATATCGAAAAGAACTCGTATATTATGACCATGAAATAAAATAGAACCTTCCAAAATAGATGGAGATATACCTTTGGGCTGAGAAGGACCTTCAGAAGCCTTAGCGGCATAAAGCTTGCTAGACTTGGCACCAGCCGGAACAGTAGGGCAAGTGGAAACATGATGTCCTTCCTTCTTGCAATAACGGCAGAAGAGAGGCTTGGAACAAGCTCGAATCATATGATCAGGAGAACCACAATTGAAACACTTCTGAACGAAAGGTGTTCCAATAGATTGAGGCTGAGAACTAGAACCACCCGTCTTCTTCTTCTTGGAAGGAAAAGACCTGGACTTCTGAAATGGAAAATGCTTCTTGTTGGGGTTCTTGGAAACCTCAACATCCTCATCACTATCACACTCCTTCTCGAGGGTTTCAAGATGAAGTGCAGAATCTACCAACTCCTCAAAAGAGAGCTTAAGCTGAAGCAACAAAGACTTCTTAAGATATTTCTTAAGACCCGATACAAACTTCAAATTCTTCTTATAAGAAGTGCTAATGAATTCAAGACCATACTTAGATAAAGCCTCGAATGATGCAACATACTCAGAAACAGAAGATTTCCCTTGCTTCAACTCAAGGAAGCGACGGGTCAATAGAACTTTTTCAGATTCAGGAACGAACTTGAGTTCAAATCGTCCCCGAAACTGAGTCCAAGAAAGAGTAGACTCATCAATTTCGGCTACAAGAAGTTCATACCAATCAAGAGCACGCCCTTGTAATAAACTAGAAGTTACAAGAACTCTATCATGATCAGAAAGATCCATGCGAGAGAAAATACGCTCGTACGTGCGAAGCCAAGCTTGGACTTCAAGAACAGACTTGGAGCCCTTAAACGGCTTTCCTCCAAGATGAGCAAAATCACTGCACTGACGTGCAAAGGCAGACTTGCGAGGTGGAGATACACGAGGAGGAACTGGAGGCTGAGTGCTCCTAAACAATTCCAAAAAATGATCAGCAGACATATAAACGCCATCCGGATGTGAGCCAGTGGATTGCCCAGCATCTGAACGTCGTCCTCTGCCTCTTCCAGCCATACGTTGAAAGTAAGATAAGAACAAGATTATTCAAAAGGTAGATGTCATTAATACAATTCTGGAATACTACGAAATGAATTGCATTCCTAGACGTATCCCCAAATTCTATCTACCACCAAAGGCAAAGGAATAGAGGCAAGATGATTCAAAGATTTGTATCACTTATACACTTTGATGTACCAGAATATGTACATCTATTCTATGTTTATCATATTTTGTTCTGAACCTCGCTCTGATACCAAGCTGTGACGCCCCACCTCTATACACATGCTAGACAAGGACACTACAGGGTAATGTCGTCAACTAACATGGAGAATAAGGCTGGTTAGGAGCGACCATCTATAGCCTTGCTCTAACTATCTATTGAATACATCGACAATAGCCATACACAGCAGATCGACATATCCAATGAATACTTAAAACAAAACGATAGGTGGTTGGAGGATCTATCAGAACAGAATATAATAACTCAAATGTAATATACATCACAGAACAGTAGATCATCATATACACATATATTGATACATAACAGAGTTTACAAACTGATACACGTCAAGTGGTATAGCCAACCACAATATACTGACGAGTCAAAAGAATACATATATCAGAGTTACAATAAAAAGGACTAAACAAAAAAAAACTATAACAAAAAGGAGCAAGCTGAATAGTCCATGCGGAAACAAAATAGGCTAAGTCCAAAAGCACCTAATCTGAAACATCTCGGCCTGACCCGAGTACAAATACACGGGTCAGCCTAGCTAAACAAATCAGTTAGATAAACTGAACAACAATAACCTGCAAGGTCACAAAGTGTAACAAATATCTCTAAAAGAGATAACACAATCATCTAACAAAAGATGAATCATATCATAACAAGACAAGCCTCATATCATCGGCAACACAAATAAACAAAGGATATGAATATCCCAAAACAAGCCAAAAGACAATAACAAATACCAATGAAGGTAACACAAGTTCCACAAGGTAATCGCTACATATCGTGCGACTCAAAAAGACCAACACCGAAGGGCGATAGCTAGGGAATATACATATCAATGAAACATCAGAAAATTTGCACGTGCTCAGTACTGTATAAACAAGGATCCATGAGCCCGAAGACTCCAAACCCAATATCACTCGAGCGGTGACGAATGACCAACTCCTAAAGCGATACAATAGGGCAACAAACCCGAAGGCACAAACCCGAAGGCAACAAACCGAAGGCAACATACCCGAAGGCAACAAACCCGAAGGCAACAAACCTGAAGGAGACAGTCTGAAAACACTATCCCAAAGGCAACAAACCGTAGTGGTGAAGGTCCGGAGGCCCAGTACTGGACACCACTAACTGGCAGAATGTGTCATAACTCTCAAAAAGGAATCTGAAAAGTGGTAACATGAGTCCCATAACCACTCGTTCGCACTAAACGGTTTACTATCCGTTAGTTAATTTCACACTCAAAGCAGTACAAAGTTTACCTCATCTCATTGGTAAACCAGACACAAAGGTCAAAACAATCAATCGAATAGGGCGGGGATTAATCGGAAAGATAAACGCACAGATTCATGGTCCGTGTTTTACGTAACCATTTAATCTCCTTTCCACTCCGCTCGAATTGCGAAATTGTGTGTGTTCATTTTAAATAGAATTTATAAATTGGAGAAACGAGCTTTTAATGCAATTTAGAAGATTATTTTATAAAAACCCATGGATGAAATCAAAAAGGAATCATCAAGGTCAAATATGCATAAACAACTAATTGGAATCAACATGAATCAATAAAAGTTGATATCACAAACAAATAGGAATACTAGGCAAAATTGAAGCAGGTCAGTCGACTGGTCTACTGCAGTCAGTCGACTGAACCATAACCCGAGAGTTTTTAAACTCTGCAGTCAGTCGACTGACTACAGGGGGTTAGTCGACTGGCTGTAGCTGGAAATGTTTTCCGGCCTAGCAAATGGAGGAGCAAACTCTCACCATTTGCAACCGGTTGAGCAATGGACTTAAGGGGCTTTTGACAATCGATAACCCAGCACCATTGACACTCTGATTCACCACCAAAAACATAATCAAACATCAAAGTTATGATTTTCAAAGGTTTTTGACTCCAAAACACCAAAAATTGAAATGTTCACCAATTCAATTCAAACCAAAGGCAATTGCGCATGAATAAGTGTTAAGAACTCATACCTAACAATCCAACATAGTTGTAAGCATAGATGTGAGATAAAAATCTCACCTTTAACCCAAAAACATAGAAGAAGCTCAATTGCAAGGAAAAGACCAACCACTCTCCACTTCAACTCTACTAGCTTCAATCTAAGATCAAAACAAGTATTTTCCTAAGTTAGGTTTAGGAAACTTTCTGAAATTGAAGGAGAAAGAGTTGGAGAAGATGAAGAGGAGGCTTACCTATAGCTTCACTTTGATTTTGGAGCAAGAATTCAAGTTTGCAAAGAAGAACTAGGGCTTGGAATTTCTAATTCCCATTCTCTTCCCCCATTTCAGTTTTAGGTTGAGTTTAGAAGTGAAAATGAGTGAATGGGAAAGAGAGGGACTGAGTTAGGTTATTAAACTAGCAAATGGGCTGAACCCAAACCCAAAACCCAATTAGAAAAAGTAGAAAAACTCGACTTACTCCAAACATATCAAAGTTTATACTTAAAAAGATCGCAAACGCCATTTTGGACTCAATGGAGGTGGTATCGAGCCCCAATTCGGTCATTTGCAAAAAGTAGCATTTTCGAACCCAAAAATCCGACTAACGACGCTATATTTAAATAAAATATTTAAATATATAATCGTTAAATATGCGGGTTGTTACATAAGCAAATGAATTATAAAGTATGGAATTATAATTAAAATGATATACAATTGTGAAATAATCTTATGTATAAGAGATGAAACTATATAAATATATTTATAAATATATGTTGTAAATAAAAATGAATTTAGACTAAGAATTTGAGAAATTTGAATTCCGTTTGTTTTGAAAGTTATTTTTCAAAAGTTAAAGAATTATATTGTTATAAATCTAAATAAGATGAGTAAATTTGGAATGATCTTATGTGAGTAAAGTAAAATAGTGAAATTATATAAGTATAGATTTATAAATGTGATTTATAAATAGAAAGAAATTTTAAAAGAATATAAAGCACTTAATTCACTACTGTTACTGGAAAGTAATAAGGGTGATGACTGCAGCATCATCAATACATTTTCGAGTTTCTGTGTGATGGATTTGCTACCAATAGTAAATTGAAAATTGATGTTTTGTTGTGATTAACAAATTTGATTTAAAATCCAAGTTGAAACTGATAAATATAAGTAAGGTGAATTATGACTTATAATATGAAATGAAAAATTTAACTTGGTAAAGTTGAAATAAATGCGAGCAGCATAGTAAATATATGATTTGAAATTTAACTAAAGTGAAGTTAAATAAATTGAATTGGATTTTAATTGGATTAGATAAGTGATTATATAATATGAATTTGGAAGTTTAGATAATTAAGTTATATAACTTATAAAATGTGAAAAGGTAAGCAAAAAAAATCTGAATTTGAATGGTGATATAATTTGAACTTAAGTTAAATAAAATGAAATTGAAATGAAAGATAACTTAAGTAAGGTTAAATGAAGTTGATTTTGGGTATCAAAGTAAATTAATAATGAGAATTAATAAAGTAAAGTGATGAATATGAACTCGAGTTATATTATGAAATTCAACTTTAATTGTAAAAGTAAATTAGGGATTAAACACGGATTAGAAAATGTTGTTGTTAAGAATTGAATAAAACTTAAGTTAAGAAGTTGTGAATTGAGTAATTGAATGAAAGTCAATTGAATGTTAAACCAATTTGAGATCAAAGTGTTGAACCAAATTGAATGAATGTAAAGTAAATTAATTTGGTTATGTTGGTTATACATTGGTTGTTAAATGGATGTTAGTTGATTGTATAGAGATTCATTAAGTGTTAATGAAAATGAATTGATCAAATTGAAAGCTAAATAATTTGAATTGAAAGTGAACTAACTTGAATATGAATTAGTGAATGTTAACTAATTGAATATGAATAAATGAATGTTAACAAAATCGAATGTTAATGAATCAAACGTGATTTAAATTAAAAAATCAATCCAATGAATATTAATGAAAAGTGAATGTATATTGATTTGGTTATGGATGTTAGTTGGATGATAGTTGGTTGATGGTTGGATTTGTTGCCTTTTGATGGCATTTGCTATATTGGCATATATAGTTGTTGTATTGATATATGTTGTATATTGATATTACTTTCATATACATATGTTTCTCATTATTTGTCGAGTGTTTAGTAGGTGCAGATGGCGTATGCTTCGCATTTGGTACTCGCTTTTGCGCTATATTAGCCGTATATGCTCGCTAATAATATATAACGTACATATCTCGGATTACATATCGTACTTTTACATTTTTTCCCTTCGGGGTGCCTCATCCTCGATGATGAGCTGTATATTTGCGATATATACATTATTATTATTTTCGTGATCGAACCGCGCAAAGGAGACGCTGCCGAATTTTTTTAAAAATCTAAGGCGTTAGTAAAATTTTGGGAAAATTGGAATTTTTTTATAACTAAATTTTGACTTTTAAATTAAAAGTTAAACGATAGTAGTTGGTATTGAAAAGATAACTATGAATGTATTTGAAAACTTAGTAAAGTTTTTGTAAGAAGTTTAACAAAGAATTATGGAAAAGTTAAATGGATTTGAAATCTAATTTGAAGGAATTGTTTTGCAAAGTTATAATGGATTTTGTGACTTTTTCTTACTTAGTAATTTCAAGGACGAAATTCTTTAAAGTAGGGGAGAACGTAACGACCCAAAATTTTAGCCATTCGAAATTCGTATATTTAATTGATTTTAAATATTCAAAAGTAAATTTTATAAGTCGAATAACTTATATTTTGAATATAGTGATTTAATTGGATAATTAAATTGTTAATTTAATATTTGAAATTGTGTAAATAATTGGAATTTGGATTCAATGTGAATGAAAATTATTTATAAAGTTATATTAAATCCTAGTTGAATTAGAATGATGATAGAGAACTTTTAAAATCGATTTAAAAGTTAATTTGGAGAAATTGAATATTTTAATATTTAATTGACGAGTAAAAATAGCCATTTTCCAAACAATCTCAGATTTCAACGATATTAGTTTCATTGGGTCCGTAATGTTATATTATTGTAAGATTTCAAATTTCATGTCAATCGGATTTACGGTTTGTCCGAGGCAAGCTAAAACGCGTAAAAATCGTTTAAGTGAATTTTAAATTTATATATTCGATTCGAAAACCTATCTTTCAAATACGATCGAATTAGCTTCCGATATATATTCCATTGTATTCGGAATAGGGGTAAAACATTATAAATGCCAGGCGGCACGATTCGTTTCGAGTTTGGAAAATTTTCGGGTGAATTGTGATTTATATTGCCCATAAATAGATGTCCAACATTCACAATTGCCAAACCCTAACCCTAAAAAGAAATAGCCAGCCACCACTTTCACCCTAGCCAAATAGAATGACCATAATTCTTCACGACAATCTAGACCATATAGCCTAAAGCCTTCTACATGAAAAATGTAGCTCTCCTCACCACGAACGTATCCGTATAATCTAATCGACGATCAAAGCACTATGGTGGTCGCGATTTCAGTAACGTCCCGCCTTTTCGTACGTTTTAAATAGATGATAAGCCATACAGGTCAGACTTAAAACATGTAGAAGGGTGGATTGTTATGGGGTAAATAATAAAAATCAGAGAAAGAAAAAAAATAGAATCTTGCAGCGGAACGATAAAACAAAATAATCAAATAAACAGTTCATGAAGCTATTTCACAAAACATTTTATTATACTTATACAGTACATATCAGAGTTACACATACCAGAGAATATTAATAATGCAGCGGAATAGCATGACTGTAGTGGAATAATATAATAGATAATAATAAATCTTCGTCTTCGTCCTCCAGAATACGGTCTTCCAAATCCTGAAATGCTCAGGCTGACCCGAGCGAATTGAAAGGACAAAACACTCGAGTCAGAACTAAAATATCTTATGTAAGTTAAACCAACAGTAAAAAATATGAGTGGAACGGCGTCAGAGATGTTTACGTGGTTTGACAGCTTCTATCCAGTGTCTAACGTGAGTGCAGTAACTTAAGAGATGCTCGGGATTCACATCTCCTAATGATCCGTTAAACTATTTACTATGTAGTAATATTTCGCTATTATAATAATGTCTATATTAAAATAAACCTACTTTTTTCATAGAATTAAGGGGTTACCCATATAGCCCTTAACACGTAATAGTCCCAGTAGACCATCCAATATCATGGTCCCTCCTGATCGGGAAGCCACCAGAGGATACCACACGGGCTACGGGAGAAAACCAAACTCGTACAAGGTTCGCTAGGGTAGGTGACACGACACAACTAGGCAATGCCAAGGTAGAAATACCAATTACGCTTCCGGGCCAGTGGTAACGCATAGCGCGCATCTACCACCCACCTCGAGCCACACCTCCAAATCAAAAATCAAAAGTGGACGCCGAATAAATCCATAAGTCAGAGTATAATATCGAAGGGATGTGTCTGATCAAAGGTGCTACCTCATTAGCCCATCGATCGCTCCTGTTTTAGCCACCTTATGCCAACTCACAGGAGTCGGGTCCACGTATTTACCTCAAAGGAAACGCCGCCGTCATCCTACTTCATTCTGGAATCTCCACAGTGTACACGGTTGTGAAAGTGGTTTTCAGAGTTGGCAGAGAGTATGACAACTTCCGATCTCAGTCTCTTTAACAACCAAACGTTATTATAACACCGCGGTCTGTTTAAAATAATCGTACTTCAAAACCAAATATACTATTCATTTTAAAACCATATTAATACGATATCCTTTCCATTTCAAAAACCAAATCATTATGATTTCATTTTTTTATAAAAACCAAAATCAATATAATAGCATTTTTATTTCAAATATATCTCTTTTCTAGAATCATAGCACTTTCAAATTTATAATATTCTGAAACCAAACGCTTGAAATATAACATAACATTTCAGATTTATAGCTTCAAAACCATAATTTCCAAAGCTTAAATAGTTTGGATATTCAACAGTATACAAAATAAAATAGTTTGAAATTTAATATTACTTTACAAAGTAAAATTATTTCCTCGACTTTACAATTTTTATTCACTTTAAATTAAATCTCAATTCATAAATTTTCAACTCACTTTCAGTTTCAATAAACCACTTCAATTTCAATATATTTCAAACTTTGAGTATTAAACAATTTCAAAACTAAGGTTGGAAATTTCGATTCAACAATTCAAATATTTGCATAATAAATCCATTATCATTAAATAAAACTCAAATTACCAATAACTAAATATTTCTTCCAATTTATTTATCCTAGAAATATTCATTTAATTCATCTTGAATAAAAATCCAGTTATAAATATCATACCATTTAAAAATCCAAGTTTAATAAATTTACATCAACTTATGGAGTTTAATTCTTAAATAAGCTCGATTTCAAATAAATTCCCAATTTACCTTCCAATCTTAATTTATTTAAATCATTATAACCTCCATGCTAAAGTATGATTTAAATACTTAACCATATTTTATTTTTAGTGAATCAAACTCCATTGTTAAACTTATTGTTATTAAACAAATTTATACATAGCTTAAATATGTGAATTTAACTATATACAAAATATTTTTATATAATATAAAAAGAATCAATATTTATTAAACCGTATAATTCTATCCAAACCATAGAAATCATTTTCAAAATATATATATACCGAAAGTGTCTGTATAAAATTTTCTATCCTATGGTCAAGTGATACGGATATTTATCATTTCAGTCCGTAATTTAAAAATAAAATTACGGTTATATATCATTTCAAACCGCAATCCCGAATGAAATAAAATGCATAACAACTTGCAGTTTATACAATATAAAATACAACATCCATTCATCCAATATCAATCATCAACCATTTATCACAATCATCATCCAATCCAAACAATAATATCAATATAGAATAGAAATAAATAACAAGTAATTACTAGCAGTTTATATTCAATAATAAATCAATTTAAATGGCAGTTAATATGCAATAATAAATTAATTAACAATTTAATTCAATAAATTAAATTTAACTGGAATTGATGATAAAATATACCAAACAGCAGTAAATAAATTTCTAATTACATCAGAATTTAATTTAACACACATAAGAAATTTTAGAAGTTGTAAGTGGGTTAAAACACTCACCTTTTGAATTCAAATTGAATTTAAATCCAATTTAAACCCAAAATTACGTTCAAACCAGTGTCAAAATGTCTGGAATTCCAATACGAACCTAGTGGAGAAAACCGCGTGTGAAACGGACCTCGTACGCAAAAGTTATGTAAATTAGAACGATTCAAAATTAAATTTAAAATAAACCAATAAAACGTAACGTGCTTACACGTCATCACCATAACCCAGCAACCTAGCCACACGAAAAACGCACACGCAACCCATCTCTTCCAGATCCCTTCACAGTTGACCAAACTTTGACCAACTCCTGCCGCCACTACGCGCCGCTACAAGCCTCGAGACTGCTGCCATTAAGCTCCTCTACCTATGCCGCGCCCATCACTGCCCCTGACATTACCTCCGGTTCGCCGCCGCCGCCGCCGCTGTATAAGGTTTCGATCTAATCAGCCAAATTTCTATGCCTCAGCCACCAATTGAGGCTGCGACCACCATTAAACGACTCCCCTTGACTAGTTCTACAATACCCAGATTTTGATTTCGACGATTGAAGCCAAAATTAGAAAGCCCCAATTTAGCCTAGGGTTTCAAAATTTTCGACCTTTGACTGCAATTTTCCGTTGAATCGAGCATCAATTCTGAAAACAAACAGTTGACATAGATCCGTATTGTCGAGAATTTCGATATAAATTTTTTTTGAATTTTTTGAGGAGTTTGAAATTTCAATTTGATTTTTGAATTGCAATTGGATTTGGAATTGTCTGCCATTGAGAAGTAGATATAGTTGAATTGTACGTACAGGCAAATGAGGAATAGAGGTAGGCTAAGGTTTATAACAGGATATTTATAGGTAGGGTTGAAATAGAAAGGATCGGATCGATTGGATATATGCGTTGAACGAAAAAATGGCCCAAAAAGCCCGTTCTGACTCCGAAACGAAATTGGGTCAACCCATATATCAAAATAGATGTTTTAAAATATTTTAAACACGATGGAACAGGTTTCACGTTCAAATTCCATCGTATGAAGAAGTTATGCTAAAATCAAATTATTTCAAATTGATTTCAATTGATTTCAAGGCGTTTCAAGCCCATATGATCAAATGACAAGTCCGATCGATACGAAACTTGAAATCCTACAATAATTCCCCGCTACAGATCCGATGAAACTGGTTTCATCGAGATCCGAGTCAGTGACCAAAATGGCTATTTTTACATTAATTAAATAAATTTAATAATTAATAAATTAAATCACTTTTTCAAATTTCAATTCCATACTTAACCAATTCTATCATTTTTTTGGATCTCTTAAACAATTACAGTGATTTAAACAAATTTAGATGTTAATTTAATGTTGATTCATCCTTCAATTTCAGCGTCAAGTTTCAATTTCATTATATTCAGAAATTATAAATATAATTCCCAACAGCTCCATTTAATTAAATAAATTAATAATTATTCCATTTATTATGGTCACATAGAAGGACTTAACATTGGATTCAAAACTATTACATTAATATTCTCACATTCCATCTTAATTTCAAATAACGTAATATTTTTAATATTTAATTCCACTTATTTTCAATTAATCTAATTATTTAACTTTAAATTCCAATAAATTAATAAATCCCGCCTTCCATTCTTTTAATTCAACTAATTATCATATTACGAATAAAATTTACGTTATTCCCAATTATTACCTTAATTTACGTTAACGTAACATTTAATTTAGATTTATTGCAATTGATTACTCGTTTTTAATTTAATAGACTAAATAAATGGTTGACTTATAATAATTGTTACCATTAACGTTTAATTACACTTATAAGCTATTAATAACGAACAAATGTTGCAATTAATTTAGATCTAATTCAATAAATTAAATGAAAGGGTAATAATTAAAAATTATCACTATTTGCCTAATTTACTCACATTCATACTTAATTATCAACCAACAATTTATGTTGGTTATACATTGGTTATGTTGGTTGCTCACATTCATACTTAATTGAATGAATGTAAAGTAAATTAATTTGGTTATGTTGGTTATACATTGGTTGTTAAATGGATGTTAGTTGATTGTATAGAGATTCATTAAGTGTTAATGAAAATGAATTGATCAAATTGCAAGCTAAATAATTTGAATTGAAAGTGAACTAACTTGAATATGAATTAGTGAATGTTAACTAATTGAATATGAATAAATGAATGTTAACAAAATTGAATGTTAATGAATCAAATGTGATTTAAATTGAAAAATCAATCCAATGAATATTAATGAAATGTGAATGTATATTGATTTGGTTATGGATGTTAGTTGGATGAAAGTTGGTTAATGGTTGGATTTGTTGCCTTTTGACGGCTTTTGCTATATTGGCATATATAGTTGTTGTATTGATATATGTTGTATATTGATATTACTTTCATATACATATGTTTCTCATTATTTGTTGAGTGTTTAGTAGGTGCAGATGGCGTATGCTTCGCATTTGGTACTCGCTTTTGCGCGATATTAGCCGTATATGCTTGCTGATAATATATAACGTACATATCTCGGATTACATATCGTACTTTTACATTTTTTCCCTTCGGGGTGCCTCATCCTCGATGATGAGCTGTATATTTGCGGTATATACATTGTTATTTTTTTTCCGGATCGAACCGCGCAAAGGAGACGCTGCCGAATTTTTTTAAAAATCTAAGGCGTTAGTAAAATTTTGGGAAAATTGGAATTTTTTGATAACTAAATTTTGACTTTTGAATTAAAAGTTAAACGATAGTAGTTGGTATTGAAAAGATAACTATAAATGTATTTGAAAACTTAGTAAAGTTTTTGTAAGAAGTTTAACTAAGGATTTTGGAAAAGTTAAATGGATTTTAAATCTAATTTGAAGGAATTGTTTTGCAAAGTTATAATGGATTTTGTGACTTTTTCTTACTTAGTAATTTCGAGGACGAAATTCTTTTAAGTAGGGAAGAATGTAACGACCCAAAATTTTAGCCATTCGAAATTCGTATATTTAATTGATTTTAAATATTAAAAAGTAAATTTTATAAGTCGAATAACTTATATTTTGAATATAGCGATTTAATTGGATAATTAAATTGTTAATTTAATATTTGAAATTGTGTAAATAATTGGAATTTGGATCAATGTGAATGAAAATTATTTATAAAGTTATATTAAGTCCTAGTTGAATTAGAATGATGTTAGAGAACTTTTAAAATCGATTTAGAAGTTAATTCATAAAAATTGAATATTTTAATATTTAATTGACGAGTAAAAATAGCCATTTTCCAAACAGTCTCGGATTTCGACGAAATTAGTTTCATTGGGTTCGTAATGTTATATTATTGTAAGATTTCAAATTTCATGTCAATCGGATTTACGGTTTGTCCGAGGCAAGCTAAAACGCGTAGAAATCGATTTAAGTGAATTTTAAATTTATATATTCGATTCGAAAACCTATCTTTCAAATACGATCGAATTAGCTTTCGATATATATTCCATTGCATTCGGAATAGGGGTAAAACATTATAAATGTCAGGCGGCACGATTCGTTTCGAGTTTGGAAAATTTTCGGGTGAATTGTGATTTATATTGCCCATAAATAGATGTCCAACATTCATAATTGCCAAACCCTAACCCTAAAAAGAAATAGCCAGCCACCACTTTCACCCTAGCCAAATAGAACGACCATAATTCTTCACGACAATCTAGAGCATATCGCCCAAAGCCTTCTACATGAAAAATGTAGCTCTCCTCACCACGAACGCATCCGTATAATCTAATCGACGATCAAAGCACTATGGTGGTCTCGATTTCAGTAACGTCCCGCCTTTTCGTAGGTTTTAAATTGACGATAAACCACACAGGTCATACTTAAAACATGCAGAAGGGCGGATTGTTAAGGGCTAAATAAGAAAAAGTAGAGAAAGAAAAAAAATAGAATCTTGCACCGGAACGATAAAACATAATAGTCAAATAAAAAGTTCATGAAGTTGTTTCACAAAACATTTGATTATACTTATACAATACATACCAGAGTTACACATACCAAAGAATATTAATAATGCAGTGGAGCAGTATGAATGTAGTGGAATAATATAATAAATATTAATAAATCTTCGTCTTCGTGCTCGAGAATACGGTCTTCCAAATCCTGAATTGCTCAGGCTGACCCGAGCGAATTGAAAGGACAAAACACTTGAGTCGGAACTAAAAGATTTTATATAAGTTAAATCAACAGTATATAATATGGGTGGAATGGCGTCAGAGATGTTTACAGGGTTTGACATCTCCTATCCAGTGTCTAACGTGAGTGCAGTAACTTAAGAGATGCTCGGGATTCACATCTCCTAAGGATCCGTTAATCTATTTACTATTAATAATATTTCGCTATTATAATAATGTCTATAGTAAAATAAACTTACTTTTTTCATAGCATTAAGGGGTTACCCATATAGACCTTAACACGTAATAGTCCCAGAGGTCCATCCAATATCATGGTCCCTCCTGATCGGGAAGTCACCAGAGGATACCACACGGGCTACAGGAGAAAACCAAACTCGTATAAGGCTCGCTAGGGTAGGTGACACGGCACAACTAGGCAATGCCAGGGTAGATATACCACTTACGCTTTCGGGCCGGTGGTAACGCATAGCACGCAGCTACCGCCCACCTCGAGCCACACCCCAAAATCAAAAATCAAAGTGGCCGCCGAATAAATCCAAAAGTCAGAGTATAATATCGAAGGGATATGTCCGATCAAAGGTGCTACCTCATTAGCCCGTCGATCGCTCCTGTTTTAGCCACGTTATGCCAACTCACGGGAGTCGGTTCCATGTATTTACCTCAAAGGAAACGCCGCCACCATCCTGCTTTTTTTGGAATCTCCACTGCGTACACGGTTGTCAAAGTAGTTTTCGGAGTTGGCAGAGAGTATGACAACTTCCGATCCCGGTCTCTTTAACAACCAAACGTTATTATAACACCGCGGTCTTTTTAAAATAATCATACTTCAAAACAAAATATACTATTCGTTTCAAAACCATATGAATACGATATCTTTTCCATTTCAAAAACCAAATCATTATGATATCATTTTTTATAAAAACCAAAAATCAATATAATATCATTTTTATTTCAAATATATCTCTTTTCTAAAATCATAGCACTTTCAAAATTATAATATTTCGAAACCAAACGCTTGAAATATAACATAACACTTCCGATTTCATTGCTTCAAAACCATAACTTCCAAAGCTTAAATAGTTTGGATATTCAACAGTATATAAAATAAAATAGTTCGAAATTTAAAATTACTTTACAAAGTAAAATAATTTCCTCGACTTTACAATTTTTATTCACTTTAAATTAAATCCCAATTCATAAATTTTCAACTCACTTTTAGTTTCAATAAACCACTTCAATTTCAATATATTTCAAACTTTGAGTATTAAACAATTTCAAAACTAAGGTTGGAAATTCCGAGTCAGTGACCAAAATGGCTATTTTACATTAATTAATAAATTTAATAATTAATAAATTAAATCGCTTCATCAAATTTCAATTCCATACTTAACCAATTCTAACATTTTTTTTTGATCTCTTAAACAATTACAGTGATTTAAACAAATTTAGATGTTAATTTAACGTTGATTCATCCTTCAATTTCAGCGTTAAGTTTCAATTTCATTATATTCAGAAATTATAAATATAATTCCCAATAGTTCCATTTAATTAAATAAATTAATAATTATTCCATTTATTATTGTCACATAGAAGGACTTAACCTTGGATTCAAAACTATTACATTAATATTCTCACATTCCATCTTAATTTCAAATAACGTAATATTTTTAATATTTAATTCCACTTATTTGCAATTAATCTAATTATTTAACTTTAAATTCCAATAAATTAATAAATTCTGCCTTCAATTCTTTTAATTCAACTAATTAACATATTATGAATAAAATTTACGTTATTCCCAAATATTACCTTAATTTACGTCAACGTAACATTTAATTTAGATTTATTGCAATTGATTACCCGTTTTTAATTTAATAGACTAAATAAATGGTTAACTTATAATAATTGTTACCATTAATGTTTAGTTACACTTATAAGCTATTAATAACGAACAAATGTTGCAATTGATTTAGATCTAATTCAATAAATTAAATGAATGGGTAATAATTAAAAATTATGACTATTTGCATAATTTACTCACGTTCATACTTAATTATCAACCAACAATTTATTACGATTTATTTCATCAATTAATATAACCTTTGAATTTATTTGCCAATTTACTGATTTCAATCAATTGTAACCTTACAATTTGTTTCCATTAATTGGTATTGCATTGAATTAATTATTTATTAGCTTACATCAACATTATTACCTTTAACTGCAAATTGATTACCAATTTTATTTAACATACTAAATAAATAACATATATTCGTTGTCCTCTATTTACTTTTACTTACATTTACAAGTTTATTACTTACCATTAATCCTGTATTATTTCATTAATTAAATTAACCAATGCTACATTTCACTCCAATTGTCAATAATAAATTTTAATTACCAATGCTACATTTCATTTTTAACATTTGCTTCATTATAAATTATAAAGTTTTATTTCTTTCTAAATTTCATTACCAAAAATCTTATTAAATTAACCAATTTAATTATCGAAATTTATGAGTCGTTACAATTTCTGTGCGTTCGAGGCTGCAGTTGGGTTTGGCTAAGCTTATCGTCACGTGCGCGTTTGGGTGTGGTTCGGGGCGAGCGACGGAGGGAGCGGCGGTAGAGGATGGCATTGGCGGCAATTCGATGGGAGGGCGCGATGGATTGAACGATTTTGATCGTAACAAAAAAAATATACGAACTGCACGCGACCTGGGAGGGAGACGGGCCTGTAGAGGGATGAAGGAAATAAAAAAAAAAGTGGGTTAAGTTAATTATTTGGAAATTAAATTAATTTTATTGTTTATATTCAAATGTTTAAGATTGCATAACTTGTTCATGCAAGGTCCGTTTTTTACGAAAAGAATTGCGTTAGAATCGTATCGACGAGCACTACATTTTGGGGCTAGATTGGGATTTATTTGAGCTAGTGATAATTTTGGTTTAAATTAAACGCTTGTTTAATTTTAATCGGAATAAATCGCTAACGCGACGACTGCAAGTAATGTGAGTACAACTCACTCTTTTTGACTTACTGATATTTTATATAAGTGAGAAATAATTTATTATATGATGATTGTTTGGATGATATATGATATATTGATTGATATTTGGATATATACCTGCCTAGTGCAGTAGATGACCGTATACGTTCCCGTATATGAGTGGAAGACCCTTTGTATGCATGTCTGTCTTAAAGAGGACATTGTACACATATTCTAATATGTATATTTGTTGCAGGTGACAGGTTGGAGGGTCCAACTAGATTCCTCAATAGTATTGATTTTATTTACAGATATTGTGATATATGCTATTATCATATGATACATGATGTTTTGGATGCCGTGATTGTTGTATTTAGTGCTGTTGCAGCATTGGGCCTATTTTTGGAATTTTAAAAATATTTTAAGTGATGATTTCCAAATTCAAAAGGATTTTAAAGGTGATTTTGGAAATAAACGTTTTATTGATTTTTGAAATGTAAAGGAATTGAATTTATTTTGAATAAATAAAAGTTATAATTTTTATGTTATAAAAATTATGATTTTTGCGAAATATAATTGAAATGTGATTTTTAAAATATAAAGTTGATTTTTTTTGTAAAATAGTTTTAAGTGAGATTTTGAATTATTATAAATGGTTTATTTATAAAATTGAATTTTTATAAATCAAAATTGTTAAAATAGAGTTATAAATGGATTTTATAAGTAAATAAGATTTGTGAAGTTATAAAAAGAAGGATGTTGTAAAATAAAGAGATTATAAGTAATTAACTTATAATTGGATTTTTGGCATGTAATTAAGTTATTAAATGGAATTGATTTATAAAGAAATTATGTATATGAAAGTTTTTATAATAGAAATGGAATTTATAAACATTGTTTTATGATTCCGAAACAGTTCAAATTGATAAGTTAAATTTAGAAGTTATTAAAGGAGATATATCCACGATTTTTGATAGTGAATTATCCTTTAAATTAAATGTTGTAATAATAAAGAATTTGGTTGGGAATTATATCCACGATTTTGGACAGTGGATAATCTTTTCATAAATGCGTAGAAGCTTTGAATTTGATAAATGAAGTATATTCACGATTTTGGACAGTGAATAATATATTAAATAAATGTTTTAAAAAGTGATACTGTAAATGGAGTTAAAATGGTTTAAATATGTTTTAAAATGTGTTAAGTATCGAAACCATAGATTTCAACATTTATTGTTGAAATAGACGTTTCGAGAAATATCAACAGCAGTTTTGGCCAATTTTGACGATTTCGTCGATGGTTTGGCGTTGGAGTCTAAAGGAAATTTATAGAGGGAAGCATGGACAACGTTCTAGGGAAGTTTGGCGATCAACGGTGAGGCACGATGGCGACAATTTGGAGATGAATGGCGTAATGTTCGTTGTCGATTTTCAACGATTGAGGGTAGCGGAGCTTACGTGGTTGGGGTTGATCAGAGGATGGGAGTCAATACTTCCTCCATGCGAATCATGGCGGTGGTAGGCGACTCGAGGCGGCGACGAACAAAAGTAGGCACGATCGCGTTTTGAATTGCCTGGAAATGAACGTGAACGAGGAAGGAAGGTAATTAAAAGCTTAAAAAAATTAATTAACTTAAAGTTAATGATATTTTAAATAATTTCAAACGTTCATTAATTCATATCTAATTCATGCAAGGTCCAAATTAAACACGATGAGTTGTATTGCAATCGTATTAGCGAACACTACGATATAGTCGGATTGGATGGATTTGGAGCTAGCATGAATTAAGGTTATAATTGGATGCCTATTCGATTTTAATCCAAACCGTAACGCCTAGGCGACAACAGGAATTTCGGTGATTTAAACTCACCTTTTTGGTTAACTAGTATGTTGTATAGTTGATAAAAATTGTTGATTGGATGTTTGAATGATTTATTGTTTTATCAATGGTTTATTCCCATCCGTCGAGCGGATGACCTTTTGTATATAACCGCCTAGTAGCTGATGACCCATATTATATGATTGTATACTATTTGTGATGCAGGGGAAACAGGTTGGAGGGATCCAATAAGATTTCTCACCATTGTTGAATTTTATTTATGTATATGTATTGATATATATATATATATATATATATATATATATTGATATATATATATGTGTGTGTGTGTGTGTGTTTATATATATAAGTTGTGATGCAGGAGGACAAGTTGGGGGGATCCAACAGGATTCTTCGCCATGGTTGAATTATTTTCAATAATATTCCTAATATATGAATCATTGAATATCCAACCTGATTATTTTACAGTATTGGTTATGACATTGTTATATGTTCAAAACTTAAACCCTGTAGTGATAGAAAATCAATATCGATATGGGTTAAATGTTTGAGATAGGAAGTGATTTAGATCAGAAATTGGATTTTGGAAATATATTTTTTAAAAAGATTTAATTTCTATTTTACTTCAACCTTATTATCCGTCTTTTCTAAGTCATTTAGAAATGGTTTAAAGGAATATTTATTTATATTTAATATTGTTTTAAAGATTTTTTTCTTTATATATAATATTATTTTAAAGTTATTTATCAATATTTTAATATTTTGAAAGGTTAATTATTTAAATAATTAATATGGTTTGAAATTAATAATAATGATTTATTAATAATGTCTTGGAAATTAATTATTATTATTTGTAATAATGTTAAAGATTTATTTATTATTATTCCTTTAATAATGTTTTGAAATTATTAATTATTATTTTTAAGATGTTTTAAGTTAATAATTATTATTTATTTTAAAAAATTTATTATTGATAATTATTATTATATAATAGTGTTTTGAATTGAATGATTATTATTTATTAATAAATGTTTTCGAGATTTTTAAATAGAGTTTTATAAATGGTTTCGAAGATTAATAAAAGAGTTTTATGAATGCTTTTTATAGATTTATAAAAGAGTTAATATTTATTCTTGGATATACATAAAGGGATCTTATAAAAGGGGTTTATAGGTTTATAAAAGGAGTTTTATAATAAGCTTTACGGATTTTATAATGACTTTGTAAAGGATTTTTAGAAATGTATAAAAAGAACTTATAAGTGATTGAAATTTATAAAAGGGATTATAAAAGCTTTTAGAAATTATAAGGGGATTATAAATGATTTAAGAATTTTATAAATAGAATCTTTCTCGGTGTTTGTGAATATACTTATATAATAAAGACAAGTATATGAGTGCATTTTCAAAGTTGAAAAAGTGTAATGTTTGTGAATATACTTATACCATTGAGATAAGTATATGGATATTTTTCCACTATTGAAAATATAAGGATTTGTGGGTATATCTTTGTAAAAGTATTTTTATATAAATATTTACAAAGTGATTTTAATTAATAAAAAATTAATTAAAGAGGTTAGTGGTTGCTTATGTGCTTAACCAATGTTGTTTTTACCCAATGGAATTATATCCCTGATTTGGATGTGTGTTTGTTAATAGTTAAATAATAGACTATCAAATATGGACCCAAACGTAATTTTGGAAATATATAGGAGAAACGTGTGAGTTATATGGCACAGTCATCCCCGGTGATGTTGTACTGTGCGTATAAATCTCGTTTCATTCTCCTATGACAAACAATAAGGAAATCCATCCACTGACGGTTAGGAGGTGATCTCCGCTCTTATCTTTGACTTTTATTTCCTAAAGAACCGGGGCTGAGTTTAACAGAAATTATCGAATGTTATTTCGAAGATTACGGGATCGGATATGTTATTTGAAAACTACTTTGATCCAACTCAAGCATTCGAAGTGAAGACATCTTGAAGATGGTGAAATTGAAGACGGAGCTCTTTGAATTGCAAGGGCTACTTACTACTAATCCCGAGGGTGGTTCCAAAAAGGATGTTGTAGAAGTAGTGCCTTCGGTTTTTTCATCTCTTGGACAACTTTTATGGATGAATGTTGGCATTGCATTATTGCTTGGAGGGTATTGTTAGCATTCCAAGAGGGAAGTGCTATATGAAAGGTAAAATGTAGCCTCAAGCCCTATCAATCGAAAATGACTAAAACAAGGGAGATGCAGCAGGGCTAGGTGGGTCGCTCCCACTAGGGTATGATCATCATTATCTAGAGTCAATATTATCCATTATATGTATGCTTCAGGGCCCATTAATAAAAAGGGTGATCATATTTGGTACTATCTAGTAAGGGGTAGGTCGGTTCTCTTTTAGCAAGGGTCGATAGGTTCGACCTCGATGTTATTTGATCTGGAGATGCACCATGACGGCTGGTACCCCAGCAGTCTAGTTATTATATGGAATCCATTCTCCAATAAACGTCGTACGGACTTAGTTGTGCCCAACTATATTAAAATGTAATATGCAAGCATTTCTGCTATATTCATATTTTACATTGACCTCTAGACATTATTATAATATCAATGGATTTTCTGTAGAAAATGTTTCGGTTATCATAAGGTAAAACCCCGTTCGTGATTATATACGGCGTGGTCATACGAAATACCTTTTATTTTAAAAGGGTTTTTCCTAAATATAGAAATCAGTTGATTTCATAAGAATTTTTTCATGCTAGTTTACCAGACTGATCTGGGTGTTTTTCCATTTTAATTCTTGGGCCAAACCGAGCATATTTACAGATTGCTTTGGATGTATTGGAGCTCAGGAGATGAGCTGAATTCCCAAGACGTATTTACGTATTTCATTGTGTTCTGTTATATTGTTTGTTAGTTGTATTTATCAGCAATTGTAATGCAGGCTGTTATAACTGTCTAGGTTGAAATAGGTTAGTGTACTCTAATCGATATATGTATATTCCAATTTTTCTTTGTGACAGACTTATTGTATATTATAGATCATTCATTCCTCTATGAGATTCTATGTTGTTTGGTTTTCTTCTTTCTTCCTTCTTTCTTTATCCAAACTATCTGCCTTTCTGTTCAATTTGAGTGGGTCATGTGTGGTTTATTGTCCGCTTGAACTATACGAAAAAGCGGTTCGTTACAGAGAGGTTGACAAGTGCACCAGTACTAGTCATTCCAAGTGGTAAATAACGAGATGGCGGTATACATAGATGCTTGTGGTACCATATTGGATGCGGTATTGATGAAAGGAGGTAAAGTTGTCGCTTATGCTAGTCGGCAGCTAAAGCCGCATTAGAGAAATTACCTAACCCATGATTTGGAATTAGCGACGATTGTATTTGCTTTAAAGACTTGGAGGCATTATCTATTAGGAGAAAGGTTTGAGCTTCTCACGGACCATAAATCCTTAAAGTACATTTTATCCCAGAAGGACCTTAACCTTTGTCAGTAGCGATGGTTAGAGTTCTTGGCCTGCTGCGACTTTGGTATTTCCTATATGCCTGGTAAAGGAAATGCGGTCATTGATGCTTTAAGTAGAAGAAATATCGCTTTGGTAGCGATGTTCCTTGAGCGGAAGCAGTTGAAGTATGTTGTTGGTTATGACTTCAGACCTCATTGCGAGTTGTAGATGAAGATGCTGGCTAGTTTGACAATTAGACCTACTTTGATCGAAAGGATTAGTAATTGTCAAAAGTGTGACGCTAGACTAGAAGATATCATAAATAAGGTAAAGGAAGGAGCGGAGTTTGATGAGATGAGGCAGTACGGGTGTGACCATGATGGTTGGCTCCGTAAGGATGGGAGATGTTTATAACCGATGTAGTTGTATTGAGGAATGAGATACTAAGAGAGAGCCATCACTCTAGATTGACTTTACATCTCGGTAGTAATAAGATATACTATAATATAAAGCTGACATATTAATGGAAAGGAATAAAGAAGGATGTCGGGACATTCATCTTGAAGTGCATGAACTGCTAGTTGGTTAAGTTAGATTGCAAGGAACCAAGTTGGTTGATGCAACCACTTATGGTTCTCAAGTGGAAGTGGAAATGGAACAATGTTGATGGATTTCATCTATGAATTGCCGAGGACAAAAGGATGGTAAGATAGAATTTGGCTTATAATTGACAGATTGATGAAGAGTGCCTGATTCATACCTGTTAAGTCTAGTAGAACGACATCCAAGTTAGCCGAGTGGTACGTAAAGTGGGTTGTATGATCCCATGGTGTGCTAAAGAGCATTGTGAGTGACCGAGACCCTATATCTACTAGTAGGTTTTGGAAGAACTTACAGGAGGCATTGGAGACGGAGTTGCGTTCTCGGCACAACTTATGACCCACAAACTGATGGGCAGGTCGAGAGAGAGAATCGTATATTGGAGGATCTCTTATAAGCTTCCATTCTCGACTTTTGGGGCCCTTTGGGATGATTATATGCATTTATTAGAGTTCACATACAATAATAGTTATCAGTCTAATATTGGTATGGCGCCGTACAAAGTATTGTATGGCCGACCATGTAATGCTCCTTCATGTTGGTGGGAAGCGGGCAAGAAGCTAATATTCAGGTAGAAGATGATTAGAGGGATCTTTGAGAAAATTTAGATTATTCGACAGAAGATGAAGGCTACACAGGATTGGTAGAAGATTTATGCCGATAGGAGACATAGAGATTTGGAGTTTTCCGTTGGTGGTATGGTGTTTGTAAAGATTTCTCATTTGATAAATGTTGTTCGATTCGACAAGGGAAGTTAATGCCAAGATTCGCAGGCCCTTTCCCAATAGTAGAGAGGATTGCGAACCTAGCATATAGGAGTCGACTTACCTTAGAAAATGGCAAATGTGTGCAATGCCTTCCATATCCCCCACCTTAGGAAGTTTGTGCATGACCTAAGCATGACTATTGCACCAAATCAGTTTGACGATATCAAGATTGAACCAGAAGCTTCTAGACCTTGTAGGTTGGTTCATATTGTCGGACATGATATGAAATGGCTTAGGAGCAGATGGTAGAGTTAGTGGAAGCTCAATGGGGCGAAAGTGAAGACGATTGTATATGGGAAACGAGGAGAGCATGAAGACCACAAATCTGAGGCTTTTGCATGGTAAGGCTTACTGTTTATCGTGTTTACTTCCACCTTTGATATCATATAGAGTAGTTTAGTATCTCGCAAGCTAAGGTTAGCATATCTACACCATTGATCGCATAGTTGCTTGTTTGATATGTTTGATGGTTGAACATGGTTGTTAGACATATGGGATAACCTTGGTTGACTATTTTTTGATTTATTTGGGGATTTTGGAGGCAAAATTCTTCAAAAGGGAGAGTGCAACAACCCGAGATGATGTCCACACCAACCCTAACTCTTTCAGCAGAGAGAAAAGGAGAGAGAGAACCGGTCTTCGTTTCTAAGGCTGAGCGGCTACCCCACCCTTATTTAGTGTTTTACGTATCGCGGTACCATAAAATATTATTATTTAATTCATGAGGTCGTATGACTCTATAACTTTGGGAAATGACTTTTAGGGACATTTTTCATATCTATTCTCAAATTTATGTATGACAATTTAAACCCTGAAAATCTTTTTGTAACGACCCGGAATTTTGGGCAATATAAATTTAATAATCTATATAAATAATTTAACTGGTTTGACAATTTTTCTTTATAATATTAATTTAAACTAATAAATTTATTCTTTTTAAAGGTTAATAAATATTCAATCTGGTAAAAAATGGATAAGAATTGTTTTTCAAAGATAATAAAATTTTATTCCGTTTATAATATATATATATATATATATTAGATATATATTGTGAATAGAAGATCTTTTGTTTTAAATTAAGCTGGATTTTTAATTGTAATATATATATATATATATATATATATATATTTGTATATGTTGTAATTTGAAATTGTTTTGAAATTTAATTAAATCAATTGATAATTTATAATGTATGAATATTGTAGGTTGACGCTTTGTTTTAGAATCAATGTTTTCAAAAGTTAATTTAAAGAAAAATTCAATTGTTTTTAAAATATAAGATAATTGTTGTTTATTTTTAATATGATAATTTAAAAGATTTAAACATTTTGTTTTGTTTCCTTTAAAATGCTTATTATAAAATGGTTATAAATGTGTATGTAAATGTTTTAGATTCTTAAATCTATGTATAAGAAATTATTTATATCTTAATTAGTTTTAGAACATTTTATTTTAAAAGTAAATTTATGTTCACTTATATAAGAATTTATTTATAAAGTAACCTAAATAAGTAGGACTATATTTACATTTAGATTAAATAAAAGTTTATTAAAAACATTTGAGAAAGACATATGAAAATTTTATTTATTTAGTAAGTTGAGTAAGTTATATTTACATTCAAATTAAGTAAAAATTTATTTAAAATGCTTAAGTACAAATGTAACCATATAGACACCTCTAAATAACACTTGTAAGTAATTTAATCAAGTAAAGTGACAAATGTAAGATTTATGAACATGTGGCATTCATCTTTCATTTGTTTGAAAATTTAAAACATAAAAGAAAATTGTTTCTTCTTTTTCCTTTTTTTTCAAAACTCCCTTTCTTCATATCAAATTCCTTTCCTTCATTCTTTCATAAATTTAAGAGCAAAACAGAAATCTTTGTCAAAACCTGTAATGTAAATCAAACCTGCAAATGCAAAGGAATTTCATTAGCAATTCAACTCTGAAGTTTCAACTCTTAAAATAACAAGCTGTAAGCACGCATTCAACTTCAACGGCAAGAAAATCAGAAGCAATTTTCAAATTTTATTCTAGAGCCTGGAAAAATAAAAATGAATCTGCTCTGCAATTTTTTTTAAAGGTGAGTAAATTTTGGTTTAAAAACAGTTTTTTTTCTAGTGTAGTTGAATTTATTGATGCATGTGTTGGATTTGGCTTTGTTAATCAATACTTATACTGGCATATGGGTATGTTGTGCTTGAAATAGGAAAACTGCTATTTTTTTCATCTCTGTTCTTTACAGTCTTAAGGACGGCATGATGTTTGCAGTTGTAACTTCGATCATAGCTTGTTTATGAATCATAGATTATAGGAAAAATGCTAAAGAATTTTTCTAACTGTTGAATTGTTCGAATTTGGCAAACCTAGGGTTTAAGTTTGTTCCTGGCTCGGCTTAACTGTCGAAGTTTTTACGACGAGAATGATGAATTGGAGGGTTCGCGAGGTGGGGGATGGTACCCCGGTGGTGCGGCGATGCTCTAGTGGAATTTATGGAGGTGTCGGTGGCGTGTTCGTCAACGACGATGGGGTATTTGGTTCAAGCTGTTGTTGTTCATTCGAGATTTTGGTCGAATTTTGGTTCATTGTGGAAGTCGCGATTCTGAGTGGAGGGGATGATCGACGTGGTCGCCGCCGACTTGGTGACGGCCGGAGGAAGGTTCGTCGTTGGTTGGATCGTGGTGCAGTGTGCACGCGTGTACGATCTGTACACTGAGAATTGTGTTTGGGGAAGACATGTTAAAGCTGAAGAATCTCTCGTGATGGCATCGGGGTCGACTCGAAGTAGATGAGAGCTAGCGTTGTCTCGAGTGAGGCTCGTGTACAGGTGGGGTTTGACTCAAGTATTTTAGGTCGTTGTTTTTAGTTAGTTCTGTGTTGATATGAGCTATACGTTAGTATAACTCTGTGTGTGATTCCGTAATGAGTTTGACGGAATAGAACTTATAGGCTCGAGATGGTGATTTAGAGTGCAAGGGCTATGGTCGTTGACTCTGAGGGTGATTCCAATATGATTGCAACGAGATAGTGCCTTCGGTTTCGTTCGAACCCAAAACGAACTTGTACGGATTGAATGCTTTCAGAACATCGTCAGGTGGACGATGAGCATTCTAAGATAGATGTGTTCTATAAAGGTAATCGTAGCCTCAAGCCTCATCAACTGGGAATGGCTAAAATAGGGAAGGTGCAGCAAGGCTTCGTGGGTAGCTTCCACCGGAGAGCAAGATTTTCCCCTGTCTAGAAGTCCCTTTTATTTCGGCTGTGTAGGCAATAGGGTCGCGGCCAACTGCGGGGTTGTCTTGTTCGGGACTGTTCAGTAAGGAATGGTCCCAGCCTTGGGTTGCAGGGGTGCAGGCGTACTCCTCCGTACGTTGATCTAGGCCACGTACTGTGACGAGCGGTACCCCAGTAGCCCTGCCATTGATGGAAACCCATTCTTCCTACGAGACCCTACGGTTTTGATTGTATTACCCACTTTTGTGGCTAGTAGCTGGAATTTAATCATGTAACAATTTCGGCTATTTCTTATTTACTTGAAAACCCTAGACACTATTATAATATCACTGGATTTCCTATCAAATGCTTTGGTTAGTGTAAGGTAAATGCTTTTCCATGCTTATGTGTGGGAAGTCTTACGTGATACCTTTTCTTTTCAAAGGTTTTTCTAAAGTTAAGCAATTTTAACCCGTTTACTCACACCAGGCCCCTGTCTGACCCGAGTGTTTATTTTCTGTTTTATTAAACTATTGGGTACTCATATTATGTATGAGTAGTCAAGTGATTCAAGTTAGCTTGATGAATTCTGAAGGAGATATGGAGCAGGAGGCTTCTACATGTAGATATATTATGGTTCCGCTGTATTGTTTGGTATCTGTATCTGTTGTACTTGAGCTGTATAGTTAGACAGAAGATTATAACTGTCTAATCTGTATTGTATATGTTGTGTACTCCGATGTAATTTGATACTATGTAATATTTTATGTGATATATTATATTTCATTCATTCCACTGTGAGTTCTCTGATATTGTTGTTTCTTTCTTTCTCTTTCTTTTCTTCTTCTATCCCTTTCTTTCTTTAAGATGATGCGATTTCCTGGAGATAGGAAGTCGGGTCGTCACATTTGGTATCAGAGCATTAGGTTGAGTGAATACCTAGGATTTGGAGTGATGTCTTTCCTGAGAGAGCGTACTTATAATTTTTATATATAACTATATATATATATATAACTATATATTACTATATATATATCTACCTGATCTGTTGGGTTATCTGTTCGGATTTTCCAACATAAGTTTTAGAGGTAGATGGAGTAGTGGTTTGTGTGTGTAACACAACTACCACTGATGGAAGAGGTCCATATGTTTGAGGTTGGAAGTTTTTGTCAAGACTGTAGACCTAATACCGTCTCGAGTAAGATTTGTAGTTTGGAATAAGGATTTCTCTGATATCCGAAGGAATTTTTTGTTAAAGATTCGGAGTTTATCTTTGAAGTGTAAGTTTGGATTTCGCTCGGGTGAGCGAATTTTTCTTGTGTTTAGATCTGTTGGAAGTGCAGAAGTAAGTGGTGATATCTTGATAAATGCGTGATGAGATGCAGTATCCTTGGATATTTTTCTGAAGTTGTTATCTCTTGGAGCGGACTTAGAAGAGGTTGAGGAGCAGTCTTTACCTGCCGCAGAGAAGATTCGTCTGTGTAGAAGTTGTTTGGATCTTTAGCAAGGAGGTTGTCTGTTCGGGAATATGAGACTAAGGTCTATAAGTTGTTTCGCTTTGGCATGGTATCATTGTCATTCCTTAAGGAGAGCGAGATGTTGATGCTTGGTTTGGAGCCTGAGTTTCTTTTGGGATGTCTGCCATCTCGGAGGTCCGTTGTGTGGTTTGTTGATGGTTTTGGGTTTTGGAGAAGCCTTTGGATTAGAAATCTTTGGTTAGCTGTGGTAGCATTTCAACTCAAAGTGTTCGGTGTGCTGACGAGAAGGTCTTTGGCTTTGTAGTATCATGAAGGTAGAGTTTGGAAGCAGCAGTGTGGTCTGTTTCTTCGATGGTTCAGGAATCTTTATGGTTCTTCTTTCAGTAGCCCGGGCAGGTGGTGAAGTTTTCTGGAGGGTTAACCTTGTTTGAAAAAGTTTAAAGCTGTTCTAATTAGTAAAGAAAGGGCAGTTTCATTGGAATCCAAACTAGGTAGGATCGCAAAAGTGACTTGCGATTAGTTTGGGAATTTTCTTGAGTAATCTTTTGTTTGAGACTGAGAATTCTCATGTGTAGTAAAAGCTACTGAGGTAGTCAGAAGTTTGTCTGCATCAGGAGTTGAGTTCCATATTGTTTTGGTTCCAGGAGTGATTTTGGGTAGTTATCCTGGTTGCAGGATGATTCCTGGAGAGAAGAATTGGTGTAGCACTCAAGAATTTTTCTTTGGAATTTGGATTTGGTCAGATCTAGTTTATGAGTTTGGATTTCTGCTATAAGGATGTGTGACTGAGTCAGATGAGTCACTAAGATTATATGGATTTGATGAACAAAGTTTCCCGGATATATTGGATAAGTTTGTATTCGTGTTCATCAGCAGTATTCTTATCTATTTCAGAATCAGAGTTATGCAGCGGAAGTGAGGTAGCAGCTGTGCAAGGAAGGAAGCAAGTTCTGTTTGCTATTGCTTGAGAAGTTGAGTTTGTATTCTGGATTTCGACGGATTTTGGAAGATTTTTCTGTTGAATAGAATCCAGAAAGTGGTTTGCTTTGGTCTACTTGTTTCTGGAAGTATCAGCATAGGTTGAGCTGATCAGGAAAGAGATTTGCAACCCAGGGTTGTCTGTTGAGTTATACAGATATATGAGATAAGGAGTTTGGAATTCGAAGTTGGAGACTTCATTGTTGTTAAGATTTCTCTGGTTAAGAGAGAGCAGTGTTGGATAAGATTGGATGGCTAGTCTGAGGCATTTGAAGATTTCTTATCTGTGTTTTTATAGGATAAGATTGAATTGCCAGTTTGGATAGCTGGAATTCATTATATTTCACGTATCTCTGAGGGAGTACGTGTATGATTCATCGTGTTAAATCTGTAGTTCAGTTGGATTTGGAAGTTGAGCTGGACTTAAGTATAGTCTGATGTTCTGTTCAGATTTATGGATCTAGAGATGAGTGGAGCTCTGGATTTTGGTGGTGTAGTTTGTTAGATTCTGTAGAGCGAGTCTCCCGATGATTTATACTTGGGAAACTCGAGATGGTATTAGAGATTTATTCTGATTTGCGTCAGGATAATTAGTTAGGATTGTTTGTTTGATTTATTGCTATGGCTGTTAGTAACTGGATATTAGGTTTGCTTTGCTGTTTAAAATTAAAAATCTCTACTGGGTTATTAAATTACCTTTGCTTTTAAATTTCGGGGACGAAATTCTATTAAGGGGGGAGGATTGTAACGACCCGGAACTTTGGGCAATATAAATTTAATAATCTGTATAAATAATTTAACTGGTTTGATAATTTTTCTTTACAATATTAATTTGAACTGATAAATTTATTCTTTTTAAAGGTTAATAAATATTCGATCTGGTAATAAATGGATAAGAATTGTTTTTCAAAGATAATAAAATTTTATTCTGTTTATAATATATATATATATATATATATATATATATATATATATATATATATATATATATATTTGATATATATTGTGAATAGAAGATCTTTTGTTTTAAATTAAGCTGGATTTTTAATTGTAATATATATATATATATATATATATATATTTGTATATGTTGTAATTTGAAATTGTTTTGAAATTTAATTAAAAATCAATTGATAATTTATAATGTATGAATATTGTAGGTTGAAGCTTTGTTTTAGAATCAATGTTTTCAAAAGTTAATTTGAAGACAAATTCAATTGTTTTTAAAATATAAGATAATTGTTGTTTATTTTTAATATGATAATTTAAAAGATTTAAACATTTTATTTTGTTTTCTTTAAAATGCTTATTATAAAATGGTTATAAATGTGTATGTAAATGTTTTAGATTCTTAAATCTATGTATAAGAAATTATTTAAATTTTAATTAGTTTTAGAACATTTTCTTTTAAAAGTAAATTTATGTTCACTTATATAAGAATTTATTTATAAAGTAACCTAAATAAGTAGGACTATATTTACATTTAGATTAAATAAAAGTTTATTAAAAACATTTGAGAAAGACATATGAAAATTTTATTTATTTAGTAAGTTGAGTAAGTTATATTTACATTTAAATTAAGTACAATTTTATTTAAAATGCTTAAGTACAAATGTAACCAAATTGACACCTCTAAATAACACTTGTAAGTAATTTAATCAAGTAAAGTGACAAATGTAAGATTTATGAACATGTGGCATTCGTCTTTCATTTGTTTGAAAATTTAAAACATAAAAGAAAATTGTTTCTTCTTTTTCATTTTTTTTCAAAACTCTCTTTCTTCATATCAAATTCCTTTCCTTCATTCTTTTATAAATTTAAGCGCAAAACAGAAATCTTTGTCAAAACCTGTAATGTAAATCAAACCTGCAAATGCAAAGGAATTTCATTAGCAATTCAACTCTGAAGTTTCAACTCTTAAAATAACAAGCTGTAAGCATGCATTCAACTTCAACAGTAAGAAAATCAGAAGCAATTTTCAGATTTTATTCTAGAGCCCGGAAAAATAAAAATGAATCCGCTCTGCAATTTTTTTAAAGGTGAGTAAATTTTGGTTTAAAAACAGTTTTTTTTCAAGTGTAGTTGAATTTATTGATGCATGTGTTGGATTTGGCTTTGTTAATCAATACTTGTACTGGTATATGGTTATGTTGTGCTTGAAATAGGAAAACTGTTATTTTTTTTCATCTCTGTTCTTTATAGGAAACTGTTTTCTTAAGGAAGTTTCAAAAGAAAAATTAAAAATCTTTTAATCCAAACTATATTAGATCCTGATATATGAAGAGAAGTTGTTTGTCATCGTTTGTTGTAAATTTTAAAAATAGTTTCATAATTTAAAATAAAACAAATAATTTTAAAAATAGAAGACACGGTGAAACTTGAATTTTAGTCAAAAATGAACTGTTTTAAAATTCAAATTTGGATTACATGTATGGAATTATGATGAAAAATCATGATTTTAGATGTTACTATCATAAGTTTTAATTGGGTATTTTGTGTGGATTTGGGTTTTGTTAAAATTGGAAACTTTTGTGAATTGCCGAAGAACGGCATGATGTTTGCAGCTGTAACTTCGATCATAGCTTGTTTATGAATCATAGATTATAGGAAAAATGCTAAAGAATTTTTCTAACTGTTGAATTGTTCGAATTTGGGAAAACTAGGGTTTAAGTTTGTTCCTGGCTCGGCTTAACTGTCGAAGTTTTTGCGACGAGAATGATGAATTGGAGGGGTTCGCGAGGTGGGGGATGATACCCCGGTGGTGCGGCGATGCTCTGGTGGAATTTATGGAGGGGACGGTGGTGTGTTCGTCAACGACGATGGGGTATTTGGTTCAAGCTGCTGTTGTTCATTCGAGATTTTGGTCGAATTTTGGTTCATCGTGGAATTTGCGATTCTGAGTGGAGGGGATGATCGACGTGGTCGCCGCCGACTTGGTGACAGCCGGAGGAAGGTTCGTCGTTGGTTGGATCGCGGTGAAGTGTGCACGCGTGTACGATCTATACACTGAGAATTGTATTTGGGGAAGACATGTTGAAGCCGAAGAATCTCTCGTGATGGCATCGGGGTCGACTCGAAGTAGATGAGAGCTAGCGTTGTCTCGAGTGAGGCTCGTGTACAGGTGGGGTTTGACTCGAGTATTTTAGGTCGTTGTTTTTAGTTAGTTCTGTGTTGATAAAGATTGCTGATTTAAAAACTGATAATGAAATTAAGTGGCAAAGTGAGTCTGCGTTTGAATAAATGAAACGAGGCTTTAAATTTTAAACAAGTTTATAAAAGTTAATCAAATTTTTAAAAGGTGTTATTTGAATTCATTTTAAATTTAAATTGGTTAAAATGATTTCTTATTTAAAGTAATTTAACTTAAGTAAATTTGAATTTTAAATTTAAAAGGAATGTTTTGAATTTGATTATTAAAACAAAGTTTAAGTTAAATTTTAAAGTAATTTTTTTAAAAATTTAGTTTCAATTTATATTGAAATAAACAAGTTTAAAATTAGATGATTTATGTGTTTTAGATTTCAAATTTGTTTCTAAGCGCTTTATTTTCAAATAAAGTTTAAGTTATAATTTTGTAATCCAAATAAATAATTTGTCTTCAAGTTATTTAGATTTGATTAATTCGAATAATTAAATTTTGTGAGGATAATTAAGGTTAATTATTATTGATATGAACTTAAGAATACTTAATTATTATAATTTGTTAATAGTAAAGAATTGATTAAGATTAATGATTTTCTTAATTAAGAATTTTCTTTAAATATAAGAAGTTAATTAATTAATTGTTTAATTAATTTTAAATAATTATTTAATTGTTTATTTAATTTTAATATCACTTAATTATGGATTAATTAAGTGTAATTACTTAATAAAGTAATTAATGATTAATTGTTGAATGTAATTAAGAAAGTTAATTACTTATGGAAGTAATTAATGGAAATTACTCATGGGAGTAATTAATAGAAGTGATTAATGGTTAATCACTAAATGTTATTAATCTAAGGATGGATTAATATATTTGTTTGAAATGAATTAATTATGAAGAAATTAATTAATTAAAGGATTTAGGATTACTTAATAATGGAATTAATTACTTGTTAAGTAATTAATTAAGAGAGTAATTAAGAATTTTTAATGAAGTAATTAGAAATAATTACTTATGTAAGTAATTAAGAGTTAATTTCTTAATTATTTTAGTTAATTAATGAGATTAATTAATGAAATGTGTTTAATTAAAGATTAATCACTAAATGTAATTAATTAAAATGAAATTAATTAATAAGGTATTTAATTAAGGATTATTTGTTAATTTAAATTGATTAATGATTACTCAATGAAGTAATTAAAGATTAATTAGATTAATTAATCAAGGGTTAATATAATTAATTAATAATTTAATTAATTAAGATAAGTAATTACAAATTGTTAATTACTGATTATGATTAATGAGTTGATCAATTACAAGTTAATTATTTAATTAAAGAGAATTATTAATTAATTAATAGGGATCATTAATTAATGTAATTAATGATATTAATCAAAGTTGATTAATATAAGTAATTAATTAAAGTATGATTAATTAATTGTAATTAACTAAGGTTTAATGTAATTAATTATAGCTAATTAATAAATGGAAGTGAGTGAAGGATCATTAATTATTGTAATTAATGATAGTAATTAAAGGATTAATTACTGGATAGGGTTAAGGTTGATTACTTAAATGTAATTAAATATAATTAATCAAGGAAGATTAATTGAAGAAGATCATTAGAGATGATCAATTTATTTATTTAGAATAAATTATTGAAGAAGGATTTAAGTAATCCACTTGATTAAGAGTTAATCAATTCTGCTTGGTTGATTGATTAATATTGGTTGATTGATACTGGATGATCAATATTGGGTGATTGATATTGGATGATTGATATCGGTTGATACTGGATGATTTGGATATATATGTTATAAGATATGCTGCTTTGTGAAGATGAATGTTGTTATTATTTATCTATTGTGATAATGTGATTCATCTATCTGTTTATATATCATCCTGAATATAAGTTAAATGTTTAAAACCCTTAAGTACAACTTGGACGTTAAAATGGCGTTTGGTTTCGATGAGACCGGGATCGGGTTTACATATTTGGGATCCAAAAACCACATCGATTCCAATTAAACGTTAGGTCGTGAATCCAAGCGGAGCTTTGTGAAGACTCGAGGTATATGAGCTATACGTCAGTATAACTCTGTGGGTGATTCCGTATTGAGTTTGACGGAATAGAACTTATAGGCTCGAGATGGTGATTTAAAGTGCAAGGGCTATGGTCGTTGACTCTGAGGGTGATTCTAATATGAGTGCAACGAGATAGTGCCTTCGGTTTCGTTCGAACCCGGAACGAACTTGTATGGATTGAATGCTTTCAGAACATCGTCAGGTGGACGATGAGCATTCTAAGATAGATGTGTTCTATAAAGGTAATCGTAGCCTCAAGCCTCATCAACCGGGAATGGCTAAAATAGGGGAGGTGCAGCAAGGCTTCGTGGGTAGCTTCCACTGGAGAGCAAGATTTTCCCCTGTCTAGAAGTCCCTTTTATTTCGGTTGTGTGGGTAGTTGGGTCGCGGCCAACTGCGGGGTTGTCTTGTTCGGGACTGTTCAGTAAGGAATAGTCCCGACCTTGGGTTGCAGGGGAGCGGGCGTACTCCTCGGTACGTTGATCCAGGCCACGTACTGTGACGGATGATACCCCAGTAGCCCTGCCATTGATGGAAACTCATTCTTCCTACGAGACCCTACGGTTTTGATTGTATTACCCACTTTTATGGCTAGTAGCTAGAATTTAATCATGTAACAATTTCGGCTATTTCTTATTTACTTGAAAACCCTAGACACTATTATAATATCATTGGATTTCCTATCAAATGTTTTGGTTAGCGTAAGGTAATTTTTTTCCATGTTTATGTGTGGTAAGTCTTACGTGATACCTTTTCTTTTCAAAGGTTTTTCTAAAGTTAAGCAATTTTAACTCGTTTACTCACACCAGGCCCCTGTCTGACCCGAGTGTTTATTTTCTGTTTTATTAAACTCTTGGGTACTCGTATTATGTATGAGTAGTCAAGTGATTCAGGTTAGCTTGACAAATTCTGAAGGAGATATGGAGCAGGAGGCTTCTACGTGTAGATATATTATGGTTCCGCTGTGTTGTTTGGTATCTGTATCTGTTGTACTTGAGTTGTATAGTTAGACAGAAGATTATAACTATCTAATATGTGTTGCATATGTTGTGTACTCTGATGTAATTTGATACTATGTAATATTTTATGTGATATATTATATTTCATTCATTTCGCTGTGAGTTCTCTGATATTGTTGTTTCTTTCTTTCTCTTTCTTTTCTTCTTTTATCCCTTTCTTTCTTCAAGATGATGCGATTTCCCGGAGGTAGGAAGTTGGGTCGTCACACTTTTATATCCTATAACTTTTGATAGGTGTCGAGTTAGGGTCTAAAAATACTTCCTTTGCATCAAGATGATGGTATCCTTTTCTATAGAGTGGCCACAAAAGGAAAACAGTCTCACCGTTTGAGAGATATTGTTGTTTTAAGTTTTAAAAGCTCCCAGGCCGATATTTGAATAACTAAATGAGCCTAAACCCAAGCCTATTTACCCAATTCGGGTTTGGAGGCATAGTGGCGGTTTTGGGTTGAAATGAATAACTTTTCACTTCCCAAAACATTTCCCTAACCTCCATTATTCATCTTTTCACCTAAAAACTTCACATTTTCTACATCAACTAGCTTAAATTGATTGTTTGAGGGTTAATTAGCATAAAGGATCATCAATTCATCATTTTGGTACCTCAGGATTCGGGTGGATTGCTGTGTAATTCGGTTTTAGGTCTAAAAGTGGTAATTTGGGTTATCTATAGAGTGATTACTTGATCTCTATTAACACGATTAAAGCTAGCATTTTTAATACAATTTCTAAGTTAAATTAATTGTTTTGGATGATATTTATTGAAATGTATGCTTGGATTAATTGGTTTGATATGATTTGTTAGTATTTTAGTGTAGTTAGGAAAAGAGGTGGTCGATCTGGGCAAAACAAAGGCAAAACAACTCTAAATCGGGTGAAACTTGGTGAAGGGACTCTAAAGCATGGGCAGTGTAACAACCCTGGTTTAGGGCATATTAGGAAAGGTAATTAATTAATTAAAATATGAACTTAAGCAATGATAATAAAGTTTGATTTGGAATTATAGGGATTTTTACCTAAAAAATTAAAATAGAGTTGTTAATAAAATAAAATAGAATTGTGATCGGTCATATATTTTGTAAATTATGTAAATTCTATTTCAAGTCTAGTAAATGGTATTGATTGGATAAAATAGGGAATAAAAGTTGAGTTGACGAGTTTTGATCGTTTATTATAATTAATTAAAAGATTATAAGAATAAAATCTTTTGATTTAAAATTTGAATTGAATGAATTAGATATTAATAAATTGAGTTTATTTGACAAATGAGTTGGAATTCATCGTTATGGTGATTTATTGAAGTTTAAATAGAGCTTATGTCTTTTATTGAATTGAATTTGGTCATAAAAGGTTATTTATTGTAATTAATTAAAAATCAATAGAAATAATTTTCTTAGTTGGGAAATTCGAATTTAGTTAGTTTATAACAAACTACTGTAAAACTAATAAGATTGATAAAGTTGCATTTTATTATATAAGATGAATAGTTGGAGTCTGTATTGAAAAATTATTATAATGACTATAAATTACCCTTTTTACTGTAATTTAAAATGTAGAATCTTGGTAATTAATTAAGCTTTATAATTTGATAAAAACCACTTTATTACATAACTGAAATGGAAATGAGTTGTTGGCCCAAAATCCACTTTGAGATAGAAATCGGTATCTCTTAACAATGAATTGTACGTTCGTTTTTTGGCAACTCCTCATTAGAGTAAAAGGAACCTGAGCTTCCTTCCTCCTCTTGCTAAAATCCTAAGATAATTAAATCGCTAAATTTCATTTAAAATTTAGAAACTGAATTGCTGAATCTTGTAGATATTCTTTCAAGTAATTCCTCCACAACCTGAAATCCCTATTCTAGTTTGTTTTGTCTCTAATTTTAGCTATTTAATTCACTTGTGCCTATTTTTTCTTGCATGTTTGGTCAGAGCCAAGAGCTAAAGGAAACTAGCAATAATCTATCTCTATCTTATTACATATCTTTGGATTTTAGGTGAGTAAAACTCACCTCTTGTACTGATATTATGTTCTGGTTGAATTTAGTGATAGGTAATTATTGATGGTATACTATTATTGCTTGTTCATATGAACTCGGTTGCTTTGAAAATTGGTCAGGCAATGGCCTATTATTTTGTAAATTTGTCATATACTTTCCTTGATTTGTTTGTTTTTCTATTGCCTAGATTCGTCCATCCCTGATGTTTTATATTGTTGGTTGCTCTTTTGTAAAAGCAACTTCCCTTCCTTATGTGCAATTGAACACATTTACTTGAGTCCATCTATAGTCAGGCGTTACCTTCAGGTAGGTCTCCAGTTTAGTTTGTCCATGAGGGGACTGTACCTCTATCCAATGGGGGACTATACCTTAGTCTTGGAGGGGACTGTACCTCATAGTGGCATGTATGAGTGGCAAGTATCGACATGTCTTTGGAGATTGGTGTCATTTTGTGTTATTTAGCTGACATTGAGATTTGATATGAGTTTTTGCCAAATTACAGTTTTGCCCATATAGAGCTATACATGAGTTACTCGTTTTGGTGAATTTGAAATTACGATGATACTTGTTATTTGTGGCCAATACTAAAATTTTTAGGACTATTCCCTTATTACTTACCAACGTGGTATTTAGAAATTGCACTGGATTGAGATTATTAATATAAGAGTTACCATTAGTATTTGAACATTCACTGGATAAAGATATGCACAAGTTGCTCATTCATTCCATTTATGTATGTTCATCATGTTATACCACCATTAGTCAACTTAAACCGGTACAAGACTAACTCGTTTATTATTTTAAATAATATTCGGGCTAGACAGAGTTCTTTCTGCTATCTACTGTTAATCCTAGAGCTTGCCCAGCCTAAAGACCATCTCTTATGTTGTTATCTTATCTTTCGGTGTACTATTTTGCTTAGTCCTATGTTGATGTACTATGTATATATTTATGTTGGAATAGAGACCTAGTTTATGTACATTGTTTTTATTTGGGTTGTATCTATTATGTAAGGCATATTGTACTCATATCACTATCTTTGTAGACAAATCCTTGTACATATTCATTCGATCTTTCCAATGTATGTTATATATGTTCTTTGCTGTGTATTATAGATTCTGTATACTGAGATATCTTATGTTGTTCTGAGAAATTATTATAGTCACCATAATACTATTTTAAGCCTGTATCGTCTACGTCGAATCTACTTCGAAAAAATATCAATCAATTCGACATGTCAATATTTGCTTAAAGCAATATTCACGGATGGTTGCTCCTAACCAGCCTAATTCTCTGCATTAGCAGATGATATTACATAGTAATATCCTTTGTTTGTGTGGGTCTCGAGGTGGGGCATTACAACTTGGTATCAAAGCATCGTTCAAAACAATATACAAAATTGAGTACAAGAATCCATGTCTAAGCAAGTCTTAGAAACCGTTTTCGTTAAATTATTAGGGTTCCTTCTTTTAGGAATAAGAGATATCTCGGGGAATTAAGTGTTGCAATTATTTGAGTATTGTTTTGGTTAACATCTATCATCGCATAGTTTAATTCTTGAATGTTCTTTTATCCCAAACTTATTTGAATTTCAGTGAGATGGCTAGTGGAAGAGGAACCCATTCCGATGCTGGGCAATCCAACGGACCCAGCTAGGATGGAGTACTTATGTCCACTCGGCAAATCTTGGAGCGTGTCAAAAACACCAAACCTTCTGATCCCATTATAGATCCTCTTCCCTATGTCTTGTTTTGTATGTATATGCAATGATTTCTCCCCTCTGGGAGGCAAGCCATTCAAAGGCTCAAAGATTGTTATAGAGTGCAAGCTTGAATTAGGACTTGTGAGCGTATCTTTCCCATATGGGTTTATCCGACTTGCATCGAGTTCATGTAGCTCCAATCAGCTCCAGGTGTAAACGTTCGACTAGCATGAGTTATTTATATCCGAGGTTGGGGAGTCGAAGCTTACCTTGGAGCAAATTCGGGAACGCTTCGAATCAAAATTTGTGCCCAAGTCCAAGAAAGCTTCTTTGACTCGAAAGTTTATTGACCTTAAGCAAGGAAAATCATTCATTTTTGAGTATGTAGCTACTTTCGAAGCCTTATTTAAATATAGGGTTGAGCATATCAATACCCCATCGAAGAAGAACCAAAAATTTGTTTATGGACTTAAGAAGAGTCTCAAGAAAGCCCTGCTATTAAAGATGGATGTATCTTTCGAGAAGCTAGTAGACACTGCCCTTAGATTAGAGCAAACAGAAAAGGATAGTAGTGAAGAAGCGCCTTATAAGAAGAAGAAGTTTCTCTTGGAAAGCATCGGTTTTCCATCATGTTCAAGTCATCCTTTCCTAGTAAGGAGGCAATAGTACAAGGAGGGGTCTCTTAGGATTCTCATTCTGGATCCATGGAGTGCTATCATTGTGGAGCCAAGGGGCACTATGCTAAAGGTTGTAATAATCCACCGGTCTTTCATTATTGCAACAATGCGGGTCACTCTTCCCTCACTTACCTTACTTTAGCTCAAAAATGAAAGGAAGGGAACCTGAATTTGGTTGAATCCGTGGAGGGTTTTAGGTAGAATAGAGGTATTCCATCCATCCTTGGATATTTATTCTCTTTAGAAATCATTCTATTTTCGGTTCTTTTGGTAAGAGCTCTTCTCACTCATTCATATTAGAAGAGCTCATCTAACTTATCTTTAGATGTCGTGGACCTAGTTACTCCTCTATAGATTGCAAACCTACTTTTATAAATGAATCATAGAACATTGACAGGGATTAAACCTTATAATCACAAATTATTTAAGAGGAAACAAGATAACATATATTTAGATTACTTCTAAATTATTGCAGATGAACTCTTGGTTACTTTTAAAACATTGGGTTAGTGGAAAAGTATTTTAGCTAATATACCCACTTAATTGGGAAAATACAACATAAATATTCCTTCGGGATAAGTACATATTATTATCGGGAATTTACTTTTTTGTTATAATAAACAATTAAAGGAGCTCCTAATATACTTATATATGTAAATATGTGTGTTGAATTGCCAGTTGAATGATTTAAGAATTATAGTCAAGACATCCGGCCAACATCGACGATAGGAATTCCTAAATGTTTGCGCGAAACAATTGGACACAATCAAAGATCATGTTTTGAAAAATAGTATTTTGATAATATGACAATTGGAGAGAAAATAATTTTTTAAGTTAATATTTCTTAAGTGGAATGCTATTATAATGACACACACACATAAAGATATGTATATATAAAGAATTTAGAAATATGAATACACACACGCATACACACACACACACACACACCCCCCATGGGTAATAATAATTTTATGAATATAATTTATGAATACCTTTAGAAAATTTTACAAGTAAAGAGTAATAATAATATTGAAGTAAACTTTATGTGTTAATATTTTAGAGTCGAATGCTGCTAAGTACCAGCTATAGCTGAGAACAATGGCAAGGCGATGTTGCTTCCATAATCAACACCGCAACCAATAGACAAGGCAAAATCACTATAAATTGACGGCAGAGCAACACCATCATATTGCTTAGAATATGAAAATTCTTAAAGAAGCGCTAGGATGTATTAAAAAATTATATTATTTTGATGGGTTATATGTGATCCATCATAATTTAAGGAAAATTAAACAAAAATCCTAGATGTCTAAATCAAGGAAGCGAGTTGAAACATGTTGTCTACTTAATTAATTAATTTAAGGCAATATGCTTTAAATCGATCTATCTCATGAATAAGAACCAACTACAAAAATGTTAAGTTACAAGTAAAACTTCATTTTGGAAATTTACACAATTTGGTTTGTGAATATTAGGAGTGGAATTTTAATTCAAAAAGAAGTAGATATAGGATAAAGTACAATTATTGTATTTTCCTTCTTGGGCATAAAATAACCTCCCTTGGAAATATAATTTTTGTGTAAAGTCATAAAGTGATTTTTCCTAATTCCCTAATTCATTATTCATCAAGTTACTAGGGGAAGTTAATATTTTAAATTGAGAATCATGAAGCATTGTAAATATTAAACATTCAGAGTTAAAAGAAGTGCTTTAATGGAACCTATTATTAGAAATAATGATAAATTTTTGAGAAAATATATGATATATAATAATAATGGTCTAAGTGATAAGATTTATTGATTAACAAAACTGAAACTTGTGAATTTTTCTTTCTTAAGGAAGTCTTGAGGTTTTAATATTTATCGAACAAGTTAAAATCGTAATGTGTAGTAGGATTTAAGAAGAGTCAATTAAGAAAATTATTGAAGTAAAGTAATAAAAGAAATTTTATGAATTTAACCAATAATTTGAGATTATACTTATTGAATAATAATTAAGAATATATCTCATATGGGGAAAAAATAAATAGTGAACCTTTTATGATTGTGAATGGTTCAATTGTATTATTGTTTTACTATTAAAGTTCAAATTATATTTTGAGCAATAAAAAGTAATACTTATAGCAATAATCTTACGTCTTAGAATTTCCTCTAAGGAGAATTGCGGGGACGCAATTTTCTTAAGGGGAGAGTCTGTAACAATCTTTTTTTTTTGAAATGGTACTTTATATACAACAAATCATTGGGACAACATATCCCATGTCAATAAACGTTCGAAAACAAGTTTCGAACTTGTGACCTCTTGCACCAAAACCGAATCAATCAACCACTTGGACAATGGTGCTTGTCGTCTGTAACAATCTTAGTATAGGGCATAGCAGGAAAGATAATTAATTAATTAAATATGAATATAAGCAATGATAATAAAGTTTCATTTGGAATTATAAAGCCTTTTACCCCAAAAATTAAAATAGAGTTGGTAATAAAATAAGATAGAATTATGATCAGTCATATATTTTGTAGATTATGCAAATTCTATTTCAAAGCCTAGTAAATGGTATTAATTGGATTAAATAGGGTTAGAACTTGAATTGGCAACTTTTAATCGTTTATTATAATTGAATAAAAGATTTTAAGGATAAAATATTTTGATTTAAAATTTGAATTGAATAATTTGAACATTAATAACTTAAGTTCAGTTGACAAATGAATTGGAATTCATTGTTATGGTGATTGATTGAAGTTTAAATAGAGCTTATGGCTTTTATTGAATTGAATTTGCTCATAAAAAGGTCACTTGTTGTAACTAATTAAAAATTAATGGAAATAATTTTCTTAGTTGGAAATCTGAATTAATTGGTTTACAACAAACTATTGTAAAACTAATAAGATGGATAAAAGTGCATTTTATTACATAAGATGAATAGATGGAGTTTGTATTGAAAAATTATTATAATGACTATAAATTACCCTTTTTATTGCAATTTCAAATATAGAAACTTGGGTAATTAAGTTTTATAATTTGATAAAAACCATCTTATTTCATAACTGAAATGGAGATGGGTTGTTGGCCCAAAATCCACATTGACATAGAAATCAGTATCTTGTAACAATGAATCGTCCGTTTATTTTTTTTTAGCACCTCCTCATTGCAGTAAAAAAAAACTAAGCTTCCTTCCTCCTCTTGCTAAAACCCTAGGCTGATTAAATCCCCAAATTTCATCTAGAATTTAGAAACTGAATTGCTGAATCTTGCAAATATTCTTTTAAGTAATTCCTCCCCAACTTGAAATCCCTATTCTAGTTTGTTTTATCTCTAATTTCAGTTGTTTAATTTACTTGTGCCTATTCGTTCTGGCATGTTTGGTTAGAGCCAAGAGCTGAGAGAATCTATCTTGGAACGTATTTTGGATTTCATGTGAGTAAAACTCGCCTCTTGTACTGATATTAAGTGCTGGTTGAATTTAGTGATGGGTGATTATTGACGGACTACTGTTATTGCTTGTTCATATGCACTCAGTTTCTTTGAAAATTGGTCACGCAATGCCTTGCTTTGTAAATTTTTCACGCACTTGCCTTGATTTTTTCGTTTTCCTGTTGCCTAGATTTCGTTTGTCCCTAATGTTTTATATTGTTGGCTGCTCTTTTGTAATAGCAACTTTCCTTCTCTATGCGCAGTTGAACAAATTTACTTGGACTTAAGTGCAAACCTCCTCTTTGTGAATAGTGCTCTTTTTTATTGCTTTAATTTTTTACGCATTCATCATTGCTCTATTGAGTTGATTTAGTGCAATTGCTCTGTAGCCTTAAAAAAATTTCACGCGCCATGCTTCTTGCCTTCATTTTGTACGTCTGCATAGTGTCTTGATTTTTTTGTGTCCCTGTTGAATTGCAATGTTGGCTGCTCCATATTTTTAAATGTCCCTGCAACCTTTTTTAATGATGTCTTGTGAATTGAAATTTCTTGGATTGAATTGTTGGCTGCTCCATATTTTCGTACGTCCCTGCTATTGTATGGATTTGTGGCAGCTCTTTAATATTTCTTTTCCTTCATTGTTTTTTGAAGTTTGCTTCCACCTTTTAATGGTTTTTGTGAACTGAAATTTCAAGTATTTATATAAAAATCTCTCCATTTTGTAAATTGAATGCAAGTAGTTTACAAAAGGAAATTTAATCAAAATTTATTGTTTTCAACTATTGTTTATGAGATTATTTTAGCCTCAAAATATTTCAATTAAGAACCTAATCTATAGGTATATATTTACATGAAACTATATTTTATCCACAACTAAATAATATGTACTAAACAAATATTTCAGAAAGGGATTTCTGAACTAATTTTAAACAAAAACTATTATCTCAGTCGGACGAGAAATTATAATCAAACGATTTAGTAAAACAAGTGGCATTGAACGCTTGCGTTTACATTGTTCGTTAATTTTTGGACTCGTTCGGTTGAACATTTTTATTATATTATTATTATTTTTGTTTTATCAAGTGGAGTTTATGATCTCTTAGTAAATAGTTGAAGTTTCCTAGATGGTACGGGACGCTTTGGCAAAATTCATTGGTTAACAAGTGAGGGTAAGTGACACTAACAGTTAGGTGTTACCTTCGGATACGTCTCCAGTTTGTCCATGAGGGGATAGTACATCATTTGTGTTTGACGTAGCCTTTGTGCTCGTCTTTGGGTTTAGGCGTAGCCTCGTGCTCGTCTCTAGTTAGATGTGATCGTTGAGTCTGTTTCTAGTTAGGCTTTACCATCAGGTACATCTTCAGTTTAGTTTTCCATGAGGGGACTATATGTACCACTGTTTTGGAGGGCACTGTACCTCATAGTGGCATGCATGAGTGGTGAGCATCGAGTCTTCTTCGGAGATTGGTGCCATTTTGTGTTACTTAGTTAAACATTGAGATTTGATTTGAATTTTCTCCAAATTCTAGTTTTGCCCATATAGGGCTATACATGAGTTTCTCGTTTTGGTGATTTTTGAAATTATGATGATACTTGTTATTTGTGGCTAAAAGTAAATTTTTGGGACTATTCCCTTATGAGCTATCAACTTGGTTTTAGAATTTGCACTAGATTGAGATTATTAGTATAAGGGTTACCGTTATAGTATTTGAACATGCACTAGATAAAGATATGCACAAGTTGCTCATTTATTCCATTTATGTATGTTCTTCATGTTATACCACCTTATTGACTAAACCAGTACAAGACTGACTCGTTTATTATTTTAAATAATACTCGGGCCATACCGAGTTGCTTCACGTACCTTCTGTTGGTCCTAGAGCTTGCCTAGCCTGAAGACCATCTCTTATGTTGTTATCTTATCTTTCGATGTACTATTTTTCATTGTCTTATGTAGATGTACTATGTATATATTCATGTCGGGATAGAGACCTAGTTTATGTGTATTGTTTTGATTTTGATTATATCTATTATGTAAGGCATGTTATACTCATATTAGTATCTTTATAGACAACTCCTTGTGTATATTCATTTGATCTTTCTAGTGTGTGTGTGTGTGTGTGTGTGTGTGTGTATGCGGTGTACTCTATGATTTTGTGTACTGAGATATTTTATATTGTTATGAGCAAAGCCTTGGTAATATTATTTTAAGCTAGTATTGTATATATCGAATCTACTTCAAAAAAATATCACTCAATTCGACGTGTCAATATTTGCTTAAAGCAATAGTATGGATGGTCACTTCTAACAACCTTATTCTCTGCACTAGCAGACGGTATTATGTAGTAATATCCTTTGATAGTGTGCGTCCCGAGGTGGAGTGTTACTAGAAGAGCTCACATTTCAAGTCGCACCAAGTTTGGAGCAAGAAAAAAGTGTCGGTGCCAAGAGGTTTTAACCGGTGGGAAACCTCTCAGTGGAAAACCTCTCAACGAAGACCACTAAGTGGAATTTTATGGAGGCAAAGTGTATAGTCTCTAGGTTATATTAGAGGTATTTTTTGTTCACTTTTTGCTTGATGGCGATGCGCTAGCATGATGAATGTAGGAACTAGGTTAGGGGTTTCAATGTGTAAGCTTTAGAACTTTGAAGAGTTGGTTCTATGATTGATGGGGATGTTTAGAATTGTTCCGATAATGGTGGCTCGATGTCGAAAGGGGTCCTGATGATCCACATAAGCGGGTTCTTTAAGGGTGGCATATGGATAGAATGTTGAATGGTTCTATTGTAGAAAGATGGGATGTGGAATGGTCCCGCAAAGGTGAATGGAAATGAGATGGAGCAAGAAGGGCTCGGAAGATCATGCGAAGGGACGTTGATATTCAGAATGTTTCCTATTATACTCAAAGCAGGGGTATTATGAGTGCATTCATGGGTACTTTAATTGGTACCCTAGATCGGTGGAATGGATCTGTTTACCCTGGATTGATGGAATAGTTCTAGTAACAGCTTTGGAGAATGTAACGAGTATAACCAAGATCGGGATTTACCCATTAATCTCTGGTAGTGGAAAGGTCATACAAGTTATCATACATCCAAAGAATGCTGAGTGACGGTAATTATTTTTTGATGGATGCTATGTTTGTTATGGTTGCTTCATTAGCCACTTATCACTCTAGGAATATCACATGATGTGGGTAGTCTAGGAGATCGATGCCTAGACATTCAGCTGTATACTAGGTTGTTGATATGCTTAATGTTATTTAGTAGAGTAGCATATTATGATTTATATGCTAACTCTGTGGTTGAAGGAACATGTCAGGTATGATCCTTATACCTTATTCCTTACTATATCGACATGTATAGTATTTTGAGATTCATTTATCGCTTGCACCAGACTGTTGTCTGACTCGAGATTTTATGTTTTGCTTCTTATTATCTTAGGTACTCTTGCACGAGTTGACTAGATAGAAAGTTTTGGTGATTGTGGTGGATGTGCAGAGGGTGAGAAGATGGGGCTATCTCATTTTATATATGGACTTACTTATGCTTATTCTGCTGTGCAACACTATGGAGCTTCAGACAATGTTCGCTTATATTTCAGGATAGTTTATTTGGGTTTATTCATGTTTTGTATAAAATCTACTATTATGTTGTATAACTCCGTGGATGTGTGCTTTTATTTGGGATCACTTAGTACCACCGCTTCTACTATTTTATATATGTGATGACTATTATATTTTATTCGATGTGCTATGGGATATACGATGGGTTCTATGATTGGTCTTCTTTTTTAACCCTTGGCAGTCATCCTACATCGACTGAATAGGGCAACATCGTGCTATCTTATGTATATTAGGTGTAGTTATTGTAGGGCAATCTTCACATATTAGGTGCATCAATAGAGGGTATATGGCGATTCTTCCCATTATACTTAACTGAATTAGTAGTATTGTAGTTCATGTTGTTAGAGAATAGGTCCATAAACACATAGGCTGGTTTGATAAGCAAGTTCTTGAGATAGTTCGGAGTTTACATCTCTCAATCAAAGAATGTGACAACGCTTTCAAGCATAAAGCAAAGGGCTGGAGAGACCTTGAAGAGTTATCTGACAAGTTTAACAGAGCAGCCACTGCAATCAATATGCCAGATCTATCGGTAGCCTTGATGGTGGTAGTATCTGAAGAAGTGAGAAAGATTAACTTTAAAGTTTCATTGGAAATGGATCCACCGATGGATCTCACAGAAGTTTATTATGAAGCTAAGAGATATTTGTGTAGGAGGACGCTGAAGCTGATAATGCTAAATTTGATGCTGTAGATAACAGAGGATTGTTCGCGGTAGGATATGGTGAAAACTAAGAAAAGCAAAAGGCTGATGACGACTTTGGAGGACCGAAGTGACAAAGGAGGAAACAAAAATTCTCTTCTTATATGTATCTAAATGAAACCCCGAAGAGTATATAACTAGGCATTACAGACAGATCCCTACCAAAAGCCAGCTAAGAGGGAATATATGGATCAAGAGAAAAGGTCCGGAAGATTTTTCCTTTTATATGAGATGGATGGGCATAAATGAAAGAGTGCAGACACTTTTTTGATTTTTTAGAAGAGCTGGTTCTGAGTAACCAACTACAACAGTATGTAAGAAACCAGACTATAGTGGTGCAGCCGGAACAGCCACTGTCTACATCAAATAGACATGACCATGGATCAGGTTCGAGATTGGAAATCTCATGATCGGGATGGATGGGAGTCAGGATCGATTTCCAAGTTTTGCCTTTTGTTTTGGATAAATAAGAAAATAATGGCCTAGGACCACTTACATAAGTATAAGACCTCGATTGGTCATTAGGCACGCTCTGTTGAATGTCTGAGATGAATGTTCGGATATTTGTTTAATGCTTTCATTTGATTTTTGAAAACCACTTTAACATGATGACTAATATTGATTGAACATAGTAGTCTTGTCTGGAGAGATGGGCGATGGCCGTAAGGCATAAGTCCCTTTGCTAGAGAGCGAGTGGATTAGACTAGTATAAAGTATGTCCCCTCACTGGAGTGTGAGTGGATGGACTTGCTTGGATATTGAGTCCCCTCAACGAAGAGCAAGCGGATTGGACCTGACGAGGATTCAGAGAGATCAAACCCTAGATTGGGTGTTAAACGATCCAGAGAGATCGAGCCCTAGATTAGACATTAAACGATCCGGAGAGGTCGAACACTAGATAGGACATTAAGCAATCCGGAGAGATTGGACCCTAAAATGGATGTTGACTTGACCTTAGGATTTAAATACCTTGTTAGAAGACTAGTATATATAAATCTTGGATGAACATGGACAATTTTGATATATATGATATGATAACACTAGATGAAAATAGTCTGATTGTGATTTATGATTAACACTTAATTAAAGACTACAGTCCATAGCCATAATGGTTTACAACAACCTATGGTTTGCTAGTGAAATCGAAGGAACCAAATAATTCACCACAACTTGAATTGATAGATAGCCTGAGAGCTTTACCGGTAATGATTAAGCGCTGCTACTGAAGCTTGTTCTTGAGCAAAGCACATCTTACATTCATAAGGCATACTTTAGGGGGGGAAAGTGTTATAACCAAATTTTCCGCAGTCTTCGAACAGACTTAAAATAATGAATTAGACGAACAAACGATGAACAAATGATCCAAGGACTTTGGAAGCACCATAAAAAGGCAAAAAAAGAAATATCAAAAAATGAGCGAAAAAAGTTGACTACAGTTTTTTAGCTCAGTGTTTCATGTTGGATCCGAGTTTATATGTTGAACCTAGGATAGGAATAGCTGAGTTAAGAAATAGTAAGACAAAACTATATGACTTGGAGTCGGACCCGACTCATACCTGGGTCAGACACGAGTTATAAAGTCACATCTCAGTACCGAGTTGTGATTTTTCTCATGTCGGACACACAAAACTCCCATGTAGGACTCAAAGCACTACAACCTATGGACGCTCTAAGTAAGACCCGAAGCAAACACACAAACCACTCGGGTCGGATCCCAAGTCAGGTCGGTACCAAACTGAAGCTCATGGTTTTCACCTACATGCATCGACATGATTCAACTCCAACATGATTAGAACTGTCTAAAATGATGATATGAAGTGACTTAAGAAATATGGAAGCACGTTAAGTAATAAAAAGTGGTCGGTATCGACCACTTTGTGCATGGTGTCGAGAGGAATTTCTCTACGCGGGGTCTACTTTAGAGCTTTGGAAGATGAAGGCTTGCAAAACACATAGGAACTCATGTTGAGAAGCAAAACGAACTCGATACCGACCACTTTGGGGTCAGTGCCGATCTGATTTTTCACCTCAAAACTCATGTAGGGTGATCTATTCTTCATGTTATTTTCGCAGATCTTAGATATTTTCACGAGTTCTAGTCCAATATTATAGTAGGCATTTGCCTATAAATAGCAACCTAACATCAACTAGAAGGGGATTTTTATCTTTTGGACTTTGGGAGGAGCATTTTCATATCTAAATGTTATCTCTTTCTTCTTTAGCTCTAGAAATTCGTTTGTAAATTCGAGATCCACTAAATTGTGGTTGGATTTAATTAAATTCATTATAGTACAGAGAGAAAACAATCAATAACAAGGATCAAAGTGGACGTAGGCTGGAGTATTCGCTGAACCACTATAAAAAGCATTGTTCGTTCTTGTTTTTTCTTGTTTGATTTGGATTTTACTGCTTTGGGTGTTGTGCCACTTTTTGGCACAACAACAACCAAATCAAACAGCCTCTATATTGTTTATTCTAGAAAATCAAGAAGATTATGAAACTATTGTTCAAATTCCAATCTCATCAAATGATATTGATGATTTTAATACTCCTACGTACACCATAATGGTATTCCTTACATTGTTTCCATCGGGTAATGCTGATTTGAGACAAGGATGACGCAAAATAAGGCCCTTCGAAGACTTTTAGTATTTGATGAGATATCATGATCAAAAATTTGCAAAAGATCCTCGATTTCGTTATTTTGATCACAATTTGATTAATAAGTGGTGTGCACTAGATATTAGTAATATCTACATGCAAAAAAATCTTAGGGATGGAAATCTAGCAATTTGACGTATTCATGAAATGATAAAATCTGGAAACAAAGTTGGCTCAATGCATTTTATACTTTGCTATTTCATGGGAGTGGTTCTTATCAATTTACATGATTAAAAGAGCTTACGGGTATGGAAAAGTAGTTAAGGGCACTAACGATATTTTTCACATTAGTATAGCATATATGTAATGGACCGAACTTTATAAACTTCTTGACCTGAAAAATGAATTAAAGAATCCGAATCTACATGAATAGAGGAAAAGAAAGGCACAATTACTAAATGAAAATCCATTTGTTGCTATGTGGGTTTTCAAAGCTTGGGTTCATATATTTCTGAAAGATTTCCCAACACTCAAGCTTTCTTTAAAGATTACTGGTATCACTTTGTGTGGAAAAATCATGGAAGCGGACACATTCATGGCTTTCAATGGTTGCATGATGCACTAGACATATCTTCTGTTAGTGAAAGTTAGTCTGGAACTGCTTCAATTATTGAACATTTTGATAGTCTTGTTTGTACAACAGATCTTAATATTTTTGAACCTTTGTATAAACTAAAACATCCTTGTGTATGAGTTGTTCCACCTAATTCAAATATGGATATCGATGGTGATGATTATGCAATTTTGGTGACTTGGGTTATGCGTCATTTTAGATGTGGAATTTTCTGTTTGCGATTACATAGAACAACCAAACAAATGGTATGCCACTTTAAATACCCATTCGATGTACTTTTAAAATCTAAAATTGTTGAAGAATGTCCAGATAGTAAAAATATTCGATTTCTTCCTCAACGTAATGAACCTTTGATGTGTTCACATAATAGGAAAGTATATTAGACTTGCATGCTAAAATTGATCATTATTTGGTGTTGTTTGTGCTTGTTGTGGTAAACTATATCGAAAAATACACAGCAAAATTAGAACCTATTAGATCCTACCTTTTGAGTTTCAATGAAACAACTATACATTTCCATACACACACAATACTACTATAATTGTAGAAATATATACAAGGAGACGTGAATATCAACATTGGAATCAAGCTCAAATATTAAAGACAAAAATAGAGTTTTTCGTATATTTTTGATTTAGTTATAATGTACAGCCTCCTATATGATGATCACAAACACACACAAAAATATGGTTATGAAAATAATTTCTCTTTTAGATTTTCAGACATCACATTTAATTTTCAATTTTAAAAAGCAATTTAAATTAAAAACATGAAAACAAACATGTGCAGAAACAGACTATTTAGTCAGTTGAAAATATTTTTCTGATGTCCATTAAAGATTCAAAGCAATAGTTGAAGACATTCATCGACCATGCCAAAGATCAAGATATGCAATCTAGAAACTTCTTAAGAGTGTATCCAAATAAGGTATTTCTACATAAGATGTATATTATCTTTTAATGTCTTACCCTCTTATACGTTTATCTAAGACAATGATGCAGCTTACCACAAGTGAGAAAAGCATGTTGTAAACAATTATACGATGTAAGCATACTACAATGGATGAAGATATGGTCAAATCGGACCCGAACTTTAACACAAAGTATATGGATCGACTGTATGAACAAGAAAACCTTTAATTACTTGATAGGGTGTAAAATTCGAACAGAGGCTATTGTATGGATAATACCTGATCTAAGAAGAAATATTTATCCACTTGGTGAAAAATAGGAACTTTTCTGCAAAAAATAGGTATTTACTAGTGAATATGATATCATATATATTGCTTGCAAGTAAGACAACAAATTCATTCCTTATCTTTTTGGATGGTTTATTTTAAATGCTAAAATGCTGATAGAACTCATTGGAAAATTGTATTCTCAAACTCAATATAAGAATACAAAATTCGATTATCCTTAATAGCTTTTTTTAAAATAACCGATTAAAATATTCACACTTTATTTTTCTATTTGTGAATACAGGTACTACTACACCATCATTATTGGAATATAAATGATCATAAGGAGACTTTGGTACTTGGTCGGAAAGATACATTAATTTGGAAATGACTCATTCAACCGCTCCCAAATGCTATAGAAGTCAAATGTGAAGTTGGTGATAATGCAAATAGAAATATAGAAGAAAATTAACAAGAGACATGAATGATGGCAACAATGTTGAGACCTCTATTTGTTTTAGGAGAGGAAATAAAATTGGGTTTGAAAGATTTTGACACTTCATGCAATTGGAATAAAGCACTTCAACAATATCCAAAATAGATATTGAATGTATTTTAATTATCATTTTATTTTTTGCAAATGAAACTATAAATTATTCCATCGTTATTCCTTTAGAAGAATTGTCTAACGATCAATGACTTGCACATAATATGATATGTAAAACCTTATTTAAGGTAGGTCAATTTGAATGATTATATGTGGTCGGGCTAATATGAGGAAATCGACTCTAATTAATGTTATTTTTAAAATAGTTTTTTACTTACTTTGGAACTAGTAAAGCTTTGCCATTATGGCTCCAATTGGAGTGACGACCTTTATTATTTATGGCAGTATCATTTATCATGAACTTTTAATTCCAGGGAAATAAAATCATGTCTAAATTAATTTTAGGAGAACAATGTCTTCTATGTAAGAAGATTTCAAAAATACCAAACTAATCATAATTGATGAATATAGTATGCTTGGTATAACAATGATTGTAAATATTGATTTGTATTATCATGATATCTTTTTAATAAGTGATTTATTTTGCGGTGTTTCAATTGTCTTAGTCAGTGATAAGCAACAACTATCTCTTTTGTGTGGTGGTTCATCGTACTTAAAAGGTGGAAACTTCTTGCATCAATGTGCAAGACTTACATATATAGGTTTTGATATATGTATAAGACTATCATACATATTTCAATAAGATGGACATGAAAAAACACCCTTAGGGGAAGCATTAGAAAGATTAAGTAGGGTGCCTCTTCTTTGGAAGATCGGAAACCTTTCAAAATAAGAAAATGGTCAATGTTATCACTTAAAGCAAAGTAAATAAATCAATGTGTTATTTGCTTTTTTCCAATGAGGATGGTTGCTAGTGAGCACAATAAATATTGTTTAAATCGGCTCGGAAATCCATTGCAAGTTTACCTTCTTTTAACAACTGTGAATATGCATCTAATTCTTCTTCCGGTGATGCAAAAGGTTCGGAGAAATGTGACTTTCTATAGTTGCTCAAGTAATGTTGTGATGAAATATTTTAGTGTAGAATGGTTTGGTTAATGGTGCGATAGGTACTATTGTGGATATTGTGTACTCACAATTACTAAGTTCTCCTAATGATCAACCATTAACAATAATTGTGAATTTTGGCAACTATCAGGTGTTCGATTTTGTGAGGGAACAAACCAATAAAACCACAAATAATAAATTGGAAAACTTCTTTCGGCACAACATGATTGGGAAATCAAATACCTTTAGTTCTATGTTGGGCAATAACAATACACAAAAGTCAAGGACTGACACTCGATAGAGTAATCATTAATATTAGTGATCGTGAAAGTCTTGGTTTAACACTTGTTGCATTATCATGAATAAGAAAATTAGAGGACGTCACTTTCAATCCTCTGTTTACTTCTGGAGACTTAATAAATTGGAAAATGCAAAGGTCTACCTTAAGATTATTAGAGGAAGAAGGTTTGAATACAACATCTCTTGGATAATTGGTAAATGAAGACCAATACATTTCCAACAAAATTTATTTTTACTCTCAATTTTATTTTATAATGAACGAAATTATACTACTCCAAATCTTTAATTAATATAAATACAAATAGCTACCAATGTGAGAAGTAAGTATAAGTATATTCTACCATTTTTCCAGTAACAATGATTACAAATTGATTATGGTAGCATGTTTACTTTTGGAACATCTGATTTTAGTCCACTGGAAATGTTGTATTATATTCTATTTTAAGAAGTCTAAGAACTAACATTTAAGAAGAAAAGCAACAAAGAAGGAGCAAAAGGATGTTAATTCTTTTTATTAACCAACTTCAGTCACTCTATAGTTTAATTCATTACATTTTTCCGTTACATTATTTTCCTCTGTTTTAGCATTTTGAACTATATAAGAAATAAATATGGATAGAATTGAGGAATGTCACCATTTACTTTTCCTGTTAAATATTTGTGTCAATTACTGGATAACATTGTTATGTCTTGTAACACCACATAATTTTATGAAACTAAATAATTAAATAAAAAGGGGTATAATTGTGATTTCACACAAGTAAAATAGTAAATTTCTAAATGAGTTGGAAATAGGCTTCGAGATTTATTCCATTGTGTCTGGAATGCTATTTACAGTCAAAAAACATATACTACTGAATTTGGTTAAATGGAATAGAAATAAAAATAAGTCAAACCTAGTGGTATTTTTGTAATATATTGATTTTAAAAATGTAGCCTATATATTATTATTATTAGCCTATAAATGGATCCTTAACCTCATTTCTTTTGCTGGATAAGTAATTGCACCACTTATAAAACCATAGTCCCTAAATCAATACCAAATCCACCAAATTAAATCCAAAATTAACAAATTATTATATATGGAACCAAATAACTGATAAGAGAGCCACACAAATAAATTGAAACTATCGAAGGATTTCACATTTTCAAGGCGAGGTATTTTTGGACAAGGAAGGAGGAGGATTTATGTCGGATCGGAGAAGATGCACGACTAATCGGTGAGTGGAATTAACATATTTGCATATATATTGAAAAGACGTAGTAATTCACCCCTTATGATCTTAAGCCAAGTATAAACTATGTAATTGGAAATTAAAAGGTTTTTTTTTTTTCAAATATACCTAATTAGGATGTAGTATGCCATAGCCAGATAATTAAAAAGTAATTTTTTATCAATTGTAATCACCCAAAGTTAATCACCCCTGATTAAAAAGTACGAAATACAAAAATGTTCCAAACAAGATTGGTTATTGAGTTAGATTTATATAAAAAAATTACATTATTGCCTCCAAGGCATACCCCTAACTCTATCAGATGGTACGATGGGGACACAAATTTATTTTGTCTACTAGCAATCTACTATGGTATCTTAGTTATTCCCAGAAATTAGGTGAGTTTGTTGCTAGTGTAGATAAATGTTGTAAGAGAAGTTCACTTGATACTGCAATTTTTTTCGTATGTGATTATTATATTATTGATGATTATATTTTATTCCCTCTGCGTGAGTTTTAGAAATGGTAGCATATTGTAGATAGATGTTTTATATATTTTACCTCAATGATCCGCCATTTCCGAGATTTGCGAGGTCCGCGAGGTTTGCATCATTTTATGCATTGAATCAGAGCATTGTAGATGGCGGGTTGTTTCATGTTTATGTTGGTCAATTATTTTAATAAATACTATTGTGAACATAAAACAGATATAGTTTTACAGTTATATAGTGTTAGTAGAGTCATTTTCATTTCCAGGCTTTTTAATTTTAAATGGTTACCATCATAATGGATTCTACATCAATCATCACTACTAAATCTCTTAATTTGTTGAAAGTATAAAATTTAATTATTATTAATCGCTAAAGAAATACAACAATAATCTTTATAATTGATTTAATATGTAGGTAGGCGGTCTAGTTCATTTGTCGTTTTTCTTAGTTACATATTCTTGATGTCAGAGCATGAAACATTTTCATGTAATTCTATATGTTTCATGTAAATACATTGTGTGTTTGGAGCATTTTCTAGAATATCTTATACCATTCTTTAAAATTACACAACCCTTGTAAGATCTTAAATGCATATTTTCAAAGGTGATTTTTCTCATTCTATAAATTTCAGAGTATTTGGTGAATACTGAATTTTAATAGCATGCTTTATGATATGTAGAAACTGAGTTTTAGTAGCATTGGAAAGATGGAAATATATTTGATGCATGTCTAAATTAGTCATTTACTTTGTATAAACTTTGCTGGATTTCAATTGTTTTATGTGGCGCAAGTGTTTGTGTTGCCTTATGGACTAAAAGTCCTTAACATCCATTGTAGCTATTGAAGTTGTTTACTTGAGATTGAAGTTTCTACATTTATATGCACGGCTAATCAGTGTGTGAAATTTATCATATTTGTGTATATATTGATAAAACGCAATAATTCACTCCTTATAATCTCAAGTCGAGTATAAACTACGTGATCAGAAGTTAAAAAGTGGTTTTTTATATACAGCTGATTAGGATGTAGTATGCTATGGCTAGATAATCAAGAAGTTAATTTTTATTAATTGTAATTTGCCAAAGTTAATCACTCATTTATTAAAAAGTACAAAACACAAAAGTATTCCAAACTAGACACATTATATATCAAAGTTGCAGCTTTGAACTACACCAATCCAATAATGGTGTCTGTTCATCGATTGGGTATATGGATTGGTAAGAAAATGCATTGGATGTTCGACAAACCTGGACCATTTTTTTATCCAAAGGCAAAATGATGACGATAGGATGATCACAGGGCATGAATGTTAACAGGAGGTTGAGTAGTGTCACGTTGGGGTTTGATCCCCACATAAGATCAGAGATCGCCAGAATCTGGGCAATGGCGAAGTATGTAGTAAAACTACTAATGGCAGCTGGAGGTGGAAAGAAGGGCAGAGGTAGGTACGACACAACAAGCTGATTTTGGCAGCACTCGCCGATCTGGTAACAGCAACATGGATTAATGATAGTGGTGCTTTGAAGTCATTGGTAGGGATTTTATTCAAGTGGGGTCGGGAATTGAAGACTACCAGCATGGCTGAAAATGAAATAAACTAATAATTGAATTAGTTAATTAAATTTGTATAATTATGAAAATTCCCTTAACTTCAAACGCTTTTAACTCTCATGTACAACCTCTATTTCATGCATGGTTCATTGCATCAAGATTGTGGTGAGACGATGAACATTTTGGTATATTGTTTGTTGTGGTTTGAGATAATTCTGAATTAGTTGAGGAATTTCATTGTATACGGTTCATATTTAGAGATGCAATAGCCCGAACAACCGAGACCTCAATATACAACAGTCCAAGGAGCCGAGTCCTCAATATATGGAAGTTCGAGGGGTTGAGTCCTCAACGTGCAGTAGTTCGAGGAGCTGAGTCCTCAATATACGATAATCCAAGGAGCCAAGTCCTCATTATAATGCATTCCAAGAGGCTGATCCTCAATACGTGATAGTACAAGGAGATGAGTTGTCATTGTCACATAGTTCGAGGAGACCAGTCCTTAATATTCGATTTAGCGTCTTAACGTGGTTAGGGTTGCTGAAATATTAATGCATGATTTGGCGATAGTGGTTTGAGATTTTGGGTCAACCGAGGGTATGCGGTTAGGCATGAGCTATATTTTAGTGAGACCTTTGCATGTGATGTCACTATGATATTATATTATGTTTAGCTGACTTGTTGGGTGTAGGTGACATAGGTTAAGGTATGGTTTTCGAGCATAAGCGTTGTTTTACTAGTTTATTGATATATTACACTTATTTGATATGTTTCACTCAACAGACATATGTCTGACCCCACTACCATTCCCTTCTTTTTAAATATACTATGATTAGTTGATAGAGAGGACTAGTGATGACTTGAACGGATGATGGTGATGAAACTGGGTCAGTCGAAAGCGGGTAAAATAGGTAGATTTCAAAAAAAATTCCTATTTTGGATTAGTTTGGCCTATGAAGTTTAAAAGATGATTAGATCTAATCTAAAGAAGATTTAAATAAAACCATATTTTATTTAATTTTGTTAAAAGGAAGTATATATTTTAATTTACATTTGTATGTATTATAATAATATGCATCAAATACATCCGTATGTGTGAAGTGTAACTGCAACATATAAGCATTTTATATATGTGTACCTAAACATGTAAAATTTTACCAAAGGAAATCTTTTGTTTCTTTTTCTTAACATGTATAATTAGTTAAGAAAGTTGATGCAATAAAAGTAGAGAGAGAAACCTTTTATTTCTCTTTCTTTATTTAGATTAATAGATATATTGGATGACATTTATACCTAAAATTACACTTAAAATATATAGCGAGTATCTTCAATATTACCTTTAAAGATGTCATTATTATCCAAAGTTTTGAATTAAAATGTATATAAATGTACGCGCCCGCCCGCTTACACACACATATATTTTTGAAAATGTTGAAAATGGATTCCTTTATTATTTGAATAGAAAATATTTCAGTACAAATCACACCATTACCTACTACTCAACTCATGTTGAATCACCTGGTTACACACATAACATTATCTAAAATTAAATAGAAATAGGTAGATGACAGTAAAAATTTGTTATGGAAGCACTAGCATTCTCCATAAAGCCCTTTTCATGTCTTTTTGCAAAATATAGCCAAGTAGCCATTCCTAGTTCATTATCTTGAAAGCCTAGTAGCCCATTAGCAATTCAAATTACCTTCTTCCACACGATGGCAGTGGTTAATATAACTGCTACAATAATTAAAGTCATGTTCCTTCGATTCTTTCCCAAACTGTTCACACTCCAAAATAGTTGCCTGAAATATTTCCTCGTCTTTTATGATGCCTTATTCATCGAGTGTTCTAGTTGTGGTGATGATTTAGTCAATGCCGCAGTTGAGTCCCCTCCATATGCCAAACTATACCCTAGCAAAACGGATGTAATTCGCGTTTCCAAAAGTTCCAATCCAAACCGAGTTTGATTTCTAAAAAACCAGCGTTAACCCGCTTTTTATCAAGGCCATAAACAGGCGGATTCAACCTAACAAACAACCAAACAACGCAGCGTGATAGGAAGATGGATCGACATAGGCTGGATTAGCATAAGCATGCATCGAAGGTCTCCATGATGTGGGTCGGCCACGTCGTTCGGTAATGGTGTGAAGGTAGGAAGGTGGTTCGACATATTAGAGTGGCTTGGTTAAAGGTGGTTTGGCACCACCTTGGTTCGACACTTGGGTGAAGTACACTTGGATAAGAGGTCGTTCGGTCATAATGATGTGGGTCGATCAAGGAGAGGTGGACAAGCATGGTTCGGTATGTTTGGAGTTCGACCATGTAGCTTGGCAGTTCGGTCAGACATGCCTCGGTCGAGGAGAGGTGGTCAAGCACGGCTCGGTTATTGGTGGTTCAGCATTGTGATTCGGTCAGGGTCGCTCGGCATTGTGGTAAGTTCGGGGTCGCTTGGCATTGTGGTAAGGTCAGGGTTTCTTGGCATTATGGTAAGGTCGGGGTGGTTCGGCATTGTGGTTCGGTCAGGGTCATTTGGCATTGTGGTGAGACTAGGATGGCTCGGTATCGTGGTTCAGTCAGGGCATCTCGGCAAAGGTGGTTCGGCACTGTGGCTCGCCGAGGTGGCTCGGTCGGGGATAAGGAAACAAGGTGGCTTGGTCATTGGTGGAATGGCTCGGCGTAGGCCGATCGGCACGACAGTATGGGTCGGTCATGATGAAGGATGTTGGCTTAGCTATTGTCCTGATGGGCTTGGACAACTCAAGAAGCCCAGTAACTCGGGATTCGCCAATAAATGCAGCACGTGGGTCTCCAGATTGGGGATCTTCTTTCTGCTCTCTGACTTTCTCTTTTCTAAGGCTAAGGCACTCAGCTATTATTAAACTTTGGATTATAACTGCAGTCGATTATTACAGCAATAAAAAGGATATATCTGGAGGTCGGAGTCAGCCGAACCACTATAAACTGTGTCTTTACTGCTTTCTTTTTAATTTTTACCATTCTTTATATTTATACTCTCTACATACATTCTATCTATGATCTGTGACTGTGGTTTGGTGCTTTCATTTGGATTTGGGTGTTAGTTACCAATTTTGGAGCTAACATTTTGGTGCTTTCACTGAGAAAGCTAGAACTCATGGATTTGGGAGCTTGGATTGTAGAATGCAATGGCTAAGCCACCAACAGGGAAGCAAGTGACAGAAAGGAGTAATCAAAAGGGAAGTCAAGAGGCTTCCTCTGGAGCTGGAGCAGGTCAAGCATCTACCTACATCACCAGAGATGAGATGGAAGCGATGTTAAAAAGGCAAGAGGAGATGATGCAGACTCTTCTCAGACAACTTGGACAGGCAGGAACTGTAGGAGCTCAGATCCGTGGAGCTGGATTAGACGCACTCAACCAGCAAGAAAATGGGGTGGTTCAGCTAGGGGCAGCCCCCAATTAGCAAACGATTATCAATCTGGATGGACCTAGACTTGGGGGCATGCCACCAAGATATGCTGGACCAATCCATGGCGGTATACCAGATGATGCTGTGCAGCTCGACGCCAATAGGAATACTGGAGTACGTGATGAGGAGTATGTGCCAGGATTCTCTTGTGAACTCGAGGGATAGATCAAAGGCAGCGGACAAGGATTATAGCTTAGCGACAATGAAAGATTAGCGGAGATGGTCAGACGAGATGTGAGAGGTGGATTGGTAAATAAAGACTTGGAGGATGTGAATAAGAGTCCCTTTACTCATACGATCAGGCAAGATAGGAACCCACTAGATTTTAAGCTACCAACGTTGGAGATGTATGAAGGGAGAACTGATCCCGCCATTCACCTGATAAGGTACATAAGGCACATGGAGGTTCCGGGCCATCGGATGAGGTCATGGCTCGATGCTTCCCTTTGTATTTAATGGATATCACAGCTATGTGGTTCAGACAGTTAGAGAGTGGTTCTATTAACACTTGGGCAGAACTGATTGAAAGTCTTATGAGGCAGTTTCGGGTCCATATAGTCAGACCCGAGAGTATTTGACATCGATGAAACAATGGAAAGGAGAGCCTCTTAGGGAGTTCTTAACCAAATTCAATGCATCGGTGGCTTTGGTGGATTGGCTCGATCCATAGATGATTTGATGGCGCAGTTTCGGGAATTACAGATAATTCAAATTTCAAGATATCGTTGGAATGGGACCCATCGAGGGATCTCGGGGAGTTCTACCATAAGGCGGAAAGTTTCCTAAGGTGGGAAGATGCGCAGGCCGAGGGAGTGGGGAGAGAGGCTGAAGCTTATGAAGTGAGGGGTGGAGGTCCAACTAGGGAGGATCCAAATAAAGATGATAATGGAAGAAGGAAAACGATTGGCAACGGCAACACTTCGAAGAGGCCTCAGAAGGAGTCAAAGTTTTCTTCTTACACAGATCTAACTGAGACTCTAGGAAGAATTTACTTGGATACTCGAGGGCGCCTCCAGTATCGAAGGCCGACAAGGAGGGAACCTTTTGAATACGAGCGGGCATCACGAAAGCATTGCCTATTCCATGAGCTAGATGGGCACAACACAAACTATTGTAGGAATTTGAGAGATATCGTGGAGGAGCATGTAAGGAATGGCCACCTGCAATAGTACATAAGGAATCGAGCTGTAGCAGTGGAATGGGAGCGGCCACCGCCTATCGCGAACTAAGGTGGCGCTGGATCTAGCCACCGATGGCTTATTATCAACTGTATGGTTTTATGATTCTGAATAAGTAATAGAACTCGAAGTGATACGGCTAAGTCACTTACATATGTACAGGATCGATAACGGTCCCCATGCATGCTCTGAGACGATGATAAACTATGTCACTCAAGTATATGAAATCTTGTTTTTCGTTTCCTCGAAAACATTGGTTTCTCCCTTGGAGATACAGATGTTTATTTGGTTCTGGATGTAACAAATTCTTATTTTGAATCATTGGATTTGGATCAATGTAATAAATAATACAGGTATCGCGGTTATGGTCCCGATAGGTGAGACGGGGCAGTGATCGCAAGTTACGACTCCCTTCGTCGAAGAGCGATGGAATGGAATCGAACACAAGTCCCTTCACTGAAGAGCGATGGAATGGAGTCAAACATAATATAAAAGTCCCCGACTGGAGAGATGAGGCCGGAGAATATGGAAGTCCTCGTCCGGAGAGCCGAGGCTGAAGAATGTAAAAAGTTCTCAGCCGAAGAGCCGAGGCCAGAGAATATAGAAGTCCTCGGCCAGAGAATATAAGAATTCCTCAGCCGAAGGGCTGAGCCGAAGAATATACGAAGTCCTCGGCTAGGGAACCGAGGTCGAAGAATGTAAGAAGTCCTCGATCGGAGAGCCGAGGCCGGAGAATGTAAGAAGTCCTCGACCGGAGAGCGGAGGTCAGAGAATGAAAGAAGTCCTCGGCCGGAGAGCCAAGGTTGGAGAATGTAAGAAGTCCTTGGTCAAAGAGCCCAGGCCAGAGAGGTCCTCGGCTGGAAAATATGAATGTCCTCCGTTGGAGAGCCGAGGCAGGAGAACATACAAGCCCTTGACCCGGAGAGCCGAGGCTGGAACAATATAACGCGGCCCAACGAGGTCAACGTATTCTAGTTTAAACACGAAGAGGTATGGGATTCGGATTCCGGCTTCGAATAAATGGACCCGGTGGGTTCTTGGATTTGCAAAGGGCCCGGAGCGGTCTCAAATTTGGATATCGACCCAGAAAGGTCATAGATTTGGCTATTGGTTATTGATGGATTAAAACTTGGTTGACGGATAGTATGGCTTGGTATTAGATTGGATTATGGGTCGAATGGTACGGTTATGAACGAAATATAGACTTCGAATATTGAATTTGAGGCTATGCAAAACACACCTTCCAATAGCAAGGCAGGTTTTGGTGGGAAAATGTTAACCATCCTTTTGTCAAGGCCACAAATAGGCGGATTCAACCTAACTAACTTCTAAATGACGCAGCGTGCTAGGAAGATGGATCGATATAGGATGAATTAGCATAATCGTGGATCGAGGGCCTCCATGATGTCGGTCGGCCATATCGTTCGGTAATGGTGTGAAGGTAGGAAGGTGGTTCGGCTATATTAGTGTGGCTCGGTTAAAGGTGGTTCGGCACCACCTTGGTTCGGCACTTTGGTGAAGTACCCTTGGATAAGAGGTCGCACGGTCAGAATGATGTGGGTCGGTCGAGGAGAGATGGATAAGTATGGTTCGGTATGTTTGGAGTTCGACCACGTAGCTCGATAGTTCGATCACGCATGGCTCGGTCAAGGAGAGTGGTCGAGCATGGATCGGTTCTTGGTGGTTTGGCATTGTAGTTCGATCAGGGTCGTTCGGAATTGTGGTAAGGTCGGGGTCTCTCGGCATTGTGGTAGAGTCAGGGTAGCTCGGCATTGTGGTAAGGTTAGGGTGGTTCAGCATTGTGGTTCGGTCAGGGTCGCTCGACATTGTGGTGAGGCTAGAGTGGCTTGGCATTGTGGTGAGACTAGGGTGGCTCGGTATCGTGGTTTGGTCAGGGCAACTCGGCAAAGGTGGTTCGGCACTATGGCTCGCCGAGGTGGCCCAGTCGTGGATAAGGAAACAAGGTGCTTTGGTCATTAGTGGAGTGGTTTGGCATTGGCCGGTCGGCATGACAGTGTGGGTCGGTCATGATGAAGGATGTTGGCTTGGCTATGGTCCTGATGGGCCCAAACAACTCAAGAAGCCCAGTAACTCGGGATTTGCCTATAAATACAGGATGTTGGTCTATAGGGGATCTTCTTTTTGCTCTCTGACTTTCTCTTTTCTAAGGCTAAGGCATTCATCCATTGTTAAAGTTTGTATTGTAACTATAATCGATTATTACGGCAATAAAAAGGAAATATCGAAGTGGACGTAGGTCGGAGTCAATCGAACCACTTTAAATTCTATGTCTTTACTGCTTTCTTTTTAATTTTGATTTTTCTTCATATTTATACTCTCTACACACATTCTATCTGTGATCTATGACTGTGATTTGTTGCTTTCATTTGGATTTGGGTGTTAGTGACCAATTTTGGTTCTAACAACCAGGGTTCATAGTTTTTCATCAACCTTTGGATTTCAATTCTTGCCATACTAGACGGCTATCACTTAAACCATGGTATCTCAGATCCATTCCCAAATAGATGCCTCCATTTTGCAGCATTTTCCCAGATCCTTATTAAACTGCCTTCGAGTTACAATTGTTGTTTTCCTAACTCCAGCTATATTTTGGTGCTTTCGAATATAGCAAGTTGTACATCGGTCATTAGCGCAGCCTTATGCTTCTTCTTCAAAGCGCTATGATCTTGTAGATCATTATCTAATGTCAATTTGAGTCTCAAATCCCCAATTTAAATTGAGTCAATCTTATCCGTCACCGTTAGCACGTAGAAGCCCTAAAATATCAGATCCATTCCAAATTTTTCATCGTTTATACCAGATCTTATTTCATAGCTTCGAAGGTAGTGTAGGATGCATAATTTAGATGTAGTATTTGAGATCTTCAGTATTCATATTCCTTGAATTTCTAATGTAACTGCTTGAACACCATAGGATCCAAAATTTCAAAATAGAGCCCCATCCTTCAAACCATTGTTAAGGATTTCAAACCATTTAAGGAAATGTTTAAAATTATGTTTTGATTTTGCATAAAAGTTCATTTTATAAAATTTGAGTTAAAACATAAACATACATAGATTCACACATAAATAATAGTAAACCATGTGTTAATATCAAAAACGACATATGCATTGAAAAGATTACAATCTAATATTTCTGTATGTATGTAAATTTAAAGTTTAGCAAAGTAAAGTCAAAATTTCAGTTAGGAAGGAGTAAAATGGTTTATGATTTTACGTAAAAGACCATTTATAGATTTAAATTGAATTTTTTTACTTAATGTGAACAACAACCAAATATAAATATTTAGATCAATTAGTTAGCCAATTTGTTACCAATCAAAATTGTTCTAAAAACATGAAACATATATGTATATACTTAGTTGAAAGGTTTTCAATCAAAGTAGTTTTGATTAAGAAATAGTTTGCAATCAAAATAAATGAAAGCCAATCAAAATGATTTTCAATCAAAATTGTTCCATGTAAGCTACATATACACACACATATATGTGTATATGTACTTAATCAAAATTATTTTTATAATAATAATTGCAAAGTAACATCAAACCAAATCCAACAATTTAGACACGTGTAAATTCATTGTAATGATTCAGATCTAACTACACATAAACAACAAACAGTCAATGAAAACTAGACTAAAATATATGTCAAGAATGAAGATTATACAATCAATTAAGGTATAGAAAATGAATCTAAATTAAATTAGCATAATGAACACTTAATAATTTAGACCTGACAAAAGTAGTTCCAAAATATATTGCAACTGAACAAAAGCATACCACAATTAATTACATAATTATATGATTTTAATTTTAGATAGTACCTTAATATTGCCTAAGAGAATACCTTGAATAGTGACTCTTTATTACTCCGTTTGAACCTTGTTCAACACTTTCAAAAGGCCCAACCCAATTGAGAAAGCTACACACCATTCTTTTTTATTTTTAATTAAATATGTGTTGGATTTGTTGCTTGAATTTTGAGAAGGGGAGAGAGGAATTTTCTATCATGGCTAGATGGGAGAGGTGGAGGCACAAGCCTTGGAAAGAGAAAGATAAGAAAAAAGTGGCAAGAGATGTTCAAATAACATAGGGAAGACGAGGGTTAGAAGTAGAAACATGTTTTTATTTTCCTTAGTCATTTACACATCCTTTGGAATTAAATTCCAAGCCAATTACTCTCCACCATAGCCGATCATACATGTCTCTCTATTGGACCTCAAATCACTTCAAGCTAGGTCAGATATTTTACATTTAAATCAAATTTAAATGTCATTTATATCGTATATCGAAAAGTGTGTATATAACTTTTATATACATACACCGACGCAATTCAAAAAAAATTATAACTAATATTTTGTAAAAATTAATTAATTAAATTAATTATAACATCAACAATTTAATTAAATCGGGTGCTAGAAGACGGATTTTTTGATCAATTATAACATCAACAATTTATTGATTAATTCGAATTTTGAGTATTACTAGATTCTATAAATCCTAATGTGGTATAGTTTTGTCGAAGAGAATTGGTGTAAATAATTGTCAACTAGGTAACACTTAAATATGTACAACTGGATTTACCAAAGCTATGTAAACAATAAATTTAGTCAAAAAAGTCACACCACAAGCGGACTGTGAATCTTGAAATTCGAATTGTTCGATGTTAATCGTTGAGATTAATTATAACATCAACAATTTATTTAATTAATTCGAATTGTTCGATTTCAAGGCCACGAGGTACACCACTCCTGATTCGCAATCCTCTGGGTAGACATACTTGATTTCACGGGCAACAAGTTCTCCCAATTGATTTCACAGGCTACAATAACACCTTCTCTCGCTTGATTGATTTCACTGGCTACAATTACACCTTTTCTCACTTAATTATTACAAAGAAGCCTATAGCTCTGAATAGCACCGAGATCTTGTTGAGATAGTGATAGAGAATCAAACCAGAGATGATCTTGTTAGATTCAATGGTGATTTCGGCAGAGTAATGGTAAAAATATATATAAAGAAATGTGGAAGAAGAAGAGGAGTGAAATCAGAGAAAATATGGATATAAATTCATTTAAAACTTCCCCTATTTATAGTAGAACAACAGCCATCTCCATTCGTGAAAGGATATGACGAATAAACACTTCTTTTGAAATTAAAATATTTAAAATCAACTACCACCTTGTTGATAGGGGTACCTACGGGTTGTCGACATGCCTATGATATTTTTGGTGATTTGTTTTTCTTTGAAAATAATTTCTATCTTGTATTAAAACTATTTTTAAGCTTTATAAATATACTTAACTATAGTTAAAATACATAAATAAATATAGAGAATAATATTTTAATATATATAAAATTTTGCTATAATTTTATATTTAAATCTAAGTATAAATATTAAAAGTTAAATATATTATTATTAAAAGATAGTTTAAAACCAAGGATAATTTGATTTTGAAAATAAAGATTATTTTGAGGCTAAAAGTATTTAAAACCAGGAAAGATGTTTTTGATTCTTTTAAAAGGAAGGTTTTGAAATCATTTTGAAAACAAGATATAATTTTGTAAAAACATTTGAATAAAAGTTAGTGGATACAAAATAATGTTCCACTAGATTTTTCGTAGGTTCCATCCTACTTAGGGTTCCATCCCTTTAACAGGCTCTAAGTGGATTACATTCCACAAATAAATTGGATTTTAAGATGCCAGTGCTTTTCTAGGAGTTTTAACTAAATTCCTAATTAAATTACTTATTATTGAAATCTTGAACTCTTGACAATCTTGATACTCATGAGTCTTCAATCTTGATATCTAGAATCTCTATACTGTACAATCTTCTTCTTGGTACCTGCATGGTTAAGTCCTGCATATACATATATATCTAAACTATAATGTTAGTATTTATATTTTATAATCTTATTCTAAGGTTGTTGTCATCAGAACTATCTTCTCAGGGACTAACATAGATAAGTTAGACTGGACGATCATCAAGGAAAACAGCCCGAAGAGATGATTGTTAGGCTTGAAGATCAAGCGCAAGCAATGAAATAAAGCGACGATCAACCAAGGCCAAGGGGAAAACTCTTCATAGGTGGTATGTAATAATGCCTCACATAAGCGGGGGATCAGTGCCTATCCCTTTCCGTTTCCCTGAGGGATCGATACATATCCTTAATTTTGTCCCAAAATTGGTAAAATCGATATAGATGACAAGGAAAGCCATATGAGGCTACATTTCGAGTTTTAAGTCATTTGGAGTTCGTATGCTCAGGTTATGGGTAAATTACTTCACATATTAAAAGGGATCGGTATAAAAAGGATCGTCCATATTTAGCTTTCACTACAAATTGCAATAATGATTGGTCAATAACTCAAAAAATGCAGATGCTAAACTTGGAGTATAAGCTAATTAGAACATGGAAAAGCTCACCTAGGGATCTCATGGCATTTGGAAGAGATTGGAGGGATCGGTACCTATCCCTCTAGTGGGATCGGTAGAAATTAGAATTCAAGCAACACTACTTCACGGAAAATGCGATATCTCACAAACTGTTCGTCCAAATTGCATGATATTTGGGAAGCAATTAGCTAATATCATAAAGCATCCCTTATAAGGATCGCAGCCCAGTTGATTGCATAACAGGGATCGCTAGCACATCTTCCCCTATATATTGGTCTTTCGAATCTTCTGCCAGAATTTCAATCCGATCTATGCACATCTTCCCCTAGAAATATAGTAGGCATGGCGTCAGAAAAGGGATCCTGCTTTCTCGATCGAGCTTGTGCCATTTTTATTCTTCACTTTTGTACTAATAGATCCCAGCTGATCCAAACATTCTTGTAATCATAATTGAGTGGAAGATCAATAAAAATATAAAGTGGACAAAGGCCAAGATTGCCGAACCACTATAAAAATCTATGTGTTCGCGTATAATTTTTGTTTTGTTTTAATTTCATTCTTCGTTTAGTCTCTACTAGATTCTATTGGGTGTTGATGCTCATTTTTGGCATCAACAAAGAGCATTACATACTCTAGTCTTAGCAGATGTACCGGTATCCAGTCTCGATACATCATGACCAAGAATATTAAAATGGTATGTTTATTATATTATGATGGATTACTCACGGTGCAACACCTTGTAGCTACTATTACAAAAATATACCATCTATGGATTTCCTCTAAGATATACTTAAATTGAATTATCAATTATTTATAATACACTATGTAATGACCCGCCTTTTTGACCCTCAAAATTCAACACTAAAATATCCACAATTTTCACATGCCAAGTTATCCAAGTTCCCGAAAGACGGATTGTTGGGGTGAAAGAAGGAAAAGACAGAACAAAATCTCATAATATGACGAGTAATATATAATATACCAATAATCTTTATAAAAGAAAACTGTGATATACACACAAATCAGAGTAACTAACCTACCATCGGTCCGGACAGTTATAACAGCCTGTCCTTATAATTGCTGATAAATACAAACAAAGAAGTATGATAGAAATAGAAGAAAATATGAGAATGCATCCGGGAAGATCCAACTTGTCCCTTGAAGCTCTAAAATGTCTAGCTAAATTTGGAAAATATGCTTGGGATGACCTGAGCATTATAGGAAAATAATGCTCGGATCAGCCTGGTAAAGTAGCATGAGAAAAACTCAAACCAAAATCATATGAAATTCTACATTTATAAAACCCTTTGAAAATAAAGGTAACTTACAAGACCATGCCACATATAAACACAGATAGGTTTTTTACCTTACGATAACCAAACCATTTTATCAGAAAATCTAATGATATTATTTAGGGGTGGAAGATAAATATATAACATGTCTGGAACAGTTATCCATAAATAGATTCAATGGTACTACTACAACTAAAAATGTAAGGCATGTATTAGAATATGGATTCCAACATGACAAGGTAAGGGATCACCTTCTATACAGTATACTTCTAGATACAATATACCCTAGGGCCATACATGGACCCCTTACCAAGACTGAGCTGGCTACCCCTTTAACATGACATGCTGGAATACATCACCCATCGGGCACTAAAGCTACAAACATTGTGTAACGACCTGGAATTTCAAACACTTCATATTTAAATATACGAGTTATTTAAATATTTATGTCCAAGATTAAATATGATTTTATAACCTTGTTAAACACTTTTTATTAACAATTAATGTTAGAAAACTTATTTTTGAAATGTGTTTACAAAAATATACACTTTGGATAAACACTGAAAATGTGATCAAAAAACTTTTTATTAAAATCAACTTTTTAGTCAATACAAATTGTGCAAATATATTGCAACTTGAATAGTTATCATGTGTGAACATATGATTAGAATTAAACACATCTTTTTCCTAAGCTAAAGGTTAATTAAACTAAGTTGGAATTAGTAAAAGTAAATGGATGCATTAAGGACTAAAGGACCCATAAATTAAGGCTTAATTAAGGGTATGGTGTGTAAGAGGTAAGATGTGTGTAAGGGTATGACTTTGCATGTCTGGATTCATTTTAGTTCATGGCTAAAGAAGGGTTTTTGCACACTTTTACCTCAAAATCTTAAGCTTATACACACACATTCACATGCACTTCATTTCTACACAAATTAATATCTAAACTAATGTCTTCTTTCTTAACTCCTCTTTAGCTTTCTAGAAAACTATGCAAAACATATCTAATCACCACCAAACTTTTCCATAGTTATCATATCATCATTAGAACATGGTTTAGCCCCTAAAAAGTTGAAGAATGATGGAATAATGGGGTAGTAAGGCCCATGGCCATGAGCATGATGAGGAGAGAGGAATAAGGTGGCTGTGTGCATAAGGTAGGAGGAGGAGGCCATGGATGTGATGTTTGGATAAGTTAGAGATGATAGAAGAAGTGTTGAATGAAGTGAATGTTGGTAGGAAGTGTTTGGATAAAAGAAAATTGAGTTAATCTCACTTTGGATCAAGTTATTAACTTGATAATATTGCTTGTTATATCACTTGATAATTTCTTGTTAATCTCATGTTAATGTTCTTGCTATTATATATAATAATAGACACTAACGACTTAAAGTTATAACCTTTTATTATATGCTTCCAAAAGCATATGATTTGTTAAAGTAGTTTCCTTAAAGAGAATGGGATTATGTTGTTTAAATTAAGCGCGTTTAAACCTCTAAAATGGACACGATTATTAGTACATATGTTAATACATGTTTGATAGCGATATGGTCTGAATTTGGAATTATATATGTGTATATAGAGAATGACATAAGATATTGAATTGTATATGAAATTGTCCGTAGAGCGACAGTCGCTGTAAGCGCACTTTGAATCCCTTGAACCATAACTTATGAAAATGGAGATTTAATGACATATCTTAATAGTAACTTGTTTGGTTATTATTTACACTTGTATAAGTCTTTAGAAAAGTAAAGAAAATGTTTTGGAAAGTTATAGAAGAAGTAAATTAGAGTAACAAAATATTGAAGTAAAAAGGTCGCTATAACGACTCTTTTTATCTAGCGAAATAACGATATTTTCCTACAAACTTCTTTGAAGGTTTCTTTTCATTCTTTGAAGGTTTATTTTCATGTTCGAGGAGAAAATAATATATTATTCTTGTTGGGAAATTTTTAAAGCCTAATTCATTTGATAGCTAGTTGAACGAAATGCAAAACGTTGAAGCAAAATAATCACCATAAGTGAACTTCTGTAAAATACCCTATTTTTGGGAAATTCTCTAAAATAATTGGAAGCTATTCTTTGGGATTTTTCTTCATGCATTCCAAGTAACCAAAGTGTACCAACTAATGTAAAAAGGGAGAATCAAAAACCATTTGTTTAAATGTTGAAATCTATGCTCAAAGTTGTAGCAAAACAACGTTGACAATGGTAACAAAATTTTATATAGCACTTCTATAAATGCAACCTTTTCTACCTTGAACTATAATTTTTTTTAAATGATACTTAAATTTAATACCTTTTCTCTAATCTTTTTAGGATTGTTTTCTAACTTACAATAGAGAATTTAAAAATGGGTTTTAAGTTTAAATATATTTTTAACAATTAACTATGGATTTCTAAACTAAGAAGCTTTAAAGGTTAAAACTTGTTTTTCTATTTATTTCAAAATTCCTTATGTTTACATGATATTCTATATAAATATTATCATATATTTTAAGTAGTTTTAAAAGTATTTTAACATATTTGTAGGTACTTATAAGATATATATATATATATATATATGTATGTATGTATATAAGTTTTAAATATTAAATTAAGTATTTTATTAATATAATAAAGGGAGTTTGTATTTTAACACTCAAGTTAAAATAAATTGTTTTATGGAATCAACTGAATATTTATTGCCTTAATTAATAAGTGTGAATATGCTTTAATCTTTAAATAAATTTCTAAAGTTATTAATGGATAAGTAAATAGTTTTGGGTTGTTGTAAATAGTGTTGTTAATGGATATTTAGTAGAAAAATACAGTTATATGATGTTAGGTTTGTTGTGACAAAAATTTTGACCAACACTTGTCTTTAACCCTCAAATATAAATTAATCTTTAAGAAGGGAGTTTTAAAGAGGAACGTTTTCAAAGTATGAAATGTTTAGGTTTGTAGTGACAATTGTTTTTAGCAACACTTGTCTTGAATCCTTAAATGTAATTAAACTTTTAAAAGGAGAGTTTTAAAGATAATGATGAAATGGAATGGTTTTGGGTTTGTATTAAACAATGTTTTCACAACATTTGTTTTTAAACCATTGAATTATAGAAGAAATATGATAAATCTTTAACAATGGAATTTAAAGATAATAACGAGTATTGAAATCTTTTACAAAGAGATAAAAAAACGTTATATTCTTAATTTATAAAAGAAAAGGAGTTTATTATAATAATGCTTTGGTAGTAATTGTTTTAATTTCTTTGATTATATTTCAAGTAAGTAAAACTTATTAAACGATTTGTGATACACTTATACCATTGGAATATGTATATGAATACATTTTAAGTAGGTGAATAGTTGAATATATTTATACAAGAATATAGAGGAAGTTTTAATTAATAAAGGAGTATTAGTTAATGAAGTGTTGATTTATAAAAGAAGTTTTATTAAATAAAACAATATTTTTCTAGTAAGAAGGGTTTTTAATCGATAAAACATAAATTAATGAAAAAGGGATTAAAAGTCATTTATGTGACTTGACCATACCTTGCATGAAATGATAGTGCAGGTATGTTACCTGCTTATGAGAAAGTATTCAAGACTTAGTTCCCTTATGCGTCATTTTCATTATTTTTGAATAAGATCAAATTCATAGACTCGGTCTTGGAGAGATCGGGAGCAAGTGTTCTACTTATAGAACACCATTTCAAGTCTAAGATACGGGTTCTCCATTTTGAAAGTGAATGAAGGAAACATGCATGGTTCTAGAATCTGTTGAGATGACGGAATCCATATGGGATTCATTATGTGATCGAGTTTTGTTGAAAACTCATGTGAAAATGTCAAACGTAGCCTTGACATCGGGAAATGACTAAAGACAGAGTAGGATGCATGATCCTAGGGTTTAGCTGACCTATGAGGGTTATAAAAACTCCATATCTAGAGTATGATTATCGATGTTGCTAGTGGGTAGTTGTTGATATTTGGTACACATTTTTCTGCATGTGTTCGGATAATGGCCCAGTTGTGTTTACCTTATGGTATATTTTATCTAGAGATACACGGTGATCTGAAGGTATTCTTTGATCCTTGCCATAAGAGATCGGTCTCATTGAGGATTTCTCCATGGAAAATCCATTTATACGAACGTACCTTAGAGGTTTTGTTTGTATTCCTAAATATGTTGCCAAATGTAACAAATGTAACCATTTCAGCTATGATTTATATTTATATTGAACAACATACACATTGTTATAATACCACAAAATTTTCTTATAAAATGGTTCGATTATCGTAAGGTAAAAATCTGTATGTGCTCATTTGCAGTATGGTCCTACGAGATATCTTTATTCTTTAAATGGGTTTTGCATATATAGTAATTCAAATTACTTGAGTTCTCTCATGATGGTTTACCAGACTGATCCGGATATTATTCTTCTTATAATGCTCGGGTCAGCCCGTGTATATTTATAGACATCATTGATGTTTCATTGGAGCTCTAATAGAGGAGCTAGATGATTACCTACAGTAGATTTTATTTCCGCTGCATTACTTTGTTTATTTTTATATCAGCAATTGTGAGGATAGGTTGTTATAACTGCTCAAGCTGATGATAGGCTAGTTTACTCTGATTATTGATCGATATATTTTTTCTTTGTAATAGTATCATTTTGATATTATATGTCATCGTTGCGTTGTGAGACTCTGATATTGTATTCTCTTATTTCTTATTCCTTGTTTTTCTTATTTTATTTTTACCCTAACTTTCTGCCTTTTTGGCACTTGGGTGCTCTATACGTGAATACTATAGATGTATTAGTGTCGACATTTGGGGGATGAAAAGGCAGACATTGTATTTTGGTATCAGAGCCGAAGATTAAGTGAGAACCTTGGCTTTGGTTGGGTATAACTCAGTAAGAGATAGGGTAATGGAATGCTTTATTATGAGTTTGACTGTTTTATGCATATGAGAGCGTATTTGTTAGTGCTATAACAATACATTGTATTGTGTTGATTGGTCTGCCAAGTGTTTATTGATTCTGCTTGACGTGTCTGCTCAGCGTTATCGATAGGGATTCCTAAACACTTAAATAGAACAAACCGAAATGATATTATTTTCAAAATTAGTAAATGAAATAATTTACGTAGGATTATATTTTATATAAAATAATAATTTTCAAATAATTAACATAGCTATTTATAATGTATTTGGTTATTAGGAAATGATAATATTAAATTATTATCATTTATTGCTTAATTAGTCGTTCTCGGCCAATTTATGGGCACTTGCTAATGTTTATTGAATTTACCATTTTCATAATATGCGTTGGGTAGATAGTAATTTATTGAAATATTGAAATGAACATCTTGTGAATTAAGTTTCACAATTTTACTATAAGGCATTCGATGATAATGTTGGGTTAAAAAGGTTAACTTTAATAAAAGGTGCTTAGCAAAATCCAAAAGAAGGTAAGTATTAAAAAGATAAATGCTTATGAAATGATTTAATATAAGAAAGTAAGTTTATATAGATATGACTTATGTAAATATGGTTTATATAGATATTATAGGATCGTTTTCACCCTAAAAGGGTGGGGGTGGATAGGGTGATACAAAAAATTAATACGGAAATAAAAATAATAATTGAAAGTATTGCAGTAAAAATCACATATAGATTTACCCAGCTTCGGCGAAAACCTACCTACGTGTTTCCTCTAAGGTTTCTGCTAGAAATTAAGCAATCAGATGTTTACAAACACATGTAATCTTGGGATATCTGCTAACTTGATTAACCTAAATCTAAGCTCAAAACCCTGCCACAACTCAGCTATTGAGTGGCGAATTCTCAATCTACGCTCCATAGTTTGTACCTAGTTACACAACTAGAGATTTACATGATTTTGAAAAGGAATTTTTACAAATAAAAATAAACTAAAAATCAAAACCCTATATTTAAAAAAAAACTTAAGTCCAATACAAAACAAAGATACGGCCAATGTAAATAAAGTAGAGAACATCTTCCTCCTTTTTTTTGTGTGTGAAATGGCTTTGGCCGATTCTTTTGTTTGCTCTTAAAAATTAGGGTTTCGTTTGAAGCCGTCGCTTGGAGTTAAAATTGATTGCCTTTCGTTCCTCAATTCACTTTGCTACTTCTCAATCAATGTTCTTCGATTTGCTTCGGCTGCTTCAAAGTTGAGTTCGAATGGTATATAAAATCGGTATGTGATTTTGTACTTTAATTGCTCTGTTGTTTTGCTTGAATTCGAACTCGATGCTTTGTCGATGATGATATGGATTCAATTTATAAGGATCGAACCCCTATTATTTTGTTCGTATATTTTGGATTGAATTCTCAATGATTTAGTTCTTGTGTTGATTTTTGATCATACGACTTTGTGATTTTTGACTTATTCATAATATCATCGGTTGAATTGATTTGAATTTTGTTACGTTATTTTTTCAAAGACTTTGGCATTTGACTTTGATCCTCTCTTTACTGCTACGATTTGTTCATCTTGCTCTGTTCCCTTCTTTGCTGGCAATTCTTGATCTTTTTGAATAATTCAATGATATTTCGTTTTGAAAATGTGATCTTGACTTTGTTCGCTGGTAATAATGTTTTCACATAGCTCCTTTACTTTGCACTATGGATGTTTTTTTATTAACATGTAAACTACTTGTGTTCGAACTGCTACTGATAGTTTCTTTGATCATGTCATGTTCACTTGTATGTGCGCCACTATGTATATACATACATACATATGTATGTGTGCATACATGTGTTGTGATGCTTATGCTCTGTTCAATATGCTAGTTGATACTTCATGTGTACTCGATTTAAACTGATCTATATTCATGTTGACTTTGTTGTTTGAACTGATTATGTGTATACACATATATATGAATAGAAGTATACATGTGTATGTACTGATTGTGTCTGGTGAACTCGATATCTTCATGTATGTATATGCCTATTTGCCTATGGTATGCATTGTGTGGTGGTCTGAAGTCTTATTGAATTTTCTTGTTGAGTTCATTGCCTTTGAACTTGCCGTCTTGTTCCTTGCTTGAGTTTTACTGCATTGTGATTTTGCTTTTGTATATTTGGAGTCTGGTTCCACTTTGGTGTTGTTATCCACACTGGTCTGGTGGAAGCTTTGCATTCATGTTATTTAAATTGAGCGTGTTTGAAGCTTTATGTCGTTTCTTTGCATCTTTGTACATTTGGAGTCTTCATGCTGCATTTCATTAAACTGAGTTGCCTTGATCTGGTTCCATATGCTCTGATCTGGTGTGGATTCTTGCCTTTGTGTTCAATATTGCATATGTGTATACTTGCTGCTTCACTGTCATATTATTGCTCTGTTATGTGTCTGAATGTATGCATATCCATGTTCATGTTGTCATTATGTTGAGCATGTCCGAAGCCTTTGTACATTTGGTTGGGATTGATTCCATATCAACTTGTGTCTTTGTTATTGAATCTGTTCGAGTCATGTATCGCGTGGAGTTCCTACTTCTGTAATCAATGTTATGGTCTAGTTTGTGTTTATCGTTTTCATGTTGAAACTGAACAATGTTTCAAGTCAAATTGCCTCCCAGTTATGCCATATTGCTTGAGATGTTAATGTTGTATGTTGTTTCCTTTGCACCTGACCATGCTTGAAACTTTGTTGCTGTCTGAACTGAATTTTTTTTGCATTTTGGATTCTGTTCTGTGCCATGATTCGCTGGCTTGTCGAGTTACATTATTCACCTAATCCCAACACTGTTTGCATGTTGGATTGCATTCTTGTTGAACTATTTTTGAAGTGTGGTTTGGGTTGCCTTTGAACTTGCATTTGCTCATTGATTTTGAAATATCATGCACATATTCATGTATATACAATCATACATATGCATGTATGTACATGCATACATGTGCATGTATATATTTGTAATTGTGTAATACATGTGTCGTATCCATTTATATTCGATTCGTATATGTGTGCATTTTTACTAGTCTGTGAGATGGAATTGGAAAATGGCCTTGTGATATTCACGGTGATACACGGTGAATATTACAAGTTGTTTGCATATATATTTGGTACCTGCCATAAAATATGAAAACAAACAGCCCAAATACCTGAGGCAAAAGCAAATTTTATTTTTGCAATTTAAATTTGTTTCTTTTTCCAGTTTACTGCATTATTTATTTAACAGGTATAACAGATGGTTGGATACAAGCTGGAGCTAGTCAAGATCAAGTGTATGAGTGTTGAGTGAATTATGTAGTGAGGCGAAATATGTATGAAAAATTATATATTGAAAATTGTGTTGTAATTTAAACTTGCATAGTGAGAGCTTAAATGTGTACTATTCGAATTTGTAATAAAATAAATAATTCTTTGAATAAAATACTTGTTTAAATATGAATTATAGTTATTTATTTTATTCAACAAATATTTATTTAATTATGTGGAAAAATAAAATAGTACAATAACAAATACATTTAAGTGAATATATATATATATATGTTGATTATCATCAAACAAAAAACATAGGTTATTGTATTCTACAATCTCCCCCTTTTGATGATAACAAACATATATTAATATTTTGACTCTATTAAATGTACTGGTCTTGATGAACTCTATTAGCTTCCCCTATTTGAATATTCCCCCTATAAAAAAGCTCCCCATTTACATATGCATGAAAAATTTGCAAATAAAACTAAAAATAAATGAAATGAGCCTGGATGAGAATATGCTACGCAAATAACAAATATGACTTATTTTCCAAAATCTTAACTTTTATCTTCCTCTTTTGTTACTAGCAAAAGAGTAACAGTGTTTGAAAATAGTGATAAAGCGATATATATTAATACAACATTAACACCTAATCGAATATAATTATTAAATTTCAATAAAAAATCAAAAAAAATTCATAAATACCCTGTTAGGTGCATGTTCCATTTTAGAGTGATAGGGGTGATGTCGGTATAGAAAAACCATATAGTTGTGTCTATTCGTGGTACATTTATGACAGGAATTTGAATACTTACCATATATAACCATTAGGACTTTTAGTGAGATTAGTAGTATTCCTAGTTTTTATTAAAAAATGAATCCCAATTATCTTCTAACCACGCATAACCATGAGGACTTTTAAGTGCGGTTAATATCAACTCACCTATTCAATAATCAATTTTGATATGTGTTCCATACATGCATAATCTTGAGGACTTTTAAATGAGCATGAAAGTACGTAATCGAAGATTCCAAGTAGTTCAATCGTGTATAACCGTGAGGACTTTTAAATGAGAGTGAGTACTTTTGGATGATTTTATTGCTAATTAATCTAAAAAAAATTCATGTTTAAATACTACATTTTGACATGCTACAATGGATTTTGATGAGTGATTGTCCTAGAAATATGATAGGAATAGAGATGGTCATGGAATTTTTACCATCAAAAGTTATTACAAATTTAGTTTAAATTTTTTAAATTTTTTATTAAATATACCGTCTTAAGTCATAATGTATGATTAATATCAACACTCATCACTTTTTTCAGTCGATATTTATCTTTTCGATAATCAGTAGGAAATCATATTAATTAACATAGACATTTAAGATCAAATCCAAAAATATAAAATCAAATTTCTAAAATGCCTAAACTGATAGGAGGCGACAAAAACTATTTTCTGGAAGGGGTTTTGTAAAAATGTCTTCCAATTGAAAACCAGTTGAAATGAAATTTATGCGGATATTTCTTTAGAAATGTGATGCAACTAACGAATGTCCCAACATAATATACCTTTCACCGGTACGTTTTCTATCGACAAGACTAGCAGCATAACCTGCATCTGAATACGCCTTTAACTCAAAGTTATCTTTAGTTAGATACCATAGACCAAACCGTGAGGTGTGCAACAAATACAACTTTTAAATGAGATTATTTTGGATTTGATTGAAACCATGCACATAAGCAACCATAGAACATGATGTCTGGTTTAGAAGCAGTAAGACAAAGAAGTAATCCAATCATACTTCGATATTTCTTTTGATCAACTACCTTACCTTTTTCATCCTTGCTTGATTACCTTTCCTCATATTAACTGATTGAAATCAGATTATGCTGCAGATTTTCAACATATAATATATCGTTGTTTCCCATTATGACTCTACCACCATTGTATTTCTCTAGGCTAAGGAACTTTGATTTGTCGCCTGTCATATGCCTAGAACAACAAAAATCCTGGTACCACTCTTGCTCTTCCTTAGCCTGCCAACACATCTACATGGGAAAAGAGTTTTATGACTTATTTGTCTTTATAGGTCGATGATTGTTAGTGACAAAAAATTTTGAGAAATAAATTTGTATAGAACTAAAACATTTTATGTTTGTTCCTTTTGGCACCCAGATTTGTTTGATTTTAAGGGATTTTACATTTGTGCTTTTAGGAACCCAAATTGGTATGGTTTTCGTGTATTTGGGTCCATACCAACGATTGTTTTGATTATGTCCAATTTTTTCACAAATCGTGCACTTGGAGTTGACATGATTAGTTTAACTTCTACCCCTTTTAGATTGAGTATGTCCAAGTCCTTGTCTAGCAGTATTAACAGTTTGTTCTCTAATAGTATATTTAGTGATCTTTCTCCTTCGAAGAATTTTCCTAAGGTTATAGACAATTGTTGGACTTATGACTTGAGAGATTCATTTTCATTTAATAACACAATGTACTTCTTAATAGAATTTTCTCTTCTAGTATTTTCACTTTCTTTCAAAATGAGAATTTCATTTTCAAGCGATTTAATTTTCATTTCTGATTTTTTATTTCCTCTTCTAATAATGGACACAAATCACACTTAGGGCTCTTATTTCTATAGTTTTGAACCAATTCATCAAGCTGCTTATTTAGTTCTATCGAACTATCTCTTTGTGACCCAATTTTAGCGTATCTCCCTAAGTCTTTCAGACATCCATTTACTTCACAAAAATATATAAATAATTGCGAGTGAGTAAGTTTTGATACCTTGCTTGGCTCTCGTCATCACTATCACTTGTTTCTCCTAAAAAACATAAATTTTCTCTTTCACTCTCACTGCCAGTGCTTTTATCATCTTCATCACTTTTATCCCAAGTTGCAACGAAACTTCTCCTTTTTGATTTCTTACCTTTGCTGAATTGATTTTGATGACGATTTGGACTTGATATGATCAGGTTTATTGCACTTGTGTCAAATGATCTCTGGCTCTTCTGAGTTGACTAGAACTTTGATGATTCTACTCTTTAGTTGCCGATTTAGGGTAGGATTTCCATATTTGCGGTTCCACCTTTTGAATCTCTTGATTATTAGTGCCAGTTCAGCTGCTCCTTCATCATCACCATCATCATCTTCATTTTCAGTTGTTCCTTTGAGAGCTATTGATTTATTTTGCGTATCTCCTCCTTCATGGTCTTTCTTGAATTTTGTTTCTAGCTCATAAGTGGTGAGATTTCCGATGTGTTCTTCGCTTTAACCTGTTTCAGATCCTTTGATTCTTGAATGGCAGTCACTTTTGCTTCAAAATTTTATGGAAGAATTCTGAGGATTTTTCGGACTATTTTCAGTTATGTGTATGGTCTTCCTGGAGATTTTGATTTGTACGCAACATTAGAAAGTCATTCATACTATTCTTTGAGACTTTCATCCTTTGCCATTGTGAATTTCTTATACTCGCTACTACGCATGGCAAGGTGAGATTCTTTAACCTGGAAGGTTCCTTCATGAGTCACTTCAAGCGTGTGCCAAATTTTCTATATAGTTAGCAATATGAGACACGATTAAATTCAATTTGATCTACCGACCAAATAATAATATTCGTAGCATTAGCATTAGCAATTTGCTATTTATTTTCAAGATCTGTCCATTGATCCATAGGTTTTTTAACTTTTTGATTATTTACCATTATTTTTGGTGTGCTACATCCCATTTCAACAATATTCCATGAATCAATGGTTTTCAGAAATATTTTCATTTTATTTTTCCAATATGCATATTCACCATTGAACATGGATGGTCTAGCTATGGACTGACCCTCAGCAAAAGCATTATTAAAAGAAGCCATTTTTAAAAAAATAAAATGTCAAAATAGAAAAATGGTTTTTGTTCCTAGCTCTGATACCACTTGTAGGATCGTTTTCACCCTGGGGGGTGAATAGGGTGATACTAAAAATTAATGCAGAAATAAAAATAATAACAAAAAGTAATGCAGTAAAAATCACACACAGATTTACCCAGCTTCGGCAAAAACCTGCGTACGTGCTGCCCCCAAGGTTTCTACTAGAAATTAAGTAATCAGACGCTTACAAACATATGTAAACTTGCAATACCCGCTAACTTGATTAACCAAACTCTAAGCTCAAAACCCTGCCACAACTCAGCCACTGAGTTATGAATGCTCAAACTATGCTCTGTAGTTTGTACCTAGTTACACAACTAGAGATTTACACAATTTTAAAAAGGAAAACTTACAGATAAAAATAAACTAAAAATCAAAACACTAAATTTAAAAAAACTTAAGCCCAATACAAAACAAAGATACAGCCTAATATAAATAAACTAGAGAATGTCTTCCCCTTTTTTTGCGGATGAAATAGCTTCAGCCGATTCTTTTGCTTGCTCTTAAAAGTTAGGGTTTCGTTTGAAGCTGCCGCTTGTAGTTCAAATTGATTTTCTTTCGTTCTTTAATTCACTTCGCTGCTTCGTTAATCAATGCTCTACGAATTACTTTGGCTGCTTCAAGGTCGAGTTCGAATGGTATGTAAAATCAGTATGTGATTTTATACTTTAATTGCTCTGTTATTTTGCTTGAATTCGAACTCGATACTTTGCCGATGATGATATGGGTTAAATTTATTGGGATCAAACCCCTATTATTTTGTTCGTACATTTTTGGATTGAATTCTTCGTGATTTAGTTCTTTCGTTGATTTTTGATCGTATGACTTTACGATTTCTGACTTGTTCATAATATCATCGGTTGAATTGATTTGAATTTTGTTTCATTCTTTTTTGAAAAGACTTTGGCATTTGAATTTGATCCTCTCTTTACTACTACGACTAGCTCATCATGCTCCATTCCATTCTTTGTTGGCAATTATTGATTTTTTGAATAATTTAATAATATTTCTTTTTGAAAACGTGACCTTGACTTTGTTCATTACAACTAATATTTTACCACTGCTTCTTTGAACTACGACTGTTTTTGTTGTAAACATGTAAACTGCTTGTTTTTGAACTACTATTGATAGTTTCTTTGATCATCTCATATTCACTTGTATGTGTGTCACCATGTATATACATACATACATATGTGTGTGCGCATATATGTTGTGATGCCTATGCTCTATCCACTATGCTAGTTGATACTTCATGTGTTCTCGAGTTAAACTGATCTGTATTCATGTTAACTTTGTTCTTTGAACTGATTATATGTATACATATATATGCATATATGTATACATGTGTATGTACTGACTGTGTCTGGTGAACTTGATGTCTTCATGTATGTGCATGCATGTTTTCCTCTGGTCTACATTGTGTAGTGGTCTGAAGTCTTGTTGAATTTGCTTGTTGAGTTCATTGCCTTTAATTTGCTATCTTGTTCCTTTCTTGAGTTTTACTGCATTGGGATTTTTCTTTCGAATATTTGGATTATGTTTCCACTTTGGTGCTGTTATCCACACTGGTCTGGTGGAAGCATTGCATTCATGTTATTTAACTTGAGCATGTTTGAAGCTTTATGTTGTTTCTTTGCATCTTTGTAAATTTGGAGTCTTCATGTTGCATTTCATTGAAATGGGTTTCCCTGGTCCGGTTCTACATGCTCGGATCAGGTCTGGATTCTTGCCTTTGTGTTCACTGTTGCATATGTGTATACATGCTACTTCACTGTCATATTATTGCTCTGTTGTGTGTCTGAATGTATGCTTATCCATGTTCATGTTGTCATTATGTTGAGCATGTCTGAAGCCTTTGTACATTTGGTTGAGACTGATTCCATATGAACTTGTGTCTTTGTTATTGAATCTGTTCATGTATCATGTGGAGTTCCTGCTTCTTTAATCAATGTTCTGGTCTTGTTTATGTTTATTGTTTTCATGTTGAAACTGAATATTGTTTCGAGTCAAATTGCCTCCCAGTTATGCCATATTGCTTGAGATGTAAATGTTGCATGTTGTTTCCTTTGCACCTGACCATGCTTGAAACTTTGTTGTTGTCTGAACTGAATTTTATTTTGCATTTTGGAGTCTGGTCTGTGACTTGATTCACTGGCATGTTGAGTTACATTGTTTAGATGATTCCAAGATTTTTTTCATGTTGGATTGCATTCATGTTGACCTATTTTTGAAGTATGGTTTGGATTGTCTATAAACCTGCATTTTCTCATTGATTTTGAAATTGTTGAATATGCTAATATATGATTTTTTTATGATAATAAACACGTATATATTCATTTAAATGTATTTGTTATTGTACTATTTTATTTTCACATAATTAAATAAATATTTGCTGAATAAAATAAATAACACAGAATTTAAATTTAAACAAATATTTTATTCAAACAAATATGTATTGCAATTTGAACGGTACAAATTTGAGCTCTCACGTCATATCTATACAATTTTTTATTATAATACAATTTTGATTACATCACAATTTTTAATTTACATTTGCACCTCACTACATATCACTCATTCGCTTGTATATATCTTTAACTCTATTCTAAATTGAATCCAACACCTGAGCGATCTGCAAAATAAACACTGACACGGTAAAATTGAAAAAGAAATATTTTCGTAGTGTAAAATAAAATGTGGATTTTGAAAATGTTATTTGCCTCAGTTATTTGGGTTGTTCTTCGTCGTATTTATTTTGAATTCATCATACACGAACAATCTGTGACATGCACAGTGTATCACTGTACATGCCACAAGGCTATGCACAACGATATACACTTGATAAAACTGCAGGGACAGGTGAGCACAAGGTCAAACCCGAGCCAAAGCTAGGTTCAACTCAACACATGATATGAGCACAAGGTCAAACCCGAGCCAAAGCTAGGTTCAACTCAACACATGATATGAGCACAAGGTCAAACCCGAGCCAAAGCTAGGTTCAACTCAGGTGCAATGACAAACCAATGGGTCAAGACACATAAAACAAGCCTCGATGAAAAATTCAGTGAGTACACATGAATAACATTCGAGTTAAAACAAATACCAAAGCTAGAATATCAGACTGCAACAAGATAACAGTGGTGCACATGCATATATAGTTAGAACTACTCTAGACATAGATGTACAAAATGAAGCCAGATATATACATACATAAATGTATGTATACAAGTGGAGATGACACTACAGCTATCAATTGAACACAGTCAATGGTCCAAATGGCCAGACTTTACATATACATAAAAATTAAATGAATAAAAGGACCAGAGCAACAGAATGCAACACAGTCTCAACCAAAACAAAAAAAAGACTTCAATTTCAACATTTCAGGTGTATGAAGGCAAGTATTAGTCAAAGCAATGCAATGACTAGAATATAGCAATAAACTTCAAATGGAAATATATAATGCATACTGGAGTATGCAAGCATTTATAAATGAATCAATGCTAACATAACAACATGAAGATATCATGAAACAGGCTCAAAGGCACCAGAGGCGAAATCAAAACACACGAAGGTCAACTGAATGCAAGAACATGACTACACTGACCAAGTTAACGAAGACATCGGTTCAAACTAGACCAAAGGAACACTGGAATATACAATGCAACAAAGTGCACAGTTCAGACTAATGAACTGGCTAAAAGACCAGATACAAGAGATATTAAGTGAAGCCTCAACAGTCAAGTTCAAATGCAAACTGGCTCGAGGTAACAACCCACAACCATATGCAAGCAATCAAGTAGTCTCAGACAAGAACAAAAAATACAGTAGAGGTGATAACAGAATATCAAGCCCAACAAAGTTTCACAAGTATACATATATACATGCGCAAACACACACGTATGCATATATGTGCAGTAAAAATATGTATGCAGTGACAGGATTCAGTGAAGCAGATAAAACATAGTGACTTCAACCAGTACAGTGAATGAAACAGCAGCTCGATTGAGCAAGTGCAGACTCAAACATTAACTAGACCAGAGTACTGAAGTGCAGACCACAGTGAAACAAGTGGACTGTGCAATGAACCAAAGTGCAGTCAGCAAATTCAAATATCATAATCGAAGCCAGCAAAAATAGGAACCAAGTCAAGTAGAGTTCGAACAAGTCAGAGTAAAAGCCATGATATATTGAACAGGTCGAAGACAAATTCTCATCTCAAAATGTCATCACAAAATCAAAGTGCCGAAGTCATAGAGGTAACAAATTCGTATATTCACATTGTCGAAGTCAAACCAGAAATTCATGAAACAAGTTAAAATTCATGAAGCCGTGATAATCAAGTAAACACAAAATATTCTACTATTATCTGTGCTGCTATTATTTTGCTCTTATCAATGCTGCAATTATTTTATATTTCCGTATTAAATTTTTATAACTGATAGCATCACCCTATTCACCCCCTCTAGGATAAAATCGATCCTATAGAAATATTATGCACATATTCATGTAAATACATGCATACGTATGCACGTATATATATGTGTAATTGTGTAACACATGTGCCATATCCATTTATATTCAATTTGTATATGTGTGCATTTGCACTAGTCTATGAGATGGAATCGGGAAATAATCTTGTGATATTTATGGTGATACACTACGAATATTACAAGTTATCAGAAAATATAAAAAGAAACAACCCAAATACCTAAGGCAAAAACAAATTTCAAATTTCATTTTATTTTTGCAATTTAAATTTGTTTCATTTTCCAGTTTGGTGCATTATTTATTTAACAGGTATAACTGATGGCTGGATACAAGCTGGAGCCAATTAAGATCAAGTGTTAAGTGAATTATGTAGTGAGGTGAAATATGTATGAAAAATAATATATTAAAAATTGTGTTATAATTTAAACTTGTATAGTGAGAGCTTATATTTGTACTATTTGAATTTGTAATAAAATAAATATTTGTTTGAATAAAATATTTGCTTAAATATGAATACTGAGTTATTTATTTTATACAACATTTATTTAATTATGTGGAAAAATAAAATAATACAATAAAAATAAATTTAAATGAATATATATATATATATATGTTTATTATCATCAAACAAAAATCATAGGCTATTATATTCTACAAATATGACTTATATGGTTTATATTAATTTGACTTATATAATATGGTTAGTATAAATATGATTTAAATTGAGAATTTTTGAGCTTTAGTCCTGGTGTTTTCGGAAATGGTTTCTAAGGATTTTTGATAAAATAGTAATAGTATGATTTAAAACTATTCTAAAGGACTAATGTTATTAAAGGAGCTTTAAGATTTGGTCAAGTTCGAGATTAATCTTGAAAACAACAAATCAATTCAGGATACAAAGTATTTTTATGTTAGCTAGTTCGAGTGGCTTGAAAGTGACTAAAAATAAGTAAGAGACGTGTTCGATTGGGAAGCACTTCTTGTAGGTATTACCCTTCTTAGTAAAGGGGATATATGATACTATTTGGTAGAACCCAGTTCCTTGTATCATTTTGCTGTTACTCGATCCATATTAATATTTTCCATGGATTTTAAAAAAAAAATTTGGAAATTGGTTTTGAAAATGATTTTGGTTTAACCCTAAAAAGTAAGACTTGATATCTAAAAGATATGTATATATTATTATTTCAAAGGATTTGGAATAAAAACCTAGAGTTTAAATTCTTAAGTCTTCAATAAAGATATATAGATTTATGTACCCAATGCATTAAGGTAGTTTGCTTGTGCATATTGTTATGGTATTTTGTTAGTTTTTGAATATTGGAATAATATAAAATTTTCGATAATTCTGGATAGTGAGAAACTCCGAATTAATATATTCGAGGCTAAATATTTTTGTGAAAATATAAAGCTGTTATAACTCTTAATTTGAAAAGATGGTAAGTCGAAAACAAGTTGAAATTTTTTGAGCCTTCTTGTTAAAAAGAACACTCGATGTTCTCGGGACAACTAATAAACGTTTTACTTTATGGTCTTCTCAGGAAAGTAGACTCTAGTCTTGCGTTTGGATGCCAGAGTCTTACTTTATGTAGCTACTTGCCTAACTCGATGTATAAAGAAGTTTAGATGGTTGACTCAATTATGAGATCCAAATTTATTTTTGGTCTCTGTCCAAATTTTAGAAAGTAAAATTGTAAAAGAATGCTTTGTATACACCCTTAGTATAGAGAAGTATTATACGAATAATAAACCTAAGTTTTGAGCTATTTTAAAATAAAAATTGCATTTTAAGAAATATATTTTTTATAAAGTTAAGTTTCTATAAAAATGTTTATAAACTTAGTCAACATTTTACGACATGTTTTAAAAATAATTTGAATAGTAAATGAGGATAGTATTTAGATAAATGAATATAAACTCAAGACAATGAAATTTTATATAAATAAAGTTGTGGCTCTTTGAAATGATTATATAATTAAGTAATATTTTATAAAGATAAGTCTTTATGAAATGTTTATAAACTTAAATAATGTTTTAAGAAACATTACATAAATGATTTTAATATTACATAACAAATGATCTTGTGTAAATAAATGAGAATTAAAAGAAAAATTGTATAATTAGGAAACCAATTGGATTAATTACGAAAGTTATACGTAGATCATTTTATTCATATAATGTTTTTGATCCAGATTCGAGTACATGATTTCGAGGTGTTATAACGGTCCACTTTAGGAATTCACTAGATTATTGATAGCAAACACTTGATACAGATTCTTGATATGATCCCTAAGTTTTCTATCGTAGTTTATCGCTATGAAAGGAGAATGGAGGTGTCCAAAGGAACCAAATCGGAGTCTTCATTAAAGAATTCAAGTACGATATACTAGTTCGGAAGTGAAATTTATGTGATCGAGCAAGTGGTCGGATCAATATTGCGTAGAGATAATATATGTACATCATACAAGCTTAAGTATATTTACATACTATGTTTTTGGGTTGTGGAAAGTTTGAGGAAAGGATTCTTCAAATTGTATAAGGTAATATGGATACTCAACTAAGTAATAACCTAAGGGGGTTGAGCAAAAGGGTACGCTTAGTAGTTTATTTATCACCCTTGGACAACGAAAAGATTTTGACCTAAGCAAACCATTATCCTTGTTTACTAATGACAACAATGTTGTTGAAGTATTAATATATGGTTATTTCTTTAAATTTTATGTTGGAATTTCGAGGACGAAATATTCTAAGGAGGGAGAATGTAACGACCCGGAATTTTAAACACTTCGTATTTAAATATCTGAATTATTTAAATAAATATCTGAATTATTTAAATATTTATGTCCAAGATTTAATAGGATCAAATATGATTTCATAACCTTGTTAAACACCTTTATGTAACAACTATTATTAGAAAACTTTTTTTTGAAATGTTTTTATAAAAATATACACTTTGGATAAATACTGACAATGTGTCTGAAAAACTTTTTATTAAAAATCCACTTTTTATTCAATACAAATTGTGCAAATATATTGCAACTTGAATAATTATCATGTGTAAACATATGATTAGAATTAAACACATCTTTTTCCTAAGCTAAAGGTTAACTAAACTAAGTTGGAATTAGTAAAGTAAGTGGAAACATTAAGGACTGAAGGACCCCTAAATTAAGGCTTGGTTTAAGGGTATGATGTGTAAGAGGTAAGGTGTACGTAAGGACATAGCTTTGCATGCTTGGAGTCCTTTTGCTTCATGGCTAAGGAAGGGGTTTTGCACACTTTTACCTTAAAATCCTAAGCTTATAAATACACATTCATATGCATTTCATTTCTACACAAATTCGTATCTAAACTAATGTCTTCTTTCTTAATTCCTCTCCAACTTTCTAGAAAACTATGCAAATCATATCCAGTCACCACCATACTTTGCCATAGTCATTATATCATTGTTAGAACATGGTTTAGCCTCTAAAAAGTTGAAGAATGATGGAGAAATGGGGTAGTAAGGCCCATGGCCGTGAGCATGATAAGGAGGGAGAAAGAAGGTGGCTATGTGCATAAGGTAGGAGGAGGAGGCTATGGATGTGATGTTTGGATAAGTTAGAGATGACAGTAGAATTGCTGAATGAGGTGAATGTTAGTAGGAAGTGTTTGGATAAAAGAAAAGTGAGTTAATCTAACTTTGAATCAAGTTATTAACTTGATAATATTGCTCGTTATATCACTTGATAGTTGTTTGTTAATCACATGTTAATATGCTTTCTATTATATATAATAATAGACACTAACTACTTAAAGTTATAACCTTTTATTATAGGCTTCCAAAAGCATATGATTTGTAAAAGTAGTTGCCTTAAACAGAGTGGGATTATGTTGTTTAAATTAAGCACATTTAAACATCTAAAATGGACATGATTATTAGTACATATGTTAATACATATTTAATAGTGATATGGTTTGAATTCGGAAACATATATGTGTGTAAAAGAGAATGACACAAGATATTGAATTGAATACGGAATTGTCCGTATAGCGATAGTCGCTATAAGCGCACTTTGAATCTCTTGAACTATAACTTATGAAAATGGGGTTTTATTGACATATCTTAATAATAACTTGTTTGATTATTATTTACACCTTTATAAGTGTTTGGAAAAGCAAATAATATGTCTTGGAAAGTTATAGAAGAAGTAAATAAAAGTAACAAAATATTGGATTAAAATGGTCGGTATAATGACTCTTTTTATTTAGCGAAATAATGATATTTTCTGCAAACTTCTTTGAAGGTTTCTTTTCATATTTAAGGATTGAATAATATTTTATTCTCATTGGGAAATTTTCGAAGCCTACTTAATTTTATAGCTAGTTGAATGAAATGCAAAATGTTATAGCAAAATAGTCGCCATAGGTGCAGTTAGGTAAAATACCCTATTTTCGGGAAATTCTCTAAAATAATTGGTAGTTAATCCTTGGGATTTTTCTTTACGATATCCATATAGCCAACGTATTCTAACTACTATAAAAGAGCGAATCAAAAGTTATTTGTATAAGTGTTGAAAGCTTGGCTCGAAGTTCTAGCAAAACCATGTTGACAATGGTAACAAAGTTTTAGATTTCACTTCTAAAAATGCTACCTTTTCTACCTTGAACTATAAATTGTTTAAAATGATATTTAAATTTAATATTTTTTCTCTAATCTGTTAAGGTTTGTTTTATAAATTATAATAGAGAGTTTAAAATTGGTTTGAAGTTTAAATATATTTTTAACAATTAATTATGAATTTCTAAACTTAGCAGCTTTTAAAATTAAAACTTGTTTTTCTATTTATTTCAAAAATTCCTTATTTATACATAATATTCTATATAATAATTATCATATATTTTAAGTTGTTTTAGAAGTATTTTAACATATTAATAAGTCTTTTCAAGATATACATATACATATACATATACATATACATATATATATAAGTTTTAAATATTAAATTAAGTATTTTATAAATATAATAAAGGGAGTTTGTATTTTAACACTTAAGTTAAAATAAATTGTTTTATGGAATCAACTAAAAGTGCATTGCCTAATAAGTGTGAATACGCTCTGATCTTTAAATAAAATTTTAAAGTTATTAATTGATAAGTAAATAGTTTTGGGTTGCTGTAATAGTGTTTTTAGCAACACTTGTTTTTAACCCTTATTATTAATTATACATGGAAATATAATTAGATATTTACTAATGGATATTAGTAGAAAAATACAAGCAAATGATTTTGGGTTTATTGTGCCAAATATTTTGAGCAACACTTGCCTTTAGACCTCAGAAATAAATAAATCTTTAAGAAGGGAGTTTTAAAGAGAATGTTTTCAAAATGAAATGTATGGGTTTGTTGTGACAATTATTTTAGCAACACTTGTCTTTAATACTTAAATGTAATTAAACCTTTAAAAGGAGAATTTTAAAGATAATGATTAAATGGAATGGTTTTATATTTGTAGTAAAAAAATGTTTTGGCAACATTTGTTTTTAAACCATTGAATATATTTTGGAAGAAATATTATAAATCTTTAACAATGGAATTTTAAAGATGATAACAAGTATTGAAATCGTTTATAAAGAGATAGAAAAAAAATTTACTCTTAATTTATATAGAAAAGGAGTTTATTATAACAATGTTTTGGTAGTAATTATTTTAATCTCTTTGATTATATTTCAAATAAGTAAACCTTGTTAAACGATTTGTGAATAGAATTATACCATTATAATACGTATATGAATGCTTTTTAAGTATTAAAAAGAGTATAGGTAAATAGTTGAATATATTTGTACAAGAATATAGAGGAATTTAATTAATAAAGGAGAATTCATTAATGAAGTGTTGATTTATAAAAGAAGTTTTATTAAATAAAAAGATATTTTTCTAGTAAGAAGGGTTTTAATTAATAAAAGATAAATTAATTAAAAAGGGATTAAAAGTCATTTATGTGACCTGACCATGCCTTGCATGAAATGATAGCGCATGTATGTTACTTGCTTTTGGGAAAGTATTCAGGATTTAGTTCCCTTATGTGAGCATTCTCATTATTGTTGAATAAGACAAATTCATCGACTCAGACTTGGAGAGATCAGGATCAGCAAGTGTTCTACTTATCGAAACCACTTCAAGGCTGAGATACGGGTTCTCCGTTTTGGAAGTGAATGAAGGAAACCATGTGTGGTTCTGGAATCTGTTGAGGTGATGGAATCCATATGGGATTCATTATGTGATCGAATTTGGTGGAAAAATCGTGTGAAGATGCTAAACGTAGCATCGACATTGGGAAATGGCTAAAGACAGAGTAGGATGCATGATCCTGAGGTTTAGATGACCCACGGGGGGTACGAAAACTCCATATCTAAAGTATGCGTATAGATGTTGGTAGCAGGGAGTTGTTGATACTTGGTACACATTGTTCATGCAATTGTTTGGATGATGGCCTAGTTGTGTTTACCTTGTGGTATATTTTATCTAGAGATATACCGTGCTCAAAAGGTATTTTTTGATCCTTGTCATAGGATATCGGTCTCATTGAGGTGGTCTCTTTGGAAAATCCGTTTATACAAACATACCTTAGCAGTTTTGGTGGTATGCCTAAATATGTTGTCAAATGTAACCAATGTAACCATTTCAGCTATGATTTTTATTTATATTGAACACCCTAGACATTATTGTAATACCACTAAATTTTCTTATAAATTGGTTGGTTATCGTAAGGAAAAACCCGTTCATTTTTATTTGCGGCATAGTCTTACGAGATACCTTTATTTTTTAAAAGGGTTTTCTAATATAGCAATTCAAATTACTTGAGTTTTCTCGCGCTAATTTACCAGACTGATCTATGTGCTATTCTTCTTATAATGCTTGGGTTAGCTCCTGTATATTTCCAGATATCATTGATGATTCATTGGAGTTCTAGGAGAGGAGCTGGATGATTACCTACCGCATGTTTTATTTCCACTACATTACTTTGTTTATTTTTATTTCAGCAATTATGAGGACAGGTTGTTATAACTATCCAGGCCAATGATTGGCTAGTTTACTCTTATTATTGTATCTATACAGTTTTCCTTTGTAAAAAATATCATTTTGATATTATATGTCGTCGTTCCATTGTGAGATTCTGATATTGTATTCTCTTCTTTCTTGTTTGCTTTCATTTCTTCTTTTATTTTACCCTAATGTTCTTCCTTTTCGGCACTTGGGTGCTCGGCACAGGAATACCATGGATATATTAGTGTCGACAACTGAGGGTCGAAAAGGTAGATGTTACACATTGCCCTACAGTTTCCCCGTGTGCACACCAAAATCCATAAAACAGAATTTAGATTGAGGAATGATGCTCCTAATGGTTACTCACCACGTAGCTTTGTGGGTATCTCCCATTTTAGCCATTACCAGGTTGGGAGGCTTGTGAGGTTAAGCTTTTACATTTTCCTCTTAGCAATTCCCACTTGGAATGCTAACACTACTCTCAAAGCAATAATGCAATGCTAGAATTCATCCATACAAGTTGTTTAAGCATGAACAAACCGAAGGCACTACTTCTGCTACATCCATTTCGGAATCAACCTTGGGATTGGTAGAAAGTATCCCTTGCAGTTCAAAGAACTCTTCTTTCGATCATCTCGAACCTCTTACAAAGCGTTAAACACAAATATAGTTTTGAAGTGATTACGGTTTGCAAGTCGTCTCATATAAGTACACTCTCTCGCTTATCGATCGCTCTAAAACCAATTGATAGATTTCGGTAAACTCAACCCCACTTTTTTTAGAAATAATGTGACAATACATAAGAGCGAAGATCACCTTCAAACAGTTTAGGTAGATGGATTTCCTTATCATTTGTCCTAAAAAATGAGATCTATACGCACAGTATGGCCTCAATGGGGATAACCATGCCATACAACTCTCGTGTTTCTCCTAGATATTTCCAGTGTTATATTTTAGGAAAGATTTGATAGTCAATTATTTAACCACCAAATAAACAAACAATCAATCATATATTTAATTCCAAGTGGGATCCATCAAGCTTCTTGTTTGCACCAAAATTGTCCATAGACCCTAAATATCATGAAAGCACCAGCGTATGAACACAAATCAATAGTGGATGATCACAAACCACAGATCTGGGTAATGTGGAGAATGAAAAATGAAGCATAATAAAATTAAAACAGAAAGAAATAGAAAGAGACACTAGATTTATAGTGGTTCGGCTATCTCCGGCCTACTCCGCTTCAAAAGTTAATCTTTTATTGACTTTCCTTGCTGGTTACAACTGATTACAGCGGATTAAAGTGATGAAATTCGAGTACAACAACAACCTTGTAGTGCAATGATGTTTTCGGCAGAGTCTGGATGTCGGATAGCCAAAAGATCCCTTTTCTGTAGGCTCTGAGGTGCTATTTATAGGCGTAGGCTGCAAATATCTCGCTTTGATCTTAGGAGACTTCTTCTGTCACATGGGCGGGCCCATACAATTGATCCCATGCAATTTGCACCCGGTCCGTGATTGATATGAACCAATTTCATATCAATCAAGATTTTTCCCAATCGAGTCGAAACTTGGCATGAATATTCCTTAAGTCGTACATAAGCTCCTCTGAAAATTTCATAGCATTTGGACTTGTAGATTGTGAGATATGATCGATGCAAGTTCATTTTCATCGGTTGGCTGTCGCGTTCATATCCATCACTTCTCTCTTCGAATCGATCAAGTTCGCATCGATAACTTGTCTCGAAGATCCAGGAAAGATACACCTTTCATGTCGCGTTGACTGATTCCTTCGTATCGATTGATATGTACACGATCGATACAAACATGGCTTCTGAATCCTTCGTACCCATATGCTATCATCCACCCGTTAATGCCTTCGGTCTTCTTCGTGTCCATCAACTATGCCTCTGTTCGTATCCATCGACCAACCCTCCATCGCATCAACTCGAAGTATCCAACGTTGATTGATACAGACAGTTTCGATTCAAGTAGTCATGTTGATCCATACAAACATTATCGATTCGAAGTATGCTGCTACGCTTCATCCTGATCGACATAGAATCATCGAGTCGAACAAATCACCATGCGCCTATCTATTCAATCCAAGTCCATAGCCATCAAGTCGATGCCCATTTAATCCTTTCAATCTGATCGATGCGAACGTCTTGTTCGTATTCACGGACACCGATACGAAACGTGTGGATACGAACAGTATCGATACCAAACCAGTCCTCTCCAACATTGATCCATCCATATCTTGAGCGTACGAACTCCGATTAACCTAAAAATTTGAAACATATCCTCTCCTAGCCTTGATCGTCATTCCCAATCAATCCCGCCTTGATCGGAGCTCGGCCAAATTTCGACGACATCGGTCATAGCCTTGCTTCCAGTCGGTCTCCAATCGTAATATCCATCCTTCCTAGCCAATTTGTTGATATTCCAGCCTTGACCAAAAGGTGGGATAACATTTTCCCCTCAAAACATGCCTTTTGGTAAGAAGGTGTGTTCTGAATAGTTCTGAATCTGATACCCGAAGTCCATGTTTCATCCATAGCCATCCTATCCGAGTGCCATAGCCATTTCCCGATCCACTTCCGTGACTACTCTGATTCGATGTCCGGTTTTGAATCCAGACTAAACCCTTAGATAATTTCACATCCATCCGAACTTGACAACCGAGTTCTAATCCATCCATATCCAATAACCAATAACCGAATCCAGGACCTCTCCAGGTTCTTTCCAAGCGTAATCAACACTCGATGACCTATGCTAAGCAATGCCTTGGTATCTGTGACCCATCATCCCTACGCTGAGTAATGCCATGGCTTAAGTCCTAAGTCGAATAATGGTCGCTCTGGACTCTTGCCGAGCATAGTCCATACTCGACGACCTGAAATAATAATCGATAAATAGTGTGGGGCCTAAGTCCTAGGTTGAATCCTGGTCTTTCCGGACCCTTGCCGAGCATAGTCCATACTCGACGATCTAAATAAGCCAATTCGCCACGTTCGGATGAAGAGACTTACCCCTTGCCGGGCATAGTCCATACCCGATGACCATTTACCAAAAACCAGATAAAAATCCAATCAAAAACCAATTTGAAATCCAAATCAAATCAGAAAACCAAAAATCCATACCATAAATCCGAACCAATGCCAAAAATAGAAAATAACCATCCAAACAAAAGTCCAAGCCAGAAAACAAATAGAATTAGGAGTTCAAACCAAACTCCAAAACCAAACCAGAAAAAGAGAGTGTCAAAACCAAAAAAGGAAAAGCAGATTTCACGAACCATAGCACGTGGTTTATCATCATCTCAGAGCATGCCTAGGGGCCATCTCCATCCCCGTACATGAGTAAGTGACTTGGCCGTTTGCATATAGTTTGCTACTTATTCTGTATCATCTTTGTCAATTGATAACCAACCGACCATCATCCCTGGGCCTCGCGCCATTGCTAATAGAGGTGGACAGTGGCTGCTCCTGTTCTACCGCCACATTCCGAGCTCTGATATATTGCCGTAATCGGCCATTCCTTACATGTTCCTCGATGATATCCTTTAGATACCAAAAGCTGTTGGTACCATGTCCGTCCAAATCATGAAAGAGACCATGCCATCCTGATTCCCTTTCACATTCCAAGGGTTCTCTCCTTGCATGCCTTCGGTAAGGAAGGCGATCTCGAGTCTCCATGAATATCTACTCTAACGTCTCGTTCAATCCTATGTAAGTGGAAAATTTTGGCTTTCTCAACGCTTTTGAGCTTTTCCTGTTTCGTTATCCAACTTCCTCTTTCCTTTATCTATATTTTTATCCAAGATTCCGCTGGATGGCCCTCCATCCTCAGCCGTGTTCACCTCCTTTAGTTTCATATCTGAACATGCATCTTCCTGCCGAAGGAATCTCTCAGATTCGTGAAAGGATTCCCCGAGATCCATTGGTGGGTCTCGTATCAGTGACACTTTGAAATCTCAATTCTCTCTGACTCCTAACACTGCTGCCATTAAACCATCGACAGATTCGGCCGATCCACCAAAGCAACTGCTGCACTGAACCAAGTTAAGAAAGCTCTAAGCGATTCCTCTGTCCTTTGCTTTAAACTGTCTGAACCACATAGCAGCAATATCCATCAAGTCCAGAGGGAAACATCAGGCCATCACTTCCTCTGATGCCCCAGCACTTCCATATGTCTTGCGTGTCTCATCAAGTGATCAGTAGGATCAGCCTTGCTATTGTACACTTCCAGAGTAGGTAGCTTGAACTTCGGTGGGTTTCAGGTCATTCTAATTTCACATGTAAACTGATTCCTGTTTACTCCTTCCAGATCTTTGTTTGTAAAACCTCCACGCGTAGTTTGCCTTATAATCTCAGCCAATCCAGCGTTTTCCGTCAAAGATTGCACCCTGAGTCCCCGAGGGAATTCTGCTATGTATTCCTCATCACGCGCTCCTGCATTCCTGCCGGCATCTTGTTGTGTGGTATCACCTGGAATTTCTCCATAAACTGGTCCATCGTTGCCATGTGGTGTGCCCCCGAGCCTGGATCCATCCTGACTAATAGTCGTGTGCTAATTAGGAGCTACTCCATATGATTGCCTGTTGAGTCCTTCTGCTCCAGCTCCGTGGATCTGAACTCCTGAAGCTCCAGCTGTTCCTGCCTATCCAAACTGTCTGAGATGGTTCTGCATCATTTCCTCCTGTCTTTTCAGAAACTCTTTATGCATAGCTCCCATCATCATCTCCATCTCATCTCTGATGATGAAGCCTGAAGTTTGATTAGCTCCTGAAGACACTTCCTGGCTTCCTTCATGCTAACTTTTCTCTGCTCTTTGCCTCCTTGTTGATTGCTTTGTCATGGTTCCTTCTACATCTAATCCTTTAGCCTTTAAAATCTGAACTCCAAATCTGGTATAACGGGTGCTAGTTGCTCTCAGTGAAAGCACCAAAGTATTTGCGTCAAAATTGACCACAAACCCCAAATATCATGAAAGCACCGACGTATGAACACAAATCAATAGTGTATGACAGATTTAGGTAATGTAGGGAATGAAAATTGAAGAAAAATAAGCATAAAATAGAAAGAAATAGACGAAGATACACAAGATTTATAGTGGTTCGGCTATCTCTGGCCTACATCCACTTCAAAGTTAATATTTTATTGACTTTCCTCGCTGATTACAGCGGATTAAAGTGATTAAATTCGAGTAGAACAGCAGCCTTGTAGTGCAACGATGTTTCGGCAGGGTCTGGACGTCGGATAGCCAAAAGATTCCTCTGTTGTAGGCTTTGAGGTGCTATTTATCGGCGTAGGCTGCAAATATCTCGCTCAGATCTCGGAAGACTTCTTCCACCACATTGGCGGGCCCACGCGATCGATCCCATGCAATTTGTACTCGGTCCGCGATCAGTACGAACCAATTTCGTATCGATCAAGATTTTTCCCAATCGAGCCAAAACTTTGCACGAATATTCCTTAGGTCGTACGTAAGCTCCTGTGAAAATTTCATAGCATTTGGACTTGTAGATTGTGAGACATGATCGGTGCAAGTTCATGTTCACCGGTTTGCTGTCGCGTTCATATCCATCATTTCTTTCTTCGAAATGATCAAGTTTGCATCGATGACGTGTCTCAAAAATCCAGGAAAGATCCACCTTTCATGCCGTGTTGACTGATTCCTTCGTATTGATCGATACAAGCACGATTGATGCGAACATGGCTTCTGAATCTTTCGTATCCATATGCTATCATCCACCTGTTAACGCCTTCGGTCTTCTTCATATCCATCCACTATGCCTCTGTTCATATCCATCGACCAACCCTCCTTTGCATCGACTCGAAGTATCCAATGTTGATCGATAGGAATGTATCGATTCGAAGTAGTCATGTTGATCGATACGAACAGTATCGATTCAAAGTATACTGCTACGCTCCATCCTAATGGACACGGAATTATCAAGTCGAAAAAATCACCGTGTGCCTTTTTATTCAATCCAAGTCCACATCTACTGAGTCGAAACCCATTTAATCCTTTCTATTTGATCGATGTGAACATCTTGTTTGTATCCATGGACATCGATACGAAACGTTTGGATATGAACAGTATCGATACCAAACCAGTCCTATCCAACATTTATCCATCCATATCTTGAGGATACGAACATTAGTTAACCTGAAATTTGAAATGTAGCCTCTCCTTGCCTTGATTGTTATTCCCAATCAGTCCTGCCTTGATAGGAACCCGACCAAATTTCAACGACATCGATCATAGCCATGCTTCCAGTCGATCTCCAATTCTGATATCCATCCTTACTAGCCAATTTATTGATATTCCAGCCTTGACCAAAAGGTGAGATAACACTTCTATTATAGAGAGACTATCAGTAAAAGCGGATACCTTATAGAGAAGACAACCAAAAACCTTACAGAGATGTTGTGTCTCCAGTTTAATTGATGGTCTCTCTTAATCTTTCATCAATTAAATCACTTTTCAATTATTTGATTTGAAATACCTTCACAAAATATATATTCACAAACTCGATATACTACATTCAATACTTAAAAAAACATTCACTTATTTATCTCACTAGTATAAGTATATTCACAAAAGATTAAGAAAGATTTCCTAATTACCAAAATAATATTAAATGGGTCAAACAGATGTCCTTTAAAATATTGTTTACTACAATCCCACCACTTATCCTTCAGTGTAAAGTGTGGAAAAGTACATCCATACCACTATAATTAAAAAGGATATTTATAATTTCATAAACTTGATTTTCATAAGTAAATCCAAATCGTATACAGAAATAATATTTCATATACTGGACATAAATCTCCGATTTCAAACTTAAACTATCCTTCAGATAATAATGAGGCCATTCAAGTTGGGGTATTATTATCACTCAAACCTTGACTCGACAACATTCTAATCTTTAGGGTAGGTAGAAGTTTCTCTACCTCAAAGTTTAATGCCAAATATAAGATTTTATAAATTCATATACTATTCATTTAAACAAAGTGTTATAAAGCCACTTCTCTTCCGCTTTCCCAAATCTTCTATATAACTAGAATGTTATATTTTATTTTAAATGTCACTTAAAACCTTTAAAATACACTTTGAAAATCCTATTTAAAACCTCACTTGAAAACTTAGTTTAAAACCGGTTGATTTGAAAGATAAGATCCTTTTCTTTATAGAAGTGAATAATAACTTCAAACCTCTTTTAAACATTTTAAAGCTAAGTTTAGCTTCTAGTTCAAACCATAACTTAAACCATCACTATTTAAAAAGGATTTTAACCTTTTGAAAGTAAACTAGTTCCCTTCAAAAAAACCGCTTGCTTAAATAACTAAAATGAATCCTTTAACATAACCCTTTTAAAACATTTTTCCTATCAAAAGTAAATTTAAATACATGAAATAAATTCAAACTCATATACAAAGAGTTTCCTTGAAAATAATTACTTAATTTTGATTTGAAACCCTTTTCCTTTTAAATAAATCTTAATCATCAAATCTGAATCTTTACTTAAAAATTATCTTTAATAATATATTTAAAACTTGTTTTCTAAATTAATTAGCTTTCAAACACCATTATTAAAATGATTAATTAACTTTAAAGATCATTAATAAAATGATTAATTAACTTTAAACATCATTAATAAAACGATTAATTAACTTTAAACATCATTTATAAAATAATTAATTAACTTAAAACATCATCTATAAAATAATTAATGAACTTTAAAAGATCTTTTATATTAATTAACTTAAAACATCATTACAAAATAATTAATTAACTTATCATTAATAAAATAATTAAATAACTTAAACGTTATTTATAAAATAATTTATTAACATAAAACATAATTAATAAAATAATTAACTAACTTTTCAAATTTGGAAAGAGCCTTAGCGACCACATTGGTACTTGAACAAGCTACCATTTATCTCAATTTAACTTTCCAAGCCAACACACTAGTATTTACATAAGCAACAGATATGTAAATCAAATCCATAATTAATCGTTTTTATCCCGCGTTTTGGCAAGACAGTATATAGGCAGATTTAACCCAACAGACTTCACGGTTATCAAGACTGGTGAGCACATAGCAACGGTTGTAGGGACCAGAAATCATGGGTAGATGGCTACATGGGGTTGGGATTAAATGGAATTGATAGACACGCAAGGTAGAATGTTTGAAGTACGGAATATGGTTCAATGGATGGAAGAGATCGTCATGGATTGGCTCCTAGAGGTGGGATCGGCATGGTTGGTTCTAGAGGGGTCGGTATGCTCCATTGTATGTATATTTATAGGGATCGGCATAGCTCCATAGGGATCAATATGCTAGATGAGGATCAACATGGAATGAAAGAACCATAAGGCTCGGCTTAGCTTTGTAGCATAGGAAAGATCGACATAATTTCATGAAGAAGGAGGGATCGACACACCTTAATGGAGTAGGAGGGATCGACGTAGTTTCGAGAAGAAGGACGGATCAACATAACATTACGCAAGATGAAGGACTGACATAACTCGGTAGAATAAGAAGGGTCGGCATGACTTAGTGGAATCAGAGGGACCGGTATAACATTATGGAATCCAAGGGAAGAGCATAATTAAGTAGGGATCAGCATATATAGAAAGGCATGGATAAGCACACTTGAGTTGGTCATGAGGGATCGATATGATCCATTGGAAGGTTTCGACAAAGATATCCTCAAAGTACATTCTCACATCCATCGATCAAAAAATCGAGCTCCTTTGGTCCAAATAAGAAGTGAATTGAAGGGCTAACATATTTCGTCATGAAGAATCCACCGTAGGAATCACTGCCTAAATTCAACTAAGGAAGCGATCGGTGTCGATCCCTCATTATGGAAATTTAGGACTAGTGACCCCTATTATGGGCCCATATGGATAAGATTGCCCCGTAGCCAAAGTTTCACCTATAAATACAGCAGGCATGGCTTTCGAAAATAGATCTTTATTTTGCTTCTCTTCATCTTCTACCTAGGCTAGACTTCCATTTTCATTTTTCACAAATTTTTAACTGTAATCAGCAGTATATGCTAATAAAAGAAAAATCTTTGGAGCGGAGGTTGGCCGGAGTTGGCTGAACCACTGTAAATATATATCTCTATTTATTTGCTTTATGATTGTTTCAATTGTGTTCTTCATTTATTTCTCCTCATATGTCTATGAGTGGACTTGATTTTGGTGCTTTCATATAAATGAGTGTGGGTGGTCAATTTTGACGTCAAAAACCACCAATAGTTAATACATCATTTATCTAATATACATTATTCCAAATATTAATCAATTAGCATATGAATAAATGTCCAAATTAACATAATAGAAAAACAGGGATTTATTCTGCTCAATAGATGTCCAAAATAATATATTCAATTTAAATATAGCAGAATGGTTTTTATCCTGCTAAACAAATATCATCAATGGGGTATAATTTTATAAACTACGTGATTATCCAAATCAATGTAATTAGAACTAGTCAGCATTATATTATCATTAAATTATACCACACCAAAACTATCAACTATTTAAACCAAAGTGTTGTACTCATCAATATGAGTCTAATGCAAAAATCCACGGGTTAAACGGATTTAAAATCGGTGAGATATAGCAATTTAAGTTCAACACTTAATAAAATTAAACAGATGTATAAAAATAGCTTTCTCACCACTCAAGCAAAGCCCAATTAAAATCTAAGGCCCGCTTCTACAGTAGGTCTTTCCCTAAATATCAAACATCTCCTCCTTCTTGTACGTATGTAATGTGCATGCACACGTGCGACGTGATGCTTCAACCACCCATCGTCGAATCCAAGCACATCTATAAACTAGCCATGCCAGGCTTGACCAACTACACCCTACCTCACCAACTCCGACGCCTCTGATCAAATTCCGTTCGTTTTGCCTAATCGAAATTTTCATACAAGTTCCGTCATCACCTAACCACTGTCGCTACCATCATCTTTAACCCCCAACGCCTCTACCATTGGAAAATCCACTCACTGTCCCACCTATAGGCCTCACCTTGGCCAACCTGGTGCCCCACAACCCTGTAAGCCAATCGAAACCCAAACCCATGAAATAAAACCCCTAAAACCCTATAACGAGCTTGACACACCACCACCAGCCATCGTACTTCTAGCGACCACCACCAGCGCCTTTACCATCATCTAAGCCTCCTCAAATCATATCTGCCACCCCCATAGCCGCCTACATCATCGGAAAAAGCTAGATGAATGGAAAATGTTCAACGCACCACGACGGCCAACCCCTGCCTTCTAAAATCATGCAATTAACTGTAAAAATCTCATCTTATAGAGACGAACATGACCATACCCTCCATTGACCAATTCATGGTCGTTGAAATTTCACAAACATCCGACCGCCACTGTTTTTGGGCAATTCCCACCGCCTCGCTTGACGAAATTTTGAGTGGTTTTTAAAAATGTTAGAGGCCCTAGCACACAACTTTCATGTTGAGTGTTTTTGATGAAAGTTAATGGATTTGAAGATAAGGATTTTTGAAAGAAGGAGGGTGGTGTTTCTTCATTTGCAGAAAATAGAATAGTAAGGAAGAAGGTAAGGAAGAAGGGAAAAAGAAAATGAATGAAGCGAAAAAATGGAATTGAGTGAAGTGATGTTGTGCCTACTTATCAACAATACCTACACATCACTTCCATGTTAAGTTCAAAAATACCCATAAGTTAACCCAAAACTTTAAGCTACCCTTCTTCTATCATGTCAACATTCAAATCACATCACCATTAAAACAAGTTTGAAAATTCGGATTTGGATTTGATTTGGGGAAAAGTTTTGAAAAGAAGATTCGCTATATTCGGCTACACAATATGCCATTCACGTACAAACCATAAATGATAGGAATAAGAATACGATCGCGCACAAAAATGCAACACGATCACAAAACAACTATAAAATAGATTGGTTATCAAATTCTATTAAATTTCAAAAATACCAACATTTAATGTAAAATACGATAAATGGTAATCCAAATATTTTCCAAATTAAAATTATAGAAAAATTCTGTAAATTCGTTTTATTACCAAAATGATTTTTTATTTAAATCCATGAATCAAATATTTAAAATAAAATAAATATTCCCAAAATCAAAGTAATAAAATTTTGGATCGTTACACATTATGATAAGTATATAACAAAAGAAAGCACCCTTTATTTTGAACAAGATAGCTTGTTGAGTAAGATTTATATAACTTACATAATTTCCCCTAAGGCATACCCCTGACTCTATCAATATCCCACTTGCACTTGGAATCAATTATGGAATCTTATTCCAACTACTTTGATCAGTTTTCTCAAAACTTATCGGTCTAGTCTGTTAGTGACTGAGTATGCTATTTTGTTTAATTACCTACTCTGCGAATTAACTTTCTCCAATGTTGATAAACTACTTTTATCATGTGTAACTATTCAGAGTATGTTTCTCGACTTCTAGTGAGCTCTTACATTGTAATAATATAACAATGATGTAATATTCACAATACTTCGAATCACTCCTAGCTTAACTATAAATTTGAGCACTTCGTATTTATACATTGCTTTTATTGTGGCACTATTCAAGGCAATGTACTTAGCCTTTTCATTGAATTAACCACAACTTTTTGTTTGGAACATTTCTAAGTTAAAGCTCCTTAACTAAGGTTTGAATCATGAATTTGATATTGGCATATTATACTCAATATCACTAATGAAGTTGAGTCCAAATAATCCTTCATAAGGAGTTCGATGTTTCTGTGAATAATTTTCTAGTATTACATAAATACTTGAGAACATTCTACACTACCGTTTAGCGATCTTAATTTCGATTTGATAATAGCTTCATGCATTAAATACGTTTGCAAATTAAAACAATGTAGACAATACAACATGTATGATAATTCTCATTGCCAATGCATAAAGAATTCATCTTACATGTTCCATATTAAACATTTTAATAAGGTGTTTTGCATTTCGTTTGAGATATTCCTAATCTTTATGCTTGTTATAAAAGATATAATTTATAAATCCAATATTGAGTACTAAACAACCAAACTAGTACTGCTTTTAACGTAAGCATATTATTAGCAATCAACAGTGTGTTATTTACTATTAGTTTTGAAATATTTATGTACATTTTAATGTTCTTTCTTATGGACATGCGCTTCCTCTACATTTTGACTAAAAATTAAACTATTTGATATTTTTATCAAAATAATTATTCAACTTAGAGGCTTATCAGACAATACTTTTGTAACATCCTGCCTTTTCGTACGCTTCAAATCGACACACGTGCCGATTCAAACCATACGGAAGGGGGGATGAGGTAAATAAGAAAAACAGAGAAGAAAAAAGCAAAACAGAATCTCACGGCGAAAGGATAAAATATAGTAATCAATATACAGTTCAAAAACTGATTACAATACATTTGATTCTTCTTTATACAATAAATATCAGAGTTCGCATACCAAAAAATATCAATGCAGCGGAATCGGTGTGTAGTGGAACCATATAGTATATAATACTAACAATAATAAAATCTTCATCTTCTTACTCTAGAAATAAAGTCTTCAAATCCTGAAATGCTCGGATTGACCCGAGCGAATTGAAAAGACAAAACACTCGAGTCGAAACTAAAAGATCTTATTAAGTTAAATCAACAGAAATAAATATGAGTGCAGTAACTCAAGAGATGCTCGAGATTTACATCTCTTAAGGATCCATTAAACTATTTACTATGTAGTATATTTCGCTATTATAATAGTGTCTAATTGTAAAATAAACTTACTTTTTCCTTAGCATTAAGGGGTTACCCATAAAGCCCTTAACACGTAATAGTCCCAGTAGTCCATCCAGTATCAGCGCATCTCCAGATCGGGAGACTACCCTAAATAATCCACGAGCTACGGGAGAAAACCAAACTCGTACAAGGCGCGATAGGGTAGGTGACACGGCACAACTAGGCAATGCCAGGGTAGATATACCAATTACGCATCCGGGCTGGTGGTAACGCGTAGCCGCAGCTACCGCCCACCTTGAGCCACACCCCCAAAAAGAAAATCAAAAGTGGCCACCGAATCAATCTAAAAGTTAGAGTATAAAATCGAAGGGATGTGTCCGATCAAATATGCTACCTCAATTGGCCCGAGAATCGCTCCTGTTTTAGCCACCTTATGCCAACTCATGAGAGTTGGGTCCACCTATTTACCTTAAAAGAAACGCCGACACCATCCTACTTCATTCTGGAATCTCCACCGCGTACACGGTTGCTAAAGTGGTTTTCGGAGTTGGCAGAGAATATGACAACTTCTGATCCCGCTCTCTTCAACAACCCAACGTTATTATAACACCGCAGTCTTTCCAAAATAGTTTATACTTAAAAACTAGAATAAAACATTCATTTCAAAATCATATAATTACGAAATCATTTCTATTTTAAAACCCAAATCAATATGATATCATTTTTATTTCAAACATATATTTTACAAAAATCATAGTACTTTCAAATATATATACTTTAAACCCATAGCTTCAAAACATAATTTTCAACACTTAAATGGTTTAATAATAAGTTACTTTATAAAGTAAATTAGCTTTTTAATTTCTTAAATCAATTCCAAATATAGATTTGAATTCTCAGATAAACCATTTAAATTTCCATATATTTCAAAGTTTCAAATATTCCAAAATTTCAAAACTAAATTTTTAATTCACATATATATGTCAAATTCCTTTTACTATTATATAGTTTTGCAATACTTGCTTAATCAATCCAGTATCCTTTAAATAAAATTTCCAAATGCAATAATTGAATATTGCTCAATTTATTTCGACTAGATATATTCACTTAAATCAATTTAAACCCAAATTTAGTTATCACACCATATTCTTTTTTTAAAAAAAACTAAATTTCAATAAGATTTTAATTAAATGAAATCTCGAATCAATTTCAAACTGTCTCCTCAACTTTGATTTATAAAAGACAATATAAACTCTATATTAGAATATAATTTTAGTAAATACTTATCCATAATAAAATTTATTAAAATCCATGTAACGACCCGTAAATTTAACCGGTTTTAATGACATTACTAATTGAATTTTATGGAATTTTAAACGATAAAATTTTGAAATATAAATTTTATATTTGGAATGTGTCTAGTCAAATATAGCAACTGGTAAATTTTCGTCCGAAAATATGAAAGTTTATTTCGTGCGTAAATTTTCTTCAATTTAATCTGTTAAAAAGCGATGAAAATAGAACGTTTTCAAAACCAAAATATTTTTACATAGAAAAATTCTAAACCATCTTCTGAGCAAGATATCAGTTTGTCGTTTTTCCAAATTCGGACATCTTTGGCTCCGTCGATCTTATTTTTCTACGTTTTTCATGCATTTTCCGCAGTAGAAAATTTCGAATTTTTATAATTCAATCGTACCACCGATATCTGTATACCGTTTTGTCCGTCTCGTCGCGCTGATCTCAATAGTATATTCGTTTGTGTGCTTCGGTGTTTGATACGTGACGGAAACGGTGAAACAGTTAGCCGTATCGGTACCCTTTCGGAGCCTTTATTGCTTTGTGTCCTTTCAAAATTTAAACGGCAAAAAAATTTATAGGCACTGCAATTTATTGCTTGCAAAATTCTAGCCGGCTATTACATTTTTCATTATTACACTTTATTATCCTCTGGTCCCAGCATCCCTACGTTTCAACTTTCAAATGAAATAAAGGACGAATATCAACTTTCATCTTTCCAGATCCACCCAAGCAAGTATTTCCTCTTCACGCAATATTTCCTCCACCCTCCCGATCCTCGCGCAAGCCAACCATGGCCTCCCACATTTCCACCTCTGGCCGACACCCCACCAACCTCCACCACTCGCCTCTCCCCCTCATCTTCGCGCGCGCAGGCACGTCTTGCCATAGCAGCGCCACCGTCCTCACCCCTATTGTTTCACATGTCACATTCCTCTCCAATCTCATCAACACCGGCCACCACTTCCCCTCACCACACACTGCAGCTCCGTGCTGCCGAGGCCTTCTCCTCCTCCGCTCGACCGAACAACCCGCCACTTACTCCACCATTTGTCGTGAAACCCTACCCGCCTCTCCACTAGCACCGCACCACTCGAACAACCCCACACGCCTACGCCGAGATGAACGGCAACCTCCTCCAACACGATCCACCCCCGAACCTCCAAGCAACCTCGTCGTCAAATCACAACAAGGCGACACCACACTTGAATCTGACCAGCTTGCCGAGCCTTGTTTTGTGCTCCGCCTTCCTTCCACGGCAGCTGCCATGTCATCAAACTCCCCGCCTCCACCGTGTTCTGCCATGTCAAGCACGTATTTTCCTAGCCGATCTAACTCTTCACCCAAACTTCGGCCTTCTTCTTCTTTCTTTGAATGTATAGAGGTACTTTATTCTGTAGATTAGTTTATATATATATATATATATATATATATATATATATATATATATATCTTTGTATGAAAGTTTTAAAGTTATTTCAGATCACTTCGTTTCCGAGGTTTTATATTGGTATATATATGATATCTAAGTTATCAGCCTACTTACTTTTGCATAGGAGTATTATATATATGATAGTATAATAAGTTTGTATATATTATTATATGTATATTTTTCAGTTTATGTTCAAGTATATTTGAGTAAAATAATAGTATACTATTCATACACCTATATATTTATTTTATATATAAAGTTGATCTATGCATACTCTGTGGTTTCAATGTACAAGCTAAATAGTTTATAGTAATAACATGCTACTGTTATTATGTGTCAGTTTAAAATGTACAAGTTATAATATTTTCAATGTACAAGCTATATGTTGCACTGTTACTTCATTATGTGTTAGGTTAAATGTATAATATTTTTGTTGTACAGCATTTATATCCTATGTTTAAAGTACTATTATATATACTATATTATAAGTTTGCCTGTTAGTTCATTTCTATAGCTTGTATACATTGGTAATATATGTATATATATATGTCTTGGTTGTTTTCGAGTTTATTTGTATATATATCGTATACGTCTGTTTTATGTTTAAAAGATATATGTGTTATAGTTAGTAAAATAGTAGCTATATATAATAGTTTTGTTCTTTATATATATATATTTATAATATGGTTTTGTTATATTTTAAGTATAGTTAGTTATAATATATATTGTTATATTTTAAAGTATATATGCACGTATATAATGTATGTTATAAGATCTGACAATATAAGTTGACTTTATATTAGTTTTTTGTGGGTGAGTATTTGTTTTGAAGAATATTTCCTTTATTTCAAAACAAGTCTGCATATATGATACCAAAACAACTTGTATATGAATGTTTTGTTTCATGCATACAGTCTGCAATACATACATTGTTATTTTATATGGTCTGCACAGATATAAATGTGTATAATATATTAGTATATGCAGGGGTTAGCTGTTTGAATTTATAGATATGCTTTTGTCCTATATAATATATATATATATATATATATATATATATATATATTAGTCTATCTATCTATTTATATATGCATGAGCTTACAAATATGGATTTTGAATTTTATATATACATTCATTTGTTTAAAAATATTATCCTAGATATGGGAATATATGAATTTGGTACATATACATATATAGATTTTATTTTACATGTTTGAAATAAATATTGATTTGAAATATATGTATCGAAATTAATTTTGAAATATACATACATACATACATATATATATTCTGTATATGTTGGGTTGATTCTGATCTGTTTCCATCGATTCCTGTTATCAGATCTGTTCGTCATATTCGTGCCAATCTTGCTTTGTTGGAATTCATGCTTGGATATGTAACCCATTTCGTTGTCTATTCTCTAGCCTCGAAAGGTGAGCAATCACTCACAATTAATATTCTTTTATTTATTAAATTGGATTTCAATTGAAACGACAATGAATATGCCGTTGTTAGTTAATTATACTGTTATATATGCTATCACCTGTATCTGTTCACCTATGACATCTGACACTATTATCTGTTAGTTATTTATGCGATGATAATACAGTTTGGTTGATAAATGCTTGATTTTTGATGTTGAAATTGGACGTTAAATTGTTAATGTAGTAAGCGATAAATAAATTGAAAATGAGATTGACGTAGGATAGTTAACAATTTGAAAGTGATATGCGTTAAATGTGATTAGTTAAATTTGTATAATATGACCCCCTTTAAATGACAAACAAAGTGACACGTAGAATAGTGTTAACTACAGCTTGAACTATTGAATGTATGTTGTATAAATTGATGAAGCATGAAATTGAATAATGAATGACAAGTGAAGAACCGTATAAATATAAATTTAATAATCTTTAATCTACATGAAACGATAGTGTAGATTCTAGAAATAATTATATTAATTTGCACAAACGACAATGTGAATTAATACGATTATTTCGGGATTATTTAAATTGATTATTGGATTGATATTGATTGTCATTATTGCTTGTTTATTTATTTTGACACCATCCCAGTTATCACACTGCAAGTTCCCTTTTGTTATGCTTTGATTTGAATTGAATTGGAATCGAGTTGAAATGATATATACTCAATTGAATTTGACCTAAGATAGAGAATTAAATAAAATCCGATTCGTCAATAAATTGATTTAAAAATAAAATAATAATTTTATTCGAGCAAAGAATAAGTTTTGAAATGAAGTTAAAATTCGAATTTTATAAAAGGAAAATGTAAAGATTGAAATCTGAAACAAATATTAACGTAATTGATGAAAGAACGTCGTTTGAAATTTAATTATTTAATAATTAAATTTGTAATTATTAATAAATAATTTGGAATTAGTAATGATTGAGTTTTGAAATTATTAAGTTTGAAATCATTTAATAATTAAATTTGAAATTATAATTAAGTTTGAAATTATAATTAAGTTTGAAATTATTAAGTTGAATTTATAATTAAGTTGAAATGATTTGATGATTAAGTTTGAATTCATATTAAGTGGAAATGATTTAATAATTAAGTTTGAATTTATAATCAAGTTTGTAATTATTAAGTTTTGAAATTATTAAAAATTAAGACGGAAATTATTTAATAATTGAATAAGATTTAATTATTTGATAATTGAATAAAAATTGTATTCTTTGATAAGAGAAATTGAACTTTTGAATAAGTGGATTTGAACTTCGTTAATAAATGAAATTGAGTTTCTTTATTTATGAAAGTTTTGGAAAAATTATTTAAGTAAGTTAATAAGTGAAATTGAAACTTCTCGATTATGTGAAATTTAGTTCTTTATTAATTGAGTTTGAAATTTGTAACGAAATCAATAAATAAGTGAAAATTGAATTTCTTTAACAAGAAATAAATGTGATTTATTGAAATGAATGAGATTTATTGAAATTAACGTAAGACTTGTAATTTAAAGAATTGATTTGACGAATTTAATTTATTTCAATTTGAAATTTTGATATAATGAAGTTGAACGTAAGTAATTGATTTAAATAAATTGGAATTTAAATACAAGTTGTTTGAATGACAAATTTACTTAATGAATATTGAATGAAAACGATAAATGAATTTAAATTGATTTGAATGAAAATTAAACCATTTTAAATGATTTCGGAATGAAACTTATATACGAACTTGAATCAATATTTGAATTGTTTAAATAAAAGTTGAAATCGAATTATAAGATTTTGAAATGGTAATTTTGAAGTTTTGAAACGTAAATTTTGGAAATTGATTTAGAAAGACAAACGAAATGTTGATTTACGAACTGAATTTGAAATTGAATTTGATTTGGTTTGAAATATATTAAACGACCAATCTGTGTAATAACTACGAAAGTTATTAAAGAAACCGGAATCGGTTATGGACATACTCTCTGTCTAAACCGAAAACCACTTTAATAACTATACGCGGAGCGATGATCCAGAATGAAGAGGTTGGAATGATGTACGTGATGACTGAAGAAAGAGAACGATAATGGATAGCCTTGACACTTGTGTCAAATTGGAAATGACTAAAATCAGGAGCCGTGCCGGGCCAAATGGGGTTAGCCACCTCGAGCGGACACACTTCTTCGTAACTACTACTCATTACTTGTGATTGATTGGTGCACCCTCGGAATTTCAGGAGTGTTGTTTCGAGGTGTTGCGATCGCTGCGGCGATGCGTTTTCACCAGTCCGGATCAGGCAAACGGTAGTTTCACTACCTTGGGTATTGCCTCATGTGCCTTGTCATACTTGTATCCCTATATACGCGACCACTACGAATTTGTTTTGTGTTATACTATGGAGTACTCCCTGGTAGCCCACTAGTTTATGGTGGAGTTTACAGTGCTGTATAGACTATGACATCTATATAAAATGTGTTAAGGGGGATAATAGTAACGCCTTAACACTATTTTGATACTTTATATTACTGATAGACATTATCTATTTAGCATACACTACTACATAGTAGATAGTTTAACGGATCCTTAGAGGATGGTGATTCCAACATCCTTTGAGTTACTTGTATTTCGATCGATTTTTCACTTGAGTTGGATTTATTGATATGAGAATATTAATCTTGACTCGAGTGTTTTGTGTTTTGCTTTACGCTCGGGTCAGACTGAGTGTACCAGTATTCGAGGCTCACCTTTGGAGTTGGAGCTTTGCTTGAAGACCCAGCTATCTATTTGCTTTCAGTATTCGATGATTCCAGTGATGTATTCTGATTTGTACTTGATGTATCGTATTTCTCTTTTGTTGTAAACTCTGATGTATCTTATATATTTATATAGTAGCTTCATGAACTATTATCTCTTTTACTTCCGCTGCATATTATTACTCTGTGTCTGTGATTCTGTGATTATTTATTTACTGTATATCTCAGTTTTGCCAAATTTAAATTAAGAATTCGATATTTTAAATTATTCAAGTCCGACATGTGCGGATGCGAATAGTTGAAAATAGCGGGTCGTTACAATCCACTTAATTTATTAAACTTACTTCATACTTTACACAAATTTATACATAGTTTAGAACCAAGAATTTAACCATATATAAAATAACCTTTATCAAATATCCGACATCAATATTTCATAAAACCACATATATATTTCTTTACAAAACCATAGAAAACTATTTCAAAATTATTTTATATATATACCGCAGTGCTTGTATAAAATTTTCTATCGTTTGGTCAAGTGATGCGGATATTTATCATTTCAATCCGTAATTAAAAATAAAAACGCGGTTGTATATCATTTCAAACCGCAATCTCGAATGTAATGAAATGCATGATAACTTGTAATTTATTCAATATAAAATATAGTATCCATTCATCCAATATCAACCATCAACCATTTATCACAATCATCATCCAAATAAAGCAGTTTCATCAATATATAACGGAAATTAAACAACAGGTGTTAAATAACAGTTACATTCAATAATAATTTAAATAACTGTTTAACTGGCAGTTTATATGCAATAAAATAAATAACAATTTAACTGGCAGTAAATATGGAAAAATGAATTAAATAACAAGTTAATTAGATAAAAGCAAATTAACTGAGATAATGATGAAATATATGCCAAACAGCTATAAATAAATTTCAAATCACATCATAAATGAATTTAACAAACACAAGAAATCTTAGAAATTGTGAGTGGGTTAAAACACTCACCTTTTGAATTTAAATTGAATTTAAAACCTAAATTTTAATAGTCTCTAAATTCGTCCAAACCACCGTCATAGTGTCCGGAATTTTATTACGATCCTAACAAAAAAAATCGCGCGTGAATCGGACTTCATACGAAGAAGTTATCATCGTTAAAACAATTGGATTTTGACGGCCGAGACCCCCTTTTGACCGTGAATACCCATCACCTCCGCCCTCTAGACGAACGACGACCACCACCACTGATGCAGCTTAGGGATTAAGTCGTACACAACTAAAGAAGGAAGAATTGGGTTGCTCTCGAGTTAAGGAAGTTTTGTTTTTAAGTCTTAAGTCGCAGGAAGCCTCGGTTTTAGGTCGGCAACGACCTAAGGACTTAAGTCTTAAGTCGTGCACGAGTCAACCAGGGGAGGAAGGTCTTAAGTCGCAGGAAGCTTCGGTTTTAGGTCGGCAACGACCTAAGGACTTAGGTCAGCAACGACCTAAGGAAATGTGGCTGAAGGAAGAGGCAACACTTGACGCTGCTGATTTGAGTCGCCCCATACGTCGTAAGTCGGCATGTAGTTGAGTCGGCCAAAGGCTGTTGAGATGTAATTGCTTTGAGTCGCCTATGTGATAAGGCACGCACTGTGTTGTGAGACGAGTCGCTACCGACTTAGGTAAGTCGTAAGTCGTGGGTCAACTAATATTGAGTTGCGTTTATTTTTAGGTCGTGTGAAGGTATTGTGATGTAATTAGGTCGGTAACAACCTTGTCTAAGTCGTATGTGTTGTATATATGTACTGTGTTGCAATTGAGGCGAGTAGTATCTGTTAGGTCGGCAACGACCTAGTTGAGTCGTGAGTCATGAGTCGGCAACGACTTAAGGGGAGTTAAGTCGGCAACGACTTAAGGGTCAGGGGTTGGAAACTTCTATAAATAGCGAGTGTGTTGTCATTGCAGGAGGTTTTGATTTTGAATAAAATTCTTATTTGATTGCTGTGTGCTTTCATCTTAAATTGGTAGTTGAGTGTAATCTCCTATCTCCACTTTCGGTTAATCGAGTGCGCTCGATTCAACGATTGTTGAAGCCAATTCACGGTATCAAGTGCGCTTGATCAACGTTTGAAGAATTGTAGATCTTCTTTCACGGTATCGTGCGCGATCAACGTGTCGAAGATAGCTAGAATTCGGTATCTTTGTGATCAACGAATTTGGGCATTTCAGTATCTTCAATCCACCGATTGCTACTTTTTCACAGTTACATTTGTTTTCATAATATCCGCTGCGTCAGTTTTGGTATCAGAGCTTGACTTAGCCAATCATAGCTAAGACGAGACTTGGAGCCAAGGAGTTTTGAAGTTTGGTGTTCATCGTATTCATTGTGAAGTTGCAACAAGTTGGGTGTTTTCGATCCATATTCTTTTGGATCAAAACGTGGAAGTTGTTTGAATTTGGCCGTGAGATTTTTGCGCGCCAAAGTTTGAAAGTAAAAGTGCTTGAGGCCGTGACTTGTTGTACAAGTTAGTGTTGAAGTTTGAAGTGTTGTGAAGTTCAATCATGCCACCGAGAAGAGCTAATCGTCATCAAAATGTTGAAGCGTTGTATAGAAGAGAAGAAGCCGAGCAAATGGAACAACATATTAATGAGAAATTTGATGAAGGCATTGGAAAGTTAGAGAAATTGATGAATGATTTGAATCAAAGTCAAAGGAGGAGATCACCAATCTCGAACCATGGAGGAAACAGAGTTTCGCCATCGGTTACGGAAGCGAGGAGGGTATCACCGCAATCTTTTAGAGAGAGAAGAGAAACATCAATTTCGTCAAGAAGAGATCACCATGACTATGGACATGAAGAGAGAAGAACTCCACGTGAGTTTGAAGATGAGCCATATAGAGATGAAGAGAGACATAGTAGAAGAGACATGTGTGATCGAAGGGATGTTGATGGTCGAGATCGATATAGACATACATTTGATTTTAATGAAGAGGGTGATAGAGCTAGCATTCATTATCGAGATCGATACCAAGTTCGAAACTTATATAGGAATGTTGATGATGATCGTCGATGGGAATCGGGTATGAAGATGGAAATTCCAGAATTCAAGGGTGGAATGGTAGCAGAAGAATTTCTTGATTGGTTGTCTAATGTTGAAGAGATCTTTGATTTCAAGGAGGTTTCGGAGAATCGTCGAGTGAAGTTGGTTGCTACTAGGTTGAGGGGAAGAGCTATGGCATGGTGGCAGCAAACTAAACTTACACGGGAGAGAATGGGAAAGTCGAAGATTGAATCATGGGAGAAGATGAAAAAGTTGATGAAAGCTACATTTTTACCTTATAACTATCAATCACTCGTGTACCAGAGGTTGCAGAACTTGAGGCAGGGGACGAAGACTGTTAATGATTATGCTGATGAATTTTATCAACTGATTGCTCGAAATGACATTGTGGAGACAGAGGAACAACTGACTGATAGATTTGTTGGAGGATTGAGGATACAGATTCAAGATATGGTGAATATGTTTGATCCTAGATCTATAGCAGAAGCACATCAGAAAGCGTTGGCTTGGGAGAAGCAGGGAAGGCGTGGAGGTGGTGTGTTTACTAATTCCAACAATCAAGTGAAAGGTGCTAGTGCGAGTTCCAATGTTTCCAAAGCTGTTACAAAACCAGTTGTGAATGAAGTTGCGAAGACGAAGGTTAACAACAGTTTCAAATGTTACAATTGACAGGAAGTGGGTCACAAGAGTAATGAATGTCCTAAGCCGAAGAAGCGAACTATGATTGTTGAAGTTGAAGGTGAGGATGTTGATGAAGGTTATTCTAGCCCAGTTGAGGAGGATGAACAGGATATTGCGTTAGGGGATGAAGGATGTAATCTAATGATGAGGAGGTCTTGTTTAATACCAAAGCAAGAAGAAGAAGCTAGTTGGTTGAGGAGTAACATCTTTCAGTCAACGTGCACTATTCTGGGAAAGGTTTGTAAATTTGTGATTGACGTTGGAAGTTGTGACAATATTATTTCTACTGAAGCTGTGAGGAAACTGAAGTTGAAAACGGAGAAGCATCCAAATCCTTACAAGTTAGCGTGGCTGAGAAAAGGAGGAGAGGTGAAGGTGGACAGGCGAGTTCGAGTTCCATTTTCTATTGGGAAGAAATATAAAGATGAAATTTGGTGAGATGTAGTTGAGATGGATGTTTGTCACTTACTTTTAGGAAGACCATGGCAGTATGATCGAGCAGTACAACATGACGGTCGGACCAATAGCTACAGCTTTATGTTTGAAGGTGTTAAGATTATTTTAGTTCCAAAGAAGAGACAACAGGAAGAGAGTAAATCTGAAGAGATTGAGGAGCTGGAGACTTTATTGACTTTGAAGGAATTTATTGAAGAAGTGGAAGAGAGTCCAGAAGTGTTTTTGTTGATTGGGCATGAAACCACTGAATCGGTAGAAGTTGCACAGGAAGTAAAGCCGGTATTGGAAGAATTCAGTGATGTGTTTCCTGAAGAGTTGCCAACGGAGTTACCACCGTTGCGGGATATTCAACATCAGATAGATCTTGTGCCAGGGGCAGTATTACCACACAGGCCACATTATAGGATGAGTCCTAAGGAGCATGAGGAACTGAGAAGGCAAGTGGAGGAGTTGTTAGAACAGGGGCGTGTTCAGGAGAGCCTGAGTCCTTGTGCAGTGCCAGCTTTATTGGTTCCAAAGAAGGATGGTTCGTGGAGAATGTGTACGGACAGTCGGGCTCTAAACAAGATCACTGTGAGATACAGATTTCCTATGCCAAGGTTTGATGATTTGATTGACCAGTTGAGTGGAGCTGTAGTGTTTTCAAAGATTGACTTGAAGAGTGGATACCATCAAATTCGTATTAGACCGGGCGATGAATGGAAGACTGCTTTCAAGACCAGGGAAGGTTTATACGAATGGTTGGTTATGCCGTTTGGTTTATCGAATGCACCGAGTACTTTTATGAGAGTGATGAACCAGATTTTCAGACCATATATTGGGAAGTTTGTGGTAGATTACTTTGATGATATTTTGATCTACAGTGGAAGCATGGAAAAGCATGTCCATCATTTACGTGAAGTACTATTGATTCTACGACAGGAGAAATTTTATGCTGCAACAAATAAGTGCGTGTTTATGACGGGCAATGTTTTGTTTCTGGGATATGTTCTATAGAAGGAAGGAATTCAAGTGGATGAAAGTAAAGTAGAAGCTGTCAGGAGTTGGCCACAACCAAAGACAATTACTGAAGTAAGGAGTTTTCATGGATTGGTATCTTTCTATCGAAGATTCATTCCACATTTTAGTAGTGTGATGGCACCTGTAACCGACTGCATGAAAGGAAAGAAGTTTGAGTGGTCAGAGGAAGTAGGGGTTGCTTTTGAGAAGATTAAGACGCTATTGACGACAGCACCAATTCTAGTTTTACCGGATTTTCAGTTGTTGTTTGAGTTACATACTGATGCGTCGAAGGTTGGGGTTGGTGGAGTTTTGAGTCAGAAAGGAAGACCAGTTGCTTATTTTAGTGAGAATTTATCTGGGGCTAAGTTGAGATATAGCACTTATGATGTTGAGTTTTACGCAATTGTTCAAGCAGTGAAGCATTGGAGACATTATCTATTTCAGAAGGAGTTCGTACTCTATACGGATCATGAAGCTTTGAAGCATTTGCAAGGGCAGGACAAAATTTCAGCTAGGCACGCTTCATGGGTCGCGTATCTACAACAGTTTACTTTTGTTGTTAAGCACAAATCAAGGGTGACAAACCGTGTAGCTGATGCATTGAGCAGGAGGAATCATTTGTTGACGACAATGAAAGTTGAAGTGACAGGGTTTGAACTATTTCCAGAGTTGCTTGAAGAAGATCCTTACTTTATGAAATTTGTTGAGAAAGTCAAGGACAGGAGTACTGATGAATTCGTGATGGTTGATGGGTTCTTATTCAAAGGGAATCAATTGTGCATACCAGAAGGTAGTTTGAGAATGAAGATTATAAAGGAGCTACATGAAGAAGGACATGTGGGTAGAGATCGAACATTGCAGTTGATTTCTCAGTCTTATTATTGGCCGTCAATGAGAAGGGAAGTTGAAAGGTTTGTGCGTAGATGTCATGTTTGTTAGGTTTCGAAAGGGACAGCTACAAATGCGGGATTGTATATACCATTACCTGTTCCTACAAAACCATGGGTAGACATTAGCATGGATTTCGTGTTGGGATTGCCGAGAACTCAAAGGGGGAATGACTCTATATATGTTGTGGTGGATCGTTTCTCGAAGATGGTACATTTTATTGCTTGTAAGAAGACGGCGAATGTTGTTCATGTCGCTCAGTTATTTTTTAAGGAGATTTATCGGCTTCATGGATTGCCAGAATCTATTGTGTCGGATAGGGATACTCGTTTTCTGAGTCACTTTTGGTTAAGTTTGTGGAAGATGGTGGGAACGAAGTTGAACTTTAGCAGCGCTTATCATCCGCAAACAGATGGACAGACAGAAGTTGTTAACATAACATTGGGAAATTTATTGCGATGTCTTGTGAAGGACAATCTAAAGAGTTGGGACATGAAGTTATGCCAAGCAGAGTTTGCTCATAATCATGCAGTGAATCGTAGTACGGGATTCAGTCCATTTCAGATTGTATATTCAAATTTACCAAGGGGACCGTTGGACCTAACGGTAGTGCCACAACCGAAGGGGACGGTTAAACGAGCTGTAGATCTTGTTGAGGGGTTGACCGAATGTCATAAGATCGTTCAGGAGCGATTGGAGAAAGCAAATGAGAAGTATAAGCGAACTGCAGATTTGAAGCGACGAAGTGTTGAATTTAACGAAGGTGATTTGGTTTATGCTGTGTTAACCAAGGATCGTTTTCCAGTGGGCGCTTATAACAAGTTGAAAGCCAGGAAAATTGGTCCTGTAAAAGTTGTGAAACGGATTAATGAAAATGCTTATAAGTTGAAGCTACCGGAGGATGTGTACACTTCTGACGTGTTCAATGTTAAGTACCTTTTGCCAAATTATGGAGATGAACAATCTAATGTTGGAGAATTTACAAATTCGAGGATGAATTTTTCTCAACCTGGGAAGGATGATGCAGCTCAGGGAATAAGTCGTACACAACTAAAGGAGGAAGAATTGGGTTGCTCTCGAGTTAAGGAAGTTTTGTTTTTAAGTCTTAAGTCGCAGGAAGCCTCGGTTTTAGGTCGGCAACGACCTAAGGACTTAAGTCTTAAGTCGTGCATGAGTCAACCAGGGGAGGAAGGTCTTAAGTCGCAGGAAGCTTCGGTTTTAGGTCGGCAACGACCTAAGGACTTAGGTCAGCAACGACCTAAGGAAATATGGCTGAAGGAAGAGGCAACACTTGACGCTGCTGATTTGAGTCGCCCCATACGTCGTAAGTCGGCATGTAGTTGAGTCGGCCGAAGGCTGTTAAGATGTAATTGCTTTGAGTCACCTATGTGATAAGGCACGCACTGTGTTGTGAGACGAGTCGCTACCGACTTAGGTAAGTCATAAGTCGTGGGTCAACTAATATTGAGTTGCGTTTATTTTTAGGTCGTGTGAAGGTATTGTGATGTAATTAGGTCGGTAACGACCTTGTCTGAGTCGTATGTGTTGTATATATGTGCTGTGTTGCAATTGAGGCGAGTAGTATCTGTTAGGTCGGCAACGACCTAGTTGAGTCGTGAGTCATGAGTCGGCAACGACTTAAGGGGAGTTAAGTCAGCAACGACTTAAGGGTCAGGGGTTGGAAACTTCTATAAATAGCGAGTGTGTTGTCATTGCAGGAGGTTTTGATTTTGAATAAAATTCTTGTTTGATTGCTGTGTGCTTTCATCTTAAATTGGTAGTTGAGTGTAATCTCCTATCTCCACTTTCGGTTAATCGAGTGCGCTCGATTCAACGATTGTTGAAGCCAATTCACGGTATCAAGTGCGCTTGATCAACGTTTGAAGAATTGTAGATCTTCTTTCACGGTATCATGCGCGATCAACGTGTCGAAGATAGCTAGAATTCGGTATCTTTGTGATCAACGAATTTGGGCATTTCAGTATCTTCAATCCACCGTTTGCTACTTTTTCACAGTTACATTTGTTTTCATAATATCCGCTACGTCAACCACCATACTCGCGACTCGGCTCTCCACCAAACCCCCCAGGTCCAGTCTCCTAACTCCCACCGGCCGCCACCATATTCCCAACCCTAATTCAATTCTAGCCGCAAATCCAACCGTCGATGTGATGAGCGAACACCTCCGATGCGAAGCGTGCGAGCCTATCTACAAAACCTAGAAAGTATTTGTCGATCCGACAACTTTCACCGATGCATGATGGACGGCCGAGACTTCTTCGATTTTTACCGGTCAAACGAAAAACTGAATCAAAAAACGAACACCGCCAAAGAATTACACTAGTCGAGAGCTTCGACATATATTTTTTCTGAATTTTTCTAAGGACTTTGAAATTTTCATTAGATTTTTGAATTTGCAATTGGAGCTAGGGTTTGCATGTATTGAGGAAAGGGATGAGCTGATGAAAATGTACATGCAGACAAATGAGAATCGGCGGAGGCTAGGGTTTAGCAGGGTATTTATAGATAAAGTTGAAATAGACAGATGGATCCGAATTATAAACGTACTAAACGATAATTGGCCCAAAAAGCCCGTTCTGACTCCGGAACCAAATTGGGTCAAACCATATATCAAAATAGGTGTTTTAAAATATTTTAAATGCGATGGAACAAGTTTCAGTTCCAAATTCCATCGTATGAAGAAGTTATGCTAAAATCAATATTTTTCAAATTGATTTCGATTTCGATTTCAAGGCATTTTCAAGTCCGTACGATCAAACGACAAGTCCGATCGCTACGAAACTTGAAATCCTACAATAATTCACCGTTACAGATTTGATGAAACTAGTTTCGTCGAAATCCGAGTCAGTGGCCAAAATGGCTATTTTTATATTAATTAAATAAATAAAATTTAGTCAATTTAATCAAAATTTTAATTTAAATTCGATAATTACCAATTCTTATCATTTTAAATTTTCCAATCACTTACAATGATTTAAACCAAATTTAACTATCAAATTAGAGTTATTAAATTTATAAATTTCAATATAAATCCTCCATTTCATTAAATTATAAATTATAAATAAAATTTCCAATAATTCTATTACATTCACTTTTCATTCTATTATTTAATTCATTGATGTCAATTGGATGAAGTTATCCTTGGCTCAATATCCATAACATTAAAAATCTCCAATTTAAACTTAATTTCAATTAACGACATAATTAAATAATTTATTCCATTCATTAATAATAAATCCAATTATTGAATGTTTATTCAAATAAATAAATAAGTCCCGACTCCCATTCATTTAATTCAATTAATTTTCATATCTTCATCCAAGGTACCATTTACATTGGTGTATATCCTGATAAATAACATTTTCCCAGATTACCTTTATTCCAAATAATGTAGAAATTAATCCCATTCACAAAAATCCAATGAATTATAATTTATTTCAATAATAAAACTTGATTTAATTCCAAATCCTTTTTATCTAATCAAAAATTATTGAATAAACAAAGGTAACCATTGGTTACCCCATTATACATTAGTAAGTTCAAATTTTCATCTTTCCTTCGTACTAACTACCCTATTTTCATTTCATTACATAAATACACCCTATTTACATCTTAAGTTGGATAAATATTATACTAACATCACTACCTTAAATTTTTAATTAACAATTCATTCATAAATCACAAACCATACCTTATTCCCAAATATTACCTTAAATCCACAATAATGTAATATTAAATTCATTTATTGCAATTGGTTTCCATAAATTTGGATTGCGCTAATTTAGTTAGCCTTAACGTTATTACATTAAATCTACATTCAGTTTCAATTAATATAGAATTTAATCCTAATTACTTACCATTTAATTCATTAATTATTGATTACCTTCAAAATTGAATAAAATTTGATTTCCAAATATTTGATTTGATTGCCATCTTTACTATGCCCATTATTACTTAACTTCAAATCTACAATTTCACTCAATTATAACCTTTACAATATTTTTTTTCCAATTAATAAGTATTACACAAATATTTTACTTATCAACTTGCATTAACCTTAACACTAAATTTTCATTCAACTACTATTCAATATATTTTATTTATTGGTTCAATGTTTATTTCAAAATTTCCATTTATTACTTCTAAATATTCGTTTTCATTTAAATGTCATGTCAGTTTCTTCTTTTATTTCCTACCTCATTTATTATCATTCATTTATTTATAGTTTATATGCTTAATTAAATTTCTTAGCCACTCAATTGTTTACTTAAGTTTTTACCCATTTATTTATAATACTTTCCTTTCTATTATATTCTATTAGAAGCAATTTCAATTATACATAAGTTTTTAATACTAGAACAACAAATTCTTCATTTAATAAAGAATTCCATTCTGGTAAATATTTTTATTAATGATTCACAAATTCAACATTTCCATTTGTTGCTTATATTAGACTTAAAACCAAGGAAGACAATTTACGCTATTTCAATTTTATTGATTTTACTTCAATTGTCAACAATTGGTTGCTACAATTCATTCTTAAACTTTTATTTCAATATAAATTATAAAAAAATTATTTCTTTTAAAATTTAATTACAAAAATTAATTAAATTAACCAAATTTATTCATCAAAATTAACGGGTCGTTACACTCTCGCCCACTCAAAACTTTACGTCCCCGAAAAGGAAAAGGAAAGGAAAAGGAAGGATTAAGGAAAAATGTATCCTATTTAAAATATTAAATCTATAAAAATTAATTTACAAAATCAATTAATTTAAATAAAATATAACAATTTATAACTCTTAAATCATTTTATATTCAAGTAAATAATTTGGAAAAACTTTTCAAAATTTTTTAAGTCCAAAAGTTACGGAAAATTTCGGCAGAGTCTCCTTTGTACGGAGAGGCTCAGGAGAAAATATAATATTAAATATAACAATATATAATATATATTTTCCAAAATACTATATATCCCAACCCGGGAAAAACAATTATATAAAATGAAATATTATTTTTGTTTCAACCACAAACAATAATTAATACAACAACTATCAATTGCAATAATCAAACAACCATCACATAAATCAACACACATCAATTATTTATTCATATCAACAAAACAAATAGTTGTTCGGGCTCAAAATTTTAAATTGTACGGAAAGAAAAGTAAACTACTAAGCGTACCCTTCACTCAACAGACTTAGGTGACACTAAATAGATTATTCATACCTTCCAACAGATTTAAAGTATCCTTGCCCAAACTACTGTAAACCAAACAAACAACAATCTCAACCAATAGATTAAGTATATTCTTATTAATTTCATTCATACTTTTGTTGTTTGATTTCTTCTTCATTCATATAATGGTTTATCTTTTTATTTTACATTTATTTCTTGCAAATTTTCATTTATTTTTATTCATTTCTAACGAAGTCTCATTTACACTTATTCATCTTATGAAATTTTCTTTTATTTTATTACACTTATTTATTGACTGCTTATTTTCAAAATAAATGCCTTCAACACTTACTTAAGTTTATTACTATTTTATTGTAATATTCACATTTCTATTACATTTCATCATAGTACATTCCAATTATAACTTAAGTTTATAACCACTTCAACATCAATTTCTTATTTATTAAGGAAATTCATTGAACACCTACATTTATAAGTGTACTTGTACAACTTCCTTTATTTTCTTATTAACATTTCAATTTTTTACATCTTTTGGTAAGTTATATATATGTTTATTAAGAATGTAATTGAAATTTATATAAGTTCACCTCATTTCTTTTAAGTAATTTAATGTTCACTAGTTATATCCTTTGTTTCATAAGATTAAAATTTCACTTTCTTTAAATCCCATTAATAACTTAGCATTAAATCACTTATTTTATTTAAAGGTTTCAATTATCCGTTAACTTCCATTTCACTACCCTAATTAAAACTATTAATTAGCGGAAACATAAGAATTAAATACCGGGTTTTATTCAAAATCATCTTAAAATAACAGATAAATATATACTTATAATTTATATATCCAACTATAATTAATACAATTAAAATTTGTATTTATTTATCAAAATAAATCTGTAGTAAAACTACTCCAGTGATCTTCCCACTTCGAAACTCGAAAATGAATGTCGATGATGCGTGCACTCATCACCGAAATTATTTTCCAGCGACAGAGATGGGAGTACATAACTTATTTCTTTTCAAAGTTTCTTTTAAACCAATTCTTTCAAATTAAATTGAATATTTATATCAGAAAATACTTCTAACAATATTATTACTATATTCCAAAATTATTCAAAAGAAAGTTTCAAAACCCCGGAACTTAAATTCTAAATTTCCAATCATCATTTATTTTATTTTTAACTTAGTTTCAACTATTATTTATATTTTCATTGCCTGACAACCAATATATAGCAACCAAATATATATCTTATTTATAAAATTTATTTTATATATAGAAAATATAATAGGCAAAATTATTTCATTTACCTATATTAAAAACAAATATTATGCCGGTCTGTCCTATTTAGTGTTTAGAAATTCCCATTGATGTCACAGCGTCCCATGCACCAACCAGAATTTATAAATACGAAACGGAACAAATTAACACAATATTAAAACCTTTTTATAACACTAACAAATACGCTCTCTCATATGTATACACTCAGCGACTCCCCATAGGATATTACTACCCTATTAGTAAAGAGTCAGACCCCACAAAGCTAAGGTTTAACACTAAACCAAAGCTCTGATACCAACTGTAACATCCCACCTTTTCGTATGCTTCAAATTGACACACGTGCCGATTCAAACCATACGGAAGGGCGGATTGTTATGGGGTAAATAAGAAAAACAGAGAAGAAAAAAACAAAACAGAATCTCACAGCGGAAGGATAAAATATAGTAATCAATATACATTTTAAAAACTGATTACAAAACATTTGATTCTTCTTTATACAATAAATATCAGAGTTCGCATACCAAAAAATATCAATGCAGCGGAATTGGTGTGCAGTGGAACCATATAGTATATAATACTAATAATAATGAAATCTTCATCTTCTTCCTCCAGAAATAAAGTCTTCAAATCCTGAAACGCTAGGACTGACCCGAGCGAATTGAAAAGACAAAACACTCGAGTCAGAACTAAAAGATCTTATGTAAATTAAATCAATAGAAATAAATATGAGTGCAGTAACTCAAGAGATGCCCGGGATTTACATCTCTTAAGGATCCGTTAAACTATTTACTATGTAGTATATTTCGCTATTATAACAGTGTCTAATTGTAAAATAAACTTACTTTTTCCTTAGCATTAAGGGGTTACCCATATAGCCCTTAACACGTAATAGTCCCAGTAGTCCATCCAGTATCAGCGCATCTCCAGATCAGGAGAATACCCTAAATACTGCACGGGCTATGGGAGAAAATCAAACTCATGCAAGGCGCGATAGGGTAGGTGACACGACACAACTAGGCAATGCCAGGGTAGATATACCAATTACGCATCCGGGCCGGTGGTAACGCGTAGCCACAGCTACCGCCCACCTCGAGCCACACCCCCAAAAAGAAAATCAAAAGTGGCCACCGAATCAATCCAAAAGTCAGAGTATAAAATCGAAGGGATGTGTCCGATCAAAGGTGCTACCTCAATTGGCCCGAGAATCGCTCCTGTTTTAGCCACTTTATGTCAACTCACGGGAGTTGGGTCCACGTATTTACCTTAAAGGAAACGCCGCCACCATCCTACTTCATTCTGGAATCTCCACCGCGTACACGGTTATTGAAGTGGTTTTCGGAGTTGGCAGAGAATATGACAACTTCTGATCCCGCTCTCTTCAACAACCCAACGTTATTATAACACCGCGGTCTTTCCAAAATAGTTTATACTTAAAACCAGAGTAAAATATTCATTTCAAAAACATATAATTACGATATCATTTCTATTTTAAAACCCAAATCAATATGATATCATTTTTATTTCATATATATATTTTTCAAAAATCATAGTACTTTCAAATATATATATACTTTAAACCCATAGCTTCGAAACATAATTTTCAACACTTAAATGGTTTAATAATAAGTTACTTTATAAAGTAAATTAGAGCTTTAATTTCTTAAATCAATTCCAAATATAGATCTGAATTCCCAGATAAACCATTTAAATTTTCATATATTTCAAAGTTTCAAATATTCCAAATTTCAAAACTAAATTTTTAATTCACATATATATGTCAAATTCCTTTTACTATTATATAGTTTTGCAATACTTGCTTAATAAATCCAGTATCCTTTAAATAAAACTTCCTAATTCAATAATTGAATATTGCTCAATTTATTTCGACTAGATATATTCACTTAAATCATCTTAAACCCGAATTTAGTTATCACACCATATTCTTTTTTTTAAAAAAACTAAATTTCAATAAGATTTTAACTAAATGAAATCTCGAATCAATTTCAAACCGTCTACTCAACTTTGATTTATAAAAGTCAATACAAACTCTATATTAGAATATAATTTTAGTAAATACTTATCCATAATAAAATTTAATAAAATCCACTTAATTTATTAAACTTACTTCATACTTTACATAAATTTATACATAGTTTAAAACCAAGAATTTAACCATATATAAAATAACCTTTATCAAATATCCGACATCAATATTTCATAAAACTATATATATATTTCTTTACAAAACCATAGAAAATTATTTCAAAAATAATCTTATATATATACCGCGGTGCTTGTATAAAATTTTCTATCCTATGGTCAAGTGATGCGGATATTTATCATTTCAATCCGCAATTTAAAAATAAAAATGCGGTTGTATATCATTTCAAACCGCAATCCCGAATGTAATGAAATGCATGATAACTTGCAGTTTATTCAATATAAAATACAGCATCCATTCATCCAATATCAACCATCAGCCATTTATCACAATCTTCATCCAAATAAAGCAGTATCATCAATATACAACGGAAATTAAACAACAGGTGTTAAATAACAATTAAATTCAATAATAATTTAAATAACTGTTTAACTGGCAGTTTATATGCAATAAAATAAATAAAATTTTAACTGGCAGTAAATATGCAAAAATGAATTAAATAACAAGTTAATTAAATAAAAGCAAATTAACTGAGATAATGATGAAATATATGCCAAATAGCTATAAAAAAATTTCAAATCACATCATAAATGAATTTAACAAACATAAGAAATCATAGAAATTGTGAGTGGGTTAAAACACTCACCTTTTGAATTTAGATTGAATTTAAATTCAATTTAAACCCTAAATTTTGACAGTCTCCAAATTCATACAAACTAGCGTCAAAGTTTGCAGAATTTTATTACGATCCTAACAATAAAAATCGCGCGTGAATCTGACTTCGTACGAAGAAGTTATGATCGTTAGAACAATTGGATTTTTAAAATAAAAAAAATAAAAAAATCTAACCAAATCAATGTCACCAACAAATGAAGGCCACCTCACCCTCATCCTTTCCCTCACGCGGTACAGGAAGCTCACATCCAAACCCAAACATGCAAGAACATGCACGGCCGAGACCCCCTTTTGACCGTGAAATACCCATCACCTCCGGCCTCTAGACGAACGACGACCACCACCACCATACTCGTGACTCAGCTCTCCACCAAACCCCCCAGGTCCGGTCACCTAACTCCCATCGGCCGCCATCACATTCCCAACCCTAATTCAATTCTTGCCGCAAATCCAACCGTCGATTTGATGAGCGAACACCTCCGATGCGAAGCGTGCGAGCCTCTCTACAAAACCCAGAAAGGGTTTGTCGATCCGACAACTTTCACCGACACGTGATGGACGGCCTAGACTTCTTCGATTTTTACCGCTCAAATGACAAATTGAATCGAAAAACGAACACCACCTGTGAATTACGCTAGTCGAGAGCTTCAACATATATTTTTTCTGAATTTTTCTAAGGACTTTGAAATTTTCATTAGATTTTTGAATTTGCAATTGGATCTAGGGTTTGCATCTATTGAGGAAGAGGAGGAGCGGATGAAAATGTACGCACAGACAAATAAGAATAGGCGGAGGCTAGGGTTTAGCATGGTATTTATAGATAAAGTTGAAATAGACAGATGGATCCGAATTATAAACGTGCTAAACGATAATTGGCCCAAAAAGCCCGTTCTGACTCCAGAACGAAATTGGGTCAACCCATATATCTAAATAGGTGTTTTAAAATATTTTAAACGTGATGGAACAAGTTTCAAGTCCAAATTCCATCGTATGAAGAAGTTATGCTAAAATCAATATTTTTCAAATTGATTTCAATTGATTTCAGTTTCGATTTCAAGGCGTTTTGAGTCCGTACGATTAAATGACAAGTCCGATCGCTACGAAACTAGAAATCCTATAATAATTCACCGTTACGAATCCGATGAAACTGGTTTCGTCGAAATCTGAGTCAGTGGCCAAAATGGCTATTTTTATATCAATTAAATAAATAAAATTTAGTCAATTTAATCAAAATTTTAATTTAAATTCGATAATTACCGATTTTTATCATTTTAAATTTTCCAATCATTTACAATGATTTAAACCAAATTCAACTATCAAATTAGAGTTGATAAATTTATAAATTTCAATATAAATCCTCCATGTCATTAAATTCTAAATTATAAATAAAATTTCCAATAATTCTATTACATTCACTTTTCATTCTATTATTTAATTCATTGATGTCAATTGGATGAAGTTATCCTTGGCTCAATATCTATAACATTAAAAATCTCCAATTTAAACTTAATTTTAATTAACGACATTATTAAATAATTTATTCCATTCATTAACAATAAATCCAATTATTGAATGTTTATTCAAATAAATAAATAAGTCCCGACTCCCATTCTTTTAATTCAATTAATTATCATATCTTCATCCAAGGTACCATTTACATTGGTATATATCCTGATAAATAACATTTTCCCAAATTACCTTTATTTCAAATAATGTAGAAATTAATCCCATTCACAAAAATCCAATGCATTATAATTTATTTCAATAATCAAACTTGATTTAACTCCAAATCCTTTTTATCTAATCAAAAATTATTGAATAAACAAAGGTAACCTTTGGTTACCCTATTATACATTAGTAAGTCCAAATTTTCATCCTTCTTTCGTACTAACTACCCTGTTTTCATTTCATTTCATAAATACACCCCTATTTACATCTTAAGTTGGATAAATATCATACTAACATCACTACCTTAAATTTTTAATTAACAATTCATTCATAAATCACAAACCATACCTTATTCCCAAATATCAAACCATACCTTATTCCCAAATATTACCTTAAATCCACAATAATGTAATATTAAATTCATTTATTGCAATTGGTTTCCATAAATTTGGATTGCGCTAATTTAGTTAGCCTTAACGTTATTGCATTAAATCTACATTTAGTTTCAATTAATATAGAATTTAATCCTAATTACTTACCATTTAATTCATTAATTATTGATTACCTTCAAAATTGAATAAATTTTATTTCCAAATATTTGATTTGATTGCCATCTTTACTATGTCCATTATTACTTAACTTCAAATCTACAATTTCACTCAATTATAACCTTTACAATTTTTTTTTCCAATAATAGGTATTACACAAATATTATACTTATCAACTTGCATTAACCTTAACACTAAATTTTCATTCAACTACTATTCAATATATTTTATTTATTGGTTCAATGTTTATTTCAAATTTTCCATTTAATACTTCCAAATATTCGTTTTCATTTAAATGTCATGTCAGTTTCTTCTTTTATTGCGTACCTCATTTATTATCATTCATTTATTTATAGTTTATATGCCTAATCAAATTTCTTAGCCTCTCAATTGTTTACTTAAGTTTTTACCCATTTATTTATAATACTTTCCTTTCTATTATATTCTATTAGAAGCAATTTCAATTATACATAAGTTTATAATACTAGAACAACAAATTCTTTATTTAATAAAGAATTCCATTCTAGTAATATTTTTATTAATGATTCACAAATTCAACATTTCCATTTGTTGCTTATATTAAACTTAAAACCTGTAGGATCGATTTCACCCTAGAAGGAGGGGGGTGAATAGTGTGATGGTATTAATTTTAAAAATTAATTGCGGAAGCTTATAAAATTATTTCAACAAAGATCACAGATTAATAGCAGCACAGAAAAATAGCAGAATAGTAAAATGCAGAAATAGAACGACATAGAATTTACCTAGCTTCGGCAAAACCCTGCCTACGTGCTGCCCCCAAGGTTTCTACTAGAAATTAGATAGTCAGACGCTTACACGCGTAAATTCGCGACACCCGCTATCGACTAAACCTAACTCTACGCTCAAAACCCTACCACAACTCAGCCACTGAGTTGCGAATTCTCAAACTACGCCACGTAGTTTATCCGCTAGTCACACGACTAGTAAATACAACGGTTAATAGATGAAATACAAATTTAAAAGCAATTTTAAAATAAAGACAGCCCTAATTTAGAAATTAAAAGCCTTTTTATAATATTTAAAAGCAAGTCTTAAAATGGAAGAGGTCGACCCTCTTTTTTTATTTGGACCCGATCCTCTTGTTTCTTTGTGAAATGGCGGCTTGATTTTCCCATTCCAAAATTAGGGCTTTTGAAGCTGCGCCTTTTGTTGATCGATACAGCGGTTATTCATGTGCTTCGTTCTCGTTTGTTCGCTCTTGGTCGCTTCTATTTGATCGAGTTCACTGTTTGCTTCGGTATGTAATTTCCCTTTTGTGCTTTTATGATTTTCTTACTCGAACTCGATGACTGTGCCGATGATGATTTTGGGGTCTTTATATGAGTTTGAGTCCCTAGATTTTCGTTCGTCTGATTTTTTCAATATTATGCTTTCGGCCATTCGATTAATTTTTGATGTTTGATGATTTTACTGACTTAATCAAATTTGTATAATTGATGCTTGCTCCTCACGGTATTGATGTTTAACTCAGTCAATTATCTCGGCCAACATGATTTCGAATTTGACTTGTTCATACGCTTGATTTCTGACTTGGTCAAAATTGATTTTGATTCATGAATTCATTGTACCGCTAGCTTCGGCCTTGGCTTGAGATTTCGTGTAATTTTTTGCAGCTGCACATTGCCATTTTCGTTCTGTTGCTGTAGCATGACCCACAGTTTTCACTGCGCCCTTCTTTGCATTGTATACTGTAATATCAATCTTGGTTGCTGCTATGTTGTGTAGTAGTCTCTTGACATGTTTTGTTGTTTGTGCTTGTTAACTACTGCTTCAACTTGACTCCGTTCAGTTGTTCACGGTGTCAATTTTGAGTTGTATTATTCCACAGCTCTGACTTTGTTTTGATAAATTGCTGCATGGATTTTTGACTGATAAATTGCTGCTTGGATTTTGACCATGGCTTCTTCTGTCAACATTCTAATATGTTACATTATTTTTACTGTATATAAATATTTCTTGTGTGTTATTCTTGTCACCGTTCTTGTGCATTCATGTGCTTGATGTTCACTTATTGTTCGAGATAGTTTGCATTAGTTTGTTTCATGAATGCTTGCTACCTGACCTTTGTTGCTTTGTTGATCTTGCTTGCTACATGGTCGACACTTGCAGTTCACTGTGTCAAGTTGCTATCTTCATATTGTCACTATATCATGTTCGATACAGTTTGCATTTCAGTTGTTTGGTTGACACACTTGAAGTTGTACATTCTTGTGTTTGTTCCATCATGTGGTATGAATTTGCTTTGATCTCATTTCTAGTGTGCACTGAGCCTCGAGTGTATACTGAGTTGTGCCTTGTAAGTTTCATTTAGAGTCTGCACTTTTGTTTCGTTTGTTTTGCTTGTTGCATTTGTTTGGTACACATGCTGTTCTGGTTTGAGGCTGTATATATGAGTTTTGCAATTGTAGTCTTTTGTACCATGCTTATTGTGAGTTTGAAGTTGAAATAGTCATGTGTACTTTCTGGTTTTGGTTTCTTGATGCGGCTATGCACTGTATATGCATGTGCCATATCATTTTCTTCTCTGGTCTGTTGGCACTGTTGTATCATGATTTGTACATTGAGTTGAATCCAGCTTAAATGCTCGGGTTTGACCTTGTGCTCGTGTCGAGATTTTATTTATATTGCACCTGAGTTGAACCCGTCCTTTTATTTTGGGTTTGACCTGTGCTCACCTATCCCTGTAAATCAATCAAGTGTATATCGGTGTGCACGACCTTGTGGCATGTACAGTGATACACTGTGCATGTCACATTGTTCTTGTGTGATGAATTCAAATGTAAATGATGACGAACAACCCAAATAACCGAGGCAAATAATATTTTCAAAATAATATTTTATTTTATACTGCAAAAATATTTCCTTTTCAATTTTACTGCGTCAATATTTATTTTTACAGATTGCTCAGATGTTGGATTCAATTTGAAGTGAAGTTGAAGATAAAATACGACTGTGAGTGATATGTAGTGAGGTCAACTGTAAATGTAAAATTGTGATGTAATTGAATTTGTATCAAAGTTGTATAGTGTATAGCGAGAGCTTGAATTTGTACTATTCAAAATTGTAATAAATATTTGTTTGAATTAAATTTCTGTTTGAATTCAAATTCTGTGTTATTTAATTTTATTCAGCAAATATTTATTTAATCTGTGAAAAATAAAATAGTACATTGACAAATACATTTACACGAATATATACATGTCTATTATCATCAAACAAAAATCATATAATCGCATATTCAACAATGTCCCCCTTTTGATGATAACAAACATATATTTAAGATTTTGAATATGTTAAATGTATTTGATTATTGATATGCTCTAATTGCTCCCCCTATTTAAATGCTTCCTCTCTACACAAAGCTCCCCTTACAAATATGCATACAATTAAATAATATGAAAATGAACCTAGATGCAATTGGAAAATTATTTGACCTTTGCTTGATTTTATTTGACAAAATCTTAACTTTTCTCTCCCCTTTTTGTTATCAGCAAAAGAGTAATAGTGTTAGAGAAAATAGAAATAAAGTGATCGATATTAATCGAACATTAAAACTCAATTGAATATAAATATTAAATTTCAATAAAAAATCAAACAAAAATCATAAATATTTTGATAGGCGCATATTTCACTTTTAGAATGATGGGAAAGATGTCGTCATATAAAACCACACAGGTGTGTCTATTTGTGGTGTATTTATATCAGGAATTTGAATATCTACTAACCATGCATAACCGTTAGGACTTTTAAATGAGATTAGCAGTATTCCAATTTTATTTAAAAAAAATGAATTCAAGTATCTTCTAACCACGCATAACCGTGAGGACTTCTAAATGGGATTAGAATTAACTTGTTTATTATCAACTTTTGATATGCGTTCCATACATGCATAACCGCGAGGACTTTTAAATGAGCATGGAAGCACATAACAAATTCCAAGTAATTCACCCATGCATAACCGTGAGGACTTTTAAATGAGAGTGAATACTTTGGTATTTATTTTTTTATTTTTTTATTTTAAAAAAAAATATAAAGTGGAAAACGAACGATTCCTATTTAAAGTACCACATATCGACAAACTATATAGAATTTTGATGAGTGATGGTCGTTAGAAATATGATAGAGATAGAGATGGTCATGGAATTTTTACCAACAAAAAGTTTTATAACTCTTGTTTAAATTTCTAAATAAATTTACTAACTATACCATCTCGAGTCATAATATATGATAAATATCAACACTCATCACTTTTTCAATCACTATTTATCTTTTTGACGATAATTAGGGAGTCGGATTAGCCAAAATAGTCATTTAAAATCAAATTCAAAAATAATTATGAAATCAATTTTTCAAAATGACTAATCTGAAAATATGGTCAAAAATGATTTTCTCGAGGGGGTTATATGATAAAAATTTCTGCTATTTGAAAATTATTTGAAATGAAGTATACGCAGATATTTTCTTTGACAAACGATGCAGTTACTAAATGTCTTAGCAATCACGTTCAACTAGTAATTTTTCTATCAACTAGATTACCAGTGTAATCTGCATCTGAATTTCTTTTTCACTTAAAAGTTATCATTAATTGAATTTGATCGACCAAACCATGAAGTGTGCACCAAAAATTTCAAACTCAATTTTAACAGCATTTTAAATGACATTCATTTGAATTTGAATTGAAGCTGTGTAAATAATCAAAAACCGTGAATATAGAGTTAGCCGTATTATAACCAAATGTATTATCCAACAAAACACTATTTTTGATCCAAACTAATATATATGAAGTAATTGAAAGAATCTAGAGAATTTTATAGTGTTTTTGGCATAAGAATATAATTTGGCCAACTATGTTGAACAAGTCGGAGTCAAAATCATCATTTTTTCATCATCTCATTATTGGCTGATTTAATTCAGAATATGGTGCAGATTATCACATTTAATATATCGTTCAAATAAATATACCATTACCTGTTTTACCATTACGATATTTTTTGTTGTTGTCCATTGTGAATCTGTCACCTTTATACTAGGCAAAGGAACTTTGCTTTGTCGCCCGTTGTGTTTCTGGAACAGCCAAAAATCCAGAGAACACTGTTGCTGTTCCTTAGCCTGCCACCACACCTACACGTGAGAAGATTTATGTGAACTATTTGTTTTTATAGGTCCATGGTTGTTAGTGGCAGAAAATTTTGAAAAACAATTTTGTAAAGACCCAAAACTATTTATAATTGTTCCCTTCGGCACCCAAATTTGTTTGACTTTGAGAGATTTTATATTTGTGCCTTTTGGAACCCAAATCGGTATAGTTTTCACATGTTTGGGTCTATACCAACAATTATTGTCATTGTGTCCATATTTTCTACAAATTGTGCATATAGAATTAACTTGATTAATATTGCTTTCAACAATTTTCGAACTACTATATCCAAGTCCTTACCTAACCGTATTAACAATTTGCTTTCCTAATAGCATATTCAACGATTTTTCACTTTTTGAAAATTTATCTAAAGTCGTTGATAATTGTTGGACTTGTGTTTTGAGAGATTCATTTTCGTTTAACAATTGTGTGCACTTTTTAATAGAATTCTCTCTCCTAGTATTTTCATTCTCTTTTAAAATCAGAATTTCATTTTCAAGTGATTTTATATTGATTTCAGATTTTTTAATTTCCTCTTCGAATGTTGGACACTTATCACACTTAGGGTTCCTTCTTTGATAGTTTTTAATTAATTGGTCAAGTTGTTCATTTAATTCTATCAAAGTGTCTTTTTGTGATTCAAGTTTAGCGTATTTTTTCCTAAGTCGTTCAAAACAGCCATTTACTTCATGAAAATATATAAGCAACTCTGAATGAGTAAGTTTTGATACCTCGCTTGGCTCATCATCATCACTTCAGTTATATCACATCGAAGGCACAAATATGCTTTTTCGCTCTCACTGCCAGTGCTTTTATCATCCTCATCCATTTCATCCCAAGTGGTTGCAAAACTTTTCTTTTTCTGTTTCTTTCCAAAGTCGCGTCGATTTCGAGGACAATTGAGCTTGATGTGTCCGGGTTGGTCGCACTTATGACAGATGATCTCCTGTTCTTCTTAGTAGTCAAGTGCTTTGCCTATTCTGCTTTTCAATTCCTGATTTCGAGCTGGATTTCCGTATTTGCGATTTCATCTTTTGAATTTCTTCATTATTAACGCTAGCTCAGCTGCTCCATCATCATCATCCTCATCACAACTGCTTTTTACAAATCCTTTCAAGCATATTTCTTTAACTGAGTCGGTGGTGGAGGATTTCTCATTGCTGTTGACTTTTGCACCATATATTGCATCGAAAGTATTCTAGATTTCCTGTGCATTTTCACAATGAGAGATGAAATTAAAATTATCTTGATAATATGAGAGTATAATATATGCATAGCAAGAGCATTAATCGAGATAATTTGCTCGTCATTTATATCACACCCACTTTCAATAATATTCCAACATTTAATATTAACAGATTTTAAATAAAATTCCATTTTCAATTTCCAATTCAAAAAATCTGTTCCATCAAAAATAGGAGGTATAATATTGGAACGACCCTCAACAAAAGTAGCCATTTCAAAAATTCAAATTTTTTTTAAAAAAATTGGTTTTTGAAAAAATCAAAATTTTAAAACAAAAATGGCTTTTGAACCTGGCTCTGATACCACTTTTAGGATCGATTTCACCCTAGAAGGGGGTGAATAGGGTGATGGTATTAATTTTGAAAATTAATTGTGGAAGCTTATAAAATTATTTCAACACAGATCACAGATTAATAGCAGCATAGAAAAATAGCAGAATAATAAAATGCAGAAATAAAACGACACAGAATTTACCCAGCTTCGGCAAAACACTGTCTACGTGCTGCCCCCAAGGTTTCTACTAGAAATTAGATAGTTAGACGCTTACACACGTAAACTCGCGACACCCGTTATCGACTAAACCTAAATCTACGCTCAAAACCCTGCCACAACTCAGCTACTGAGTTGTGAATTCTCAAACTACGCCACGTAGTTTGTCCCCTAGTCACACGACTAGTAAATACAACGGTTAAAATATGAAATACAAATTTAAAAGCAATTTTAAAATAAAGACAGCCCTATTAGAAATTAAAAGCCTTTTTATAATATTTAAAAGCAACTCTTAAAATAGAAGAGGCAGGCCCCCATTTTTATTTAGACCCGATCCTCTTGTTTCTTTGTGAAATGGCGGCTTGATTTTCCTGTTCCAAAATTAGGGCTTTTGAAGCTGCGCCTTTTGTTGATCAATACAGTGGTTATTCGTGTGCTTCGTTCTCGTTTGTTCGCTCTTGGCCGCTTCTATTTGATCGAGTTCACTGTTTGTTTCGGTATGTAATTTCCCTTTTTGTGCTTTTATGATTTCCGTACTCGAACTCGATGACTGTGCCGATGATGATTTTGGGGTCTTTATATGAGTTTAAGTCCCTAGATTTTCGTTTGTCTGATTTGTTCAATATTATGCTTTCGGCCATTCGATTAATTTTTGATGTTTGATGATTTTACTGACTTAATCAAATTCGTATAATTGATGCTTGCTCCTCATGGTATTGATGTTTAACTCGGTCAATTATCTTGGCCACCACGATTTCGAATTTGACTTGTTCATACGCTTGATTTCTTACTTGGTCAAAATTGATTTTGATTCGTGAATTCATTGTACTGCTGGCATCGGCCTTGGCTTGAGATTTCGTGTAATTGTTTGCAGTTGCACGTTGCCATTTTCGTTCTGTTGCTATAGCATGACCTACAGCCTTCACTGCACCCTTCTTTGCATTGTATACTGTAATATCAATCTTGGTTGCTGCTGTGTTGTGTAGTAGTCTCTTGACATGTTTTGTTGTTTGTGCTTGTTAACTACTACTTCAACTTGACTCCGTTCAACTGTTCACGGTGTCAATTTTGGGTTGTATTATTCCATAGCTCTGACTTTGTTTTGATAAATTGCTGCATGGATTTATGACTGATAAATTGCTGCTTGGATTTTGACCATGGCTTCTTCTGTCAACATTCTAATATGTTACATTATTTTTACTGTAAAATATTTCTTATGTGTTATTCTTGTCACCGTTCTTGTGCATTCATGTGCTAGATGTTCACTTGTTGTTCGAGACAGTTTGCATTAATTTGTTTCATGAATGCTTGCTGCCTGACCTTTGTTGCTGTGTTGATCTTGCTTGCTACCTGGTCGACACTTACAGTTCACTGTGTCAAGTTGCTGTCTTCATATTGTCACTATATCATGTTCGACACAGTTTGCATTTCAGTTGTTTGGTTGACACACTTGAAGTTGTACATTCTTGTGTTCCATCATGTGGTCTGAATTTGCTTTGATCTCATTTCTAGTGTGCACTGAGCCTCGAGTGTATACTGAGTTGTGCCTTGTAAGTTTCATTTAGAGTCTGCACTATTGTTTCGTTTGTTTTGCTTGTTGCATTTGTTTGGTACACATGTTGTTCTGGTTTGAGGCTGTATATATGAGTTTTGCAATTGTAGTCTTTTGTACCATGCTTGTTGTGAGTTTGAAGTTGAAATAGTCATGTGTACTTTCTGGTTTTGGTTTCTTGATGCGGCTATGCACTGTATATACATGTGCCATTTCATTTTCTTCTCTGGTCTGTTGGCACTGTTGTATTATGATTTGTACATTGAGTTGAATCCAGCTTAAACGCTCGGGTTTGACCTTGTGCTCGTGTCGAGATTTTATTTATATTGCACCTGAGTTGAACCCGTCCTTTTGTTTTGGGTTTGACCTGTGCTCACCTGTCCCTGTAAATCAATCAAGTGTATTTCGGTGTGCACGGCCTTGTGGCATGTACAGTGATACACTGTGCATGTCACATTGTTCGTGTGTGATGAATTCAAATGTAAATGATGACGAACAACCCAAATAACCGAGGCAAATAATATATTCAAAATCACATCTTATTTTATACTGCAAAAATATTTCCTTTTCAATTTTATTGAGTCAATATTTATTTTTGCAGATTGCTCAGATGTTGGATTAAATTTGAAGTGAAGTTGAAGATAAAATACGAGTGTGAGTGATATGTAGTGAGGTCAACTGTAAATGTAAAATTGTGGTGTAATTGAATTTGTATCAAAGTTGTATAGTGTATAGTGAGAGCTTGAATGTGTACTATACAAAATTGTAATAAATATTTGGTTGAATAGAATTTCTGTTTGAATTCAAATTCTGTGTTATTTAATTTTATTCAGCAAATATTTATTTAATCTGTGAAAAATAAAATAGTACATTAACAAATACATTTACACGAATATATATATATATGTGTGTGTGTGTGTGTGTTTATTATCATCAAACAAAAATAATATAATCGCATATTCAACAAAACCAAGTAAGACAATTTATGCTATTTCACTTTTATTGATTTTACTTCAATTGTCAACAATTGGTTGCTACATTTCACTCTTAAACTTTTATTTCGATATAAATTATAAAAAATTTATTTCTTTTAAAATTTAATTTAATTAACCAAATTTATTCATCAAAATTTACGAGTCGTTACAACTTTCATATATGTTCTTGGATCATATACTAGAACTCACAAACTTAATATTATTCCCACTGACTTTGAGACATTTTGGTTGTTATCTGCAAACAGTCTATTCTGAATCATTATTTAGAATTTTCTATTTTAATACATATGTACCAAAGTACAAAGTCATGCTAGGTGATAATTTTGTGAGTACAATCCGAATTTACTTGAGCACATCAAATGATGAATCTGTTCACTCATTTCAACAATTGATATTTACTATATTATTTTTATCGACGTAGCTTACAATATTCTAACCACATTAGTCTTTCTCTTGAAAACACATTTGCAACAGATGGATCGTATCTCTACATGTATAACTATCAAAATCATATTTTGACTATGTGCTTGAAATCTGTTTTAGATTTGCACATCATACCAGATAATAGAGTCAATACTCTTAATGATTTTGTTGACAATTGAGGAATATCTATTCTTAATATTGATAAAAAACTCATAATTTCTCTTTAATGTGTGAGAATAGTTATTAGACATTCTAGAGCATTATGTTCACTAAGGTTTGGTTAATTTCATTTCATCCCTCGTGTTCAGTTCTATCTTTGGATTGTATCTAAATCTAATTTGCTACCAATAATTTCCGAAAAATTCCTTCGCTGCAAAGTTGGTATTTCTTGAAGCAACAATTGTTTCTTAATGCAACAGAATATGTATTCATGAACACTTTTTGAATTGCCTTATACATAAAACTAATTTGGTTTCAATTTATGATACTTATGCTTAAAACATAAACTGGTCAATTTTATTCCCAAAACACCTTTTGGGGTGATTCATACAAGAATCTCACATACAATTATTACGTGCAATCTAGACTCTATACACTTGCACAACCTACCAACTCCTTGTCCTAGGATATGTTTGGGTTCATAAATATCCTTATCTTGTATGATTTTATAAATTATTATTAACCTTGTGTACTACTCTTAAGTACATAATTTAATCGAAAGAATTTAACCCAACTTCACTCATCATTAACCGCACTTTGTCCAACAAAGTTCGATTACTCCTTATTGGCTCATCATTATATGCCATAAGAAAGAGTAACTTTGGAGACTGAATCTATATTCATTTTTAAGGTACATTAGGAACTTTTTCCACTGTACTTACATATTCAATCAAATCGAATCATTTCTATCGCATGTACTTTATTTACCTCTATTTTATATTCTCTGAACTTATTATAGACATGCTACATGTAACGTCTTGTAATTTTATCACTTTGAGTCAGAATATCTAATTAATTTTGAATATTTAGATAATTGTTTTAAATGATGATTAATCCATTTTATTATAATATAATGATAGTAAGTGATTTATAATGGTTACATAAATATATGAACTTGTTTTGTAAAGATATATAAACTTCATCGCATTTTGGTAAATTGATGTCGTATTTTTGTAAATGAATTTTAATATTATTTAATACAGTTTTATGGTTTAAAATAATCTTTTTTTAATTATTTAGATATGATAATAAATTAATTTTCAAGTTTGTTTATATAAATAAATAGTTTGATTGAAAAATGAAAATGTGACCGGGATTCAACATTTGGATTTTCGAGCTTTTGTCAAGTAGAAATTGTTTCAAATCATTGCAATGTTATTTGATACACGCACACACATGCATGTATGTATATGTATACACAATTAGTCACATCACGGGATTGTAAATATTTAAATATGTATATACATATGCTTCCTTATATGTAGACAAATGAAAGCTCATTCTTAAGAGTCAAAAACCAAACTTACAATCAACTGCACATCACCTTAAACACCTACAACATGAAGTGATGGAATTCATATGGAGGAGGGTGGGTTCAGCCGTGAGTTAAGGGGGAAGAGGGGGTATTTTTGTAATTTCATGTATAAGGATTTCTGCCCTATCAATAACATGCATATCTTCTTCCTTTCTTCTCAAATTCACCCTCAAAATTCATAAGTTTATCTTCTTCTTCTTTTAAGGCACAACAATGGCCTCCATCTCCTTCTTAAAATATTCCAAAATCGAGTCGAAGTTCTGCCAATATATTTATGAGATATAGAGAGATATACCACTTTAAATTCAAGATCGAGTTAGTGATCGCCTCCAATTTTCCCTGCTTGGTCGAACTCATCAAGATCCACCACCAGCTCTCCACCCTCTCAAGTATAAGGTCGACCACACTAAGGTTCTCAGAGTAGGACTCGTAAGCTTCGGTATGGAAAAAGGCAGAACTATAGTCGATTTCGTAGCACTAAAAGTTAGATCAAGATAATATGAAGGTGAGAACACACTTTTAACTTGGTTTATTTTAATTCTAAAATAAATATATAATTAATGATTTGATTGCTTATATGGCCGTTTAATATGTTTGGATGATGATTGGTCGAATATGGGTTGCTTATGATAATCACATATTAATTTGGTTGAGAAAAGTAAACATATTATAATTTATGTTGCATGAATCATATTTATCAAGATGGTGACGACTATTTGATTTGCCATGACTATTTCATGAAAAATAATCCATATTATACTCTGAAATAATATGTGTACATGGAGTATCAAGCCTCTTTGATTTATAAATCAAGAAAGCATCATTTTATAAAGGTTGGAATTTAGTTTCAAAATAAAAGAAATTAGAAAGGAGGATTTTTAAAATTATTTGTAATAATTTTTATGATTTTATTTTGAAAAGTAATGGTTTTAAAAGATGAAAACTATATAAAAATATCATATGGATTGTATAAAAGAATTATAAATGGAGAAATAAAAAATTGAATATTAAAATGAATTAAAATTATAATATTAAGGAACAAAGTGAAAATGGATTTTTGAATCAAGTAAAATAGTGGAATATGGGTTTAAAATGGTTTAAAATATTATATAAAAGTTTTAAAACTGTTTCGATAAAGTTTGGCGAAGTTTGAAAAATTGAGTAAAAATAAGCGTGTTATGTTTCGGCAGTTCGTGATTTCATGACCTGAAAAGTTAAACAAATGTGTATGACAAAATATAAGTTGAATTTCATTGAAATAAGAATTTTTCGGACACTAGCGGGTATGATTTTCAAACGAAAAATAAATGTCAAGATTTCATTGAGTAAAGTTTGAGATATGTCCAAATCAAGTTTTCAAAATCGTCGTGTTTTGGCGATTCGTAAAATATTGCTTTCAACTCTTTAAAGTGGATGTTTTTAAATCCTAAAAATATGAAATAAATTCCATAAATTTTTTAAAATATTTTTAAAAGGAATTTGAATTATAAAACGGGCATATATGTAATGAAATTGGTGTTTTAAAACTTTAAAACCGGTATTCACTGATAATTAGCAATGGGATTTGCTAACCATTGAATAAACGATTTGAACTTAGGTTTTCTTCCTGAAACTTTTTGAAATGTTTTTCAAATGATAAAAAAATGTTTTTAAAATTTTTAGAGTCCATCAAATAACTTAACTGCCTTATCGGTGACAAAGAGGGGGTCTCTAGGACAGAGTTTTGGAAACCAATTGCCTGCTCCCCCTAACTATCCGGACTAGCTTGATGGAGGGGTTAGGTAATTTGATTTACTCGGAACGAATTTTCTTAAGATAAAGGAAAAGAGAATTGGAGACTTTCGAAAAGGTTAAACAAGACTTAAAATGGGATTTTGATGGTAAATAGAACATTCTAGTTAAACTCTATATTAAATTCCGAGGAGGGAACTTATACTGTCCACGTGAATTAAAAAGGTGATTTCACTATTACTCGATGTATAGTACAAGTTGAATAAAGAAATAAGTATCGAATATAATAAACTAAAATATATGAATCCTTTTTACTCAACGCTAAGTGATTTAGGTTTACAGTAAACGATGTTTAAAATAACATTGTATTTTACCCATTTAAAACACGTTTCGAAAAAATGAAATCTTTATTACCTATACTAATAGTGGAATATGAAAATATTTTCCTAAGCAATTAAAAGGAAATGATTTGGTATTTCCAAAGTTAAAAAGAGGTTTTATAATTTTGTATATCCCGAAAACAGAAATGGTTTAAAGATATATCTCTCTAAAAGATATTTTATTTCATAAATAGTTATCTTCAAAGTTAAATAATATTTTGAGTAAAAGAAGAAAAGAGGATTTAATGAAAGAGGCTTAACATTTCTGTATATGCATATGCACATCTTTTTATCGATAATTGGATCGAAGAGACCGGGATATCGGATTTGGGTGATTCCTATCCAAAAACCACTTCGAACCAATATGTGTATTCGAAAGTGAAGACGTGTTAAAGGCGATAATTCTAAAGATGAATATCTTCATAATGTAGGGATGTTTGCCACTAACCTCGTGATTCCCATATTACATACATATGGTGGTAGTAGTACCTTCATTTTGAAATCTTCAACACAGGGACTGCTCTCTACTAATCCTAGGGGGTGATTCCCAAATAGGATGTAGTAGGAGGACTACTTCAGTTTGTTCTTTACATGGATAACCTGTGTGGACAAATGTCTAACATTACGTTTCTAAGACCACGTACATTGGTTTTTTCAAATGCACATATGTTTGGTAGTGTAGGAGGTAACCCCTTCTTATGCTTAACACCCTTTTGTAAGGCATAAAACTTGAGCGTTGTACTTTTATGGAAACTAATTAGTGTGTCATCAAAAATGGCAATGTGGCATTCAAAGTGAGATTTGCTGATTTAAGAAAGGTAAAGTGTTACCTCAAGCCTCACCCATTGGTAATGGCAAAAACAAGATAGATGTGACATGGATAAATTAGTCGCACCCATTAGGATATGTTTATCATCTTTCTAGATTACCCTCTATATTTTGGATTGGCTATGTATGTTGTGGCCATGGATAGGTCGGGAACGACCAGGGTGATGGGATACTCAGTACTATCTTTAGTAGTCGTAGGCAAATTTTGTATTGGTAGGGGGTAGTAGGGCTGTGCCTCGGTACATTTTTCTAGAGATATACTGTTGAATGGTAGTCCCTTACCTTGTCATTGTTTTAAATCCATTCTCCAATAGGTTGCCTTTGCGGTTTTGATTGTAGAACCTAGTATGCTGGAACTTACTTAGTGTAATAATTTCGGTAATGATTAATATGTTATTTGAAGGGTTTTCAAAGAATGTCAGTAGAAATAATATCAATTGATTAGACAAAAATATTTTAGTTATCATAAGGTAAAAACCCATCCATGCTGATGTGTTGCGTGGTCTTATGAGATACTCTTTTTTTCAAAGATTTTTTATGTCAAAGTTCGATCTACGACACTATCATATATATTTATGATTTGAATTTCTCACGTTGGTTTGCTAGACTGATCTAAGAATTTTAATACTCAGATCAGAGCCGAGTAGATTCAAGATTAGCCGAAGACGCTTGGAGTTTTCATAGGAGAGCTACAAACCTTCATTAACGTATGGACGTAGTTTACTTTTCCATTATGTTTACTGTTTTTCAGCATTTGTAAGGACAGTTGTTTATAACTATCGAGGCTGAGCTTAGGATAGACTCTGATATAAGTAATTAAATGTTTTTCCGCTATAATGATTATTGAAATAATATATGTTATTCCATTCGTGTGAGATTTTGTTATGTCTTCTTTTCTTTTTACCCTTCGATCGGTTTTTCCAACACTTAGATGCTCGGCATGCAATACAGTGAACGTATTAGTGTCAACTTTCGAGGGTTGAAAATCACATTAGTTACATTTGGTATCAGATCTTATGTTGAGCAAACACCTGAGCCTGGTGGGGGTAAAGTCTTATCAGAGATAGGGTTAGTAACACCCTAGGATGAGTAACTCATTAGAGATAAGGTAAGTGACACCCTAGAAGTGTTGAGAGTATTATATATAAGCGCGTACTGGTTAATTTTATATATAAATGAATGATTTTTGTTTTGGAAAATTGTTAAATGAAATAATATTACCCAGGATTATATTTTGAATATAAAAGTAATATCTTTTAAATGATATAGTTAGTTGTATAGGGCTTTGTTGTTAAGAAAATAATAATATTTAGTTATTACCATGAGTTGATTAAAAGACATAAATTAGTATAGGAACATCCTGCGATTAGAACTTCACAGTTTGACTATAAGATGATTCTTAAAGATGATAGATTAAGAAGTTAAGTTAGTAGGAAACTCTTTAAAATGTGATATTAGACTCAGGTTAGAAAAGCTAAAAAGCTTAGTATATGTTTCTAAGTATTTCGTTGTCTATTGTAGAAGCCTTCCAATTTCGGTAGGAATTATTACAAAGGACAATCCTCAAGAGAAAATTAGGGATGACAGGATGACTTAATAATCCTTTCTAGCGATGGCAAGGGAATAGAAGAAGGGTCACCTAAAAACCATATGCCACAGGTAAAGGATGAGTTTGATGAACATACCCATTACGATAAGCATGGTATCGCATGGCTACAATGCTAGTAAAACCCAAGACTCCAGAACTAGTATTATTATCCGGTGATAAAAAAATGATCCAGATAACAAATGATGTAGAAGTAAGTCAGGGATCATAAGAAAAAATGATATGGGTAACAGATCTAGAAGAATCAGAACCTGAAGAAGTTCCAAAAGAGAACCCCAATATGATGGTAGATATAAATAGCCTAGATTCAACAGCATATGATGCATGGATGGAGGACACCCCCAGTGAATCAAAAGATAGCAACGACGATCACATTATTTGGGAGATGGGATTCCCATATCTGAAGGAGAGTCGCACATTTCAGGTATTGATTGGGAAGGAATGACAGAGTATGTGGAAGAAGGTGTTTCCAAACATCCTTCCTAGGAACCCTGTGGCTCAATCTTCGGTTCCCCCAAAACAACCCTCGCATTCGATAGGATGGAATCTTGAGAACGAAGAAGATGATGATAATGAAGTAAATGACGAACAGGAGGAAGAAGATTTGAAGTGGTAGTGTTCTCAGATTTGGATGGTCCCTCGACCTCTGAGTCCGATTGATTTGATATGTCTTTTGGTAGGGTTGGAAGTTGCGAGTAATAATATTTTGGATATCCTAGGTATATTAGGAATATGTTAACGTAATTATCATGGGTATGTGAAACGATTAATTATGGTTTAAGTATGGTTGATTGGCAAATGTAATGATTCGAATTATGATATATATAAATATATATGCACGATCCTTATTATGGCTTCTCTTATCTCATGTTTAAATAACTTCAAAAAATATTTATACGAATTTTACTTCTTTGATAATTTTCTTTATGAAGTAAAATTAAATCTTTATAATTGAATAAAAAAATATAATGATGTTTTGAAATAATAAAACTGGCATTTGAATTCTTAAGTAAGTTAATTCAGAATAAAAGTTGTTTTGAAAAATGAGTGTTTTAACAAATAAATAATCTTATAAATTGGATTTATAAAACATGTTTTATAAAGAGCTATTTGAGAATTTAAATCCCGATATTTTTAAAAAGAATTTGATGATTGACAAGTTCAAGTGGCTCGAAGGTAACCAAAAATAGGAGGAGATATGTTTAGATAGTAAACACTCCTCTTAAATATTCCCCTTCTTATTAAGGGTATATATAATACTATTGATAGTACTCAATTCCTTGGTATCATTTTGAGTTACTCGATCTATACAATTTTCAAAATTTAAAATGATAATGTGAATCCTTGATTGATAGATTAATTAGTGATTATTAATTTTTATCAAGTTGTTTGTAATTAATATTGGTTAAAGGAAGTGTATTATAATTTAAGGAATTTATTATAAAAGATAATTTATCTTTTAAATTGAAATGATATCTTTGGAATGAATATATTTTGATTATATATTGAAAAGTATCTTTATAAAAATATTTGAATAAAAGCTAAAATTTTATGAAAAGTTTTCATAAATAAATTTGGAAAAGGAATTTGGCATAACTAAGTACGTATAAATACGTAGATCATTTCCTTTCATGATTTTGATCTATGATTCAAGCATAGGACTTTGAGGTGTTTACATTGGTCCTAAAAATGATTTATCAATTGATTCTTGATAGCGAACATTGATGAGGGTTGGTGGTAGGGCACTTGCATTTTCTATCATAGTTGAGTGCCGTGTAAGGAAAGCAAGGGTTTCTAATCAAGAAGCCTGATCAGAATCCAAACTAAAGGATCAAGGGATCGATACTAGTTCGAAAATAAAGTTGTGTATTTCAGTAGAAAATCGAATCCGATATTGCATATGGATGATTTGGGTATATCATATGAAATTGAGTTTAAAGATTGTAATAACCTGAATATCAATCGGTCCAAAATTTCACAAAAATGCTAGAATCCAAGCCTATTGAAGCCTGAGTTGGGTTTCGGGTATCCTACAAGTGAGCAAAGACAAATATGTCAGAGCTTAGATAACAATCTCACAGCGGAACTGGCTAAAATATAATGGTAACTAAATACTCACCAAAATAATTACACTTTCAAAACAAGTGTCTCAAAGTTGGAAAGTCTCTACTATCTACCTAATGTGTAGGATGTTATGAGGAGGGGGTCAGAACTAAAGTTTTGGTGAAGAGAAAAATTATGTACTCCTAAGTTTAATTCTACATATATCGTTTTATTTCTATTTATTGTTATATTAGGTTCATTGGGTTTATAATACTCTCGCTCATGTGCATGAATTGTGCCCATCTAGTCTCTAGTAGGTTAAAACCAAATAGCTGATATATATGTAGTTATATGCCCAATGACCGCATCGATCCTAGGTACTACCCTTAGTACCTTCCGTATCCTCCTCACAATTGACCCCACTATCTTGCTTCCATGGTTTTCTGTAACTACATCTATAAAGGACTGTCTCATAAGGCCAACAATACAGATGTTCCATTGTCTACTACGAAAACGTTAAACTGCGTCTGCACCAGTCTACAGTAATGCCCGGACAGCAATAATGTACTACCAAGTGCATACCTTGAGGGCTATACGTAATCATTCTCTTTACTCCCTAAATCCTGCTTAACAAGGTCTACCTTGTATGGAACTTGGTCGGGAATTTCCTTTAAAGGTCTGCACCGTTAGGCCTATAATAAAGATAGCCTAGTTTTGTAATGGACTGCCTTATTAGACTACAATATAGATAGTATACTTCTGTATAGGACTGCCTCATTAGGCCTATAATACAGGCATTCTATTTGGTCTGTCTCTTTTCTTATCATGGCTATGGCCCCATGCAGCTACTCCTCAACTAATCGAAAGACCTCTAAAGAGCTAAGTGGTTGTGGCCTACTGCAAACAATCTAAACATCCAATTGGCGGTGCCCCTCATCCAATATCTTGATAGTGAAAGTATCATTGGACTGTTGGCTTAACTCTAGTCTTTCCCGAATCCGCTCTTGGTTTTGATGCTGACCCGATATCTGCATGCGACTGCCTTTTGGGTCCTGCCCACTAAACTTACTAGGAAGTATTGGGACACACGAATATCCTAGTCCAAACACCAACCCCTTTTAAGTTCCTGTAATGGTCTTACCATGCAAAAAGCCATCAAGGCATACTCTTTTGATGGAACACCTACAGACCTACCTCTGGAAGACTGCATCACTATGCCTACCCCAGAGGGTCATCCTAGAGTACCCTCACGTCCCGTTGAAGTCTCGTACTTCCTTCTAGCCCAAAATAACTAAGTTGGACGTGCTTCTTCTGTGTTGAAATCTGTGATGAACTGCTTCGTTACGCTCTTCTTCCTTTGGACTGCTCCAAATGCATCTCACTCTTTTATTAGACCCTAATTCTAATCTTTTATTTGTATTTAGTTTAATTTCCTTATTCTGTTGGCCACTTATTTACCCTAATTAGCATAATCTTGTTCCAACCTTACCTAACTATTGTGTGACCATCAGTTCCTGACTAAAAGGGAATGCTGTTGGTATGGGCCACTTCTATTATCTTGCTTACTAATTTAATTTAAGTCTTAAGTTTATTAAAATAAGCCTCTTCTATTATTTCTGCTCTATTTGCTTATTAACTTAATTTAAGTCTTAAATAAGCATTTTCTGTTCTTTCTACTTAATTATAACCTATTGTATAATTCTACTTGTAATTGCCACTTTAATTTTCTTTTATAACCTGTACATTATGAATATAATTACAAGCGTCTCTTTTATATTCTAGTTTGGCTTCTTTTATTATGATATTATATTAAATTCTCTTATATTATATGATAACCTTGGCTTGGGACTATTTCAGACTGTCACAAATTTGCTTATCATAATAACTGCTTTACTTTTATTCTATTATCCACACAGTAAATGCAGATCTAGCTACATTTCTATTTATAGCCTTTAGTCTTATCTAATAATTAGCTTGATTCCTTCAATTCTTTACTTTATTTTCTTATATTCTAGGAAGTAGTTATATTCTATTTGGTTGGTTATGAAAACTGTACTAAAAATCCATTTCCATATTTTAATACTAAATAATTCTATAAACAATAATCCATAACTACAAGATATGTCTTTTATTATTTCTTTACTTTTTGGATAGTGCAAAATACAGTGGTTTCTTTATTTTACACTAATTCCCTTTTTCTTTCTCTTATTCTTGAAATTATGTTTATCGTTATCTTTTTTAAAATATTAAACTATAGAAATGTATTCTATTTTCTAAACCAACCAATTAACCTATCACTTACTTCCAAATCAAGCAATTAGATTTTAAGTTAATACTACCATTTTAGCATAATTACTGTAAATGTCTTCCTTCTAAGCTTAAGCCTTTTCCTATAATTGTTAAGCCTAGTTTTATTCCTATTTAAATAGATCTCTTTCTTTCTTTTCCATCTAAAGAGTTAAATATAGGTTTATATTCTTAGCATAATAAATTAACAGAATTAACTACTAAAATAAATGCTTACTTAAATAATTAATGGGAATCTAACGATAATATATCATAAATAAAAAAGATATATAATTTAAATCCACTCACATGTCATCCTTAGCTTTGCTTATGCGCAGCTTGGCTCTATGGTCCTTCTGGATCCCCTTCTAAGGTGTATAATATTTTTATTGAGAATATCTCCTTCCTAGAAATATTTTCTTTATAAGCTCTAGCTTAGGCAATGAACCCAAAGAAATATTTTCTATTTAGGGTCCAGCCTCAGGCAATGAACCCATTGGGAGAAAATTTGATTGTGAGAAAATAGCTAGGCCTATAGTTATATTCATAGTGGACTTTGGGGATCTCAGACCATTTGATTCTTGGATTGAACTTGGAGCCACCACGTCACAAGGTCTTTGGAGCCATCAGATTAATCAACGTATGACTCAGATCACTCAAAAACCCAATTTCAATTCGTTCGGCACGTACCTGGACGAAACTTCGTCCAAGTAACAACGCGGGTCGACCCTAGGGTCGACCTGTGTTCTCCTTGGGTCGACCTGGCGGTCAACCTAGGAGTGTTTTGGGTCGACTTATGGGTCAACTTTAGTTTTTCTTTTTCTTTTCTCTGCTTTTTGTTTCTTTCGTAATTTCTCCGTATTAACTCAGATTTTGACAAGTTATATATGAAAATTGATCAAAAAATCGCCATGAATACAATGGTATAAGTTTCAATGCCATATTATGATAATTTCAAAAATGTTATTTTCACTATTCATTGTTATTTGATTGTTTAAGTATATAAAATGTGGGGTGTTATAAAGAAAATATTTTTGGTAAGCTGATTTGGGTAAACTCTTTTGTGGTTAAATTTAGACGACGAAATTCTTTTAAGAGGGGAAGAATCTAACAACCCGTAATTCTATCACTTTTAACTAGAATATTGAATTAATTTTAAATACTCATGTAATTGTTTTAAATGATTAATAATGCATTTTCATTATTATATAATGATAATAAGTGATTTGTAATGGTTTTATAAATATATATGTACTTGTTTTATAAAGATATATATACTTCATCACATTTTCGTAGATCGATGTCGTATTTTTATAAATGGATTTTAATATTATTAATATAGTTTTATAGCTAAAAGTAATCTTATTTTAATTATTTAAAGATGATAAGAAATTAATTTTCAAGTTTGTTTATATAAATAATAGTTTGATTAAAAGGTGAAAATGTGATCGAGGTTCAGCTTTCGGGATTTCAACCTTTCGTTGAACGAAAGTTGTTTCAAACCATTGCAACTTTATTTGATACATACAAATGCATGTACATGCATATACATGCATATTTGTATACACAGTTAGTCACATCAAGTGTTTGTAAATATCTAAATATATATACATACATAAGCCTTCTTATATGTATACAAATGAAAGCTTCATCTTTTAGAGTCAAAAAGCAAACTAACAATCAACTAAACATCACCTTACACGCCTACAACATGAAGTGATGGAAGGCACATGGAGGGGGTGGGTCCGACCGTCTGTTAAGGAAGGAGAGAGGGTATTTTGGTAATTTCATGCATAAGGATTTCAACCTTATAAATACACTTGTACATCCTCTTCCTTTCTTCACAAATTCACTCTCAAAATTCCTAATATTCTTTTCTTCTTCTAAGGCACAACATTGGCCTTCATATCCTTCTAAAAATATTCCAAAATCGAGACGAAGTTCTGCCAAAATAATCATAAGATATATATAGAGATATACCACTTTAAATTCAAGATCAAGTTAATGATCCCCTTTTCTTTCTCCTTACTTGGCCGAGCTCATCAGGAGCCACTACCACCTCTCCTGTAACACCCGGATATTTTCAACCATTTGCATCCGCACATGTCAGACTTAAATTGCTCAAAATACCGCATTGTAAATAAAATTTGGAAAATCTCAGAATATACAGTAAATAAAAATTACAGATCACAGACACAGAGTAATAATAATGCAGCGGAAGTAAAAGAGATAGTAGTTCATGTAGCTACTATATAAATATATCAGAGTTACATAAGATACAAAAGAAGAAATAAAGTACAAAAGAAGTCTCAATACATAGAAGTCTACTAATACAAGAGCTGAATTAGAACAACAGAACGAAAAAGATAAAACTAGACAAGTAGATAATCTCCAGGGATTCCAAATCTCCAAAGAGTGGAAATCTCTGTGAATACTCAGGCAGACCCAAGTGTAAATAAAAATACAAACACTCGAGTCAGGACATACATACTTATACAATGTAAACCAACTCAAGTGAACTGTAGTAAAGGTATAAGTAACTTAAAGGATGCTTGAGACCGCCCATCCTATAAGGATCCATTAAACTATTTACTATATGGTAATATTACGCTATTATAATAATGTCTATCAGTAAAATAAGCTTACTTTAAAATAGCGTTAAGGAGTGACCCAATATTCCCCTTAACACAAATAATGCCAATATTCCATACAGTACCTGCATATCTCCTGATCGGGAGACTATGAGAAGATACTGCATAGGTACGACACAAATAAAAATTCATAGTAAAGGCTCGATATGGTAGGTAACACGGCACATGAGGCATTGCCAGGATAGATATACCAATTATGACACTCGGGCTGGTGGTAACGCAGCAGCCACATGCGCCCACCGTGGAATACATTCCCAAAAAAATCGGAGGGGCGTCCAAACAATCACAAGTAATAGAATGGTATCAAAGAAATGCGTCTGCTACGAGGTGCGACCTCACTGGCCCGAGACCTCTCCTGTTTTAGCCACCTTATGCCAACTCACAGGAGTTGGGTCCACATAACATGCCACAAGAACGTCGCCACCATCCTACTTCATTCTGGAATCTCCACAGCGTACACGTTTGTCAAAGTGGTTTTCGGTATCGACAGAGAGTATGCCCATATCTGATCCCGGTCTCTTTGCCAACCAATCGTTATTATAACCCATGGTTATAACTTTAAAAATAATTTTTATACTTCAAAATAGAATATCATTTCAATCCAAATCTTTATCAAAATAAAGATTAAATCATTTCCAAACCATTTCAATATATCAACATACCATATCTTTCAAATTCAAATATTTATCAAAATAAATATCAAGTCATTTCCAACCATTTCAATATATTAAATTATTATATCCTTTCAAACTTCCTTTCAAATCATTTTAATACATTAAAATATCATATCCTTCAAACCTTCATTTTTTAAATCATTTAAATATCAAAATATCATATCTTTCAAAGCTTCATTTCCAAATCATTGTAATATCAAAATATCATATCTTTCAAAACATCATTTTTAAATCATTTAAATATCAAAATATCATATCTCTCGAAACTTTATTTCAAATCATTTTAATATCAAAACATCATATCTTTCAAAACTTTATTTTCAAATCATTTAATATCAAAATATCATATCTTTTAGAACTTCCCTTCTCAAATCATTTTAATATCAAAATATCATATCTTTCAGAACTTCATTTTCAAATCATTTAAATATCAAAATATCATATCTTTCAGAACTTCATTTACAAATCATTTTAATATCAAAATATTATATCTTTAAAAACTTCATTTTTAAATCATTTAAATATCAAAACATCATATCTTTCAAAACTTTATTTCAAATCATTCTTATAAGTTCAAATCCAAATATTCGACTTCAAATACCTTCTAAATTCAAGATAACATTCATTCATTATCCTTTCAAATCACCATTTAAAATGATTTATATTCTATCAAATTAATTCATTTAAACCATTTAAAAGTGGAGTTATTATACTTTCAAATTAAGTATTCAATTTCCAAAAAGAATAAACTTCAATTTAAACCCTTTAAACATTGTAAAATCATATTTTAACATTCAAAAATGTTTATTAGCATACCTTTAACATATGATTTTCATAAAATAAATTTCCTATAAATAAATCAAATTTTCAATAAATTTACTTAACAAATTCAAATGTACAATTTTCTTTCCTTCACATATGCAATTTATTAACACCTACATTTTTAAATTTCCATTTCACAAATTAAACAAAATTTCCAATTGATTTATTTGACTAAAACCTTTAATTAAACCAAATTTCACATTTCCAAGTCAAGTTGTATTTTAAAATTACACATTTAAGCATTCATTTATTTAACCATTTAAATTCATAGAAAAATCAATAATACTTTAATAAATCACTTAAATCCAAATTTAAATCAAATTATCATATTTACCATTTTCCAAATTAAATTAAATTTCCATTTTATTTCTATAACTTAAATATCATTTTTAACCAAAACTCCAAATTTTCAAACTTAAGTTATATTTCCAAAATTCGACTTAACCATTTCTTTATTTAACATTTCGACTTATAGAAAATCATAAATCCTTTATTTAAAACATCTTAAAATCTATTTGAATCAAATTTATCATAAATTTACATTTTGAATCACTTAAAATTTTATTTATATAACTTAAATGTCATTTTAAAAGCCAAAGTCCAAATTTCCAGATTTAAGTTATATTTCGAAAATTCAGTTTAATCATTTAATTATTCAACATTTTTAACTTATATAAAAATCAAAATTTATTATTTAAACATTGAAAATCCAATTTAAATCAAATTTTCATAAATTTACTCCTTTAAGAATACTTAAAAATATTCAAAATGCGTTATAAAATACCCACGGGCCTGTATATAGTTTTCTAACCTAGGTCAAGTGATACGAACATATATCATTTCAATCCGTAGTTTAAAAAGAAAAATCCGAGTTCTATCATTTAAAACCCACAATCCCAAGTTAAAACAAAATAAATAAAAACCGTCCAGGCCTATCATTTCATCCCATAACGATTTTTCCCTATTCTAAAGTCCGTTCGGGTATGTATCATTTCAACCCATAGTGAACCTAATCTATAGGGAACTTGCAGTGATAAACAGATATAAATGAACAGTCAACAATATATAATAGTAATAGATGAGATGATATGTAAATTAACAGGTTTAACATCATACATAAATAATCATAGGCATTTATAACATAATATATCATTCTACGCATTCAATAGTTGTCGCTTCACAATTGCAAAAGTATAAATGTCAAGTGAGATTTACTCACCTTTAAATGCTGGAGATTGCAAAACCAATAACACAACGGAATCAGAAGCAAACTGACAAGACTACAGACTTAAATGGAGAGTGAATCCAAGCTACGAATCTTGTGTTACAACCCAAAACAAACATCAAAACAAATTAAAATTCAGTATACTTTGAAATGGAATAACTTTGGAATAAAAAGAGATTTGAACCCAAAGTCTTTTGCCTTGCTTCTCTACTATTTGGCACGGCATAGGGATGTTGTTTGGCTCTGGTTTGAACAAGTTTGGCTCGGGTTTGATCATGTGAATGCATGCCAAAGGCATGAATCATGAGGAAGTTACATAGTGAGGAGGTGAATGGTTTTAAGGCAAGTAGTGTGATTCTTTTGGCCAAAACAAGGCTCGGCCATGGAGGAATTACTCGGCCTGGATGCATGGGTTAGGTCAGGGCTGGAGGGGTGTGCGGTGGTCAGGTCAGTGAGGTGGTGGCGGACAAAGGTGGTGGTTATGGTGGTGGTTGAAGTAGATGAGACCAAAGTGGTCAAACTAGCATGGTTTTTGGATTTAGGTTGCATTTTTGAGGGGTTTGGTCATCATGGTGGGTTCGGCCTTGGTCAAGACCAGAAGGGTAGCTGGTGGTGATGGCAGGGAAGAAGTGCAGGAGGTGGTGGTCGTTACTATGTAGTGGTGGCCAATCCAAATTCATGAGAAAACAAGGCAAAATGACATAGAAATAAGAAGAAAAGGAAGAAGAAAGTGAAGCCTTTACCCAAATATTTTCCAAGCCATGAAGAAAAGTAAAAAAAATTGTGTGAGAATAAGATAAAACACACGGCTACTCAAAAAAAAATATGGCCTAAGAGAAATGGAGAGGTTATGGCAAGTGAAAGGACTCTAAGAGGTGAAAGGACTTAAGTTTCAAAGCCTTTAAAAACTCTTCAAATTTCTAAATTTATTTAATTCCAAAAAAAAAATCCATAAATAAGCTTTAACAACTGAGACAAAGTGTTATAAAATAGAAAAAGAATAAAGAAATTGTTTATTTAATTTAAAACAAGGCTTAAAATTACAAATAAAGCATCTCTAGCTTTATAAAATTTCTATTTCACTTTAAAATAAATAAAAATCAAATAAATAAATAAATGAGGAACAAAATAAAGTGGGAATGAGAATAAAATAATATCTTATTAAAATAGAAAAATAAATAAAGAATTTCTTTAATTAATTGAAGCTGGAAATTAGAAATTTTAAACAAAATACAACTGACACTGGAAAATGTCAATTACACTTTCAAAAATGTTTAAAAACAAGATATATACAATACATGTTATTTACCCATATAAACATAAATTATAACATTGCATTACCAAATAAAATATTATTTATGAAATTCAAAATAAACAGTTTTGTTAAATACAGCAAATTTCACACAATAGGTAAAAAGACATAACTTTCACATTATAAATCAAATTTCAACGAAACGAAAAGCAGTGTTCTTAAAATTTTATTTACTTTCATAGTAAAAGATAAAATTCAAATTTTAAAACTTTCAAATTTTTAAATTTAAAAGTCAAAGCTGACCATATTGACCAAAATACACTTTTTTGGAAAATATTCTATATAATCATATTTTTGGAATGATGGTTCATATCAAAATCAAAGTTTATATTTTAAAATAAAAAAATTTATCCATTTAAAATAAATAAAATAAAGCTTTTAAATTAGAAATTCAATTAAAATAATTAAAATATAAAATTAAAATAATCACAAAATACAGGATTGTTACATCTCCAACCTCTTAAGAAAATAGCCGAGCATACCCAAGGTTCCCACGGCAGGATTCATAAGCTTCGATGTGGAAATAGCATAATTTCATAGCACTGAAAGTTAGATCGGGATAACATGAAGGTGAGAAAAAACTTTTAACATGGTTTACTTTAAAATATATATATATATGATTGATAATATAATTGCTTATATAGTTATTTAATATGTTTGGAAAATGATTGGTTAAATATAGGTTCCTTATTTTAATCACATATTTATTTGGTTGTGAAAAGTAAGTTTATTATAATTTATGTTGCAAAAATCATATTTATCAAGTTAGTGATGGCTATTTGATTTTCCATGAATATTCCATGAAAAATAATCCATATTATACTCTAAAATAATACATATATGTGGAGTATTAAGCCTCTTTGATTTATAAATCAAGAAAGCATCATTTTACAAAGGTTGGAATTTGGTTTCAAAATAAAAGAAATTTGAAAGGAGGAGTTTTGAAATTATTTGTAAAATAGTTTTATGATTTGATTTTGAAAAATGATGGTTTTAAAAGATGAAAATGATATGAAAATATCACATGGATTATATAAAAAAATTGTAAATGGAAAAATAGAGAATTGAATATTATAATAATATAATATTATAATATTTGGAAACAAAGTGAAAATGGATTTTGGAATCAAGTAAAATAGTGAAATATGGATTTAAAATGGTTTGAAATGTTATATAATTTCTGCAAAGTTTGGTGAGGTTTGAAAATGTGATAGCATGGATTTTGGACATCTGTTAATTGGTTATTAACAGGATTAAATTTATTAAAACACTGATTTTTAAATGAAACAAATAAATCTGATCATAAATATTTATATCTGGATAAATATTTATGTGATAATCACCTAATATATTACTTAAAATTGACAAACTCTTCTTTTAAAAACAAATAATAATGGTTGTTTATATATATATATATATATATATATATATATATATATATATATGGATATAAGAAGATTTTAAATAAAAAATATTATTATTTTCAAACAAAGTGAATTTGGGTTTGTCAAGTAAATATATTTATATGAGTTGAATTTAAATTGGATTTTGAATTAAATTGAATTTGAATTGGAATTCAAAGGATAAATATCTTAAATATATTTTGGATTTAAAATGTATTTTATATGATTTTATTTAAAATAATATTTGTTTTATATTATCTTCTTTAAAAGGTTTTATAGATTAAGATAACGTAATTACTAAATAGAAAATTTAAAGTAAAAGTTTTATAAATCATTTCAAATAAATCAACACATGCATAAATACACATGTAAGCTTAAGAGCATATCTATATACATGTGTAAACAAATTATCTAATAATAATGACAGGTGTAGGTTAATTCATACAAGTGTTTTAATTTTTAACTTTTCCTTTTGAAAAATGATAAAACTAAGTTATAGGAAAACACTCTACTTTATCCTCTCATTTTCTTTTTCTATCTTCACAACTAAAAACAAGAAAATCAAAATTTAGAAACCTGTAAAAAATTCTCTAACCAGAAAATCATCAAGCAAGCTCAACCTGAAATCAAAGCCTCAATCTTCTCAGTTTTCAAAGCTAAAACTTCTCAACAACTAGTTTAAAATTTTCAAGGATTTCCAGTTCAAACAAAAGTATAGTCATGTGAAAAATAAAAGCAAACTAGAGCAAATCGGATCATCATCAAGTCCAAATTCCATTTTAAATCATCAAAAGCTTCTCAGACTCCAAAAGTCTTCTCTGTTCTTCAATAATCTGTGAGCAAACTTTTATTTAAAAACAATTTTTAGGTATTGCATGTGATGATCTTATGAGAAAAGGTTGTGATATGATTTGCATAAGTTATTTTATCTGGACATATGTTTGAGATTGCTTGTTTACCTGTGTGAATGTCTGTATATTTTCATATTTGTGCTCTGTATTTGTAACAGACTCAACATCATCATCAATATAATTCCTATCTTCCTAAAATAATCAAATTTAGAATTTGATTTCTAAAAACAAAATGTCAATAAAAATGTATTATTGTTTTTAAAAATAATTTTAAGTTATTTTATTTGATAAAATATACTGTAAGTCTAAAAATTACAGTAAAAACCAAGAAAGGGGTAAAAATCAAACATTTAATTTAAATATCTGATTATATAATCTGGATCGTTAATCCAAATCATGAATTTTGGAATAAATTTTATAATTTTTAATGGTGTATTAGTCGAGAATTTAAGTGTTTCTCGAATTTGGGATTTTGGCCATTTGCCATTGATCGGCGATGAGTGGAAGCATGGGGTTTGGCCTAAAGGTGGTTGGGGAGGCGAGGGTCTCTGGACAAATGGCGAGAAGTTTTTTTGTTGGTCGTGGTGACCGAAGAAGGGAAGAATAGGGTTTTGTGCAGTGTTGTGTCGTCGATGTTTAGGGGATTCGTACGCGACTGTGGCACACCGGACCAGATCGCATGGTGACCGATCGATTCAGGAGGTCGAGGCGACTCTCTGGTGATGTTGGCAGGGTTCATCATTATTGGGATCGATGGCGATTGGAAATTTTTGATGATGGTTCAATCCAGGCTTCAACTTGGTAGCTCGATTTCGTTTTTCGATATGATCTTCATTTCAGGGTGGTTGAGGAAGATGTCGAGATCGATGTCGACTGGTTAAAGGTCAAAATGATGGTCAGAGGAGGCTGGGATTTCCTGCATGTGCACGGTGCACATCGGAATGTCTGGTGAAGTTGAAGGTTTGGGGAAGAACGTTGGTTCGGGGTTTTTCGTGATTTTCACGAGTTCGACTCGACGATGACGAAGAGGGGTAGCTGTTGTTTGGTTGCATCGAGTCCGCATGAGTATTGTCTCGAGAATTTGTTGATTGCTCGAAAACGTTTCTGTTTCCAATTTTTCAACTGTCCATATTTTAAACTAAAGTGATTTTCAAATTTATTTTAAATTCAAACTTAAATTTTAAACAAAGTTTTAACTGGTTTTAAAAGAGGTATGAAATGTTTAAGTTATAAAATGATGTTTTAAACAAATTCAAATTTTAAAAATATGGATTTTAAAGTTTTAAATTTTGTTTTAAAAACGGTTTTGATTTATATAGAATAATTTGTAATTAGTTCATAAATGTTTTCAACTAAAATATAATTGTTGAAATATAATTATGATTTAAATAAAAAGTATTTAATTTTAATCAAAAGATAATGATTTTAAAATAAATCAAATTCAAGTTTTAAAATTTAATTTATTTTAAAATGGAAGTTAAGAGTTAATGTAATAAATGATTTACCTTAATTTAATCATGTTTTATTAACTAAAGTAATTAAAGTATAATTGCTTAATTAACTAAGATGAGTAATTAAAGTAATTTAATCAAGATAAATTAATTTGTGTAATTAATTAAGTGTAATTAATTATTTACTTAAGGATTGAATAATCAAGATTAATTAATGAATAATTAAGTAATATGTAATTAGAAGTTAATTACCTAATATTAAAGAATTATTAAGAGTAATTACTTAATGAAGTAATTAAAGGGATTAATTACTTAGTGTTATTAATTAAGTTAAGTGGTTAGTTTTAGTTAATTAATTAAAGAAAATTACTTGATGATGGGTTAAGTATAATTACTTAATGTAATTAATGAAGTGTAATTACTTAGTGAAGTAATGGATAATTACTGGATGTAATTAATTAAAAAAATTTACTTGATGAATAGTAATTAAAGGAAAATTACTTAGTGGAAGTAATTAAGTGTTAATTACTCGGTGTAATTAAAGGATTAATTAATGTAATTAATCAAGGAGTTGGTTTAATTAATGAATTAATTAAAGATAGTTAATTACTGAATGGAATTATGTTTTAATAATTAATAACTAGGTTTTATTAATTAATACTTAAAGGATGATTAGTCTATAATTGAAGACTAATTAATTGATTAATCAAAGGGTAATTAAAGATTAATCAAGGGTAATTAAGGATTAATCAAATGGTAATTAAGGATTGATTAATTCGTAATTATGGATAATTAAAGGATGTTAATTAATTGGTTGTAATTAATTAATTTTAAGTAAAAGTAATATAAGTGATTAAAGTTAGTTATTAATTTAATTGGAGATGAATTAAATTAATTAGGAAGTGATCAATCTTGTTTATGAATGATTGAATGATGATAAATGCCTTGAATTGGTTGATATCTCTGATATGAAATGATTTGTGATATAATATGTTTGGTTTGAACTGTGATAATGTGGTTATCTATCGGTGATGAATTACTAGGTAAAAGTTGGCATCCTATGTTTAAAATTGAATTGTATTCACTTGAATAACTTGGGTTAAGGTGTCATTGGATTCGAAGAGACCGGGGTCGGGTATTAGTAAATACCCGAAACCACTTCGATTTGGAATACAGTAATTCTTTATAAATTTGATATGTGAAACCAATAGGCTGGGATAGAATAAAATGGACCTTAGAAACTAAGTAAGAATGCTTAGAATTTGATTTGTGAAAGTAAGTGTTGACTATTATAAGTTATGAACTCGTAGTAAGGTACGAGTTACCCGGGTTTAAATGAGTTCTATACATTTGTATTTCTTGTTAGATGGATTTACTCACGCTGGTTTCCAGCCTGACCCGGGTATTACTTTGATGTAATGCTCTGGTCAGAACGAGTATTACATATTTTCAGGCAAGGACGTTCTGGAACTCAGGGGGCGAGCTGGATGGCAGGAACGTATGGAGTGTATTCCACTGAGATGCATTGTTTTTTATCTGGGACAAGTTATTTTAACTGTCCAGTGATTGTGAAATGTTGTAAGTCTGATGTATCAATATATATTAGCTGATACAGTTTTCCTTTGTATAACTGTTATTTTATTTGGTATTATATTTTGATCCACTGCGAATGTGAGATTCTGTGTTTCATTTCTATTTCTTCTTCTATATCTTTTCTTCTTTTCCTAACTATCTGGAATCTTCGGGATCGAAAATTTCGGGTCGTTACAGTTGGTATCATAGCTGAAGGTTAAGCGAGAACCTTGGCTCTGGTGGGTATACTCATTAAGGATAGGGTCAATAGTACCCTATAATGAGTTGAGTGTAATATATATGAGAGAGCGTACTTGTTATTTTCTTATATAATGGTTTTAAAAGTAAATGATTTTTATATAAGTTTATATACAAAGCAATGATTCTTCTAACCATTATATATTAAGGTAATTGGTTGTTGCATTATTTGAATATTAAATAATGAGAATTATGTGGTAATAGTAATACAACCAAATTGAAATTAAATTAAGATAAGTTTGGAATGGATCCAAACTGGAACTAAAAATCCTAAATTTGTAGAAGTAAGAATAAGAATTAAGTGATACATATATATGTGTATATATATATATATATATATATATATATATATATATATATATATCAAAATGGAAATTGAGAATGAATGTTATTAGTTGGTGCTTGGATTAAATTTGGATGTTTATTTATCTTGATATCATTCTATTATTATAAATAATCTATGAAACTGAGAAATAGAATTGAAGATGGTCTAAATTATGAAATTTTAAATCAAAGTCCAGAAAATTTGGAATTTGTTTCAAAGTGCTAAAAGAAATAATAAATAGTATTCTCTGAATGAAAGGGTCTTGTTTCAAACAAGAGTTGTTTGAAGATTCTAAAGAAATCTGTTTTGAATTAAAACCAAAGGTGTTTTAAAATTTTATGTAAAGGAAATATATATATATATATATGGGATATACATAATATACAACTGTTTAGAAATAAACTCTAAGGTTGAGTTTAGAATTTTCCTTGAAATGTGATGTGAAACCCAAAGTGAAGTAAGTTTTTAAACTTAAGTGGGAAGATTATTAATCTATAGTCTAAAATTTGAATGGAAATTCAAATTGAGCAAAGCTGTTTGGATTAAATTAAAGTGAAATTAATTTTGGAAAAAGTAAATAGGTTTAGTACAGAGGACCTGAATTGGAAATTTCAAAATGAAATTAAGATTTAACTTAGGAAGTTAAATGGTAGATTCAAATGGGGAATTTGTATGATCTCAAAATGGGTTTGAAATATGAGAATTGGAAATGGATGGATGTCTTAAAATAAATTGGATGATATCATCCTATTGTTACTAATAATCTTCAAACTGTGAATTGGATTTGTTTAAATGAATGAAGAAATAGATTGTAGTACATATATCCATTATTGAGATAAAAGGAAAATTAAACTTTAATTTGAAATTAAGGATATGGAATCACTTTGAGCTTTAGATTTGAATGTTAAGAATTGAATTTGTAAATTAAAATTGTTTAAGAATCGGTTTCAGAGTTGGAAGCTTAAATTGGACAATAATTTTAATTTTAAAGATAAAATTGTTTGGACTCTTATTTAAACTTAGAAATATGTTAAGTAGAAGTGATTTAAATTGGAATATGTGAAATTAGGACCCAAAAATTTAAATTTGTGAAAGGACTTGGGTGAAATTAAAAGTAAAGGTTAATTTGATTTAAGGAAATTAAATCAGCAATTGAGAATTTAACTCGAATTTATATAATTCGAGATGATTTAAAGTGAGATTGAATTTGAAATTAGTTCAAATTGAATTTTGATTTAAACAATTTGGATTTGTGATCAAAGTTGAATAGTTTTAAATTCAAATGGAATTTGATTTGAATTTGGAAAGAATCAAGGATAATTCAACTTGAATTGGGATTAAATTCAAACTAGAGTTGAAATGAATTGAAAATTGAAATTGGTTCAATTTGAAATTTATTTGAATTAATTGGAATTATGATTGAAGACGGATAAGTTTAAAAATTCAAATGGAAATTTGAATTGGATAAATTGAAATGAAATTGAAGTTGAATGAGTTTAAATTCAAATAGGAAGTTGATTTGAATTTGGGATGAGAATGGAAGTTAACTTAATTTGAATTGAAATTGAAAGTAAATTGAAAATTTGCAATTGATTGGAATTGGGATCAATTCAAATTGGAATTGAATCAATTTAAATAGAAATGGAAATTTAAATTGAGTTGATGGGGATGGAGATTGGGAATTGAACAGCTTGGCTCTAGACTATTCTCAAATTAATTATTTTAATTTAAACTGTTTTAAATCTATTTTCCTAACTATTTACTATGCAACTTTTCGTTTTAAAACCCAAAACTATCTTATACTTATTTTACAACTACTTTTGAAACTATTTAACTATTTTACAACTATTTTATAAACTAATTACTATTTTTCAACTACTTTATAACTAACTACTATTTTACAACTATTTTGCAATTATCTAACTATTTTATAACTATTTGTCTATTTATAACTACTTAACTATTTTACAGCTATTTTACAAACTAATAATTATTCTTCAACTACTTATCTATTTTTAACTTTTCAAGCTATTTTCTAAATTTAAGCTAGTCAGAGTACAAACTGTTTATGAATTAAATATCCATTTGAGATAAAAATTGAGGTGATAATCCAAATGGATAGAAAAAAGTGTGAATTAAGTGGATAGAAATTAAAATGAATGTGAATAAAAAAGGAGATTGATTTGGCTAATAATCAATAAAGATAAATATGTAGGATGTAAGTATATTATTATATTTGCATAGTGGTTTGATCCAGATTCGAGCACAGAATTTCGAGATAGTATATCGATCCGAGTTGGATTTTTCACTCAATTTCCGACGGCGAACCTGGATATGGATTGTTGATTGGTTCTGGAAATTCTCTATCATAGTTGTGACTATGCAAGAAGAATGATGGTTTTTGATCAAGAAACCAGATTTGAGCGGCACTAGGAAGTTGGGTGGATGATACTAGTTCGAAAATGAAATTGTGTGATCGAGTAAGCGATCAGATTGATATAGCGTACGGATGATATGCGTATATCGTACGGGTTTGAATGAAATTGATATTAAAAATTTGTGAATAAGAATTGTAAAATGGTTTTTGAAATGAAAAATATATTTTATGAAATATATGATGAAATAAAGTGAAAATTGGATATTTCTATGGTAGAAATTTATTTTATGGAAATAAGTAATTTGGTAAATGACTTTATAGAGTAATCAAATTTGAATATTTGATTTGGAATAAAAAAATTATATATATTTGTTATATAAGATAAATCTCCCCTTGTTGAATCTGTTGCTAGAAGAAAGGGTTTTTGAAAAAAATTTGAAGTATAAAAGGAGAATTTATACAAGTATGAAGTGATTCAAAAAGATTTTTCAAGGTTATATATATCTATATATATATGAAGGATCTTATGAGATTGATTTTGATGAAAGGTTTTTGGAACCTATGGATTTTGGAAAGGCTTTTGATTTTTGGAGAAAAGTCATTTTTGAAAATTTGGAAAGCCTAGTTTGAGAATTATCAATTTGGGTTAATCAATTTTGAGAAAAGAAGATTTATATGGGATTCATACTAGGTGTAGATTTGGAAGATACTATATGTGTATAGTATAAAATGTTTTGAAAATGGCTCTGGAGAAAAAGGCACCATCTTGAAATGAACTTCTCAGGAGTAACATAGGTTGGTACTGCCTTGAGCCTCAAAGGGGGAAGGTTCTAAAGTTGATCCTGTGAGAAGTCCGGACAAACTAGTTCCTGAGGATTATTGGGTAGCGAAAGTCGAGGGAGCTGATGCCCACAAAGGCATTTGGGTTATGTTGTGACAACAGTGTAATTCGATGTCACTACGATCTACTGGAGACCATAGAATTCATGTGTGCTGCTGAGAGCCAACAGTCTACGTTTGATTTTACATCGATAGATTGCGACCTATGGTGACATAGCGAAAGTCGAGAGGCCGTGAGAGCCTAAGACTGCATTGGGATTTGACTAATGTAGTCTGCAATCTATGTGGGAGCGGTGAAGTTTCATTTGGCAGCGAAAATCGAGGGCGCCGATGCCTACAATTACATGGACTTTTGTTGTGATGGCAACGTAACCTTGGATGTAACTGCGATCTGTGGCGAGTTCCATGGCGTAATCGAGAGGCGCAGAGTGCCTACAGTTACATGGACTTTTGTTGTGATGGCAACGTAACCCAGGATGTAACTACGACCATGGATGGGGGTGATGATTTCCAGAGCATTCTCACCAAAGATATTTCCTCTATTTTCAAAATGTTTTCTATATTTTCAATAAAATTATTTTCCAAGTCTTTTCAGTGGGTATTGAAAATGGTCTGCTAAGTACTTATAGATTTTAGTCCTACGCCTGATCGACGTATGACCGGATTTCGGTGAGAACAAGGATGGACGTATGGAAACATCGAGTTATAAAAGGTATTTTTATAAAACTATTTTGGCAATATTATATAGATTTAAAAAAAATTTAAATTGATAAAAGAATAAATTATTTCATTTTACGTATTAAGTAAATTCTGGCTTTGTTCCTTTTCGAGGACGAAAAGATTCAAAGGGGGAAGGAGCCGAATTTTGGACATCTGTTAATTGGTAATTAAATTTTATTAAAACACTGATTTTTAAATGAAACAAATAAATCTGATCATAAATATTTATATCTGGATAAATATTTGTGTGATAATCACCTAATATAATTACATAAAATCGACAAATTCTTCTTTTAAAAACAAATAATAATGGTTGTTTATATATATATATATAAGAAGATTCTAAATAAAAAATATTATTATTTTCAAACAAAGTGAATTTGGGTTTGTTAAGTAAATATATTTATATGAGTTGATATTAAATTATATTTTGAATTAAATTGAATTTGAATTGGAATACAAAGGATAAATATCTTAAATATATTTTGTATTTAAAATGTATTTTATATTATTTTATTTAGAATAATATTTGTTTTATATTATTTTCTTTAAAAGATTTTATAGATTAAGATAATGTAATTACTAAATAGAAAATTTAAAATAATTTAAAATAAATCAACACATGCATAAATACACATGTAAGCTTAAGAGCATATCTAAATACATGTGCAGAAAAATTATCTAATAATAATGACAAGCGTAAGTTAATTCATACAAGTGTCTTAATTTTTAATTTTTCCTTTTGAAAAATGATAAAACTAAGTTATAGGAAAACTCTCTACTTTCTCCTCTCATTTTATTTTTCTATCTTCAAAACTCAAAACAAGAAAATAAAAATTTGGAAACCTGTAAAAATTTCTCTAACCAGAAAATCATCAAGCAAGCTCAACCTGTAATCAAAGCCTCAATCTTCTCAGCTTTCAAAGCTAAAGCTTCTCAACAATTAGCTTCAAAATTTCAAGGATTTCCAGTTCAAACAAAAGTATAGCCATGTGAAAAATAAAAGCAAACCAAAGTAGATCAGATCATCATCAAGTCCAAATTCCATTTTAAATCATCAAAAGCTTCTTAGACTCTAAAAATCTTCTTTGTTCTTCAATAGTCTGTGAGTAAGCTTTTATTTAAAAACAGTTTTTAGGTATTGCATGTGATGATCTTATGAGAAAAATTTGTGATATGGTTTGCATAAGTTATTTTATCCGGACATATGTTTGAGGTTTGCTTGTTTACCTGTGTGAATGTTTACATATATTTATATTTGTGCTCTGTATGTATAACAAACTCAACATCATCGTCAATATAATTCCTATCTTCCCAAAACAATCAGATATAGACTTTGATTTCTGAAAAGAAAATGTCAATAACAATGTGTTATTGTTTCTAAAAATAATTTTAAGTTATTTTGATTGATAAATATACTGTAAGTTTAAAAATTACAGTAAAAACCGGGAAAGGGGTAAAAATCAAATATGTTAATTTAAATATCTGATTATATAATCTGGATCGTGAATCCAAATCATGAATTTTGGAACAAATTTTGTAATTTTTAACGGTGTATTGGCCGAGAGTTTGAGTGTTTCTCGAATTTAGGATTTTGGCCATTCGCCATTGATCGGCGATGAGTGGAAGCACGGGGTTTGGCCTGAAGGTGGTCGAGGAGGCGAGGGTCTCCAGAAGAATGGCGAGAATTTTTTCTATTGGTCGTGGTGGCCGGATAAGGGAAGAATATGGTTTCGTGCGGTGTTGTGTCGTCGATGTTTAGGGGATTCGTACGGTGACTGTGGCACACCGGACCAGATTGCATAGTGGGGGATCGATTCAGGAGGTCGAGGCGACTCTCTGGTGATGTTGGTGGGGTTCATCATTATTGGGATCGACGGCGATTGGAAATTTTCGATGATGGCACGCGCAATCCACGCTTTAACCTAATAGCTCAATTTCGTTTTTCGATATGATCTTCATTTCTCGGTGGTTGAGGAAGATGTTGAGCCCGATGTCGACTAGTTGAAGGTCAGAATGAAGGTCGGAGGAGGCTGGGATTGTCGTGCATGTGCACGGTGCACATCGGAATGTCTGGTGAAGATGAAGGTTTGGGGAAGAACGTTTGGTCCGGGGGTTTTCGTGATTTTCACGAGTTCGACTCGAAAATGACGAAGAGGGGTAGCTGTTGTTTGTTGCATCGAGTTCGCACGAGTTTTGTCTCGAGTGTGTCTCGAGAATTTGTTGATTGCTCGGAAACATTTCTGTTTCCAGTTTTTCACCAGTCGAGATTTTAAACTAAAGTGATTTTCAAATTTATTTTAAAAGCAAACTTAATTTTTAGATAAAGTTTTAGCTGGTTTTAAAAGAGGTATGAAATGTTTAAGTTAGAAAATGATGTTTTAAACAAATTCAAATTTTAAAAATATGGATTTTAAAGTTTTAAATTCTGTTTTAAAAATAGTTTTGATTTATATAGAATAATTTGTAATTAGTTCATAAATGTTTTCAACTAAAATATAATTGTTGAAATATAATTATGATTTAAGTAAAAAGTATTTAATTTTAATCAAAGGATACTTATTTTAAAATACATCAAATTCAAGTTTTAAAATTTAATTTATTTTAAATTGGAAGTTAAGAGTTAATGTAATAAATGATTTACCTTAATTTAATCATGTTTTATTAACTAAAGTAATTAAAGTATAATTACTTAATTAACTAAGATGAGTAATTAAAGTAATTTAATCAAGATAAATTAATTATTGTAATTAATTAAGTGTAATTAATTGCTTAATTAAGGATTGATTAATTAAGATTAATTAATTAATGAATAATTAAGTAATATGTAATTAGAGGTTAATTACATAATATTAAAGAATTATTAAGAGTAATTACTTAATGAAGTAACTAAAGGGATTAATTACTCAGTGTAATTAATTAAGTTAATGCGGTTAATTTTAGTTTATTAATTAAGTTTAATTAATTAAAGAGAATTACTTGATGATGGGTTAAGTATAACTACTTAGTGTAATTAATGAAGTGTAATTACTTAGTGAAGTAATGGATAATTGCATGATGTAATTAATCAAGGGAAATTACTTGATGAATAGTAATTAAAGGAAAATTACTTAGTGGAAGTAATTAAGTGTTAATTACTTAGGGTAATTAAAGGATTAATTAATGTTATTGATCAAGGAGTTGGTTTAATTGATGAAGTAATTAAGGATAGTTAATTACTGAGTGGAATTATGTTGTATTAATTAATAACTAGGTTTTATTAATTAATACTTAAAGAATGATTAGTCTATAAATAAAGATTAATTAATTGATTAATCAAAGGGTAATTAAAGATTAATCAAGGGTAATTAAGGATTTATCAAATGGTAATTAAGGATTGATTAATTGGTAATTATGGATAATTAAAGGATGATTAATTAATTGGTTGTAATTAATTAATTTTAAGTAAAGGCAATCTAAGTGATTAAAGTTAGTTATTAATTTAATTAGAGATGAATTAAATTAATTGGGAAGTGATCAATCTTGTTTATGAATGATTGAATAGTGATAAATGCCTTGAATTGGTTGATATCTCTGATATGAAATGATTTGTGATATAATATGTTCGGTTTGAACTGTGATAATGTGGTTATCTATCGGTGATGAATTACTACGTAAAAGTTGGCATCCTATGTTTAAAATTGAATTGAATTCACTTGAATAACTTGGGTTAAGGTGTCATTGGATTCGAAGAGACCGAGGTCAGGTATTAGTAAATACCCAAAACCACTTTGATTTGGAATAGAGTAATTCTATAAATTTGATATGTGAAACCAATAGGCTCGGATAGAATAAAATGGACCTTAGAAACTAAGTAAGAATGCTTAGAATTTGATTTGTGAAAATAAGCGTTGACTATTACAAGTTATGAACTCGTAGTAAGGTACGAGTTATCCGGGTTTAAATGAGATCTATACATTTGTATTTCTTGTTAGATGGATTTACTCACGCTGGTTTCCAGTCTGACCCGAGTGTTACTTTGATGTAATGCTCAGGTCAGACCGAGTATTACAGATTTTCAGGTAAGAACGTTCTGGAGCTCAAGGGGGAAGCTGGATGGCAGAAACGTATGGGGTGTATTCCGCTGTGATACATTGTTGTTTATTTAGGACAAGTTATTTTAACTGTCCAATGATTGTGAAATATTGTAACTCTGATGTATTAATGTACATTAACTGATACAGTTTTCCTTTGTATAACTGTTATTTTATTTGGTATTATATTTTGATCCACTGCGAATGTGAGATTCTATGTTTCATTTCTGTTTCTTCTTCTATCTCTTTTCTTCTTTTCCTAACTATCTAGAATCTTTGGGATCGAAAATTTCAGGTCGTTATAGAAGATTGAGCAAAACTAAGTGCGCCGCGTTCCGGTATTTCGTGATTTCAGGACTAGAAAAGTTAAACGGATGTATAGGGCTAAATATAAGTCAAAACTCTTTAAAATAAGAATTTTCTGGACCAGCCGGGTGGTAGGGAGATACGCCTCCCTCATAGGAGATTTGAGGTTCGATTCCCACCTCCTGCACCATGTCCAAATCAAGGTTGAACGGGTTTACTATTTAGGAATCGCTAGGTTTGCTGTTTGGCGGTTGTGGCGGACCAGCCAACTATTCTCTTGGTTTACTGTTCAGGAATCGCTTTGTCGGTAGTGATCGAAGAGGTTTCCCTGGTTTTAGAAAAAAGAATTTTCCAGACCTTGCTGGGTAAGCTTTTAAAATGAAAACGAAAATCAAGATTTCATTTAGTAAAGTTTGAGATATGTCTAAATCAAGTTTTCAAAATCATCACATTTTGGTAGCTCATAAAATTTTGTTTTCAATTCTTATATATGGATGTTTTTAAATATTTGAAAATACGAAATAAATTCCATAAATATATTAAAATGTTTTAAAAGGAATTTGAATTATAAAAATGGGTATTTGTGTAATGAAATTGTTGTTTTATTCGATAAATCTTCAAAATCACTATCCAACAATTTAGCAATGAGAATTGGTAGCCGTTGAATAAATGATTTAAACTTAGTTTTTCTTCAAATTACTTTTTGGAATGTTTTTCAAATGATAAATCAATTTTTTTAAAAAGTTTAGAGTCGACCAAATAACGTGACCGCCTTATAGGTGACAAAGTGATAGTTTTTTGGCCGGAGTTTGGAAACCAGTTATTTGTTCCCCTTAGTTATCCGGACTGGCCCGACGGAGGGGATAGTTAATTTGATTTACCTGGATCACATCTTCTTAAGATAAAGAAAAAGGGATTTGGAGTTTTCTAAAAAGGTTAAACAAGATTTAAAATAGGATTTTTGTGGTAAAGAGAACATTCTAGTTAAACTCTATATTAAATTCCGAGAAGGGAACTTGTACTATTCACGTGAATTTAAAAGGCGATTTCACCATCATTCGACAAATGGTACATGATGAGTACAGAAATTAGTACGGGTATAATAAATCTAAAATCCATGAATCCTTTTTAATCAATACTAAGTGATTTAAACGATGTCTTAAATAACATTGTTTTTGATCCTTTTAAAGCGTTTTTCGAAAAAATGAAATCTTTATTCGTTATACTAATAATAGAATATGGACATATTTTCCTAATTTATTAAAAGGAAATGATTTGGTATTTTCAAAGTTAAAGAGAGATCGAATAATTTTGTATATCCCGAAAACAGAAATGGTTTAAAGATATATAACTCTAAAAGATATTTTATTTTATAAAAAGATATCTTCAAAGTTAATTAACATTTTGAGTAAAAGAAGAAAAGTGGATTTAACGAAAGAGGCTTAACATTTCTGTATACGTATATGCACATCTTTTTATTGATAATTGGTTCGAATAGACCACGATAGGATTTGGGTGATTCTTATTTGGAAACCATTTCATACCAATATGAACATTCGAAAGTGAAGACATGTTGGAGACAATGATTATTAAGATGGAGATCTTCGTAATGTAGGACCGCTTGCCACTAACCTCGTGATTCCCATATATATACATATAGTGGTAATAGCACCTTCATTTTAAATTCTTTAATGCAAGGACTGCTCACTACTAATTCTATGGGTGATTCCCAAACAGGATGTAGTAGGAGGGTGCCCTCGATTCTTCCTTCACCTGGACAACTTATATGGACGAATGTCTAACATTGCATTTCTAGGACCACTTACACTGGATTTTACAGAACTACATATGTTTATTGGTGTAGCAGTTAACCCCTCTTACTTAACACCCTTCCCTGAGGTGTATGAACTTGGGAGTTGTACTTTTAAGGAAACTAATTAGTGTGTCGTCAGCAATGGCAATGTAGCATTCAAGTGGAATTTGCTGTTCTGAGAAAGATAAAACGTCACCTCAAGCCTCACTTGGCAAAAACAGGATAGATGTGATAGGTCTAAGTAGGTCGCTTCTATTAGGATATGTTCATCACCTTTCCAAATTACCCTATATATTTCAGGTTTGTTGCATATGTTGTGGCCGTGGATATGTCAAGAACCAGGTGATGGGATATTCGGTACTATCTAATATAAAGGTAGGCTGATTCAGTGTTGGTAGAGGGCAGTAGGACTGTGCCTCGGCACATTCCTCTAGAGATGTACTATCGAAAGGTTGTCCCTTAGCTTTTCATTGTTGGAAATCCGTTACCCCATATATGTCTTTACAGTTTTGATTATAGAACCTCGCAACAACTCTACCTTAATGGGCCAAAATTTCGACAATAATCGAAACCCAAGCCTTTATAGCATAGATCATTGAATTTTCTACCTGCAAATAAGCATGAGCATTATCGGAGAATGATAGAAATCTAAACTTACAGCGAAAGCAGTAGTAGGATAAGAATACCGACTATGACTGCTAATTTGGAATTTATGGTATTTCTTGGATAACATTTTGTCGCATCAACATTGAGCATAAGATCAATGATAACTTCTCCAACAACAAAGCACATCCAGCTCTAATGACATCTTCCTTTAAATCTATCCCGTGAGTTGTAATGAGGAGGAGGTCAGAGGAAAGTTCTAGTGGTTGGAAAATCTATACGCTATCCATAACATAAATATATGTTGGTTGGTTTTCATTTAATTGTTTTGTCTATTAAAGTTAGCAATTCTAATCTGACCACGCATTGCACACACGAGTACTTACTTATCGCTTCCTAAGGTACAAATACTAAGGAAGCCTTATCAACCATCCAATACTTCCAAAGCCGTTTTCCACTTGATATTTCTAAATATGAAGCGGGCTTCTATAAACATCATAAAATACTTTTAAAATGAAAATAAGCAGACTCGTCCATTTAACACCTCAGTCATGGTAGACCCCATCTTTTAAGACCTATTTCCAAGGTGATTTTCTAACAATGATGTCAATGCGGTGGGTCTTTGCTATAAAGACCTCTAACCACTTTTTAAGGCTTCTGAGATTTAATGTCCAACTATTACCGCATCTATCTCCAATAAAATCGTAGCTATGTAAGAGACAATACGCAAGCCATCTAATATCTTAAAAAGGACTAAGTGGATTTCTAACCATTTAATACCTATATTCTTGGCAAGTCCTATTTCACTTAATACCAATCCTCAGGAGGACTCCTCACTAGTGCTATAATTATTACGACCTTAGTAATGTGAGAGACTATATCCAAGCCACTTAACACCTCATTAATAAGGACTAGGCAGATCCGTGACCATTTAACACCATTTATAAGAAGCCCATTGTTATTTAATACCTAACCTCAAGGCGGACTCCTTACTAGTACTATATAGCTGACATCACTTGGAATCTCACTAGTCTACTTAATAGTTCTTTTTTGGAGAGAGGAGAACCCTTAGATTAGTCACTTAATACCTTAAACCCGAAGCGAAGACTTCCCAAGGTATCCATTATCACTTTTAGATATAAATATAGAATCTCATTAGGTTACTTCTCTCGGTAGGGAGGCAGGCCCTATAGCCATTTAACACCTCAACACTGAAATAAACATTTTTAGAGACATCCTTATTTATTTGGAATCACACTAGGTTACTTAATGTTTCCTTTTAGGAGAGAGGCAGACCCTACATCCACTTAGTACCTCAAACCGGAAGCGAACCCCTATGGAGATATCCCTTACAACTCCAAATTCCAAATTTAGACCATTTAATATTTTCAATTAAGAAAGAAGGCCCAATTTATCATGTTTCCACGGGTCCTCAAATTAGTGATGTCTCACACCAGTAATAAGTGCAACTGACTGTTAGTAGCTTCAAAGTGAAAGGCATTCTTTCGTTGAGTGACTCTACTAACCTTGCATCACTGACCTACTTAGTCCAATTGACCCTTCTAAGTCTTTATTTATATTATGTTAGGTAGATATTGGACTTAGCCAGTCATTTCCCTTTTTATTTAAGGTAATAAGATTTACCATAAATACTTATCTATCCATAAATGCCCTTTTATGCTTATAAATGTCAATTTATCCATAAAATCCTAATCGGACATTTTCTAAGACATTTATGTATGATTACTAATCCAAATTAGTAACCTTTTTGACCATTCCATAGTTATTAATTCAACTTCTTTATTTATCAGTCTCATTAAAACATTTACCCTATCAAATTATTGCAACTCCCATATTTATTACCATTTATTTTTCATTTATTTGATTTACAACCCTTTTAAATTCCTTGCTCATTAATTAGTTATCCTAGACATGAATATTATGTGTAAGCGTCGTTATTAGCTTTTTATTTAATTATTATAAGTGCAGTAAATTACGTACAGATATCTACTTTTATTGAATGTATTGTAGTTATATATCTTCATAAGAATATTCTATTCCATATTCAATTGTGGAATCATATCTAAAAATATTATCCGCTATATTTTCAATAATTAGTCTAAAATGAAATATTTAACTTTAAAATAAAAAAGATTACATCATTTGAAATTATAAGAAACAATCATTTCTTTTTATTACTAAAATAGAAAATGTAAACTACAATGAATTCATACTTCACACATCTCTTTCACTTTTTACTTGCATCTATCCCTTGCCAGACGAAACATTTTGTTTTTCCAAAATGGGATCAAACTATATTATAAATGTTAAACGGATCTAAATTCCAACAATTCCAAACATAGACCAATTTGCATTCCAAAAATATTAGGGTAAAAATCCAAATTCAAAACATTATTCTACAACCTATTTCAGATTTGGAATAAATTTCATTTAATCAATATTCTAAATTCGTACTTTTGGGTTAGATTTACAGATTACGTTGTAAACAATTCAAAATCAATTCATAAACAAGAATATGTAGACGATATTTATTATATTTATATTATATTCAATTTTTTCCTATAACTCATTTACAATTATCTAGTTAGGCATAAAAATCAAATAAAACCAACATGACAGTTTTCATATTATAGCAATCTATTGTCACTCACCTTTTAAAAGCGATCCAAATATCTAGATCTAAAGTAGAACATTTGACTCGTCTCTAAATCCTTTTTAATCTATTATGTATAAAAAGGGTGTATATATAATTACCTCAAATACGCATATAGTAGATTCTCTTCTCTTTTTTATTAGATTTTCGTTCTTCTCCAATTTGTACGAATATGGATATAAATATCTTATTTTTATAATTTAGGAAGAAATTTGAGAATAGAAAATGGCAGAGCTTCGCTACTGCCTCCAGAAAAATATGAGAAGAGAAGAAGGGCTAGGTTTAAATTTATAGGCGCTAGAATCAACCAGAACCGTTTGATTGAAATATATTAAATCCGGACCATTAGACCTAGGCTAATCTTAGCCACCTGAAGGCAATCGGTCGACCGCTTGGGGTTGAATACTCCCAATGACAGGTCTACCTACGGGCCCAGGCGATTAACTAATAAACATTAATTTTTCTTATTTATTTTCATTGCGAATTCTTTTTTCAACCATAACTTCATCGTTTGGACTCTGATTGCAAAACTCCAAACATGAAAGTTGCTCATAATTTTGCCATGGATGCTATAGTGCAAGTTTCGTGGTCAAATTCTATCATTTGCATAAATCCAATTTTCGAAGCCTAATTAATTAAATAATTAAATAACTAAAGTCATAATATGGGGTGTTGCATTCTTCCCCCTGAAAAGAATTACATCCCTAAATTTCACCTATGACTAACTGTTGTTTTTGGCTTCTAATTATCCTAGACTACACAACAAATGAGTGTACAACCAATTTTGCAATCAAACGTGCACAAGTGCATAGTGTTTTACTATATCACTATACAAAAAATATGTATGTAGAATGATTCTAAATCAGATCCTCCTATATGAATGCATTTCATTCGAAAATACTTTTGAAAACATGATGCAAACAACCAACATATATACTGGCAGATCTATATGCATGTTGATCTTTGAAAAATCTTTTCAACCAAAATGCCCATACTCCTACTAGTAGAAGTATGGAGGAACTAATTATTTGCGTTCACTTCCTACCATCCAATTATCTAATGCATTGAAAAATCGCTTCCTAAACATTACTCCTACGCTGGAAAAAGGAATTTAGGCGGAAATTTAATATTCTTACCACACTATAATCTTTCTATTCCCACCGTATAGCAGAAGTTTCCACACTGCCCCAGATTTACTTCAAATTTTCCATGTACAAAATCACATGAGGAGGCTTATTTTCAAGCTCAAACATGGAATTAAGTCCAAAAATAAACTCGAACGCGTCGTTGACAGGGTAAGGAAATAGAAATTCCAAGGCTAAAATAGTTTTTTCCTTGTATTGCTTGCATTTGTCGCATCATCGATCCTAGTGCCCTCTAAATTTGTAAATTTTAACTCTATTTGCCTTCCCTATGCCTAAGCCTTCGAAATCGACAATTTCACAAAATCTTTCTCACTTTTCAAATTTGTACATTATTTGGAAAATGAAATCCCAAAATATTTATATACACATTCCCTTGAAATCAAATTTTTTGGCAAAAACTCTAAAAATAATTTAAGAGCCAAAAGCAACTAAACCTAAAAACTCTTTTTTTTCATCAAAAAAGAACTTTTAAAATCAAGGGGAAACTTTTTAAAATATTTCCTTCTCCAAATTTTTGATAAATCAAGCCATAATTTCAGTGTATGCGTTAAACGCATGAACCAAATTCTAAATCTACAACTAACCTTCATCTATAAAACTTGACATTTTATTTAAAAATGTAATCGCATCTATTATTCAAATAAATTAGCCTTTAAGGAACATAAACAATGGCCATGATACCAAAACAACTTATCATGACCTTTGCTGAAAAAATTCAACTATTCTAAACTTCCAATCTTATATTGCATTTACTGTTAGTCAAATGTCTTTACGAGATTCGTATATTCATATTACTTCTTTATTATGCATATATCGGAGCGGTTTATATGTTCAGAAACAATAACACAGTAAATAAATAGAAAATCATAAATCGTATGTGCCTTTTATAAGAGACAACCAACATTACAACCCAAACAACATAAAAGAAATGAACAAATGCTGAAAGGGAAAAGACAACAACACCATAAACCCTAAAATAGTACCTACAGATTATGAGATGTCTTGCTCTACTACTGGAGCTCGATCCACTGCGGCAACTTTTGAATAGTCGTAGGACGATGGCTATGCATCTAATCTTATGCCGCTAGTGCTAGCGATGTTGCTGACAGCTTCAAAATTAACATCTTCCTAAGGAAGGATCTAATGATGGTGGAAGCAACCTTCTACAAAATTGCCTCTCCATTGAGGTTCATCTGTATTACCTAAAGACGAGAGCAAGTAGGTGAATATATAGAAAGTGACTCAGTGGAGTGCGAATCCTTGATCAACAAATTAAACCAAAAGGGTGCGAGTCCAATTGATGGAAATCCCATCAATACTAGCAAAGGTGCTCTTCCGCACGATGGGATAAATCTAGTCGTAACTTACCATCTTGGGGATAACGTTGTGCTAAATGATGCACACAATCAGATGCGTGGTTGAACGTAGATTATCTATCTTCTAAACAGCGATAACCTAGGAAAAGATCTATTGCTAAATCTGTGAGTCGGTCACTTTAAAATCATCCAAGTCCGCCCCCCTTCGTGGAGGCCTCCAAAATCTTAGTGAGATCATCATTAGTCGGCTCAATCAAGACACCCTTCACCTCCGAATGAATCAAACTATTGCCTCCATCGAAAAGGCAGATGTAGCATGGGTAACATTCCCACTCAAAGGTCATTAAGCCGAGGATCAGTGCAAATCCTACTATGACGAATAGCTCTTCCAGCCCAAAAGCGGCAAAACCTTCTACCCATTCCGGTCCAGCCAAGTGGCCTCTTGAGGTTTGAGACCATAATGGTGCGAGGGAAAACCGACAGTATGAAAATGTATCTTGGGCTAAGAAGTGGTCAGAGGGAAGGAAAAGATTTAGATCTTGAATTCTGGTGATGCGAGATCTAATATGCAAACCCAACATGAGGGGTGGTAAGGAAGCCGCTTCAAGGGAAAAATGGCATCGTTTAGAGGAGGAACGGAAGGGAGATGCTGCTACTTGGAGGAGGAGAAGGATAATTGGGTTCGACTGATTGAGGAAGGAGGAACAAAAGCATGCAACTTAGGAGAAATCCGAACACAGCATTTATAGTCCCATTCTAGGCTCAAGTTGTGCCAACACTCGTTAATTGGCAGACCACTATAGGTTTACCGCTAAATAGTCAACCGTTAGACGGGCTTTGAGCGTTAGTTGCGCCTAGACCCAGGTCGGATTGAATAATAATAAACGTTTCGTGTCCTCTTCTTCGATTTGACACGATCTGAAAAATTACTGTCCTCGTCACAATGGTGTTAAAGCCTACCATGCAGTCCTGAACCATGCTACAACAATTCATAGTAGTCCTAACAAAAAACTATCGCGGCCAATAAAAATTTCAAAAACCTAAAAATATTCCAGTTGTTATTTCCTGCCTACTTTGCATGAAAATATTTCTTCTAATAACTGGTGGTACAAGAACACTTCAAACAACATACCGTGATAAAATTGAATGTCATTTCTATGTTGTCCGTACCTTAAAGAGAGAAAAATTAAAAACCTTGATTTTTATAAATAGAAACACTAAGCTAAATTTGTGCTCCTTTATACTTGTTTCTAAATAGTAGAAACTATCTCATACCAAAATTTCTCTTAAAACCTTCTTCTAAAACACAAATTTCCTAAATGGAAAGACTATTTTTGTGCCAAAAATCAAAAAAGCCTTTACTGATATATACATATAAATGTTTAAGGATTTCAAAAACTAATCTTTTATAAACTAAAAATTTCTTAACACAGCGTAGTAGCATATGTGTTTCTTTGAAAATTAAACTTTTTTAAATTTCCCTAAACAAAATTTCCAAAAACAATCCTCGAGAAAGGAATTTTTTCTGAAAACCCTTTTTCCAAAATACAAGGTATTTCAAAACATACTTTACAAAAATTCTCACATAGGTTTTAGGCTAAGGAATTGACAATAGTTCTTCAAATAAAAATCTAGTATGCCATCAAAGAGGTGATCAATGAATGACCCAAGCAAAAAGTTGCCTCTGGACAATTGCAACATATAGACTCTAATTTCTTTCCTATTTGGAATAAATATGTGTCTCCGAATGGATCACATCATCAAGATCCAAAATTACAAGGTAGATAGAATCTTAACCATCAAGTCAAACGCCTCCATTCTTCGGGATGCAGCCATATGTCGCACTTATAATCTTCATCTACAGCTCTTTACGCATCGCCGGCACTCTAGGGTACTTCAGAATCGGCGTGAAGATCTTAGCTCTAAGATGTTTTCAGTTGCATTGTCCATTCCCTTGGAGTGGAACTACAACTATTTCTATAGTCAGAAGTCTTAGAATTTAACATAAATGTATAATATTAGTAGATAGGAAAGTACGAATACATTCTCTACATTTATCCTAATTCCTCTGATCTATTAACCTAGGCTCCAATACCAAATGTAACAACTCATATCATAATAGGCCTAAATTTTGACAAAAATGAAACCTAAGTCTATCAAAGCACTGATCATTGGATTTGGTACCTGGAAATAAGCATGAGAATTATCGAAGATTGATAGAAATCTATACTCACAACGGAAACAGCAATAGGATAAGAATTTTGATTATGATTAATACTTTGAAATTTATGGTATTTCCTGGATAATAGTTTATCACCTCAGCATTGAGCATGAGAGAAAAGAAAACTTCTCCAACAACAAAGCACATCCAGCTCCAGTGACATGTTCCTTTATATCTATCATGTGGGTTCTAGTGAGGAGGGGGTTAGAAGAATGTTCTGGTGGTTGGAAAATCTATATACGATCCATAACATAAATATATTACGATTGGTTTCCATTTAATTGTTTTGTCTATTAAGGTTAGCAATTCTAATATGACCCTGCATCACACATACAATTACATACTTACCGCTTCCTAAGGTACAAAATACGAACGAAGCCTTATCAACTACCCAATACTTCCAAACCCGTTTGCCACTAAATACTTCTAAATATGAAGCAGGCTTCTATAGTCATCACAAAATACTTTTAAAAGAGAAATAAGCAGACTCTGCCATTTAAGACCTCAATCAAGATTGACCCCATCATTTAAGACCTATTCACATGGTGATTTTCTAACAATGTTGTCAAGGCTGTGGGTCCCGGCTACAAAGACCTCAAACTACTATTTAAGGCTTCTGACATTTAATGTCCAACTATTATCACATCTATCGCCAATAAAATCGTAGCCATGTAAGAGACAGTATCCAAGCCACTTAATACCTTAAAAAGGACTAAGCGGACTTCTAACCATTTAATACCTATATTCTAGGCAGGTCCTACTTCACTTAATACCTATCCTCATGCGGACTCCTTACTGGTACTATCATTATTACGGCCTTAGCAATGTGAGAAACTATACCCAAGCCACTTAATACCTCATTAATAAGGACTAGGCAGATCCTTGACCATTTAACACCTATGTATTGGTAGCCTTTTGTCATTTAATACCTAACCTCAAGGTGGACTTCTCGTTGGTACTATCTAGCTGACATCACTTGAAATCTCACTAGGCTACTTAACAGTTCTTTTTAGGAGGAACCCTTAGATCAGTCACTTAATACCTCAAACCCAAAGCGAAGACTTCCCGAGATATCCACTATCACTCTTAATTATAAGTATAGAACCTCATTAGGTTACTTCTCTCGGTAGGGAGGTTGGCCCTATAGCCACTTAATACATCAACACTAAAGTAAACCTCTTTAGAGACATCCTTATTTATTTGGAATCACACTATGTTACTTAATGTTTCCTTTTAGGAGAGAGGCGGACCCTACAACCACTTAGTACCTCAAAATAGAAGCGAACCCCTTTGGAAATATCCCTTACCACTCCAAATTCCAAATTTGGACCATTTAATACTTTTTAATTAAGAAAGCAGGCCTAATTTCTCATGTTGTCACAGGTCCTAGGATTAGTGTTATCTCACATCAGCATGGTAGCCTCAAAGTGAAAGGCAGTCTTTCGTCAAGTAACTCTACTAACCTCGCATCACTAACCTACTTAGTCCAATTCATCATAATAAGTCTTTACTGTATTATCTTAGGTAGACATTGCACTTAGCTTACTAATTCCCTTTTTATTTAAGGCAATAAGATTTACCCCAAATACTAATCTATCCATAAATGCCCTTTTTATGCTCATAAATGTCAATTCATCCATAAAATCCTAACAGACATTTCTTAAGACATTTATGTATGATTACTAATTAAAATTGGTAACCTTTTTAACTATTCCATAGTTATTAATTCAACTTCAATATTTATCAGTCCCGTTAAACCATTTATCCTATCAAACTATTGCAACCCCCATATTATTACTATTTATTTTCCATTTATTCGAGTTACAACCCTTTTAAATTCCTTTCTCATTAAGTAGATATCATGAATGCGAAAATAATACATTCTAGTAAATTATTATAAGCGTGGTTATTACCTTTTTATTTAATTATTATAAGCGTAGTAAATTACGTATATATCTCTACTTTTATCAAATATATTCTAGTTATAAATCTTCACAAGAATATTCTATTCCATATTCAATTGTTGGAATTTATGCCTAAAAAGATGATCCGCTATAATTTCTATAAATTAGTCCAAGACGAAAGATTTAACTTTAAAATATATCAACCGTTGCATCATTTGAAATTACAAGGAATAATCATTTTTTTATTACTAAAATAGGCAATGTAAACTGCAATGAATTCATACTTCACACGTCTTCTTCTCTTTTTATAAGCATCTATCCTTGCTAGATCAAACATTGTACTTTTCCAAAATGGGATAGAAATCAAACTAATTCACAAATATTTAATGGATCTAAATTCCAACAATTCCAAACATAGAAAAGTTTGTATTCTAACAATATTAGGGCAATAATCCAAATTCATAACTTTATTGTACAACCTATTTTAGGTCTGGAATAAATTTCATTCAATTAATACTTTTAATTTATACTTTTGGACTGATTTGTAGGTCAGGTTGTAAACATTCTAAATCAATTTAGAAACAAGAATATGTAGGCGATATTTATTATATTCAGATTATATTCAATTTGTTGTCTACAACTCATCTACAATTATCCAGTTAGATATAAAAATCAAATAAACACCAACGGGATAATATATTATAACAATCTATTAAATTTCTCACTCACCTTTGAAAAGCGATCCAAATCTCCATATCTGAAATTGAACGTTTGGTGTATCTCCAAGTCAAATTTAATCTGAGAAATATGTATAAAAAGGGTATATAAGTATACTAGAATTTCAAACGTGAGAAGAGATTTGGGATTGGAAGAGAAAATAGATAAAAATATATATAAAAATATAAATTACCTCAAATACGCTATAGTTGATTATCTTCTCTTCTCCTTTTCTAGATTTCCATTCTTCTCCAATTTGTATGAATATAGATATAAATATCTTATTTTTATAATGTTGGAAGAAAGTGGAGAATAGGAAATGGTAGAACTTCACTACTATCTCTAGAAAAATATGAGAAGAGAGGAGGGCTAGGTCTGAATTTACAGAAGTTAGAATCAACTAGAACCATTAGACCAAAATATATTAAATTTGGGCCGCTGGGCCTAGGCCGACCTTTGCCGCCCGAAGGCGACCGACCGACCACCTACTAAGCACCGGTCGACCGGCCTCAATGACAATTGGCATGTGGGCTCAAGCGATTAATTAATAAACATTAATTTTTCCTATTTATTTATTTTCGTTCCAAATTCGCTTTTTGTCCGTAACTTCATCATTTGGACTCCAATTGCAAAACTACAAATATGAAAATTGCTTAGAATTTCGCCATGAACACAATGGTAAAAGTTTCATGGTCAAATTCCATCATTTCGTAAATTCTATTTTTTGAGCCTAATTAATTAATTAATTAATTAACGCCAAATTACGGGGTGTTACAAGCCTAGTATGCTGGAATTTAATTAATGTAACAAATTCAGATATGATTAATATGTTTATTGAAAGGGTTTTCAAAGAATGTCATTAGAAATAATATTAAATAATTTGATAGAATTGTTTTAGCTATCATAAGGTAAAAACCCATCTTATTTTATGTGTGGCATGGTTTTATAAGGTACTCTTATTTTCAAAGGTTTTGCTTGACATTAAAGTTTATCTATGACACTGTCATATATATTTTTGATTTGCATTTCTCACACTGGTTTGTCAGACTGATCCTGGTTTTTAATACTCAGGTAAGATCCGAGTAGTTTTAGGATTAGCTGAAGATGCTTGGAGTTTTCAATGGGGAGTTGGAGATCTTCATCAACGTATGAACGTAGTTTAGTTTTCCAGTGTGTTTGTTGTTTTTCAGCATTTATAAGGACATGTATTTATAACTGTCCAGTCTGATCTTAGGATAGACTCTGATATATATGTATTTAGGCTCTGCTTGGGAGTTTATTTCGACCAGTTTTGACTGGTTTTGGATGGCCCTGTATTTTAGGTGTTATCATAACCGTTGCTTGTAAGTTATTTTTCAAACCGATTCTTGTTAGTTATAAAACCAGTGAAGACTTATATAGTGTAATTTTCATGGCAATTCACAACCCATCAAATTGAGATGTTTTGAGGTATTATACCTTTTTTCCAATTATGTCCTTACTAATTATATTGTAGAATTAATCTTCACAAAATATAAGGATATATGTGTGCATTTTACTTTAGTGGAAAACTCTCAAAATCGGTGTATGTTAAACTCCAAGCATGCATTGATCGGTTATAATAGCACGTCATTTAAACCAAACAAAACTGCTACGATCATTGATGATCAAAACTGGTACTCTCAAAAGCTCTCCTAACCGGTACAACAAAACCCCCGAGCAGAGATTTAAAGGCTAAGTGCCAATGTTAAGTACATTTTCTATATGAAAGAACATTTTTGAATGGAAATCATATATATCACTCCATGTTAAGTGTCAATTATTATAATTTTCGTTTTTGATGTTTCTTTATGAAGTAGAAATGACCATTCACTTTCTTTATCCCAAATGTGCCTTAAGTTACATCTACCCTCGTACATTCGTTTTCCTTTCTAAATGGTCAATCCAAAAAAGATACCTTTCTATAAGGCCATACAAAAATGCATTTTGCCATCCTTTTGGTCAAGCGTTATAATTAACATAATAAGATCTTTATTTTAATCAATCAATTGAATACTCAATCTCACACTATGGTTTACTGCTTATCTCGAATGATCTAATTTCATTGAGGTTTTATACGTTACGAATGTAACTGTTCGCCATATGACGTTTATATATGAATGAATATGAATTAGACATCCATATATAATTGATTTTAGAGTTTGAAACTGTAACGACCCATACTTTTGACCATTGTAAGTTATTAAATTTAATGTAATTATTGGATAAATATGGGTAAAAGTAAAAACAATTCGTGATTTATTAATATTGGTTTATTGGATAATTAAATTTTTCAAATTTAACAGTGGAAATTATTTGAATAACTCAATTTTGGATTTAATATGAATGAAAATGGCATCGAGAATTGATTTAAATTTTATTTAAGTATGAATGAAGGTGGTTAATATCTAAAAATTTGACTTTTAAGTGTATAAGTAAACTTTGGAAATTGTATATTTTATTTATAGCCATTTTGGCCACTTTCTCGGATTTCGACGAACTTAGTTTCGTCAGATCCAAAATAGTGAATTATTGTAGAATTTCATGTTACGTAGCGATCGGACTTGTCATTTGGCCGTGCGAGATTGAAACGAGTAGAATTTAAATTCAGAATTTAAATAAGCAATTTGATTCGAAAAGTTATCTTCTGCATACGATCAAATTAGGCCTCGAAACTAGTTTCATTATATTCAGAATTGGGGTATAACATAATGAACGCCTAGCGGCATGCTTCTTTTGAAGTTTGGATTTAGCGGGCCTATTGGATGAGATATTTTCATATTAGATAATGAATATTATTTCACCCTTAATTTTACATTACCCATGCCCTATATTTTTGTCAAACCCATTCTTGTTCTTTCCTCTTTCCTTTTATTTCAAATCAACAGTAAAAATTGCAACGTCCATTAGATTATAAAATAAAATCGAATGATAAAAAAAACGCAGATCGACCTCAAAAAAGAAGAAGAAAGGATCGATCGCAATGGCACTCAAACACAAGAGAGAAGGCTCGGTGTTCGATCGAGATGGCTAGAGTTTCGTGTGCTCGCATTTTGCGTGTTGATGGAGGTCCAGGACGAGGTGACTGCGACTTGCGACGGTGGGGGAAAAGGCCCTGGCGGCAGTTCTAGTGGTCAACGAGGCTAAAGTTGTTGCTTGCGAACAAAAAAAGGATCGAAGAAAAAAAGAGGAGCAGTCGGTTCATCCTAGGAGGGAGGATTATTGTGGGCGTTCAAAGGGAGTGGAGGAAATCGAGACAGCAGGCGTAGGTGGCACGTGTGTGTAACTCGAGTATCGATAATGGTTTTTGGGTTTTTGCAATTTTGATGAATGAAGAGGAAGGAGGAGTCTTTGCAGGAGGATGAAGGTAACGTCAATAGTTTTGTTAGTTTTTTTGTTAATTCAAATTTTATCTACCGTTATATTGACAAAATCGTGACTCTCTCGTACGAGGTCCATTCTACGTGAAACAAGTTACTGAGGATGCGTATCGATGTTGTCTACGATTTAGGATCGAGCTGGAATTTAATTAAAGCTGAAATTATTTCTAATTTCAAAAAAAAGTGAGTGTTTTCATGCTCACATTTCGACTGTTATATTTTATGTTAGTAAAAATTTATATCGCGAAGAAATTTGAATTTATTGACGGCCGATGGATAAATTGAAATTGACATTTAGTTGACATCTGAATTTATTAATAGAATTTAAATTGATAGTTAAAATTGAATTAGAATTTAACTGCTAGTAAAATCCCTAATTTATCGATAATTGGTTGATTGTTGTGATTATTGACTGTTTGGATGATGGATGAAATTTGATTGATATTTTGGATGTTTGGATGTTTCATTATGTTTAATATACCCAGTTATCATCGTGCAAGTTGTTTACAGTGTAAAAAATTATAAATTGAAGTTCAAATAAATTAAGAAATAGGTTGAAATGATACATACCTATGACATTAAAACTTGGATTGAAATGATATATATCCATCCCTAGAATTAAATTGAAATAATTGATTCACTTGGCCATAGGATAGAGAATTATATACGGACATCGGGTTGGTTAAATTAAATGATTTTAAAATTTTGATTCGAAATTATTTAAATGATTTGATTTATAAAAAAACAAATTTATGGAAATCGAATTATTTTCAAATTTGAACTAGGAATGTTGCAATTTAAATTTGAAACAACATTGTTTAAATAATCGAAGTTGAGATTTTTAAGTTATAATCGAAATATGATGTGAATTTCGTCAAAATTGATTTGTTTTAAAAGATTAGACTTTTATTCGAATTTTGGATATCGCTAACTAAAAGTGATATAAAATGATATTTCAAAATTGAGCTTGGAATTTAATTATATTTGAAGATTTGGAATTTAAATTTATTTGAATTGGAATTTAAGTTAATTTGGAATTGGAGTTTAAATTAATTTGAAACTGGAGTTTAAATTAATTTGGAATCAGAATTTAAATTAATTTGGAATGGGGATTTAAATTAATTTGAAGAATTGGAATTATTCTGTGTTCTTTAAATATTCAAATTATTTGAATTTTCTAAACTTTTTTAGTATATAAACCATTTTTATTATTCAAATTATTTTGTATTAAACTATTTTAACTATTTTCTAAAATTCAAACTGGTCAAAGGGTGGAATTTTATATTTAAATCTCGGATTAATACGAATTGGGTTAAAGTAAATTATAACTAAAATTTTAATTCAAATCAAAGTGAAATCGATATATCGAATTGAACTAACAATTTGAAGTAAAAATGTAATTTTTGAAGTAAAATATGATTTTTGAAGCGAATATGGCATATTTTGAAATGGATATGATTTTGAAGCGAATATGATACTTTGATATCAGGTGCGAACTGTTTTCGAATGTAAAAGTACCAACCGGTATGTAAACGACGTTTGGTTGTTAAAGAGATCGAGACCCCTTATTGGCATACTCTTTATCAATATTGGAACCATATTGACAACCATGTACGCAGTGGATGATATCCATAATGTAGTGGTTGAATTGGCGATATTTACTGGATTGAAGTAAGAGAATGATGACGGATAGCCGTGACACTTGTGTCATAATTAAAATGACTAAAACAGGAGCCTATGTTTGGCCATTAAGGTTAGCTACCACTAGCAACGTTGGTCCCTTGCATTGCTATTATGATTTTGTATTCGATGGGTGCACCTTTTGTTGGTTCGATTGATTGTCGCGTCGTCCACGGATTGGTTATGACCAGCCAGAAAGGGTAAACTGGTAGAATCCTACATTGTGCATTTCCTCATGTGCCTTATCATACTTATCCCTATATGAGCCTATTACAACTTTGGTTTGAACCGCAAAATGTGTCAAGTTGGATCAATGTAAAGCCTTAACACTATTTTGATATTTATTTTACTGATAGACATTATAATTATGGCGTATACTATTACATATAAATAGTTTAACGGATCCTTAAGAGATGGAAAAATCTGGTAACATCTCTTAAGTTATTGCATTCATATTCTGTGATATTGGTTTGACTTACATAAGAGTATTTTAGTCCCGACTCGATTGTTTTTTCCTTTCATTAAGCTCAGGTCAGTCTTGAGTTCTTTCAATGTATTGAAGATTATTCTTTGGAGGATGAAGACGAAGATTTTGGTATATTACTATTATTATTATTCCCTTATTCATGCTATCTTGTATAGTGATCACTTATTCTTGATGTGTATATATATATATTACTCTGATAAATGTGCATAGATTATAATCAAATGTACAGTAAACAGCTTCATGAATTGTTATTTAATTATTATATTATATCATTTCCGCTGTGAAATTCTATGTTTGTTTTTCTTCTTCTTTTCTTGTTTTTCTTATTCTTTTCTTGTTTTTCTTATTTAAACCCATTGATTATCTACGTTCCAGATTGTTTAAGTTGGACATGTGTGGATTATTGTCGATTTAATCCATCCGAAATGTGGGTCATCACAGAAACTCATAAAGGACAATACACATTCTTTGGCAAATAAATACATAAATGTCCAATTATGAATGTATTTAGTAGTTGTAAAATTACGCGCTTGCATGGGACTTTAAATAACATGCAAAATATTTATTAGTAAGTATATTATATATATTTATTTTTGTCGTTTTTTAATTTGGTTCATTTGTATGTTTTAATTGATAAACATTTTATCAATTATATTAATTAGACAAATGTATCAATGTGGATTATTATAACATTATACATCAAATGTCCTTACAATATTAGAACGGTTAAATGTTGCTATTTCATTTTTCTAATAAAGCTCTCGCTAAATTTTAATGTTTTTCAAAACCCTAAAATGAAACATATAAATCATTCAACTTTCCTAGTGGATGTTAGGACTCATATGCTTTGGAATTCTCACCTTGAAGAAAGCTCAACAAATCATACATCCACATATGATGGATAACTCCTTATCGATTGTAATATTTACAACTCATAACCGATGATTCCTTATCCTAGTCTCACCTCTAACTTGAGGAAAACTCAAAAAATAAAGAGAACTTAATCGCTCATATCGACTATTTGTAGACGGCCTAAGTATAGTGCATGTACCTTAAGGAAAGCTCAACAAATCTGTGCATCTATCTTACCTCGTCTATTAAATATATTAATGGTACTACACATAGTATCCCTAGCTTAAGGAAAGCTTAACAACTAAGAAGCACTAAAATAATCTATTGATATATAAATCATAGAGGACAACTTTATATTAATGTTCCATAATCTTAAGATTTTTAATTGAGTGATATTAACTTATTAGATAAGTTATTTCTTATGAAATACCCTTATGATTCAAATTTCGATACGGCTACCAATCGATACTTAAAAAATTTAAAATTTTTCTGCATCCGCATCCGTAAAGCAGATAAATATTTAAAATTCGAAAAAATGGATACGGATGCCGATATGAATACATCTGCATTCAACAATTATTTGTGCAGTATTTTTTAAGTTATAGTTTAAATTATGTGTATTTTAGCATAGTGAAATATATTGACTTATGGTTTTATTAACTTAGAAATTTAGATTATATGCACTAAATGCATATTGACTGCTCAAAATTATTTATTATCATATTATATTTTTTATATCTAACACTTTAATAATCAATGGGACTGAAAAAAGTTCATGTCAAACTAAAACTTTCCATTTATATTTCTTGATCAATCGGTTGTTAGCGGATAAGATAACTATTCAATATACATCCATATCCACAGATGCAGATGTGCATATGGCACTAACTGCATCCGAAAGTGTAACGACTTAGAAATTCGAATGCTTCATCTTTAAATATCTCCGCTTATAGAGGATGTTTAAATATAAAAAATATGATTATATAACCTTAATAAACACTTTAAATTAATAACTAATTTAGAAAATTAATTTATGAAATAAGTTACAAAAATATGTTCATTTATAAAATACTGAAAATATGACCTAAAAACTTTTTGTGAAAAATCCTTGATTGTGCACAAGTAAGACAACATTAGAACAAATTAATAAGTGCTTAAATACATTTTACTAATGGTAATCAATTAGAAAAAATATTTCTAGAAGAAGAACAAGCTAACCCTTGATTTAAGGAGATTTGAAAGGAGTGATTTAATGGAAGTAAGGTGTTAAAAGAGCATGGTTGCCCATCACTCTTTGGCAGCCTTTTTGAGGGTAAGAGGGGTCATTTACCCACTTCCTAAAGCTTATAAATAAGCAACCTTAGCCTCCTTACATTCACACAAACTCACTTGAAGGAATCACTTCATATCACTCTCTTCTCTTCTCTAACTCCTCTAAATAAAGAGCAACTCAATCAAACACTTTCCAAACTCTTAACATCATCCTAACTTACCATATAACAATACCCCATCACCTCAAAACCTAAAGACCTATTCTCTTTAAATCTATCAAGGCCGTAAGCAATATAAGTAGCTCCATTCCCTCTTGTCTTGCTTGATTATAGTCTTATGTGTTATAGGGAGGAAGTGCAGTGGGATCTATTTGAATATTGGTAGGAAGATAGTGGAATTTGATTTAAATAAAGGTGAGATATCTCACTCATTAACTAAATCGATAAAAACATGACATATATGATGTTATATATGTGAAATATTGTTTGATATATGTTAGCAATATTAGAAACTAGCGAACTATAGTTAAACCCTTGATTATATACTTTAAAAAGTATATAAATTGCTAAAGTATTCGCCTTTAAATCATTGAGAAGTAGTTTAAAATAAGTGCATTTGAATGCTTAAAATAGATGTGTTAACTTGTTTGTATGTTGAAACATGTTTAGTGGTGATATGGTTTGAACTTGGAATCATATAGGAGTATGAAAGAGATGACACGAGATATTGAATTGAATACAGAATTGTCCGCACAGCGATAGTCGTTATTAGTGCACTTTGAATCCCTTGAATTACAACTTATAAAAATGGAAATTTAATGACATGTCTTAATGATAAATTGTTTGGTTATTACTTACACTTCTAAAAGTGTCTAGAAAAGCAAAGAATATGTTTTGGTATGTTATATAACAAGTAAACCAAAGTAACAAAATACTGAAGTAAAAAAGGTCGCTATAACGGCACTTCTTATTCAGCGAAATAACGATAATTTTCTACAAACTTTCTTGGAGGTTTATTTTCATGTTTAAGGAGTAAATAATATATTATTCTTATTGGGAAACTTTTGAAGCCTAACTCATTTAATAGCTAGTTGAACGAAATGAAAATTTATAGCGAAATAGTCATTAAGCGCAGTTCGGTAAATTACACCATTTTCGGGAAATTTTCTTAAAAATCGGAAGACATTCTTTGGAATTTTTCTTTATGGTTCCAAAGTACCCAAAGTATACTCACTAATGTAAAAAGAGTGAATCAAAAGTCATTCGTTTAAGTGCTGAAATCTAGGCTCAAATTTGCAGCAAAACAGATAATGGTAATGAAACTTTAGATAGCACTTCTATAAATGCTAACTTTTCTATTTTGAACTATAAATTGTTTGAAAATGGTATTTCAATTATGTATTTTTCTCTAATATTTTCAAGATTATTTTATAACTTAAAATAGAGTGTTTTAAAATTATTTCCAAGTTTAAATATATTTTTAACAACTAATTATGAATTTCTAAACTTGCTAGCCCTTGAGTAAAACTTGTTTTTCTATTTCCATACATAACATTCTATATAAATAAATAACCTATATTTTAAAAAAATTTAAAAGTGTTTTAACATATTAATAAGTATTTTAAAGATAATTCTATAAGTTATAAATATGAGATTAAGTATTTTATAAATCTAATAAATAAAAGAGTATTAATTAATAAAGGATGTTTTGATTTATAAAAGAATTTTTATTAGATAAAAAGATGTTTCACTAATAATAAGGGTTTAAAAAAGTAAATTAATTATAAAGGGATTAAAATCTATTTATGCAACTTGATTATACTTGGACGGTAAAACAACTATGTAATGACCTTAGTTTGATTGTTTATGGGATGTTAGTAAAACTATACTTAACACTGAAAGTCGTACGACTAAGCTTCTCTATTTGTGAGAGTCAAGACTAATGTTTAGGTATGGACAAATCAATAGAGCTCTAACCTATCGGCATTCTTCTAGACCGAGGAATAGTTAAGCAGAAATGTTGAAAATGAGTTAACCATACGAACCTTGTGATAACCCGGTTTTTGGTCATCTGTTAATTGATAATTAACAGAATATAATTTATTTAGAATACTGATTTGTAAGATGGACAAATAAGATTTTGATAAATATCTGGAAATGATAAATCTTTTAATAAATTAATAAATATATAAATAGTGATGTGTAAACTTTATAATATTGAAAATTTTAAGTGTGTGTGTGTGTGTGTGTGTATATTGATTGGAATACAATGTAATATATGTATATATATTATAATTGGGAGGTTATGTTTTGAATTAAACATAATAATTTTCAAAAGCTATTTAAAGGTTAAATTCCAATATATATATATATATATATATATATATATATATATATTTGTATATTTATTTATTAGTGTATGATAAATTTTAAAATCATTTTTTTCTTAAGGTTATATAAATAGTTATAAAAGGGAAATACATTAATTAAAATAGAAAATATTAAACATAAGATATATAGGGAGAGAGAGATAAATGGAAAATATAATAAAAATTTTTATAAAAACATAGTTAAGCATAAATATATGAAAATAGACATGTGTAAAAAGATTAATACATGTAAAAGACATTTGTGAACAAGTGTTAAGTAAATTAGCATGTAATAATATGATAGCATCAATGGCGATATTTTGAATCAAGAAAATGGCAGATTCCCTTTCTTTGATTCCTGAACCTCCTCCTCCCTCTCCTCCGATTCCTGCACCTCCGCCTCCCTCATCTCCAACACCCCCACCTCCAACTTCTTCTTGTCCATCTTCCCCACCTCATATCCGATCAATTCCTTCATCACCATCTAAATCTTTTACTCAACCATGTCTGCCTACTTTGAATCAATCGACTCTGATCTCAGATATGAAATCATTTCCATCTCTATCTGATAATCTAGATCGAAGGCTGAATAATAAGAATGTATGGATCTTAAGGTTTTCTGACATAGGCAATAATTAGTCATCTTTATTCAAGAAAAAGCAAAGAAATGCTGGAGTTTTGGTCCCTATTCAATTTGAAATTAAAAAAATGGTAAACTGAAACCATTACGTGAAGAAATTAAAAGAGAAGGAATTAAGTACTGGAGTGATCATTTGGTAGGATTTTTCTTGGATGGATCTTTATCTTATCTTACTGTAGCCAAGCACTTGAGAAGGGTTTGGAGATTGAAAGGTGAAGTAGATATTAAGTCTGATAATGAAAACTTTTATTTTAGTTTCTCAAATGATGGGGATAGAATGAATATTTTACAATCTGATCTTATTTTTATAAAAGGAAAAATGTTCATCATAACAACATGGAATCCATCGTATGGATATGTTCAAGAATAAATTAAAAAAGTTCCAATTTGGGTTCATTTTTATAGAATACCACTCATTGCTTGGACTTTAATTGGAATTAATTGGTTATCATGTCATATTGGAATTTTATTTGTCTTGATGAAAGTACAAAAAAGTTAACAAGATTCAAGTATGCTAAAGCCTTGATAGAGGTATCTCCTGAACAAGAACTGCCTGATTTTATTGCAATTGATGAATTAGGTGATAGATGTCCATATGTTAAGGTTGTCTATGACTGGAAACCTAAGATATGTTGTAAATGCAAAGTATTTGGGAATGAAATTAAGAACCGTGCTGGAAATAGTAAGGTCGAGCGATTAGGAATGAATGCTAAAAGTGAAAATGGAGAAGCAAACTGCAAGTGAATATGTTGATCAGGAAATTTTACAGGATAAGGTAATAAAGACTCACAATTCAGGAAAATACAATATAAAGACCATGAAAGTCTGGAGAAAGAAGGAAAAATAACAACAAGCTTTTAAAGGTTGTAGTAATGGAAATGAGGAATCTAATGGTATTCTACTAGAAAATGGGAAGAAGAATTTGGATCAAAATAAAAAAGTTCTAAAAGAAACAGAGTCTTGTCTAGATAATAAAACAACAAGTTTAAGTAATGAGCAAAGGAATTTGGATGGTAAGGGCTATGCAGGAAATATTACTACTAAAAATGCATTTATGGCATTATCAGATTTAAGTGAAGAATCATTTAACAATGATATAATAAAAGGAAATGAGGCTTCTACTTATAAGACTATAAATACTCAGGAAGTTATTATTTCAAGTAAAAGTCATGGTTCTGATGCAGATAATACGATTAGTAATAGCTCAGATGCAAAGGAAACAATAGTTACAACTAAGATACTACAGCATAATGAGATTTTAGGGGAGAAATCAAATGAAAATAAGAAATACCAATCTTGCAAGGAACAAGAAAATGGATTTTCACAAAATGGCAAAGCTTTAGAAAACATGAAAGATATGAATACTAATTTTTCTATAAGTAGGAAAGAATCACATAAATAGTTAGAGCAAGAAAATTTTACAAACACAAACTTGAATAGTGGAAGTGATGAAGATATTAATACAGTCTCTATGACTCAGAGAAAATCAAATTCAGATGCTATTAAAGAAAAGCAACTTGATGATAACTCTGAGCAAACTTCTCCATATATCAATATAGCTCCACCTGCACATCTAATTTTACCACCACCACCTTGTAATTCAACAAAATCATATGTAGAACAGACTTTATCTGTTAGTAAAAAAGGAAAAAGAGGAAAAAAGAAAGTTTCTTTCATTGATTCAGCAGATGATCTCAATAATGGTAATAGCTTTAATATTGATGAAATTCAGCCAAGAAATAATAAAGAGTCTCCATTATCAATCAAAGGATCATCAATTCAAACAAGTGGAAATAGACATACTAGAAAGCATCCTACACTTCTATTATCACCTAATATGTTATGATGTGGAACAATAATATTGTGTACTGGAATATTAGAGGAGGGCATTTATCCTCAAAGCAAACTGAAGTGAGGAAATTGATTAAAGATGAAAAAATTCAACTTATTGCTTTAAGTGAAACAAAGTTAAATAAGCCAATGACTGAAAAAGCTTATAAGTATATTGCACCAAATTGGATATATGAGGATAATCTGCAAAGTGCTCCATATGGAAGAATATTAGTGCTCTGGACCTCAGCAATTTACAAACTATCAAAATTAATGGAAAATGATCAATTTATTCATTTTAATGCCATATCCTTGCCTTCAAATACATCTTTTCTGATTTCTTTTGTTTATGCTCAACATAGTTTAGACAGAAGACTCTCTTTTCTTTCCAATCCCTCGTCACTTGTTCAACCTAATCTACATTGGATAATACTAGGTGATTTTAATTGTATGTTTACTTCTGATCAAAAAGTTGGAGGTATTCCTCTTTCTATAAAAGAAATAACTCCTTTGGAACAATCTTTTATCAATTCATCTCTCAGTCATATTACTTATGTTGGCGCTGAATTACTTGGAATAATAAAAGTAAAAATGGCCCAAGAACTTTTTGTAAGCTTGATCATGCTTTTCAAAACATTCATATTATAAATCTATGGCCAAAACTTCTATGTAAATTCCTAAATCCTTCCATCTCCGATCACTCTCCAATTAACTTAACATGGGGAGAGAATGCTATAAGGAGAAACCCCTCATTTAAATTTTATAAATCTTGGACTAACCACAAAAAATTCCATAGCACTGTTTTACAGGTTTGGCCGGAAATTATATTTGGAAATCCAATGTATATTCTAAAAGCAAAGCTACAAAGGTTGAAGACAAAACTTAAAATATGGGCTAAAGAAGTTTTGGTGATGGATAAAAAATATCTAATGGAATAAGAGGGCAACTTTATTACATACAACAACAACTTTAGCATGATCCAACGAACACAATATTAGCTTGCCAAGAATCAGAATTATCAATTGCATTGCATGAGGCATTGGAATTTGAAGCTATGATGAGAAAAAAAAGTTCTGCATGAAATCAATGATAAGCAAGGAGATAGGAATACAAGATACTATCATAATTCAATTAAAGTAAAAACAGGTCAGAGAAAGGATTTTGAGCATAATTGATTTGAATGGAGTAATGCAGGATAATGATGAATCCATTACTAAGGCTTTCATTGATTATTTCTCTTCTATACTAGCAAATCCTGATCCAATGATTCCAAATATCCTCCCTCTCTATAAGATACAAACTCCTTTCTTGGATAATGAACAAGCTAGCAAACTGATTCAAGAGGTATCGCCTGAGGAGATTGAAAGGGAGGTTTTTTCTCTAAAGCTTGATAGTAGTGGTGGACCTGATGGATTTAATGCATTCTTCTATCAAAATTCATGGAAAGTAATTAAAATACATGCAATCAAAGCAGTCCAATATTCCTTCTCATAATAAATTACCCATTGGTTTCAATGCTACAAATATAGCTCTAGTGCCGAAAAAGTGCTAACCCAGTCAATGTTGCAGAGTTTAGACCAATTTCATGTTGCAATGTTTTATACAAATTTTATCCAAGATAATAGCAAGTAAACTACAAATGGTACTGCCTTCAATCATATCAAGCAATCAAGTTGCATTCATGCCTTAGAGAAATATTAGTGATAATATATTATTAACTTAAGAGCTTATAAGAGGATATGGAATTGGAAAAAATTTCACCTAAATGTATGTTGAAACTTGACAATCAAAAAGCTTTTGATTCTATTGCATGGAGCTCAATTATAGCAATTCTATCCAGAATGAATTTTCCAAAACCAATGTTGGCCTGTATATCAACCACTCACTTCTTTATATTAAGAAATGGATGTTCAAAAGGATTTTCAAAGGAACACAAGGGTACGTCATGGTGATCCAATATCTGCTTATTTATTATAGTGATGGAAATCCTGAATTCATTGATAATTGAACAAGTACACTCCAAGAAATTGGAGCTACATCCAAAATGCAAGGATCCACTTATAACTCATCTATTATTTGCTGATGATCTAGTTATCTTTACCAAGCCTCTGTGTATTTAATTCCCCGCTATTACCCTGCTATAACACCGCCATATCTCATAGCGGATTTCTACCGCTACGATTTTTCCATATAGCCCCAAAATATAGCCTTTCGCTTTAATCCTTGCTATTTCCGCTATATCCCGTTATTCCCGCTATATTTTGCTATTTCCGCTATATCTTCTTCAATAAAATGAATTAAAAAATTGCATTTATACATTATAAAAACTATGAAACTAATTTATTTGATTTAATTTTTAATATATTTTCAGAAATGAAAATACTTTAATATTCTACTAAATTCAATTATGTTATATAACAGTTTTACGTTTATTTAAAATATATTCGCACATATTTTTTGTTTAAAATTATTTATGTATTAATTATAATTCAATTGAATGATAATTTTTCATTTAATTACCATTTATATATTTGTAAAAACATTAAGTACGAGTTTTATATGCTATTTTAGAGTCATCCGCTATATCCCTCTATATCCTCGCTGTATCCCCGCTATGACTTTTTGCACCTCCACCGCTTCGAATCTGTCGAGCGCTTTAACTCAACAGCCAAGCCTACAATTAAGAATATTACCATAATACTTGAGGTACTGAAGCAATTTTATGCAATAATTGGTTTGAAGATAAATTTAAAAAAATCACATATCTTAATAGCAGGACTAAGTGATAGTCTGAAAGCAAGAATTATAGCTCATTCAGGACTTAAGGAGATGCATCATAATGCCAAATACCTTGAATTGCCACTTATTACTGCAAGAATTACAAAATCTGATTGTCTTCCATTATATGAGAAGATCACTGAAAGATTATCTATCTGGCCAAACACAAAGTTAACTCAGGCAGGTAGATTGGTTATTATTCAGAGTATTGCAAGTGCAATGGCAAATTACTGGATGAGACATTATATTCTTCCAAACAAACTAATATCAATGATTAAAAGTGCTTTGAATAGATTTCTATGGCATGGTGATCCTTTTCCCAAAAAGATCATTCCAATATCTTATATGAAGATTCAGTTGCCTAAGAATAAAGGGGGTCTTGGCATAATAAATTTAAAACTATGGAATATAGCAGCTATCTCAGTTTATTATGACAAAATACTTTCAAGGAAAGAAGACCTTTGGACATAGTGGGTAATAAAGAATCTTATAAAAGAAAAATACTTTTGGTCAATGAATATTCCTAATGTAAGCAGCTGGAGTTGGCATAATATACTAAATCTAAGAACTACCTTCCTACCAATGATATAGTGTAATCCATTAGAGAATAGTGAACTATTATTATGGTCAACACCTTGGGCAAGAACTGGTTTAATTATTCAAGAACTTCTACCATACTCTTTAAAAATGCAAACTGGAACTCCTTTAAATGCAAAAGTATCTTCCTATATTGCTGAAGGATCGGTTATCCTACCTTATTGTAGTTCTAATCATGTTAGAAAGTTATGGCTATCCTTATCTTCTCTGGCTCTACCATCTACAAAGCTTAAAGTGCTCTGGACAAGTAAGGTAAAGAAACATACAATATCACTGGTGTACAAAGCTCTTTTAGACAATAAAAATGCAGGAAATTTTCCATGGGCTTCAAGAATATGGATGGAAAATTCTCCTGCAAAAGAAAATTTACTGCTGTGGAAAATAATGGCGAATGCATTAAATACAAAGCAGAAATTAGCTGGGAGTAATAAATAATGAAGACTGTGTACTATGTAATAATCAACCTGAAACAAATATACACTTATTTTTTGAGTGCAATTATACATATGAAATCTGGTGCAAGCTTCTTGCTAATGGAAATTTTCACAAACCAGCAAAAAACTCAAGAATTGAATGGTATAATATATACAAGGTGGAAGACACGGAATACAATAATTCTTATGATTATATTGAAGACTTTTGCTTATGAGATATGGAACGAAAGAAATAGAAGAATCTTTGATTTGAAGAAGGAAACTGCAGTTGCAATATATAGTAAAATAAACAAGAAGATTTTAACAAGATTTAGAAGGCTGAAGTGATTTAAGAGATGAATTGATTTTGTAGATTTTAGTCACTTAGTAGAAATGCTTTTATATTGTGCAATTTAGCATTTGTAATAAGGATGTAATGTTGAATGTAAACATATCTGAATTATTGAATGAAAATGGGCAGGGCTCCCTTAGCTCATTGCTTTTCAAAAAAAAAGTAAATTAGCATGTAATTGAACAAGTGTAACTTAATCCATTTCATGTAAATACAAGTGTCTTTGTTTCTTATATTTTTTTAAAATAATAAATAAAAAAATTAAGGTTATAAATACATCCCTACATCTTCTATCTTTCCTTTTCAAAAAAAAACTTTTACTCAAACCAAAACTTAAGAAATCAAAAGCCTGTAAGAAAATAAGAAAACCAGAAAGTATCAAAGCAAAGATCAAGTTCCAATATCAAGCATGTAAATTCATCTCAACAAAAAACTACCTGAAGCAATTCAAATCAAACAGTAAGCTATGGATCACCTCAGATTCAACTCAAACAATCAACAACAGATTTCCAGATCAAAAGAAAAGAACTGCTCTCTGTTTCCTTAAGCAAGTGAGTAAATTTATCATTTTTTGGCTAAAAATCTTTATTTGCTTGATGCATGCGATAGATATGTGACGTAATAATGTACATATGGTTTATGAAGATATACCTTGTTTGAATGTAGAGAATTTTTTATGTATATGCCTGTGCAAGCCTGTGGATGCATATATATACATACATACATATATATATATATATATATATATATGCTCTGTTGTTTATACAGTCTCAAGAACAACTTTCTAAAATTCATATCTTCCCATGCAATAGATTTTAGGCTAAGATTTATAAATGAAAAATGACTATCACAATGCATTATCAATTTTTAAAATAGAATCAAGAACTTAAATTTAGTATTATTTCAAAATTTGGAAATTACAGTAAAAATGATATATAAGTCAAAAATTAGTGATTACAATTTCATATTTGGATTTCATAATCCGATTAATATGAGAAAATCATGAATTTTGATATAGGTTTTTAGATTTTTAAGATTGTGGTCGATGAGGATTTGTGAGTTGATCGGTTTTGGGAATCTCATCGTTTTCTGGTGAACAGGAGGTGGAGGCGCATCGCGACTGATGCTGGAGGTAGTTTGCAGGTTGGAGATCATCGGAAAATTAGTGGAAGTATTTTTAGATGGCCGTAGTGGCCAGGTGGTGTCGAACTAGGGTTCGATTGCCAGGTTTGGACGGCGTTGATTTTTGGGGTCATGTGTCATCCGGGAAGCATTAGAGGCAATCACGTGTAGGGGGAATTGAAGAAGGGAGTTCTGGCGTTGCTCTGGGTTGGTCGGTGTGGGTGCTGGAGGTTGGAGGCATTGGCTAGTGGGTGTTTTCCGATGGGGTTGGGTTCCAGTTTTGATCGTTTAGTTCATTTTTGGATTCGCAGGCAAGATCGTCGATCTGGATGGTCGAGTAGGTAGGCGAGGTCATGCTAAGGGTTGGAAAGTTGGTTGGAGGGGCGACGTTCGACCGTGCACATGCATGCGTGTGCATTTGTGCCTGTTTTGTGTTGTTGTTTTGGGAAGAAGATGTTGCTCGGGTCGTTCTCGATGAGGTTGTGCGTTTTTCTTGAAGCAGAGGGTTGGGAGTGAGTGTCATGGGGGTAGCTCGGGGTTGACTCGGGATTTTTGTGGTTTAGTTTGGGTCGTTTGGTTGCTAACCGAGTTTTAAAATTAATTATGGAAGCATAAACAGTTTTTTTTTTTAAAAAGGATTCAAAATTTCAAGCATAAGGGAAAAAGTACAAAGTTTAAAAGCAAAACAAAAATAATATTTCCAAGTTTAAGTATTTATTAAGTTCCAAAGTAAAATATTTAAACAAGTTTTAATGTTTATTTTTAATAAAATTAATTTAGTATTCAAAAGAATGTTTAGCCTAGTTTTAAAAGAATATTTAAAAATGAATATGTTTCCAAAGCAATATAAACTAAGTTCCAAAGTAATTAAACAAATTAAGCAAGTCTTTAAAGGGTAGTTAATTACTTGATTAATTAAGGGTTAACTAAACTAGGTAATTAAAGGTCAATTAATTAAAGAATAACTAATTGATGGAAATAATTAGAAGGTGATTACTTAAAATAAATAAATTAATGGATAATTACTGAATGTAATTAAATAAAACGGAAATTGTGGACATATTTGAAGCAAGTCTTTATGGCACTTTGTTGCTCGGCACATGAATATTGTAGACATATTTGAAGTCGGCATTTGGAGATCGAGAAGGCTGAATGTTATAGAAATTATTCATTAATAGGCCTAAGCGTTGGACACATCAGAAATCATGGTATATGTAATATGCGTATGTATTTATCGCTTAAGTCCCATTTGAGTTTCTATTGTTCCACCTTTTATTATACATTCATATGGTATAAGATTAATTATTATGCAACTTTTATAATTCAATTAATTTATATAATAATCTTATGTACATTATCTTAATTAATTCTTGTTTAATTAATTCAATTAATTAACACTATAATTAATTTTATGTTATTTGATTGGATATTTTAATTGAATATGTATACCATAACATTTATGGTTATACTGATATATATATATATATATATATATATATATTTGTGTGTTTGAGTGTGTGTTTTATGATTTATTAATTAACTTATTTAATTAAATATTAATTTTGAAAATTACTTATGTATATGCATCTATACATACATCATCTTAAATAATTCAATATAATGCAACATATATCAATATATATGTGTGTGTGTGTGTATTATACACGTATATATTTTAATTAATTAACTATTAATTGATTTTTAGTTTTTTAATCTTACAAATATTTTAAATTTTTTGAAATACGCTTATTATATTGTCAAAACACTTTTGGAAGCTATATTATAACATTTATAATCTATAGAGTTTTCAAAACCAATTTTGGAAATCACACTCTGACATTTATAATATAATATTTATTTTTGATTTAACTTTGATACTAAAAAACTTATTTCAATTTCAGAATAATTTTGAATTCATAATATAAAATTTATAATTTATTTCATATTTTAAATTTAGCTTTTTGATGTAAATTTTCATTTTTTAATTTTCAAAACAATTTTGAAAATTAGCCCAGGCCCAATTTAGATTGGCCCTTTTCTATTTGGAGAAACCTTTAAGCTCACTTCGCTTTTCAGACCAAGCCGGTAGCCTGGAGGGCAAGGTACTTAATTACCTAAACCCAAGCCTAGACAGATGCGATTATTGTCCAAAGTTCTGATTTAAAATACACTAACGTATATATATATAGATATATATATCAGGAAAGGTCTAAAATTAAATTTTATGATTTTTCATAAAAGTTCATTTTGTAAAAATTTGAGTTAAAACATAAGCAAATATAGGTTCATATAAAAATAATAGCAAACCATGCCTTAATATCAAAAACAACATAGCATGAAAAGATTACAATCTAATATTTCCACACACACACACACACACACACACATAAAGTTAAGCAAACTCAAATGAAAATTCCAATTAGGAAGAAGTAAAATGATTTATTATTTTACATAAAAGGCTACTTAAAATTTTTGAATTGAAGTAGTTTTACATTATTGCAAATAACAATCAATTAGAATGTGTACAAATCAATAAGTTAGTCAATTTGTTAAAAATAATATCTGTTTTTAGAAGAAAAAAATTAAAAAGTATATGTATATACTTAATTAAACGGTTCTCAGTCAAAACATTTTAGATTAAGAAATTTTGCAATCAAAATAATTGAAAGCTAATCAAAATGGTTTCCTGTATGTATGTATATGTGTGTGCGCGCTTAATCAAAATTGTTTTTTTAAATAATAACTGCAAAATAACATCAAACCAAATCAGACAATTTAGGCACATGTAAATTCATTGTAATGATTAAGGTCTAACTACATATAAACAACAAACAGTTAAATAGAATGAAGAAACTAAAATATATATATATATATATGTCAACATAAAGATTATACAATCAATTAAGGTATAGGAAATGAATCTAAATTAATTAGCATAATGAATATTTAATAATTTAGGCCTGAAAAAAGTAGATCCGAAATATATTGCAATTAAATAAAAACATATCATAATTAATTAGTTATACGAACTTGTAATTGTAGATAGTATCTTAGTTTTTCCTAAGAGTATACCGTAAATATTGAACTTTTATTTCACCGTCCGAAACCTTGTTCAACACTTCCAAAAGGCGCAACCCTATTAAGAAAGCTACACACTGTTCCATTTGATTCTAATCCAATATGTGTTGTATTTGTTACTTAAATTTTGAGAAGGGGAGAGAGAAGTTTTATACTATGGCTAGATGGAAGAGGAGAAGGCATGAACCCTAGAAAGAAAAAAGAGAAAAGAAAAAAGAAAAGAGTGAAAAGAGATGTTTAAACAGCTTAGGAAAGAAGGAGGTCAAAGATAGAAACATGTCTTTCTTTTCCTTAGCCTTCTACACATCTTTGGAATCAAATTCCTGGCCAATTCGTCTCCATCATGGCCTGTCATACATGTCTCCCTATTGGGCCTCAAATCACTTCAAGCCATGTCAGACATTTATATTTTAATTAAATTTAAACGTACATCAATATTTTATACCGACAAGTTTATATATAACTTTTATATAACAATATTTTTAACACTGATCAATACAATTCAAAAAATTATAATTAATATTACATAAATGTCAATTTAATTAATTAAAATATTTATAATTTAATTAAATCGGATGGTAGAAGGAGGATTCAACATTGTGGATGTATTGACGCTTTAGGTGCAAATTCAGTCAGCGATTAATATCGAACAATTCGAATATTAATGTTCACAAGCCATCTTAGCTAGTGGTATGACTTTTTGGCCAAATTTATCGCTTATATAGCTTCGGTAAAATTCAATTTTTTCATATTTATGTATTACCAAATAGTGACAATAATTTACACCAATTCTCTTCATCAAAACTAAATCACATTAGGATTTATGAAATTGGGTGACAGTCAAAATTCAAATGTCATCCACATTCAACTTTATAGTCCAAACATAAAATCATTGGTACAATAATCATAATTATTATTAACCGAAATTCTCTGACCATAAACTTTGACTTTTAGTTGACTTAAGTTAACCCCGTGAAACTAAAGCAATATAAATGAGGAGACGAATTCTCTCTTTAACAGTGTTTCACTTCCAATGCTTCCACTTGACCCAACTATTGTCATTTGATGGGCATTGTGCCACAATTTAACTATAATCAGAGCGGACCTTCCACATTAAATCTCGACGGTGTCCTCCAATCAAGGGAATTGTATAATATTGTCACATAGATATTCTCTGTTTGACCTTAGTTATATTAATCAATAGAAAACTACCAATTGAGTCATTCCATAACTATTTAATAACTATTAGTACATAATATGTTAGTGTCACCAACAATCATGAGTAATACACTGCCCAATATTAGGAGACCGTTGCTTTCTCTTATTTTTAGCAGATATATCGATATCTAGTCTCGATACATCTTAACTATGAATATTTAAAATGATATGTTTATTAGATAAATTACTTATGGTTATTACACATTGTAACTACTATCACAAAAACATACCATTCATGGATGTTAAATGTACTTTAATTGAGTAATCAATTATTTATAACACATTATAATAAGTATATAACAGAAAGAAAACACTTTTTTTTTTGAACAATATTGGTTATTGAGTAAGATTTATGTAACAAATTACATAACTTTCCTTATGGCACACTCCTAACTCCATTAGACGGTACGATGCAGACATATATTTATTTGTCAATTAGAAATCTACTATTTATTTGAGTTATTCCCTAACATTAGGTTGATTTAGTTACTAATGCAAAGAAATGTTGTAAGTGAAGTTTACTTGATAATGTATTAGTTTTTTCCATTTTGGATTATTATATGTAATGACCCGCTTTCTTGACCCTCAAAAGTTGACACTAATACATCTATGATATTTATGTGCTAAGCATCCAAGTGCCGGGAAGACAGATTGTTGGGGTGAAAGAAAATAAAAGATATAACATAATCTCACATCATAACAAGTAACCTATAGTATACACAATGATCTTTGCAAAAGAAAACTGTAATATATGTATATACATCAATCAGAGTACTAACCTACCATCAGCTTGGACAGTTATAACAGTCTGTCTTCACAAATGCTGATAAATATAGACAACCAATGCAATGGAAAATAACATATACATGAATACATCTCTGGGCCTCTATCTCATCTCTTGAAGCTCCAAAGTGTCCAAACTATATCTGTAAATATGCTTGGTCTGACCCGATCATTGTTAGAAAATAACACCCGGATCAGTCTAGTAAACCAGCTTGGGAAACATACCTCAATTGGATTTTAATGTTACAATTTTTTTCAAAATAAAGGTATCTCATAAGACCACGGTTTACATAAAGACGGACGAGTTTTTAGCAGATGATAACCAAACCATTTCATAGGAAATCTTCTGATATTATAGTACTGCCTAGGGTTTAAAATAAATATTGAATCGTAGCTGAAATTGTTACATTAATTAAATTCTATCATAATGGGTATACAACTAAGTCCACGAGGCACTTATTGGAGAATGGATTGCCATACAATTGCAAGGCTACTGGGTACCGCCTACTACAGTACACCTCTAGATAAAATGTACTGAGGGCCTCACATGGACCCCTTGCGAATCATATTGGCTTACCTCTTACTAGATGGTGCCGAATATTTCATCACCTCTATTGCCGGTAATAACCCTCCTAAGCTACTAGCATGCATAGTCCTCCAATAAATATTGATCTAGATCAAGTGATGACAATACCTTAATGGAAGCAATCCACATAGCCCAAAAGCATATCCCATGTGTTAATCATTCTCGGTTGATGAGGCTTCCAGCTACGTTTAATTTTTGAATAGCAATATCACTTGAAATGCTAACACTGCTCTTCAAGCAGCCATGTTGTGTCAGCATTCATCCATACAAATTGTTCAGTATATGAACAAACCAAAGGCATTACATATAATACATCTATTTTGAAATCACCCTCGGGATTAGTAGCAAGAATCCCTTGCACTCCAAAGAACTATGTCTTCCATCATCTTCAAGGTATCTCCAAATCGAACGCTTATGCCGGTTCGAAGTGGTTTCAGATAATATATTTGATCTCGGTCTCTTTGAATCGGCAACAATGGTTTTAAAAACTGTTAAGATTTGATAGTCGGTTATTTAACTATCAAATGATCAAACAATTCAACCAGACATTTTATTCCATAAAGGTAATAACACTGGTTAGGCACAAAGCAACCATATGCCTCTTAAATTTATCTTTCCATTAATTTAAAACTACTTTGTAGATACTTGTATTAAAATACTTTTACAAAGATATATTCCACGAACCATTCTCTACATATTTCCATACTTTGAAAATATTCATATACTAATCTCAGTTGAAAAAGTGTATTCACAAACTACTGCAATTTCAATACTTAGAAAATGTACTTATATACTTATCTCAACAATATAAATATACTCACAAATCTTTAAAACAATCATTTCAAAACCACACTTCACTACAACAGAATCACCATATTACAATGGTTGAAAACCATTATAAAAGACCTCAACAGTGGAGCTACCGTCATATTATGAGAAGTTGTAATAGACTAAAAACTTTTCAATACAGTGTTTATATTTGCAAAAAACCATTGTCATAAATACTATCACAACTGCTTTTGACAGTTGCAATTAACTTTTTTTCAACTAGTAATAATTGTTGTGGAAATGTAACATTTCGTAATAATAATTACATGCACCAATCACCAATTTACCAAAGCTAACCAATATACATCTGAAACTTACTAAACCAGATTCATTCATAAAATTTAACAATCATAGAATCCAACAAAGTACAATACATACCCAATAAAACAATTTCAAGTAATCGTTCACATCACTAACCAAAACAGTATCAAAATAATACTCCCACATAATCATTCCAAAATACAATGATAGAAAAAAAATACATAAGAAAGGTAAAATTTTGAATCACAAAACAACGCATATCCTAAGGAAGTACACTAGTCAAAGGCAACGAAGTCTTCATGCCAAACCACGATTGATCCACCAGCTTCTCCAAAAATTGACATCTTTGAATTCGGCTTTCAGAAGAAAGCTTCCGGATCCACCGCCACATCAACCCAACCTTTACGAACATCTGGTCCTAGTTTTTAAAGTCCACCAAATAAGTAGAATCCGTGGATACAACCATTCCTTCTGCAACAACGTGCTTTTGCCAGCTCAATAGTTTAGATTTTCTAGCCTCATTTTCAGCTTGCCTTGCATCCTGTTTAGGTTGTTCTTAAACTATCAAATTGTTGCTCTCACTGCACAAAAATAATTTAGGAACACATTAGACTATTGTTGTTGGAAATTTTACGTAAAATGTGCAGATGCAATTGACTATATATACATATACTTATGTGAGATTTTGAAAGGAGAATTCTTAAACTTCAAAATCCTTTCACTCAATAACCAACTGTATATTACAAGCCTAATGCATAACCCATTTTCAAACTAGGAAAAGGAAAATCAATGTAATGTTATCATTATATTCAGACCAAGCAAAGGAAACAAGCACTGTACTTGTAGAAACAGTACCTGAAGCGTATTGATCGATACAATTATTATTTATACATCATTGTTAGGTCCTAAGAAAATAAAAGTAAATTCCAAACTGAGGCGTATTGATTAATACAGTTATTATCTATACATCATTGTTAGGACCTAAGAAAATAAAAGTAAATTCCAAGTTGAACAATTTAATGAAAGGTGATTTTCACTCAAAGGACAACACTTCTGAATTTGAATAAAATCAATCTGTTCATAATGATACACAATTACATCAGCATAGAATAAAATCAATATGTTCACATATTAATTTGAATGAGTATTCAAATACATTGAATCGAAAACACCGAGTATAAAAGCAGAACTAAGATACTAATGCTAAAAATATAAGTTCTTTTAGATAATACTAATATTTTCATCTTTGAAAAGCATATACATGTAGGTCATTCTCAATGCTTATAGTAACCATAGTCCCATACTTAGTCAGACCAAATTGTCTCAGATTTTTTCATTTTTTAGCCATCATGCAAATTGTTGTCTGAAAAATGCAATCTTTCCAAATGTGCATATGTAATACAAAAAGCAACCCCATTGAAAGCATATTAAATTGGGAATGTTAAGTTACCTGTTAAGTGTTGTTACATATGCAGGCCTTTGTAGCAAATTTCACTGAACAAACTGTAAAAGAGCAGCTGAGCATGTTAAACATTAGAAACAACACTGTACTAATTGAATGTTAAACTGCTAGTCCATATATCATTACAAGGTGAGGTACTAAAAATAATCATGGAACATCGTTAAGCTGCTAGAAGCATGTGATGATGAGCTACCTAAATTAACAAAACAATATACATATAACATTCTATCATTTTAGAGAGTGACAGATCGACTTCTACCTTGTCAACAGGATTTCATCATCGTTATTTCATCGCCGTTGTTTCATCGCCATGGCAGATCAACTTCTACTTGTGAGAGGCGGCGCTACCTTTTCTACCATAATTTCATCGCCTTCGCTTCAAATCAGAAAGAGGACACCATGGTGGTTTTAGACAATTAGGGATGTGTGGAGACCCGATGACTGCCAGAAGTAGTCTTCGATGAAGTAGTGGTACGAGGAGCAATGATTTAGGGATTTGTGAAGTAGGAAATGAGAATGGATTTGGCGAAGGGTTAGGCTTTGTATTTTGGGGATAGAGCGAATAAACTAATATGAGTATTTATTTCTGTGAATGACCGCCAGTTGAAAATTAAAGAGGGAAAGTGACTACCTCTCAAGAACTTAAGTGGGAAAGTCAGATGGATTTTATTTCAGCTGTATATATTTTTAAAACTAAAATATTTTATTCTAATTTTTAAATGACTAAAAATAACACTTTATTTTAAATATATCTCTTGATGCAATCGAATGTGCTTGTTTTTGTAAAAATTAAACGAGGAAAAGCAAAGAGTTAAAATTTTGCAACAAGGAGAAATCTTGTAACAACCCGTAAATACGTCACTTAAGAAAAAATTTAAAATATTCAAAATAAGATTTTCAAACATAAATGGTGATCTTTTAAATAATAAATGATATTAATAATATTATTTTAAATAAATATATATAAAATAAAAAATATACAGTTTGGTAAATATTAATAAAATTGTCGGAGACCGTTTTATCGACAAACAACTCTAAAATCATAAAACATCGTGCAAGGAGGTGGGTCGTCACGGAACTATCAAGGAGAACTACACAAATATAGGGTCGTCACAGAACTGTCAAGGTGAACTATATAAATATAGGACATTAACCGTTCATATTAAAATATTACATGAATTACTTGAAATATTTTATTAAAATATTAAATATTACTTCTTAATTATTAAATATAACTTATTGATTATTACTTCTTAATTATTATTTATTACTTATTACTTCTTAATTACTAGTTATTGTACATTAATTCTTTTTTATTACTTACTTAATAATAATTTTTAATAATTATTATATTAATTATTAATTATTGAATAGTAATTATTAACAATAATTATTAATGTAATTATTTCATATTTCAAATTAATTAATAATAATTATTAGTAATTGTTATTTATTTTTAATTATTTAATTATCAATAATTAAGTATTATTATTTAATTAAAGTATTAATTAATCATTACAATGCGTAAACGAAAATGGTTGTAATAGGCATTTATTACAAACGTCAGAACTGAAGAGTTGTAAAATTTATGCACAAATTACATCTGGTAGAAAAGAAAAGTTGTAATAGGAATCTATTACAAATGGAAAAATAAAATAGCTATTAAAATGAGTTTATTACAACCATCTGAAGAAAAACGTTGTAAAAAAGCCTTTATTACAACTGGCATTTTGTGACCGTTGTAAAATTACAGTTGTAATAGGGCCCTTTTGTTGTAGTGTTTGAATTTGGGTGAAACCATGTCATTTTAAAAGGAGAAATAGTAACCCGAATAGTATTCCTTCAGTGTTAAGTAGGGAAAAGAATATTCCATACCACCATGATTGAGAAGGTCAATTCCAGGAAATAAAATCTCTATTATAAAATAACTCTTTCATAAAAGTCTCTTTAATAAGTATAAGCTCTAAATTCATTTTCAACGTTCCGTTAATAAAATATTATTATAAATTCCTTTGTGAATATATAACATAATTATAGCCTTCTTTTATAAATTTCCAAATTTATATAAATAACTTATTTTCTAACATTCTTTATATTATTTATAAAAATCTTTATAAACTTCTTATATAAAATATCGCTTATAGAACTCATTTTATAAGTTCTTAACTTTATTGCAACTCTTTTTATAAACCTCTGATTTCATTTATACCCTTTTTACTAATCTCTATAGACAATCACAAAACTACTTTTGTAACCAAATCTCCAATATAAATCCAAAGTCCAATTTCTATACAAAAATCATTAATTATTTATAACACAATCCTTCCTTATACACAATAAATTCGCAACTGTGATTTATTTCTCTAGTTTGACCAAATATAATATTTCCCTTTATAAAATACCTTTTATACACATATTCCTTTATTTATAAAAATTCTACTTATATATCACTCTTTTAAATATATAAAATTTCCTTCTTATAAATATATTCTTTCATTTCAACATTTTATACAAAATATGTCATAAATATTTATTACCAAAATAATTCTACCTTCTTTAAATCACAAAATCACTTAAAAATAACAACCCTTTTTTCCTTTTCAAAATAAATATATATTATTATGAAAAAAATTCCATAAACCAATACTTCTAAATAATTATTTAAAACATTTACATGTGTGCGTGTAATTTAAAAAGAATAAACAAAGTAGTTGAATTAAAATACAAAACTTCAAAAAACTCATTTTGAAAATAAAATATAAAGAACTAAGATCGATTTTAAATCATTTTTCAAATCGGAAACCATTTCCAAAATCAAACACTACTTAATAGTATTTCCAAAATATCATATCGAGAGCAACAGTTACAATAGCACTTAACAAATACTATTACTGTAACAATCAGGTATTTTAAACCATTCGCATCCGCACATGTCGGACTTGAATTGCTCAAAATACCGCGTTGTAAATAAAATTTGGCAAATCTCGGAATATACAGTAAATAATAATCACAGACACAGAGTAATAATAGTGTAGCGGAAGTAAAAGAAATAGTAGTTCATAAAGCTACTATGTAAACATATCAGAGTTAAACAAAATACAACAGAATAAATAAAGTACAACAGAAGTCTCAAGATGATAACCAAGTACAAGCTAAATAGAACAACAGAACTGGAATAGATAAAACTAGATAAGCAGATAATCTCTAGCGATTCCAATCTCCAGAAAGTGGAATCCAAATCTGTGAATAACTCGGGCTGACCCAAGCGTAAATTAAAATACAAAACTCGAGTCAGGACAATATATACTTATATAATGTAAACCAACTCAGGTGAACTGTAATAAGGTACAAGTAACTTAAAGGATGCCTGGGACCGCCCATCCTCTAAGGATCCGTTAAACTCTTTACTGTATAGTAATATTACGCTATTATAATAATGTCTACAGTAAAATAAACTTACTTTTAAATAGGGTTCTGGGCTACCCATATCGCCTTTCACACATAATAGTCCCAGCAGTCCATCCAATATCATGACATCTCCACACCGGGTGACTGTCAGAGGATACCACACGGGCTACGGGAGAAAAACAAACTCGTAGTAAAGGCTCGGTATGGTAGGTGACACGGCACACAAGGCAATGCCAGGGTAGATACACCAATTACGCACACGGGCTGGTGGTAACGCAGTAGCCACATACGCCCACCTCGGAACACACTCCCATATCAAAATCGGAGGATGGTCATCTAATCAATCACAAGTAAGAGTATAGTATCGAAGGAATCTGTCCGATCGGAGGAATGACCTCACTTGGCCCGAGATCGCTCCTGTTTTAGCCACCTTATGCCAACTCACGGGAGTTGGGTTCACATAATATATCTCAAGAACGTCGCCACTATCCTACTTCATTTTGGAATCTCCACCGCATACACGGTTGTCAAAGTGGTTTTCGGTATCGACAGAGAATATGCCAGATATCCGATACCGGTCTCTTTGCCAACCGATCGTTATTATAACCCGTAATTATAATTTAAAATGGTATTTATACTTCAAAACGGAATATCATTTCAAATCCAAATCTTTATTAAAATAAAGATTAAATTAATTCCAAACCATTTCAAAAACATCATATCTTTCCAAAACTTCATGTCAAATCATTTCAATATATTAAAATATGATATCTTTACAAAACTTCATTTCCAATCATTTTAATATATCAAAATATCATATCTTTCCAAAACTTCATGTCAAATCATTTCAATATATTAAAATATGATATCTTTACAAAACTTCCTTTCCAATCATTTTAATATATCAAAATATCATACCTTTACAAAACTTCATTTCAAATCATTTCAATATATTAAAATATCATATCTTTACAAAACTTCCTTTCCAATCATTTTAATATATTAAAATATCATATCTTTACAAACTTCCTTTCAAACCATTTCAATATATCAAAATATCATATCTTTACAAAACTTAATTTCAAATCATTATTCATTTCATTCAATTTAAAATACCATTTCAATTCACATTTCAAAACAGTTTATATTTCAAAAAATCATTTTTAATCATTAAAATGAAGTTATTATATTTAATAATTAAATTTCCAAAAATTTTCAACTTTCAAAGTTCATTTATTCACTTAAGTTTATCGAAACAGTGAAAATTCACTCTTCGCAGCAATTAGAAAATGCTACGGAAAGTTACATTCAAAACAGCTCAATTTAACTAAAGACGGCATTTTAAAAATGTTGTAATATGGTTTACTTAAATTTCAAATAAAATTAATTAAATTCAACAATTATAGCACTTACAAAAATTGCTATAATAGCCTTTAATTCAATTTAGCTTTTTAGTTCATTATCATCAACTACAACATTTACAAATGCTGTAATATCATTTACATTGCAATTAATAGCATTTTAAAAAATGCAGTTAATTAACTTCAAATATTCGATATAATTTCACAACCAATTATAATTTTATTTAAAACATTCTTTTTACTTATAAAATCATACATTTTCACATTTATAAACAACATTTAATTCTCCTTAAGTTCATGATTTTATAAAGTTAAATTTCCATTCAAAACTCAAGATTTAATAATAATTCACTTATTAAATTTCAACATTAAATTTTAAATTCATTGAATTGAATTTCAACTTAACACCTAAGTTTAAATTTCAAAATATAACTTAATTTCAATTTTATTTATTTAACTTAAAAATTCACTTTTAAGCCAAATTCACAAATTCCCATTTGGTTATATTTCAAAATTTCAACTTAAATAATCATTCCTTTCACTTTTCAACTTTACTCAAAAATCGTTAATATATTAGAAAATTATTTTAAATTCGTTTTAAATTCAAATTATCATAAATTTATCATAATTTCATATTTAATTTAATTTCTAATTATAATTAAATCAAAATTTTCAAAATAACTTACATTCAGATTTTCTAACTTTTCCATAATTTATTTAACTTATAAATTCCTAGAAAATCAATAATACTTTACAAAGCTATTTTTTTAAAAGTTTAAATCAAAATATAGTAATATTTACATTTCTAAAATATTTTAAAAATTTTAGTAAAACATATTTTAACTACGGGTCTGTATATAATTTTCTACGCTAGGTAAAGTGATACGGGTAATATATCATTTCAACCCGTTATTTACAAAGAAAATCCGGGTTTTATCATTTCAAACCCGCAGTCCCAAGTAAACGAAATAAATTGAAAATCGCTTAGGCCTATCATTTTAGCCCATAACGATTTTCCCCTATTCTAAAGTCCGTTCGGGTATGTATCATTTCAACCCATAGTGATTCTAATCTAAAGGGGACTTGCGGTGTGATAAACTGATAAAAATAAGAACAGCATAATATAACAGTAACATATGATATAACAGGTGTTTAAGCATGGGTGAATATCATATAATCATAACATAGCAGATGTGATATGGTTATGCATTTTTACAGATTCAAAAGGGGTCAATTTACTAGTTATATATGTACATATTGTCAGGTGAGAATAACTCACAGGTTTGAACTGGAGACACAACGATGAATGCACGAAAGGGAACCACACAAGCATGATAACATGACACAGAGATGAGTGGAAGAGCCAAAGTATCAAATCCCTTGAATACAAGTCACACAAAACAATAATAATAACATAAGTTTTCTAATGCAAAATATGATAGAATAAGATAGAATCAACTGCACGAATCAAAGCAGAATTGCTTTGCACTTGCTTCCAACAACCTTCAGGTTCAGCCATAAGGTGTACTACAGGTCTAAGGCAAGATTTGGATCAAGTTTTTGTTGGGTATGGTCGGCCTACACTTGGTTGTTGATGGTTCAAAGGTGGGTAGTGGTGAAAACAGCACAAATATACATAAACAATGCAAGGAATGAATGCATAAATCATCTCCAAAGACCTTGCACTTGCTTTCAACATCATATGCTTCAGATATAGGTCAGAAAGGCACGGCTAAAGCAAGGACAAGGATCTGGTTTGGGTTCATAAGAGGTGGGCCAAACATGTATGGGATGAAGTAAAAGTGATGATGCATGAGATATGTGCAAGGATTACAACTACAATGCAAAATATCATGAATTCCATGCAACTAAGGTTACGGCCTAAGGAAGGACAGCCATGTCCAGGTCTATAGTGGGATGGAGGATGGTGTGGCAGTGGGTTTCAGTTCATCCATGGGTGGTGGAGGTGGAGTAGGTGGCGTCCAATGGGTGGTTGAAGGTGATGAAGGCATAGGTGTTGGCTATGGTGCATATAGGTGAAGTTTGTGTAGATTTAGGTGGAGTTTGATCAACTATTGGGCATGGCTAGTGGCTTGGGGCTGGAGAGGAGGTGGTGGGTGGTTTAGGTGGTGGAGGAGGCGGCCATGGTGGCTGGAATGGTGGGGCCGAACCTGAAGTAGAAGAGAAGGCAAGTACAATCAACATAAACAAGTAGAAAAACAAGAAGAAAAACAATGGAAAAAGAAAAAAAAATTACCAAACTCATGGAAATGATGGAGGCCGAAATTTTTTTTAGATGGGAAGAGAAATGTTTTACGTGAATGAGGAAAAAAAATGGGCGGCTGAAGAAATGAGGAGATGTGGCCAATTGAATGAAAAGTTAGGTTGAAATGTGAAAAGGTGGGAGATAAAGAGCCATTGGAAACCAAAAGTCAAAACCTTTTCACATTACCTTTATTTATTTATATAAGTTTAAATTACGGAGAAAAATCATAATTTCAGTAAAGGTTTCGAAAATTCAACAAAATATAAAATATAAATAAATAATTATTAATTATATAAGGTAAAAAATAAGAAAATAGCACAAAATTGCAAACTAGTCTAGAAAAATGGAAAATAAACAGAATGAACTTTGGAAAATTTATATGGACTTGTAAAAATATTTATAACAAAGATAATAACATAAAAATAAAATGCATTCACAAATAAATATATAAATTTTAATTTAACTATAATTTAAATGAAGAAAATAGCAAAGAAAATAGAAACTAGGCTTTAAAAATAGAAAATAAATTCAATAAGCTTTGGAAAAATTCAAACATCACTTTAAAAATATTTAAAAGTCAAAATTTACATAATATAACATAAATATACAAATTAGAATAATATTTATCAAGTAAAAATATCATTTATATAAATTAAAACAAAGAATATTGTTAAATAACCCTATATACACACAATATTGTAAAGGGTGTAACTTTCACAATTTAAATCCAATTTCGACGAAACAAAAAGCAATATTCAAGATACTAAATCTATTTTCATAATAAAAGATAAAATTAAAGAATTCAAATATTTATATTTAAAATTTAAAAGTCAAAGTTTGACCAGTTTTGACCACAATTCCAATTTGTCAGCAAAATGTTCAATTTATACCGGTTTGAAATTAAAATTCATATAATAATCAAAATTTATATTTAAAAATGAAATGTTTGATATAAAACAATTTTAAAATAATTTAAAAATAAAATAAAATCAAATTTAAATTATATGCAAAAATCTAGGGTTGTTACACTCTCTCCCACTCAAAACTTTTCGTCCCCGAAAAGGAATGAGGTACGGGAAAGCACAGAACAGATAAAGTAAAATAAGATTAAGACAAGATGACAAGGAGATTGAAATTATACCCTATAAATATTGTTATAGGTAAGTTTAACAAGGTGGAGATTATCAAAGATTATAGAAAGATTTCTAAACAGAAAAATTGTAGAAAAATGCCAACACCAGCCTGAAGCAAGATAAGGAAAATAAGGACAACCAAAAGATAGTTTGAAAAACAAAATAAGATAATAAGTTAGAAATCATGGAAATTTCAACTTAAATAATTAATTAATTTTTACACAAGTTAAATAAGTCTAACTATGTCAAATTTTATTATCTTATCTTCTAGTCATCTTAAATTAACAATTTCTAAGATCATGGATTTGAAAAATAATCATTCATTATACTCGTAATGTACTTAATAAATTTAATTCTTCTTTATTCTTACTTAAAGTTAAATTTATTCCTCTCAATATATTTTATCATCTATGCCCATTATACTTACTCTTATTATAACCGCTTTAATTTATTGTTGGTTCCATTATTCATCATTTTATATTGTAAATTATTTAATTAACCTTTTATTCTATTTACTCCTGTTAACCATTTTATAACTAAAATTTAAGTGTATAACATTTATTTTAACCATTCAAATTTTATTTATAAAATCTTTTTATATTGTATATTATCCAATTGCATTGTTAACTTCTGTATAATTTGGGTAAGTTATATTTAAATGCAATTAAGTATTATACAAATAAAACTTTCTAATTCCCTCATCACAAGTTTGAATCATTTATCTAAAATTTTGATTTTCTTTTTATAATTGAAATGATTCTTTAAGATAAAGTTTAAGAATAAAATTTTCGATTCCTTCAAATCATTTAGAGATAAATAAATATATATACATAATATGTCAAATCAAATTTAAGTCATATTTCTATATATATTATTAATCCAATCTTATTTTAGATATTCAAATCAATTAAATTTCCCAAAAAAAAGCTGTAGCAAGACTACAGAACGGTCTCTTCACTTCGAAACTCGAAAATAAACGTCGATGATGCCGCGGTCATCACCGAAGTTAGTTTCCAGCGACAAAGAGAAGAGCACTAATTTTAAACTTTAAAATTTCTTGGAACAAATTTCTATTAGAAAATACTTTAAATAATATACCCCTTTTAACACTTTAAGCACAAGGTTTGAAACCATCGGAAATTAAATTCTCAAATTTCTTGTTTTAACTCATTTCCGTTCCCAAATGAATTTATAAATAGCTATTTATAAATTCATTTATAGAACAATAAATGATAAATCAGGTATTATCATTTCAAATGATCAATTTAGATCAATTTACTAAGTTCCATAAATTTTATTATATCAAAATTTATTTCATTAACCAAATTTTTTAAAAATAATATTGTGTTAATTTGTTCTGTCAAAGTATTTTAGAAATCTCATCGATAGCGTTGATCAGACGAATCGACCAGAAACCCAATTCAACATCAACAACTCAAAAAACACAATATATAAAACATTTAAATTTTAAATATTACTTTACAAATACACTATACATGAATAAATTTTCAAAGAAGGATAGAGATTCACAAATATGATTAACTCAAATCAAAGGAAATTCTGATTTGAAAATAAGTTGGAAACAAGGATGAGATGCTTAAATAACAGAATAGGAAGATGGATAAGCTTATATAAATCGCGGGCAACTTTAACTGGTCAACCGTGACTTAAAGAATAAGATCGATGTGGATTTTCTGGGGTAAATCTACATTCGACCTCAGGAGATAGAGTTTGGAATAACAAAAGATATTAGCATCTAAACCAAGGATAGATATAAATCTCTGGTGAATCGATGCTAATCGTAAAGGAGTTTCTCCCTTTGCAAATGAATTTTTGAGATTGGCGAGACTGCCAATTCACTATAAAGCTCATTCGAAGTGGAGCTATGGGATACTCCAGAATCAAAAGGAGATGAACAGTGAGGGACATGAATGGATTTTGGAACCGCAGGGAACGTTCCAAAATTCAAATGAATCGAGTAAAAAAAGAGGAGATTTAAACTCGAATGAAAGTGATTCTGTAAATACATTTACCCTATATACTGAGTTTTGCCTAGAGCTACCAAAGCTCAAATACCAACTGTAACAACCAAGTATTTTCAACCATTCGCATCTGCACATGTCGGACTTGAATTGCTCAAAATACCGCGTTGTAAATAAAATTTGGCAAATCTCAGAATATAGTAAATAATAATCACAGATCACAGACACAGAGTAATAATAGTGCAACGGAAGTAAAAGAAATAGTAGTTCATGAAGCTACTATGTAAATATATCACAGTTAAATAAAATACAACAGAATAAATAAAGTACAACAGAAGTCTTAAGATGATAACCAAGTACAAGCTAAATAGAACAACAGAACTGGAATAGATAAAACTAGATAAGCAGATAATCTCCAGCGATTCCAATCTCCAGAAAGTGGAATCCAAATCTGTGAATAACTCAGGCTGACCCAAGCGTAAATAAAAATACAAACACTCGTTTCAGGACAATACATACTTATATAATGTAAACCAACTCAAGTGAACTGTAATAAGGTACAAGTAACTTAAAGCATGCCTGGGACCGCCCATCCTCTAAGGATCCGTTAAACTATTTACTGTATAGTAATATTGCGCTATTATAATAATGTCTACAGTAAAATAAACTTACTTTTAAATAGCGTTCCGGCTACCCATATCACCTTTCATACATAATAGTCCCAGCTGTCCATCCAATATCATGACATCTCCACACCGGGTGACTGTCAGAGGATACCACACGGGCTAAGGGAGAAAAACAAACTCGTAGTAAAGGCTCGGTATGGTGGGTGACACGGCACACAAGGCAATGCCTGGGTAGATATACCAATTACGCACACGGGCTGGTGGTAACGCAGCAGCCACATACGCCCACCTCGGAACACACTCCCGTATCAAAATTGGAGGATGGCCATCTAATCAATCACAAGTAAGAGTATAGTATCGAAGGAATGTGTCTGATCGGAGGAATGACCTCACTTGGCCCGAGATCGCTCCTGTTTTAGCCACCTTATGCCAACTCACGGGAGTTGGGTTCACGTAACATACCTCAAGAACGTCGCCACCATCCTCCTTCATTATGGAACCTCCACCGCATACATGGTTGTCAAAGTGGTTTCCGGTATCGACAGAGAGTATGCCAGATATCTGATCCCGGTCTCTTTGCTAACCGATCGTTATTATAACTCATAGTTATAATTTAAAATGGTATTTATACTTCAAAATAGAATATCATTTCAAATCCAAATCTTTGTCAAAATAAATATTAAATTAATTCCAAACCATTTCAAAAACATCATATCTTTTCAAAACTTCATGTCAAATCATTTCAATATATTAAAATATGATATCTTTACAAAACTTCATTTCCAATCATTTTAATATATTAAAATATCATATCTTTACAAAACTTCATTTCAAATCATTTCAATATATTAAAATATCATAACTTTACAAAACTTCCTTTCCAATCATTTTAATATATTAAAATATCGTATCTTTACATACTTCCTTTCACATCATTTCAATATTTCAAAATATCGTATCTTTACAAAACTTCATTTCAAATCATTATTCATTTCATTCAATTTAAAATACCATTTCAATTCACATTTCAAAACAGTTTATATTTCAAAAAATCATTTTTAATCGTTAAAATGAAGTTATTATATTTAATAATTAAATTTCCAAAATTTTCAACTTTCAAAGTTCATTTATTCACTTAAGTTTATCAAAACGGTGAAAATTCACTCTACGCAGCATTTAGAAAATGCTACAGAAAGTTACATTCAAAACAGTTCAATTTAACTAAAGACAGCATTTTAAAAATGTTGTAATAGGGTTTACTTAAATTTCAAATAAGCTTAGTTAAATTCAACAATTATAGCACTTACAAAAATTGCTATAATAGCCTTTAATTCAATTTAGCTTTTTAGTTCGTTATCATCAACTACAGCATTTACAAATGCTGTAATATCATTTACATTGCAATTAATAGCATTTCAAAAAATGCAGTTAATTAACTTCAAATATTCGATATAATTTCACAACCAATTATAATTTTATTTAAAACATTCTTTTTACTTATAAAATCAAACATTTTCACATTTATAAACAACATTTAATTCTCCTTAAGTTCATGATTTTATAAAGTTAAATTTCCATTCAAAAATCAAGATTTAATAATAATTCACTTATTAAATTTCAACATTAAATTTTAAATTCATTGAATTGAATTTCAACTTAACACCTAAGTTTAAATTTCAAAATATAACTTAGTTTCAATTTTATTTATTTAACTTAAAAATTCACTTTTAAGCCAAATTCACAAATTCCCATTTGGTTATATTTCAAAATTTCAACTTAAATAATCATTCCTTTCACTTTTTAACTTTACTCAAAAATCATTAATATATTATAAAATCGTTTTATATTCATTTTAAATTCAAATTATCATAAATTTATCATAATTTCATATTTAATTTAATTTCTAATTATAATTAAATCAAAATTTCCAAAATAACTTACATTCAGATTTTCTAACTTTTACATAATTTATTTAACTTATAAATTCCTAGAAAATCAATAATACTTTTCAAAAATATTTTTTTTAAAGTTCAAATCAAAATATAGTAATATTTACATTTCTAAAATATTTTAAAATTTTTAGAAAAACATATTTTAACTACGGGTCTGTATATAATTTTCTATGCTAGGTAAAGTGATACGGGTAATATATCATTTCAACCCGTAATTTATAAAGAAAATCCGGGTTTTATCATTTCAAACCCGCAGTCCCAAGTAAATGAAATAAATTGAATATCGCTTTGGCCTATCATTTCGGCCCATAACGATTTTCCCCTATTCTAAAGTCCGTTCGGGTATGTATCATTTCAACCAATAGTGATTCTAATCTAAAGGGAACTTCAGTGTGATAAACTGATAAAAATAACAGAACAGCATAATATAACAGTAACATATGATATAACAGGTGTTTAAGCATGGGTGAACATCATATAATCATAATATAGAAGATGTGATATGGTTATGTATTTTTACAGATTCAAAAGGGGTCAATTTACTAGTTATATATGTACATATTGTCAGGTGAGAATAACTCACAGGTTTGAGCTGGAGACACAATGATGAATGCACGAAAGGGAACCACACAAGCACGATAACACGACACAGAGATGAGTGGAAGAGCCAAAGTATCAAATCCCTTGAATACAAGTCACACAAAACAATAATAATAACGTAAGTTTTCTAATGCAAAATACGATAGAATAAGATAGAATCAACTACACGAATCAAAGCAGAATTGCTTTGCACTTGCTTCCAAAAACCTTCAGGTTCAGCCATAAGGTGTACTACAGGTCTAAGGCAAGATTTGTATCAGGTTTTGGTTGGGTATGGTCGGCCTACACTTGGTTGTTGATGGTGCAAAGGTGGGTAGTGGTGAAAACAACACAAATATACATAAACAATACTAGGAATGAATGCATAAATCATCTCCAAAGACCTTGCACTTGCTTTCAACATCATATGCTTCAGATATAGGTCAGAAAGGCACGGCTAAAGCAAGGACAAGGATCTGGTTTGGGTTCATAAGAGGTCGGCCAAACATGTATGGGATGGAGTAAAAGCAATGATGCATGAGATATGTGTAAGGATTACAACTACAATGCAAAATATCATGAATTCCATGCAACTAAGGTCACGGCCTAAGGAAGGACAGCCATGACCAGGTTTGTAGTGGGAAGGAGGATGGTGTGGCAGTGGGTTTCAGGTTATCCATGGGTGGTGGAGGTGGAGTAGATGGCGGCCAATGGGTGGTTGAAGGTGATGAAGGCATAGGTGTTGGCTCTGGTGCATATATGTGAAGTTTGTGTAGATTTAGGTGAAGTTTGATCAACTATTGGGCACGGCTAGTGGCTTGGGGCGGGAGAGGAGGTGGTGGGTCGTTCAGGTGGTGGAGGAGGTGGCCATGGTGGCTGGATTGGTGGGGCCGAACCTGAAGTAGAAGAGAAGCAAGTACAATCAACATAAACAAGTAGAAAAACAAGAAGAAAAACAATGGAAAAAGGAAAAAAAAATTACCAAACTCATGGAGATGATGGAGGCCGAAATTTTTTTTAGATGGGAAGAGAAATGATTTACGTGAATGAGAAAAAAAATAGGCGGCTGAAGAAATGAGGAGATGTGGCCAATTGAATGAAAAGTAAGGTTGAAATGTGAAAAGGTGGGAGATAAAGAGCCATTGGAAACCAAAAGTCAAAACCTTTTCACATTACCTTTATTTATTTATATAAGTTTAATTACTGATAAAAATCATAATTTCAGTAAACATTTCGAAAACTCAACAAAATATAAAATATAAATAAATAATTATTAATTATATAAGGTAAAAAAATAAGAAAATAGCATAAAGTTGCAAACTAGTCTAGAAAAATGGAAAATAAACAGAATGAACTTTAAAAAATTTATATGGACTTGTAAAATTATTTATAACAAAGATAATAACATAAAAATAAAATGCATTCACAAAAAAATATATAAATTTTAATTTAAATATAATTTAAATGAAGAAAATAGCAAAGAAAGTAGAAACTAGGCTTTAAAAATAGAAAATAAATTCAATAAGCTTTGGAAAAATTCAAACATCACTTTAAAAATATTTAAAAGTCAAAATATACATAATATAACATAGATATACAAATTAGAATAATATTTATCAAGTAAAAATATCATTTATATAAATTAAAACAAAGAAGATTGTTAAATAACCCTATATACACACAATATTGTAAAGCGTATAACTTTCACAATTTAAATCCAATTTCAACGAAGCGAAAAGCAATATTCATGGTACTAAATATATTTTCATAATAAAAGATAAAAATAAAGAATTCAAATATTCGAATTTAAAATTTAAAAGTCAAAGTTTGACCAGTTTTGACCACAATTCCAATTTTCAGCAAAATATTCAATTTATACCAGTTTGAAATTAAAATTCATATAATAATCAAAATTTATATTTAAAAATGAAATGTTTGAAATAAAACAAGTTTAAAATGATAATATTAAATAAAATAAAGTCAAATTTAAATTATATGCAAAAATCTAGGGTTGTTACAATTACTTCCATTTTTATTAAAATTGTTTAACTTTTCACAAGTGTTAGTGCCACATCCAATATGGCCACACAGTAAAATTTCAGCATTTAACAATCTATATAACAAGAATATAACTGAAATAAAACAAAAGGAACATAACCGAAAATCAATATCAAAATTTCGAGAAATCCAGATTTCTCTACAAATTTTCCATGTATTTCATTTTTTAATTACTATTTGCTTAAAGTAGATATTTTAACCAATCAACCAATAATTCCAACCAAACATAAATAGTAAATTTTATTTATTGTATAATATACCGATTTATCCAATGGGTTATTAGCATAAAGGATAAAATTTTGTATTTTTTTAGACTCAAGGACACAGTCTCAATATTTTAACCACAAGGACAAACATTCTTCCAAAATTAATGATAAGGACGAACATTCTCTCAAAATTAGTCATAAGGACAAACCTTCAAAATTATCAACCAACACTCGTCGCACCACCATCCAACGCCATCTCTTGCACTATTAGCCTCGTCGTCCCCCTCCAACACCACCTACAACCATCACATGTTAACGATAAGTCATAACTTAAAAATTAATACCTAAAAAATGCTATTGGTAACTAAAAACTGATACCTAAAAACTACTACTTAAGAAATGGTACCTAAAAGCTGCTACTGATAATTAGAACTGATACTAACAGCTAATACTCAAATGAACCAACCATAACCTTCTAGGTTCATCGATCAAATTTGATCACCGTTATCTAAGTTTACAGTTCATTCTTGAACAAGCATTTTAATCATAACAATCATCATTGTAGAAAATCAGTTCATCATCATATTTAAAGCACAAATAGACCATCCATAATCAACATCTATCAAACTCATGAAATTGTACCATTATCTCATATAACGATGCTTTGACTCAAGCAACTCCATTCTCCGATGCAAGCCAGATCGAGTGGCTCCACTCCAGCATAAACATGGATTCCATTCAACAAAGGTAGGGTGCACAATGGCGAATGCGGCAGCGGTTCATCTCTACATAAAAAATTAAAGCAGTTTTTATAAAAATGATACCTACCGTCACTAAAACTGATACCTAAAAACTGACCTTCAAATTAGTAGTAAAAATGATACTCAAACAAAATTCATTAAATATTTGATACTAATGAAACACTAATTCAACTCAAAGGTCATCATATTTACTATGTAAGAACTTCCTTTTTATATATAATCAAACAAAAAAATAGTAAAAAATTTCTACACTGTATTATTTAAAAACATGATACTCATAAAAACAAAAATAATACCTAAAAACCAATCCTCACTAAACTCAACACAACAATACATTATCAATCAAACCAATTAAATGCAAAAAAACAAAATAAGAACTAAAAAATGTTCACTTCAAAATGTGAATTTATTACAGTATACTAATTTTGTTATACAATAAAAATCACAAACTCGTAAATAACAAATATTTTCGAAAATGATACCTACAAACTGGAAAACTGACACCTAAAAGCTGACACCACTTCTTCTCCCATAATTCTTCCATGGCTTGCTCTTCTTCTTCTTCAAATTGTTGTTTCTTCTAAAACACCACTTCACCATGGTGTCTCTGTCGCCAGAGCCATCAATTTTCCATCATTAGATGACTTCAAATCGAGATACTTCAAAACCATAGCCATTGCCATCACCATTGACCCAACCACCCTCACAGCCAATGCCATCGCAGCAACCACCCTCGCCGACAATGCCACGTAAGCTTGACGTCGCTCTAGACTCATTTGCATGTTTGTCCTGCTCGTTAATATTTTGTCCTGCCTTTGATTGAAATTCAAAAGTTGTCCTTCACACTAAAATACTAAAGGCCGGTTCTTGAGATTAGAATGCTGAGAAATTTTGCCCATGGCACTATCTTCCTGTTTATCCAAAGAGGCGAGTTTAACTCATCAAAATTCCAGTTATCGCTTCCGGGTTCTGCTTCTGTCTAAAATCGAACGATGTTCGATTTTAGTGCAATATTCCATTAGCTCAAATCTCAACCAATCTAATTCGAAAATGTAGACATCGTTCCTACGTGTACAACGCGACCGATGGTGTTTGATTTCGACTTGTATAAAATAGATATGAGTTCTATAAAATTTGTGAATTAAATATATAATTAAATTCTTAATTACATCAAGTAGAGCCTAATGACCTTAATCAATCATCGTCCCTTCCTACTTCAAACAACCGAGGCCGCCAAAACCACTCTGCCCATCTTCGAATCACCACTGCTGCCGGCCACCATCCCCTACTGCAACCTTGTCGTAGGTAACCCTGCCTTCCACGAACCCAACGACACTGGCCTTGGCCTTTCCCATTGCCTGACACCGGCGAACGAACCCATAAACTCCACCATGTTCCATCGCCAGATTTCAACCACCTTCGACCACCCCACGAGATCCAACCGTCTCACATCTTACCCTCATCCCGGCAACCGACTTCCATGTTGGGACCTAAGCATGAAACTACCTCTAGTTGCTTCGATCATCAAAGGTCGTAAGATTTCTAGGGTTAGGTTTAGAAAAATGGCGTCTAGGGTTTGAAATTCTGATTTGGGCAAGTGAATGAAGGATGTGGGTCCTTGTATAAATATCTCTCTGACACTATTCACGTCCAAAAATCAGGCACTCCAATCAAGGCATGCTCGTTGGCATTCCTAGCCAAATACCCCTATTTTAGACTCAATGGAACTTGTTTTGGGACCTAATTCCAATATATGCACATGCTAACTTTTCGAGTCGCTCAATTTTACAAGTCGAACTCTACCTTCTTACTAGAAACCAAACAGTTGGAATATATCAATGCTTATACTCATTCTGGCTCGCTTGGACTATCTGAACCCAATAGTAATAGTCTTGAGTCCTAAATAGTCCGTTAGCAAAAAATCGAATTTTTGGATCATCGGTAAAAAAACAATTAAATATTTAAATATTCATAGCACTTTTAAAAATACGGGTTGTTACACTCTCCCATCTTAAAAAGATTTCGTTCCCTAAATCATAAAGGACTAAGCAACAACCCCAAACACCAAAGTATATTTGATGATATAAAAATCATCTTCAACTTATGCCAAATCAACAACCTCCCTACTAATCTATCCTGGACACTATCCTACCTACATGTGCACTTATCAGCCAACATGGCACTATTACTTGAATTGAGATATAAACACTCAAAATGAATAAGTAACGACAACAGCATCTATAGTGACAACCTTCCATATTGCCACTAAAATTTCCTAAATCACTCAGGCTATACCCAATATTCTCTACCATCGATTCTTACGATTATCGGTCATATTCAAAAGTCTTTGCACCAACTTAGTATCAGCTATGGCCAAAGTTTTTGAAAAATTCCGTTAGTGCCTCCTTTGTGCATCGTGATCTGGAAAATTGCAACTTGCACATATGGCCCAAACCAATAAAAGAAAACAAAGCCCAAAAGTGGCCTCCCATATCTGGGGTACAGAATCATCAATCAAACTCCAAACTCTAAGTCTACAACATACCTATTTTTCGGGCAGCAACTCTACTCATGCAACTAGAAGTAGGAAGCTAGCCTTTGTTTCCATGCACTTAAAACTCATTTACATAACCTAAAAGTGAGCTAAACATGACAAATGAAACAATACAACTACTCATCCAACATATAACATGAATCCAAGAATGCCAAACCATAAATAGCAACATCTTTATCCAACATGCTACATAAAATCATGTAATATGCATTTCTAATGTCAAAAGCTTACAATTACACTTAAGCATGTACAATGTACATATGTCATCTGTATGCAATATCAAATCCGATCACTCGCTCAATCACACAATTCCACTTTCGAACTAGCATCGCTCAAAGATCTTATTCCTTGATTAAAAACCATCGTTCTCCTTGCATACCATATACTATGATAGAGAACTTCAGAATCATCTCAAGAATCTGTATCAAATGGTCACCGTCAAAAATCGAGTGAAAAATCCTTGTTCAGATCGGTGTAAATCACCTAGAATTAATGTTTCCAAATTTGGATCAAAGATCCTTATGCGAATAAAATAATCTACATACATTATACGTATTTGTTCCAATTGGTTTCTTAACTATATCAATTGCCTTTCATTTTAAATCACATTCAATTTCATTAAACAGGATTTCATTTCATAAAATCATTACTTAAGTGTATCGATATTTCATAACTTAGTTTATATTCTTATAATATTCTTCTACATCCTAAGAGTATATATACAAATTTAGATTTGATTTACTAAACCAAAATGTTTAACAAATTTGACATTTGTTTTGTTTTAACTTTATAATTTCTTAAATTTATAAGTTACCAAAAAAACATTTTCTTAAAATTCCATCAAAAACACCTAGCTTTAAATTTCTATAACAAATTTGGAAGTCCCAACTATCCAAAATCATTAGACTTCCATTTCATTTCAGTAAATGAAAACTACTAAAAAATATATCAAAATTAGCGCAAAAACCAAATTACCCTAAGGTATAGTATACATGCATCCATATAATAACTTGACTAAAAGCTTCAGACTTTAACACCTGGTTTTATTTCAACCCTATTTTGGAATAATTAATGTATACATGTCATCTTTTGTATATCAGATCATACATCTAGAATTCAAAACAATTTTTTTTATCCAAATAACTCTATGGCAAAACATTATGGTAGCAACCTCTCACTTACAAACTCGAAAATGAACACTGATGATGATGTAGCCATCAATGGAATTATTTTCCAATGGCCGAAGTGAGTTCATAGGTCCTTTAAAATTATTTTAAAAATATTTCAATTCAAAAATATTTCTCAATAATACCAGTATTACTTTCTATGAAACATTTTTGAAAAACAATTTCCGAAATACCAGAATTTAAGTTATCAAATTCTCAGCTTAAATCCTTTTTGTTTATAAACTACCTTTATAAATAATATTTATATAATTTCACTTCCTTATATAAAATCAATTTATAATTGTTACTTGGTTTAAATTAAAATAAACTACTTTTATTAAAATTAAATTTTAACCCAACATTATCACTGAATGTCTTATAGTCAAACTATAAAACTAAATTGACAATGTTTTCATTTCGACATTCCCACAAATTACTATCTATCCAACCCATGTAGTGAAAAGGATAAAATTTCTCCTAATCAATCATAATAGTCAATGTCCATAAACTGGTCAGGAATAACTACTCAATCAGCGAACAATAGTCAGCACTCCTAACTAGGTGAGCATGACTAACAATACAATAAATAATAATAATAATAATAATTCAATATTATCATTTCCTAACAAAAAACACATCATTAATAACTATACTTAGTTTATGAAAATTATTCCTTTATAAAAAAATATAAAATCTTGGTAAAATTATTTTATTTACCGATTTTTAAAAACAATACTATATCGATTTGCCTAGTTCAAGTTTTTAGAAACCCCTATCGATACTGTAGCATCACACATCTCGACCAGATTTTATAAACCACTCAACTGATAAATCAATATAATATAAAACATTTTTGTAGCACTATCAAATATGCGCTCTTATATATAATACACTAGATTCATTATAGGGTGTTACTAACCTTATCTCTAATGAGTCACTTATTCTAGGGAATTGCTAACCCTATTTATAATGAGCTCTACCTCACCAAGGCCTAGCTGTTCGCTCAACCTAAGCTCTGATACCACATGCAATGACCCGCTTTCTCGACCCTCAAATTTGACACTAATACATTCATGTTTCGATTATCCAAGTGCTGGAAAGACATATTTTTGGGGTGAAAGAAAATAAAAGACAGAATCAGATCTCACATCGTAACGAGTGGTCTATAATATACACAATGATCTTTACAAATGAAAAACTATAATACGTATACACAGCAATCAGAGTACTAACTTATCATCAACCAGAACAGTTATAACAGCTTGTCCTCACAATGTATTGATAAATATAGACAACCAATGCAGCAGAAAATAACATATATGTGAATAGGTCTTGGGGCCTCTAGCTCATCTCTTGAAGCTCCAAGCACCCAAACTAGATCTGTAAATTTGCTTGGTCTGACCCGAGAATTATAAGAAAATAACACCTGGATCAATTTGGTAAACCAGCATGAGAAACACATCTTAATGAATTTTAATGTTATAAAAACCTTTCAAAATAAAGATATCTTGTAAGATCACACCACATATAAACACGAATGAGTTTTTACCTTACGGTAACCAAACCATTTCATAAAAAATCTTTTTGATATTATAATAATGTCTAAGGTCTAAAATAAATATTGAACCACAGCCGAAATTGTTACATTAATTAAATTCCATCATAATAGGTATACAATTAAGTCCACGAGGTACTTATGGAAGAATGGATTTCCATACAATAACAAAGCTACTAAGGTACCGCCTGCCACACTATACCTCTAGATAAAATGTAAAAGGCCTTGCATGGAACCCATGTGAACCAGGATTGGACTACCCCTTACTGGATAGTACCGAATATTTCATCGCCCTGATTACTAGCCAACAACCATCCCAAGATACTAGCATACATAATCCTGTGAGAAATGTGGATTAATGATCTTAAGGCTAAGGATAAACACTAGAGGAGGGGTGAATAGTGTTTTAAAGAACTGATAAATCTTTTTGAGTTTTGTTAATTTAAACACAAATGTATGCAATATTCATACACAGATATGATCATAGAGTCAAACACAGATGCAAATATAAAGTAAAAGCATTAAAGGAAAGAACACACCGAATTTTATACTGGTCGAAGTTACCATACATCCAGTCCGCCACACAGGTACGGATTTCCTTTCAAAAACAATCTTTACAATTACACCCTCGATTTCAAGGCTACAAGGTACACCCTCCAAAATCACAATCCTCTGGGTAGAGATACTTGATTTCCTGGGCAACAAGTTCACCTAATTGATTTCCCAAGGCTACAATCACACCTTATCTCGCTTGATTGATTTCCAAGGCTATAATCACACATTTTCTCGCTATGTTGATTACAAAAAGCCTATAACTCTGAATAGCACTGAGGATCTTGTTGAGATAGTGATAGAGAATCAAACCAGAGATAATCTAGTTAGATTCAATGTTGATTTCGACAGAGTAATGATAAGAATTTGTATATAGAAATGTGGAAGAAGAAGAGGAGTGAAAACTATAAAAATGTGGAAGAAGAAGAAGAGTGAAAAACCAGAAAAACTGAATTAAAATTCGTTGAAACTAACCCCTATTTATAGAAGAACAAGAGCCATGTCCATTCGTGAAGAGTTATGACGAATAGATACTTCTTTTGAAATTTGAATTTTAAACTCAACTGACACCATGTCAACATGGGGTACTCGAGTATGTCGACATCCCAAAGGGATTTTTGGTGTTTTGATTTCCTTTGAAAATAACCTTTATTTTATATTAAAACTATTTTAAACTTTACAAATATACTTGACTATATTTAAAATACACAACTAAATATAAAGAATAATATATACAAAATTTTACTATAATTTTATATTTAAATCTAAGTATAAATATTTAAAAGTTAAATATATTATATTTAAAAGATAGTTTAAAAACAATGATAATTTGATTTTGAAATTAAAGATTATTTTGAGGCTAAATATTTGAAATCAGGATAGATGCTTTTAAATGCTTTTAAAAGGAAGGTTTTGAAATCATTTTGAAAACAAGAAATAATTTTGAAAAATCATTTTGAATAAAAAATCAGCGGATACAAAACAATGATCCACTAGATTTTTTGTAGGTTCCATCCTACTTAGGGTTCCATCCCTCTAACAGGCTCGAAGTGGATTCCATTCCACGAATAAATTGGATTTTAAGATGCAAGTGCTTTTCTATGAGTTTTAACAAAATTTCTAATTAAAAACTAATAAATTACTTGAATTCTTGAACTCTTGATAATTTGATACTCATGAGTCTTCAATCTTGATATCTTGAATCTCTATACTATACAGTCTTCATTCTTGTTACCTGCATGGTTAAATCCTGCATATACATATATATCTAAACTTATATTGTTAGTTTTTATATTCTATTCTAAGGTTGTTGTCATCAAAACCATCATCTCGCGGACTAACAAATCCATCAGTAAATATCGATCTAGATTGGGTGATGACACTACCTTAATGTGAGCAACCCACATAGCTCTAAAGCATATCTCATGTTCTAGTCATTTTCGTACCTTTTGAATTGCAATTCCACTGGAATGCTAACACTGCCTCCAGGCAGCCATGCAGTGCATGCATTCATTCTTACAAGTTGTTCATGATATAAACCAACCGAAGACACTATCTCTATTACATCCATTTTGGAATCACCTTTGGGATTAATAGCACATAGCCCTTGCACTTCAAAGAACTCTATATTCGATCATCTTCAAAATATCTCCAAATCGAACTCTTATGCCAGTTCGAAGTGGTTTCGGATAGTATATCTGATCTCGATCTCTTCGAACTATGGTTTTAAAAACTGGCTAAGATTTGATAGTCGGTTATTCAACTATCGAATGATCAAACAATTCAACCAGACATTTTATTCCATAAGGATAATTACATTGGTAAAGCACAAAGCAACCTAAGCCTCTTAAATTTATCTTTCCATTAATTTAAAACTGCTTTGTAAATACTTGTACTAAAATGGTTTTACAAACATATACTTCATAAACCATTCTCTAAATTTTTCCATACTTTGAAAATATTCATATACTTATCTCAGTTGCATAAGTATATTCATAAACACTGCATTTTCAATACTTATAATATGTACTCATATACTTACCTTAACGATATAAATATATTAACAGATCTTAAGAAAAAATTTCATTTCAAAACCACACTTGAATTTGGGTTAAACCGTGTCATTTTAGATAGAGATAATAATTGCCCAAACACTACTCCTTCAGTGTTAAGTATGAAAAAGAATATTCCATACCACCACGATTAAGAACGTCAATTCCAGAAAATCAAACCTCTATTATACAATAACTCTTTTATAAAATTCTCTTTAATAAGTATAAGATCTAAATTCATTTTCAACATTCCTTTAATAAAATGTTATTATAAATTCCTCTACCAAAATATATAACATAATTACAGCCTTCTTTTATAAATTTTCAAATTTATTAGAATAACTTCTTTTCTAGCATTCTTTATCTTATTTATAAAGAGTTTATAAACTTCTTGTATAAAATATCGCTTATAGAACTCATTTTATAAATTCCTAACTTTTTTGCAACTCTTTCTATAAACCTCTAAATTCATTTATAAACCCTTTTTGCAAATTTCGATATACAATCACAAAACTACTTTTATAACCAAACATCTAATATAAATCCAAACACTAATTTCTATTACAAAACTCATTTACTTTTCATAACACGATCCTTCTCTATATATAATAAATTCACAACTGTGATTTATTTCTCCAGTTAGACCAAATGATAATATTTCCCTTTATAAAATTCCATTTAAACACGTGTTCCTTTATTTTTAAAAATTCTGCTTATATATCTCTCTTTTAAATTTATAAAATTTCCTTTTCAAAAATTTATTCTTTTATTTCAACATTTTATACAAAATGTCTCATAAGTACTTATTACCAAAATACTTTTACTGTCTTTAAATCACATCATCACTTTAAATAAAAGATAGCCTTTTTTCCCTTTTGAAATAACATATATTATTAAAAAAATCCGTGAAAACAATGGTTCTAAATAATTATTTAAAACATTTACATATAAATATGCATACATACTTACATACATACATACATACATATATATATATATATATATATATATACATATATAATTTATAAAGGATAAATAAAGAATTGAACTAAAATAGGAAAGGTAGCGTAGCTCCGGGACGGATTGCACAATATTGGACTCCCACTCTTCAAAAATTCACTTTTAAAATTAAATATCATATAAAACCCAAGATCAATTATAAATCATTTTCCAATTTGGAAACCATTTCCAAAATCACACATTACTTAACGGTATTTTCAAATTACCATATCGAGGCCAATACTTGCTATAGCACTTAACAAATATTATTACTGCCCTTTTTTTATTAAAGAGGTTTAACTTTTCACAAGTGTCAGTGTCACATCCAATATGACCATACAGTCAAATTTCAGCATTGAACAGGAATATAACTGAAATAAAACAACAGGAATATAATTAGATATCAATAATTAGAATTTCAAGAAATCCATATTTTTCTACAAATTTTCCCTATATTTCATCTTCAAAGCGGATACTTTAACCAATCAGCCAATAATTTCAACTAAACACAAACAGTAAAATTTTATCTATTATATAATATACTGATTTATTCAAAGAGGTGAGTTTAACTCACCAAAATTTTAGTTATCACTTTGCGTTATGGCTCCATCTAAAACAAATGAAGTTTGATTTTAGCACAAAATTCCATTAGCTCGAATCTCGACCAATCCAATTGCAAAATGTAGACGTCGTTCCTACGAGTGCAATAGGACTGACCACATTCGTTTTAGACCTTGCACATATGAGTTTTATAAGATTTGATAATTAAAGAATATAATTAAATCCTTAATTATATCAATTAGGGCCTAGTTATCCTAATCCATCATCGTCCCTTCCCGTTTCAAACAACCTAGGCTACCATAATCCACTCTATTCATCTTCTGATTACCACCGTCGCCAGCGACCATCGCACGCCGCGGCTCATTGTAGGTAGCGCCACCTTCTATGAACCCAAAGACACCGGCCTTGGCCTCCCCTATCGCATGATGTCAGAAAATGAACCCATAATATCCACCACATTCGTCGCCAAATTCTGACCACCTTTGGTTACACCACGGCAATCCAACCATCCATCACCTTTCCCTTCTCCCTGCGACTAATTTCCTTGTTGGGATCTAAGCCTAAAACTGCGTCTAGTGGCTTCGATCATCGAAGGCTATAGGATTTCTAGGTTTAGGTTTAGAAAAATGGCAGTTAAGGTTTTAAATTCAGATCTGGGCAACTGAATGAAAGGTGTGGGTCCTTATATAGATATCTTCTTGAGACTATTCATGATCCAAAATCAAGAACTCCAATCAAGGTGTGCTCACTAGTATTACTAGCCAAATAACCCAATTTTGAACTCAATGGAACTATTTTCGGGACTAATTCCAACATACACACAAGATAACTTTTCGAGTCCCTCGATTTTACTAATCGAACTCGACCTTCTAACTAGAAACCAAATAGTCAGAATATATCGATGCTTATACTCTTTTTGGCTCACTTGGACCATCCAATGGAAATAATATTAAGTCCTAAAATGTTTGTCTGTGAAAATTCAAATTTACAGCTCATTGATAAAATAAAATAATTAAACATTTAGATATCCAAAAATTATATATTTGGAGCACTCTTAAAAATGCATGTTGGTACATTGTATTACTGACTATTATATTTAATTTCTTCCGCTGCGAGTTTCAAAAAGTATAGAACATTGCTCTATGTTACGTTTTATATATTTTACCTCAAAAACTGCTTACCATATGTGAGGTTTGCGATGTTAATGCCATTTTATGCATTGAATCGGAGCATCGTAGACGATTGAATGTTTCACATCTAAAGTTGGACATCATGTTTTATAAGTACTATTGTGAAAATAAATAGATATGACTTAACATTTATTGAGTGTTAGCAGAGTCATTTTCATTTCCAAGCTTTCTAATTTTAAATAGGTTACACCATCCCAATGGATTTTACATCAATTATCACTACTAAATCTCTTAATTTATTGCAAGTATCAAATTTAATTATTATTAATCTCTAAAGACTTATAATACATGTTGTGACATTTTTTTTACTAAGTTACATATGAGACATACTTTTGGAATCACCAATATAATAATCTTTATAATTGATTTAATATGTAGGTTGGCGATCTAATTGTTTTTCTTAGTTACATATTGCTTGATGCTAGAGCATGTAACATGTTTCATGTAATTCTATATGTTGCATGATACATCATGTATTTGGAGCATCCTCAGGAATATCTTATATCATTCTTTGAAAGTACATAATCCATGCAAGATCTTAAATGCTTAGTTTCAAAGGTAATTTTTTTATTCTGCAAATTTCAAAGTATTTGGTCAATACTAAATGCTAATAGTGTGTTTTTTTATAATTAGAAATCGAGTTTTGGTAGCATTGGAAAGATGAAAATATATTTTGATGCATATCAAAATTAGTCATTTTCCATGTATATACTTTGCTGGATTTCCTATTGTTTTATGAGGTAGAAGTGTTTGTGTTGCCTTATAAATATAAGTGGACTAAAAGTCCTTAATATCCATTGTAGTTATTAAAGATGTGTACTTGATATTGAAGTTTCTACTTTTATATGCATGGCTAATCGGCGAGTGAAATTTATAATGTTTACGTATACATATTTATGACAGGTAGAAATTCACCCTTTATGATCTTAAACCTAGTATAAAAATATGTAATTAGAAATTAAAAAGTGGGTTTTTATACGCATATGATTAGGATGTAGTTTTCCATGGCTAGATAATTAAAAACTTAATTTTTATCAATTGTAATTAGCCAAAGTTAATCACCTCCTGATTAAAAAGTGAAAACATAAAAGTATTCCAGAGTAGACGTATTATATATCAAAGTTATAGTTCTCAATGGCACAAATCCAATGGTGGTGTTCGTTCATTGATTGAATATACAGATTGGTTAGAACATGCATCAGAAGTTTGACAAACCTGGACTATTTGTTTTGATCTAATGGTGAAAGGACGACGATAGAAAAATCTAAGGGCATAAACATTAAGAGGAGGTCAAGTAGGTTGTCACGTTAGGATCTGATCGCCACATAAGATTAGAGATCGTTGGAATCTAAGGAAAGGTGAAGTAGGTGGCAGAACTAGTAAAGACAGTAGGAGGTGGAAAGGCGGGTAGAGGTATATGCAACACAACGTGTTGAGTTTGGTGGCACTCTCCGATCTAGTAGCGGCAACATGGATTGATGGTGGTGGTGCTTTGAAATCATTGGTAGGTTTTTTCAAGCAGGGTCGTGAATTGAAGACTGTTGTAGCACGACCGAAAACGAAATAAACTAATAATTGAATTAATTCATTAAAATTGTTTATTTATGAAAATACCCTTAGTTTCAAACTCTTATAACTCTCACTACGACCTCTATTTCTTATGTGATTCATTGCATGGAGATCGCAGTGAGATGAGGAACATTTTGATATGTTGTTTGCTAATAGTTTAGAATTAGTTGGGCAATTTTGTTGTATATGGTTAGTATTTGGAGATGTGATAATCCGAGGAGTTGGGTCCTCAATATACGATAGTTTGAAGAGTTGAGTCCTCAATGTGAAATAGTCTATGGAGCTAAGTTCCCAATATACGACAATCCGAAGAGTTGAATCCCCAATATATGATAGCTCAAAGGGTTGAGTCCTCAATACATGATAGTCCGAGGAGTTGAGTCCTCAATATGTTATAGTTTGAGGAGCCGAGTCACACTTGTTATAAATATTTTTTTAATATGGGATAAATATATGTTCAAGCCAAGTGTTTGAATGGAAGCATTTATGCCTTCACATATTTTCTAAAGAGGTATTCTTTGTATTATCGAGTTTCCCTTAACCCTCATTACATACCAAAAACATTATTGGCTAATTATATTCTTACACCAAAAATCGCTTAACATACACAAGAAATATGATAAACTAGCATACACCAAAAATTACTTTACATAAACCATCTCATTTATAAAATTATCGTTGCTTTCATGTTTATCATCTTACCTCTTTAAAACTCGAAACTCATTTACACAAAACTAGGAATTCCTAGCACTAAATTTGAGTTTAAATTCAACAAAATTAACGTTAAAATTTGGAAATATATTGTAATTTCTTTACTTCTCTTCTTCTTGATTTCAAAAAAGTAAACATAATTTTAGACTTTTTTTGAGAATAAGAATTTCGTGTTTAAATATTTTCAAATTAGAGGAATTAGTTGTGAAAATTGTCTTCACTAATGGTTCAGGTTTCATGGTAAATTATTCCAATAATCATAAAAAATGTACAAATTTTATCAATTATCATTAATTTTAATCATTTTATTTGATGGGTTATAATAAGGAGACTATACACGCAATTAAGTAGAAGGTGATTTAGTAATAAAATTTATTAGCAAAATAATGATACATGTTCGGTGATTTTTAGTGTAAGAATAAAATTAGCATATGAAAATTATATGTAAAAATATAATTTATAAAGTACGTATGGTTCAAAATGTAAAAAGATATTAATGGTTATAATCCTAATGATAGTAATTTTCTTCTTTCAATGTTTTAAAAGAAAATTCAAGTTGTAGAGGTTAATTTTGGAAAGAAAAGTGAAACCACGATTACAAGCTTGTTCAATAAAAGAAAATTGTAATATTTATTGCAGTTGAGGTATTTAAAAAGAAAATTAATTATTTTTTATTATTAATTATTTGGTAGAGTATTAATTATCTGTATTGGAAAGGAAAAAATATATTAATCACTGTTTGGAAAAGACTTTAATTACTGTTTTCGTTCAACACATCGGACGCGTCCGATATGAATATATATATTTGTTAAGTTCGCTCCAAGTGGCCAAAATAGTGAGTCTCGCCTTTTGATGCATAAGGCATGCTCTATCAGTATCTTATAAATATCTTGTAGATACATAATTTCATTCATATATTAGAATCATCTGAAAGTAGACAGAATAAAGCCCTAGTCACTCACCTTTTTTCCATCCTCTAAAATCTGTAAATATATCAGTTGTTTCAAGCTTAAATTGGTTTATAAGTGGAAAAAGTAGAAGAACATATGAGCTCGATAAAGAATGTTCATACGTTTATCAATTTTCATAGAACAAATTTGTACTTTATTCTTTGGGGTTCATTTTGCATTTTTCATTCTAGCAACAATGTAATGAGAAAAAGAAAAAAAAGAGTTTATGTTTTATAATTATTAATTCAAAATAGCAATGTAGGAAAATTAGTTTCTATAGAATTTTCATTTGTAACTACATCGAAAAATATTTTACAAAACAGATTTTACAAACCTGATAATGTTCTCAGTTTTAGTTTTGTACGCCAATGTAAAGTAATCACCCTAGTTTTAAAAGTATGTTAAATTCACTACAAAATAGATTTCATTTTATCTCAAAATGAAATAAAAATGGTAATAATAGAAATATGGTTTCATATTACCCAACTTATTGGGCAATGCACTACCGAACGAACTTTAGTTCGTTTTTTCTTTTGATCTGAGAAGCAAGGCAAAGGCTATAATGACAATTTGGATTGCATTTTGGTAAGTAACCTATTTTTTTGGATTACTACAAAAAGAAAATGCATTTTACCTTATACATCATCCACAAAGTAAAATTGTTGCCTAATAATATATTATATCAAAAAACATGCATAAAAATTGGTAAAATGAAGAAAGAGGAAAAAAGGCCTATTCACACCATTAAGCATGCCAAACCATTAATAACTAGTGTGAATCCATGCTACACAAATTATTTTTTATTAAATAGTTATAATACAATAATTTAAACATATCTACAAAAAAATTATAGATTAAATCCATATATGAACAGTTAACATATTTCATGTTTCTTTTCATCATTATGTACGCCATTTTTGTTAATTGGACATAAAAAATTCAGTTTCGAACTAATTCAAGTGGATTTAAAATTTCATTATAATAAAAGTACCTTACTAAAAAAATTCCAAACTGAAGCAGCCATATATATTTCTTGTTCTAATGAATGCACGAATATGATCTGTCATTCAGATCGCATCCAAAACATGAAAATGAAATTCTATCAAAATATCTTGTATAAACGAATTTCTACATAAAATTAATAAACTAAAATATATATGAAATATTAATTCATAATTTTTGAGAATACCATTATTTGTGTGAAGATAAAAATCTGTACTCATTTTAAAAACAGAGATTTTTAGTTTCGATCGAATATGGGTTTATGTTGGGCACAAATTAAAATGCCACAAAATGTACATGGACATGTATATTGATAAAATACATTATTTGTAAAACCTCTAATTTAATGTAGAGAAAAGAGATACAGCACACCTCACAATAACAACAATTCTATATATTATGTATTTTATGATGAATAATGTTAACTTTCATAGAGCTAAGCAGAAAAGATGTTCTGTATTAATTCATATAACTACATAATAATGGGGAAAATGTTCATAATATTGCAAACAGATTGAATATGAATTTTTTTTAATCAGTGACATTAGTTTTATACTCGCATATGATTGAAGCTTCAATAATTATTATTTTCATGCTCAATACCATTACAAAGAAGGATATAAACTAAATTTTCAATTATTTTTCTATAGTGTTAGAAAGCCCTTTTCAACATACCGTAAGAAAATGATCTTCATTCTTTTCATGTTCAAATGTAATATCTTTATTATAACAAAAATATACCAAATTTTCCTTAAAAAGTTAAACATAACATGCATCAGTACATATTTGTGAAGAAAGAAGATAGTGTTTTTATTAATTGTAACATGTTTGACAAAACAAAAGCACCAAAATTTTCAAATATACAAAATTCATTTTATATCAACACAAAAATTTCTATGCATAGAATTGATTTGATGACATGATTTCTTTGCAATCTATCTAAACTGGAGCAAGATGAAAACTGCTAAATTTTTGTATTCCTTTTTATAACGTACCGGAGCAAGAGAAAAATTAACGAAGTTCAGATTATGCGTCCAAAAGAATGGACCCTAACGTGAATTGATTTCACTAACATTATTTAAAGATCAATAATAGATTAAAACAATTATAATACATAAAAGTAATTTTTCGTCATTTGTAGATCATTACTACAAATCTATTCTTTTCACTTAATGCTTCAATGAGAAACATTATATTTGAACACGAAACTTAAATAACAGAGAACATATTCGCTTTTTTTTTACATAATCATACCCGCATCATATTTCTTTATTAGTTTTTTTAATCTTTCTCGTTCTAGGCATAATATTAACAAATCAAAATCTAAAGAATAAAATTTTAGGAAGATTTGAGGTTTAAAGATGATTAACTTTTGGGCTGGAAATAAATGAGGCTTAAGAACTGAGAATGAGTTGATGGAAACTGCAGTAGCAAAGAACATGTAACCAATGATAAGAAATGGCTATGGTGGGATTATATTGGAATGGAATCATGGGAGAGCAATTAATGAGTATATATTTCTCGAAAAAGAGGACTACGAGAATAATGGATGCTTGTAAGAATATGGGTTATAGTTTTGTATATTAGAGTGAGCATAAGTACATATTTTACTTATAAAATTTGTTATTTACTATAGTTTGTCCCTTATTTTTTGTTCTCCAAATCTAAATAGATTTTTTCTTTAATAATTCATAAAACAATGAACGGTAACTTTCTTAAATTAAAAATAATATCATCATCTTCATAATCCCAATGAAAGTTAGAAAATAAATAAATGAGATAATCGAGGAAGGAATTTATCAACACATCGATAAAGATAATTAAGAAGCACAACTGGAAACAAAATAAATTAAGAGGAAATAAATTAGGAAGATAAGCATGGGAATAATCATTGGAAAAATCCATTAAAAAAGTAGAGAATGAGACAATTTAATTTTTACACAATATAAAATTTAATTTTACGAAGGGTGATTTGAGTACTTTATTCCTAAAATAAAATAGCAATAATAATAAGAGTAATAGAAGATTGGGTTTTTTGTAAGATAATGTGAAATACGACTGTTTTACATTATAAGTAAAAGGAGAAATTGATACATTACTAAAATTATCTAATTAGAAGGCCTAATGGAAATATTTAACATAAATTAAGGAGAGAAAAAAATTCTTTTTTTGAAAGCATAAAAAAAAGAAGATGAGAAAACATGTATTTGACGTTTTATGTAATTAATTAATAACAGATACATAGATTCTTTTCCCACATGAGAATCAAAACTATAGTAATAATCATTACTTAAAATCAAATATATATAAATAATCAAACACCTAAATACAACAATTATTAGATAATTAAAATCACATATTGTAGAAATGGTAATAATCCATCAATTAAAATATAAAAATTCATTGTTATTATTAGAGAAATATAAACGTCAAATAAATTACATACAGAGGAAATTTTCTCAAACAATCAATAAGATTAATGAAGAAATGATTAGAACATAACCAAGGTAAAGTTTGGTAAATAATTTTTTATTACTCTTTGATAAATTTATTTTTATAGTTAGTGTTGTCGATTTTTTCTACAAATTCACTTTGTAACTAACTCGCTTTTATTATCGAAAAAGTACTTTCATTTAATGTTATTCCTGAAAATATCCTTTCACATTTTTATTATGTGATGAGCGAGTATTCTGATCTCTAATACATACTGAAAGGTTTATATTCTCGATTTATTTTTGAAAACTTATATTGTAAAATCTATACATCTTCTATGGATATTTCAAGAAAATTTTCATTATTGACATTATAATTTAAACCATGTGACCAGTGAAACCTAAGGCTACAAAAAGCATATTAGTAACCAAGAAATGAAAAGAAATAAAAAATAATAACTACTATACAAATTAGCATCATCAGTCACTTTTAAACTTGAAACTATAAAAAGCATGGTTATAGTCATATAGTAAAAAATTATTAGAAATGATTATATGTTGATAGAAAGTTATATCATGTAAGATTAGAGTTTAATCTGATTAGCAATGTTTGAAAATTTCAACCAATACATATATGTTTGGAAATAGTAAATCAAGACCTTATTTTTAATATTTCATGATGTATGTGAGTATTAGGCATTATTAAAGAGAAAACATAAGCAAAAATATTACATAAACATTCTTGTATTTGTTGTTTATTTGCGGAATTCATGTGAACTAAAAAAATGAATATTTTTGGAATCAGTTCTATTGTTTTGCTTTTCTTGAAAAGAAAAATAGTTGAGATAATTAAATTTAAAGATTAAAAAAGAATATAAAACAGGAGCACGTACATTAAAAGAATTGCCTAAAGATTAAGATGAATTAACTATAAAAGTTGAGAATCATTAATAAAAGGAATAATATGGAGACCATGTTGCAATTGAGCTACTTTAGTAGATCAATGTAGCTTCCAAAATATAATTAATGCCTAATATTGTAAAAGAAATGTCAGAATTGAATACAATGGAGATTAGGCTATAAACTACAAACATATTATTACAGCATGAAATAATGAATAGATTAGGAGACGGGGGAAGATGAAAAGAAATATCAATAACAAATACAACATGAAAATAAGACTTTGAATTACAAAGTGTAAAACACATCTTTCATTGAAACGTTCCATCTTTTCGATCTTATCGTTATCCATATTTTAAGCTATAAGGAGTATTATATCTTGACTCTGTTCCATCCACACCATTTTTTCAATTTTGATTAGACTTTTAAAATAATAAAGACAATTTTATAAAATATATACGAAAATCAATATCATCGCAAAAGAGAAATTCTAAATTGGTTCGATTTACACCTAGAACTATATTATGAGCATTGATTTGTCTTGCTTATTTTGTTCACATAGAAGCATGTTGGATTTTAAGTTCTGATAAATGAGAGTTAAAAAGGAAGAAGGAGAATTTTAGGTAGAGTGAGAATGTGAACAGATGATATTTTATGTTTTTATAGTGTGTACGATCAGTGATTAATTAAGATGTAAATACTGTTCGGAAAATATTAAACATTGACCTAAATTTCAAAGATTGGATATTTTGGTTGAAACTAAATGAGAAATAAGGAGACAGAAAAGTGTATATTCAACATTATACATGATAAATAAACATGGTAGATTGGCAAAGGAGAAATAAATAAATAACATGTTTTATTTAATGTCATAATTTGTAGAATTTAATGCATCGCGTGAGTAATATAATAGGAGCACCTGAATGAAAATATTACCTAAAAATTAGTAAGAATTAATAACAAGAGTTGATAATATTGATATAAAAGAAACATTAATGAAAAGAGTGTGGTGGATTAGGAAAATAACTACTGATAATATTGATATTATTGATAATACTGATAATATTGTCACAATTCGGCTACTTTGGCACATCAAAACAGATTCCAAAATATAATTTAATATAAAATTCAATATCTCCATCTAACAATTATAAATAGAACTATTTTTTGTATAATGATAAATAAAAAAATGTAATTGCCTAATCAAATACAATTTCCTTATAAAATATCGACTTAAATTAAGGAGAGTTCAGAATTTGGGCTGAAATTAAATTAAAAAAAGAGAGACAAAAGGTGCCTATTTAACATTTTATATGATAGAATAAATATGATATATTAGGAAAAGAGGAATAAAATAAATGGCATGTGTTATTTAATGCATTAATTTTTAATTTATATAATTTAATGCGATATGTGAAGAGTAACCTGGAGCACCTAAATGAAATAAATAGGCAAATGTTACAATATATGTAAATTATAGAGTGAATATGCTTTTATGTTGTTTGTATAGTCCCACATCGTGGAATAGGTTAAATCCTTAGCTTCAAAGCATTTATATAAAGAAGGCTATGTAATGTAAATAGACATCTATTCTTAGGAATGAATAATATATCTTCTGCCTTTCTCTCTAATGGCTTGTTATTTCTTCATTTTATAACACGTTATCAGCACGATCTCTAAACAAAAGGAAAATTTCAGATCTGATTATAAATCTTCAAAGCGGTAAGCCATTTCTGATCTGATTACTCAAATCTTACTAATCTCGTTCTATTTATTTTATTTCCTTTAGACCTCATTTTATTATTGATCTAATTATTCAGATCTGAATCTATTTGCATATTTTATTTTATTTTTATCCATGTATTTTAGATCTCGTTTTGTTGTAGATCTAATTTTTTAGATTTCATTATATATATATATATATATATATATATAATCTCATAGATCTTTCTCTATTAATCTTATCATTTTAGATCTCATTCCATTATTTGGTTAAAAAAAAGGTTTTCATTTTGAAATTTTTTTGTTTGGATTTTAGTTTGAATGAGGACTATAGAAATGATTTTGGCACATGATTTATATTTTCAGAAAAAATATTTCATTATTTCTTAGAGAAACAAATATAAGGATAATACGTATCTAGAAGATCGTATTAAGTTTATATAAAAGAATAGGAACCTGAAGTTCATATGTGCGAAGATGAAAGATTGAAGTTTTCATATGCTAAAATAAATCCTTGAAAAAAAACGAGCAATTCCAGAAGAAGATATTAATATGTCCAGAAGACATAACATAAAAATAATATGTTGGAATAACATTACAAATATGATAAAAACTATTTCCTCAAAGAGAAATAGTATTATGATTCTCATGTTTAAATACAATTATGAATAGTCCTCTTGTTTCATTGCGTTTATTTAATATTGGAGACCTGAAGTTCTCAAATAAAAATTATACATATAAGTTTGCATTTAAAAAAAAGATTATATTTCAAAACTCAAATATATAAATTTGAGATGTGAAGCTTTGAATTATTAGAAAAGCTAATTCAGATTATGGTAAATTCCAATTGCAATCAAACCTGAAGTTTGATAATAAAAATAAAGTTGTACCATTTAGGATCTAAAGTACTAAACAAAGACTTTATTTAAAGTAAAATTGGAACATGAAGTTCTAAAATATTTGCCAATGGTATTAACTACTAAACCAAATAAATGTATAGAAACTTGTTCACTCCAGAAGTAGTGATAATAATATATTAAAAAAAGTCTCCAAAAGAGATTTGTTGATATATTTGGTGCTTTTACTAAACCAAATAAATACGTAGAAACATATCTACTCTCCTACTCTCTTTCTTTTTAATTAAAAATAAGGTATTCTAATAGAAAGTTTATTTCTTAATTTTTTTTCCTTCTTCCATGCATCCAATTGCCTTTCAAAAGGTAAAATATAATAGACCAAATATAATAGATCTAAAATAATCTTAAATCCCTAAATTTCTGAAATATCTTGTGTTGATTTGAAGATTTACATGTTTGTTTTGATATATTTGGTAAATAATTATGAAGTTAGTTTTCTTATGAAAATAATAATAATTTGGATCTGAGATGTATAGTTATTTATGACTATGAATGATATGGATAGATTTGAGACGATAATTCTGTTTATTTAGAAATTCAGATTATTGGGAAATAAAATTTCACTTTAAGATAATCATTTTAATTTTATTATTGAGTAATACTGAACCTAGATTTGAGAAGAAATTGTGTTACTTTAAGTACTATTTGTTCAATTGGTTCATATATATTTATAATGAAATTATTTTGCTGTAACAGTAGTTATATCCTAGACTATGTAAAGGTTAATTGTAGTTATTTTTATCATAAATGAATTAATTGCAAGTGTTATGGTAATAAATCAAATTATTTATTATCATAAATGCATTAAATAAATTGATTACAGTAAATTAAATGATGTATTTTTATGTTTGGAATAATAATAGACATATGGTTTATTATATGGTGTATTCATTTTGGCAAACAATGCTCGATATAATGAAAGAAATAAGTTTGAACAACAACCTGAAGTTGTGCAAAGATTTTTTTTTTCAACCAGAAGTTGTATACTCAAAGTTCAAGACCTGAAGTCTTGAATTATGCAAAAAAAATTCTGATAAACTTTACAAGCTCGAATTCTTGTCAGTATTTCTTTTAATCTGTCAAAATGTACAAATCTTGAAATAAGAATAGACTTTTATTTTGTAACAATATGGTACAAAAAAAGGGGGAGAAGTTTACACAAAATTTGAGAACCTGAAGTTCATAACAAATTAATGAACTTGAAGTTCATGAATTAGAATCCCGAAGCTCTATTGAAATTATGTAAAATGATAAGGTTGTACTTCCTAAAGAAGTTAAAGAAAATTAATAAATAATCATATGAGAAAATGATGTTGCATTCAAGAGATTACAAAAATCTCCAAATGAGTTATACCTTACCTTATATCTTAACATTTATACTAAATTAACCAAATATCCTGAAGATATTATGTTATATGATATTTCAAACATCATTGGATGGGTGTGTGTATTAATATGTTGAAAAGATGTTTTAGAGATTTATTTATATTTATATTGCAAAATCTAACATCCTAGAAGAGATGTTATAAGAATTTTATTTTTGTTGAAACACTATATTCCTGAAGGAATAACCATATAAAAAAAAATTTGAAGCAATAACAATAATTTTTGAAAAAAAAAGGATATTGTATGCCAATATTACACTCCAGAAGTAGTGGTTTTACCTCTTACATCTTACTTTCATTTGGCGAATCTGATTTTGTTACTGTATTTAAAAGTTTGATATGCCATTTCAAAGACAGTTACAACAAAAATCTCCAGCAGAGATATTTTATGCCAATGTAAAAATAGTAATTATGTAATTTATATAAAAGAAATATTGTATATTGATATGGCATTCCAATAATGCATATATATATATATATATAGAAGAGATAAGTTCACTCCAGAAGTGATGATACTAAAATATCTCTAAAAGAGATTTATAAATTTGAAAATGATAACATATCTCTAGAAGAGATTTGTTTATATATTTGGTAATTTTATTAAACCGAATAAATGCATAGAAATTTGATACTTGAGATACAATTGAGGAACAAAACTTAACAACTTGAAGTTGTGTGTATATATTGTTCGAACCAGAAATTCGATATGGTTCCAAACCAAATGTTTTGAACATTATCATGCGATTTTGACAGGTTTGCATTGACATTGATTTATAAACAGAAATTAATAGTTTGAATCCTTGTAATAGTTTGTTCTAAAAATCACTAATTCAAATGAGAAAGAATATGAAAATTTTATAATATATGTGTGATACGTGGACGCACGTATACATCCATATATGTAAATATTTAGCTAACAACCTGAAGTTTGTTATAAGCTCATCTTATAGATTATGCATAGATATTATTTAGTGATTTAAAATTCAATCAACATAAATGTTGAATGACCTGAAGTCATGTATGTTTTCAAATGATCTACACAATAAGTAAATTCCTCCAATTGGTTAGTTCAATGAACGAGAACAAACTCTAATAAGCTATATCAATTGAATGCATCTTATCAACTAATAAAAGAATTATCCTCCTATTATTAATATTTATGATGTATTTGCTAGTAGCAATATCATAATGGATCAAAATTAGAGTCCAAAGATGATTATTATTTAATGTGACAATGTTTATCAACATTGAGGGGGAGGATAAAGGGATACAAGTTCATTTTGACCATCAGTGTTAAATATTTATTAAAATATACAATGATGCAAAATATTATCTGTAACGACCCGTTAAATTCAATGATATTAAATGAGTCAATTTGATATGTTTTCTAATCTAATTTAAATTGAAATAGAAGTCTTAGGATTTTTAATGGAGTAAATGTAGGGGTTAGCTAGTAACTGTAATTAAAGGTAAATAATATAAAATGTTTATATGACATAGATTGAAATAACGAAAATTTGTGTTTGTGGTTATAAGTCATAATTAGTTGATTAAAATGGTATTAATGAAATAATAACTGAATTGAATTGCAAATATATAAACATTAGAAAATTTTATTTGGTGGATTAAATTTGTTAAAGTTCATAAGTTTTGTAATTTAATTTAGTAGAAACTTTAAATTATAAACGAAGATTGAAATAAACGCTAAATTTAATTATGTAAATGGTGACTTAAGACCTAGTTATAGGAATTGGAATATAATCCAATTTGAATTAAGTAGAAGAGGGATTTGATTAATATGTAAGTTATTGTTTAAGGTATTGAATAAAAATTGGAAACCCAATTATAATTAATGATAATAACGTTAGTATTAGTTAATAAATATATTTCAATGCAGTACCCAAATGAATGGAATAAAATGAATATATATTGAATAGAAATGAAATGTAAGGTAAATGACGATTGTGTAAAATCAGTACAAGTTGGAAATGCATAAACCTTAATAAACATTCCAATTTAATAAATTTATGCAAATGTGGGACTTAGTGATAAGCGTGTAATTATGGGTATGATAACAATTAGTATAAAATTCCTATTTCAGTGGCATGTTGCAATGGGTGATTTAGTTTGGGATTTTTATTAAATTTTGATGGAATTATTTAAGGTTTACAATAACAGAAGTTTAGGAGTAAAGTGAGATAATTGAAAATTTTAATCATTCATATAAGTCATTTGTTTATTAATATGAGTTAGCTAATAAAATTTAATTTGGGCAATACCTATATATTGGAAACACATTTGTAAAGTGTAATTAATTGAATTTGGTGAATTGGGAATGAATCCAAGGTTATAGGAATTGATGTAATACTACGCAATAAAAGGTAACTGCATAAAATCAATGTTTCGTAATAAATTGTAATTGATAATTAAGTAGGAATGAGTTTGAATTTGACAAAAAGGAAAATTTATTATTTGCTTACCCATCTATTCAATCTATTAAATTTGATCAGATCCATTTGCAATTAAACGAATTTATTTACAAGTTAGTAGGTATTTAGCTGATAACTATAAACCAATTAGGGCAATCGGATATATATATTACTAGTTAAGTTATATAAGATAATGGTTGACTAAATTAAGGGAGTTTATGTAATAATTTCATTTATTTTGTAAGTGGAAATAAAACGTTAATGATAACAAGTATTCCAAATTTACCATCTATTTAGTATATTAAGTATAATTGATAATCAACTGCAGCAAGTAATAAACAATAAATACGTAACGTTAAATAAAGTAATATTTGAAATTTAATATTTAGAAACTATGTAAATATAAGTGCAGATGAAAATTTACATATTGAAATATGAATCCAATGATAAATCAATCTAATTGACAATAAATAATGGAAAGTAAATTTAATTAAATTTTGAAAATTTAATATATATATATATATATATATATATATTGGTGAAATTAATGAAATTTGAGGATTTCTAAATTTAATTCGACAAGTTAAATTTTGTTTAAATTAGTATAGGTGATTGAAAATTTTATAATAATAAGAATCATCAATTATCAAAGAGAAATGGGAAATTGGATTTAATTGACTAAATTTTGATTTATTTAATGAATATAAAAATAGCCATTTTGGCCACGGACTCGGATTTCGACGAAACTAGTTTCATCGGATCCGTATCAGTGAGTTATTGTAGGGTTTCAAGTTTCGTATCGATCGGACTTGTCGTTTGATCGTACGAACGCGAAACGCCTTGAAATCGATTTAATTAAAATCAATTTGAAATCAATTTGAGAATATTGTTTTCATCATAACTTCTTCATACGATCAAATTTGGACGTGAAACTTTTTCCATCGCGTTCAGAATATTTTAAAATACCTATCTGGATATATGGGTTTGACAAATTTCGTTCCGGGGTCAGAACGGGCTTTCTGGGCCTTGGTTTGTTTCGTACGTTCATCTATCTAGTCTATCTACTCTAACCCAACCCTACCTATATATATACAGTTATAAACCCTAGCTCCATCCTATTGTCATTTGCTGTATATTCATTTCTTCATCTCCTTCTCCTCCTCAAATGGTTGCAAAACCTAGATCTACTTCAATCCAAATTTCAATGAAAATTCAAACTCTCAAGAAAAATTCCACAAAAATATATGTTAATGTTCTCGAAACACGTAATCTCATGGTGTAATTCGTTTTTCGAATGGAGTCATCGTTTGCTCAGAATAAATTCAAACAGTTCGTGGCCATTCATCGGCGCCGTAACAAACTTCGTCTGATCGTCGAATGGTTTCTGGGTATTGTAGAGTGGACGATGAAGAGTGCATCAGTGAAATTCGTTCGTCGTTTCAACGGTCGGATGTGTCGATTTAATTCGATTAGGGTTTAAAGGAAGTGGCGGCCGAAGGTGTTTCTGATGACCGGACTTTGGCCATAGGGGCGGCCTGATGTGGGAAGTCTCGTGGAGGTGGTCGGCAGGGGGATGGCGGCCGGAGGCGGCGTATAAGAGCGGTCAAAGTGATGGTTGACTGTGTGCGTGCGATAGGGGGCTTCGGCCTGGGAAGTGGTTCGTGCGCGTGAGCAGTAGCTAATGGTTGCGCATCCTTCGGATGACGTGGCAAGTTTATTTTATCAATGTGTGTCATTTTTTTTATTTTCAATTTTGAATTCAATCATCATTTTTTGCCATAACTTTCTCATACGAAGTCGGATTCGCACGAAATTTCTTTTGTTAGGATCGTAATTTAATTCCGGACTTGATGACGCTAGTTTGGACGAATTCCGAGACGGGCGAATTTTTGGGTTTAAATCGAATTTAAATTCGATTTAAATTCAAAAGGTGAGTGTTTTAACCCACTCACAACTACTAGAAGCTTTTATGTTTGTTTAAATTAATTTTAGAAATGAATAGAAATTTATTTATGAGTATTTGGCATGTTTATTTTATTCATATCTGTTGAATTGCATTTATTTAATTTAACTGTTAATTTAATTAATTTATTGCGTATAAATTTACAGTTAAAATTTATTTGTTTGTATATGAACTGCTAGTTAACAGTTATATAATTTATTACCGAATATAGACTGTAGATTAATAGCTGTTAAATTTAATTTGAATAAAATTGCCAGTATTACCTGTTATGTAGTACCAAAAATAATATTGTTATTGATTGATATTGATTAATGATTGCGATTTGGATGATGGATGATGTTGATGAATGGATGTTTATTGTATATCATTAAATTGCAAATAATCATGCATATTTCATTTCATTCGGGATTGTGGTTTGAAATGATATATAACCACAAAATTTTATATCTTTTAAATTGCGGATTGAAATGATAAATATCCGTATCACTTGACCATAGGATAGAAAATTATATACAGGCACCGCGGTATATATATAACTATTTAAATGTGATTTCTATGGTTTGGATGGAATACGGTTTGTAATAATCTTAATTTTATATTGTATAAATATTTTTCTTCCATATATATATACATATGAAGTTGAAAATTTTGAAATTAAAAGGTGTATAAAAATCTTTATTAAAAATGGAAGAAAATTAAGAAAATGGAGTTTAATAATTTATATCATATGTTTAAATGTTAAGTTTGGAAATTTTAAGATATGATATTTATAATTGGATTTTTCCCAAAATAAATTGAAATGAATATTCTAGTATAATTTGAATTGGGAAAAATATATATATTTTATTACTAGAAATTGAAGTCTTATTATTTATGGATTTTATATGAATATTCAAGACTAATTAATAGAATAATTGATTTGTTGAAAGAATAAAATCCAACTTTAGTTTGAAATATTGATACTCAAAATGGATATACGTATATATAAATAAATTGAAGTGGTTTTGGAACTTGAGAGAGATAATATAAATTTTGGTTTAGACTTTAATAAAGAAATGTATTTGTAAAGCCATGAGAACTATTTTCTTTACAAAGTAACATTTAAGTTAAACCATTTAATTCATATACCGTTGAATGTCCAAACCATTCAAGTTTTTAGAAGTTATGGTTTTAAATTATGATTTTCAAAATATTATGCTTTGAAAATATTTGATTTTCAGACGTTATGAAGTTAAAGCATTATGATTTTGGAAAAGAATTATATTTGGGATAAGTGATAAAATATGGTTTTGGGTTTTGAAATGATATCGTATTCATGGTTATGAAATGGAATGTTTATTCTGATTTTTAAAGTATAACCTATTTTTAAATGACCGCGGTGTTATAATAACGATGGGTTGGCAAAGAGACCGGGATCGGATATGGACATACTCTCTGTCGATACCGAAAACCACTTTGACTAACCTGTACGCGGTGGAGATTCCAGAATGAAGTAGGTGGTGGTGACGTTTCCTGTAAGGTAAATACGTGGACCCGACTCCCGTGAGTTGGCATAAGGTGGCTAAAACAGGAGCGATTCTCAGGCCAATGAGGTCATTCCTCTGATCGGACCCTCCTCTTCGATATTATACTTTGATTTTGGATTGATTCAGTGACCACTTCTATATTTGATTTTGAGGAGTTAGTCCGAGGTGGGCGGTAACTGCGGCTACGCGTTTCCACCAGCCTGGATAGCAATTGGTATATCTACCCTGGCATTGCCTAGTTGTTCCGTGTCACCTACCATACCGAGCCTTTACTACGAGTTTCTATTTGTGTCGTACCTATGGAGTATCCTCTGGTAGCTTCCCGATCAGGAGGTATTACGGTACTGTATAGACTATTGGCATTATTTGTGTTAAGGGCTATATGGGTAACCCCTTAACGCTATTAAAAAGTAAGTTTATTTTATAAATAGACACTATTATAATAGCGCAATATACTACATAGTAAATAGTTTAACGGATCCTTAGGAGATGTAAATCCCGAACATCTCTTGAGTTACTGTACTCATATTTATTTCTGTTAATTTAACTCACATAAGATCTTTTAGTTCTGACTCGAGTGTTTTTGTCTTTTCAAATTCGCTCGGGTCAGTCCGAGCGTTTCAGGATCGAAGACTTTAGCTTTGGAGGACGAAGACGAAGGAGTCGTATTATTTTATTTATAGTATGGCACCACACTCATATTGTTCCGCTGCATTGATTGCATTGGTATGTGTAACTCTGATATTTATTGTGTAAAGAATAACAAGTGTTTTGTAAACCATTTATGAACTGTATATTTATTATTATATTTTATCCTTCCGCTGTGAGATTCTATTTTGTTTTTATTTCTTCTCTGTTTTTCTTATTTACCCCATAACAATCTGCCCTTCCGTATGGTTTGAACTGGCACGTGTGTCGGTTTAAAGTGTGAGAAAAGGCGGGATGTTACATTATCAGTATTATCCTTAGTAGACTTTCTCCAATATAGATTTGAATCCCTGAAGGATCAAAATGTGAAAACCACATCTGAAATATGGTTCAAAAGTCAGTTCAAAATACTTTTGGAGTAAGTAATAAAGATGCAAAATAAAGGAGGTGAGTGTTCTTGAAGAAAAACTTAAGGGTGCTTTGAAAGAGATCCATGACATGATTGTCAAATAACCCTAAAAGCGGATTAGGTACCTAAAACATGATAATTAAAGAGATCTCAATAAAATCATGTCTAGAACTGACAAGAAATAATCGTCGATGATAAATTTATAAATAATAAAGCGCTTATGTATATAAATGGATTAAAGATCTTGGATTAGAGAAAAACATGATTGGCCATCATGAAATTCTCATAAATAAGAAATGTGAACCTATAGTTCGCAAATATATATATATATGTGTGTGTGTGTGTGTGTGTGTGTGTGTGTGTATGTATGTATGTATGTATGTATGTATGTATGTATGTATGTATGTATATATGTATGTATATAATAGAAAAACACACTGAAATTACTGAAGCACATGTAGTGCTACATCGTGTTAAATGCTCTAGGCATATGTTTTTATAAATAATTGAATTCATTGAAGCAATGAAAGTGTTTGAACACTTAAAATACCCTGAAGATATAAATATTGTTAAAACATTAATAACAATGAAAGTACACAAATTCCTGAAGAATATAAATAACTTTGGTGGTTATAAAGAAGATAAAGAACAAGACCGTAGATTACAACTTCTTTTAAGTATTGTTGTAATGAAAATCTTGATATAATTCATGATGAATAGATTACTTTCTATTTTTAAGTATTGTTGTAATGAAACTCTTAATATCCATTGAATGGTAGTTGCGATATGCAAATACTTATTAAAATATACAAATTCTTGAAGAATATATATAACTTTTGTGGTTATAAAGTATGCAAAGGACATGAAATGTAGATTACAACCTTCTTCAAAGTATTGTTGTAATGAAAATTTTGATATACTTCAAGATGAGTAGATTACTTCCTGCTTTTTAGTAATGTTGTAATGAATTTTTAATATTCATGAAAGATGTATAGTTGCAATACGCAAAACTGATTTGAAGCACAAAAATGAAAGCACGTGAAGTGTTTTTCATAAAAGTAGCATACAAAATGCATAAAATGCAAACCATATTTGGAAGAAACAATCTTAGAAAATCTGATTGTACCGAAGGAAACTATTAATAAATTGTATTATTAATGAGATACATATTTATGGATTCAGAATTATCTATAACCAATTTGAGTTATCGAAAGACGAATATAAATTCAGAGGAAAATTTAAAATCAGGGGGAGCATCCATAAGTATTTTATAATACACTCATTTTCCTTAACTAAGATTTTTCCCGTTGGGTTTTTATTAGTAAGGTTCTAATGAGGCATTGTTTTGATCCCGAAGTATCAAACTCTTAGAAGGAATATCATTTTTAGTATGATATCTATGATTTCACAAGTTGCACTCTTTTCCTCTTTCAAGGTTTTTCCCATTGGGTTTTTCCTAATAGAGGTTTTTAATGAGGCAATAGACAATATCTATATCGGTTGAATCGATAAATGCAAGCAAGATAATAATGAGGGGGAGCAATCATCATACACGTTTCGAAATGGAAAAAATTTCAAGTTATCTGAGCATTCAAGATTTTGAAGATGCATATTCAAGGGGGGGTGTTACGATATATGTAAATTATAGAGTGAGTATGCTTTTATGTTGTTTTGTATAGTCCCACATCATGGAATATGTTAAATCCTTAGCTCTAAAGCCTTTATATAAAGAAGGCTATGTAACGTAAATAGACATCTATTTTTAGGAATGAATAATATATCTTCTGCCTTTCTCTCTAATGGCTTCTTATTTCTTCATTTTATAACAGCAAAGATTAATTTGAATTAATTATAAGAGTTGATGATATTGATTTAAAAGAAACATTAATTGAAAAAGAAATATTGCAGTTCGGCTTATTAGATACATTATCTGGCTTTTAAAATACAATTCATTATAAAAGACAACTTCCTCATTTAACGATTATAAAAACAACCATCTATTATATATTGATATAAATCATAAAATAAGTAACTGTTAAATTTCTCAATCACAAGTAGTACATATTACATTAAATACTTTCCATGTCCCTGAAAAATGCATTGTAAATATACCAAGCTTATACTTAGCTTATCGATCAAGGATGTTAAATTTATCAAAGAAGTACCAATAACGAACGCAATTTGGAAATAAGGCTTTAAACTACAAAGTGCAAAGTATACCTTTCATTAGAATGTTTCATATCTTTCAAAATTTATTATTGCCTACCTTCTAAGTTATAGGGAGTTTATTATATCCAGACTTTGTGCCATCTTTGCTCATTTTGCAATTTTGATGATATAATAAAAAGTTAGAGTTCGAAAATAATCAAAAGATAACTTTGAAAAATATATAAGAAAAACCAATTCCATTAAAAAAAAAAAAATTGAATTCGATTGGATTTAACTTACATGATAATAGAACTATGGTATGAACATTGATTTGCCATGTTCTTATTTCAATCGAACAAGAGCACGTTAGATTTTATATTTGATAAGTGAGAATTGGAAAGAAATAAAGTTTAAGGAAGGATGATTAATTAAGATGTAAATATTGAGGAAAAATATAAAATATCAACTTAAATTAGGAATAGTTCCATATTTGGGTTGAAATTAAATGAGAAGAGAAGAGATGAAAAGTAATAAATTTAACATTATATATGACAGATAAATATAATAGATTTGGAGAAGAGGAACATATGTATGAAGTGGTGAAGTTATGATATCAATACGCATGGATTTGATTTTGAAGAGCATATTTAGTTTTACTAGGGTAAATGAACTTTTTCCCTTAAATTGACAAAAGAAAAAATAGTTCGAGTGAGAGTTAATGGGAGATAAGTATATAATGAGACCAATATTCTTTTATATAACCGATATATAAACTAAAGAAAAGCCTATATTATTCATCAATTATATGAGAAATTAGTAGTATCGATGGAGTAATAAAAACACTCTAGGAGATGTAATTAAAATAGAAAAAGGGATGCATTTTTAAAAGAATTTTGGCGAGCAATGGGTGAAAATTGTGGATAATAATAAGTACCAAGTTTGCTAACATGCAAATAAGATTCATGAATAAAAATTGCGAAACATATGCCTTATTTAACGCGAAGTACTACAGACAAAAAAAGAAAAGAAATCGTTCGCCAATATATCAAACAAAATCCCCCAATAAAAATAATATTGAATCCATCATATTATTCACTTGCATCATTGGTTTCTATTAGAATCAGACTATTCCAATCTGATATATTAAGCCATCACGCCTAACAGTGAAAAGTTGCAATTGAAAATAATAATTAAAAGCCAAATCAATTAGTACAGATCAAATTCTGCATAGATAAAGCAAAGAAAAAACAAATAAAATGAACTTAATTGAATTCTTAAAAATCCATTATCTTATAACATTGAATATAACAATGTAGGAAATAAAATAAATATAGTGATAATCGAAACAACTGAAATTAAGCTTGAACGTGGGGTGGAAAGAAAATGTGGACTGAATTATTATCTAGCTGTGGAATTGAAGAGTTGATGAATAATGAACGAAGTTTCGACTTATAACATAAATATATTAAAAGAAACTGATATGAAAACTTGAAAATATTATACGATGACCTTGTAATGAAATTACCTTCCAACAATAAAGACCTTTCAATTCATTCATCAATTAGAATTCAAATTCTTGTACAAATTAAGATATAAACGCAATTAAAAAAGTATTATAGACAAAAAAGATGAAATTATTCGCCATTATATCAAACAAAAACCCCAATAAAAATAATGTTGAATCCATCATATTATTCACTTGCGTCACTGATTTCTATTAGAATCAAACTACATTAGTCTGATGTATTAGGCTATCACGTCTAATAGTGAAAGATTGCAACCTGAAAAAAATTGAAAAGCTAAATCAATTAGCAGAAATCAAATTCTACAAAAATATAGCAAAGAGAAAACAAATAAGATGAACTTAATTTATATCTTAAAGAACTATTATCTTAATATATTGAAAATAATAGTGCAGAAAATAAAATAAAATATGGTGACAATTGGAATGACTGCAAATTAAGCTTGAAAATGAGGTGGTGGGAAACGGTGGATTGAATTATTATTTTGTTGTGGCATTGAAAAGTTGATGAATAATGAAAGAAGTTTCAGCTTAAAACAATAGTTTTTTAAGGAAGCTCATATGAAAAGATAAGTTGAACAGACATCATTAATACATTAATTTAATGTCTAAAGGAAGAAAAATAATAACTAAAAGGTAAAATTAAAAAATGAACCTTAAACAAAGAATGACCCAATATATAGTTTGAGAAGGATTATAGGAGCGGATAACGAAAAGTTGTATATTCAACTTTATAATATAATATAATAGATTGGTATAATACAACGAGGCCTGCTATTGTTATGCAAGATTATGCTTCTGGCTTGTTATTTAACATCATATTTAATTCTTTCATTTGGTCCTAAATGACCCTGTGCGTTTGATTTCCAACGGCCGTTCATCGTCGTACGAAGAAAATAGTCGTCCTACTTCGATTTTCAACAGCGGTTCACCGTTGATCAGTGATAAATAACCGAATGAATGCACACATATAATAATAATAAATAATAATATTAGTAAGCGTGTAACCAAAATTTGTATGGTAGCCAGTAGTAAAGAGTTTTTTGGTTGACAATAATACACTAATATAATACGGAATGCAAAATGCACCTCTTTATATAGAAAAATAAACCTACTCTATTTTAGCAACCGAAACTCTTTATACAACAATTTCTTTGCAAAACAATAATCCAATTGGTCAAGTAAACTTGGAAATCTTGGGATAAAAAGTAAGTTAACTGATACTATATACGATCACTGGTTTATCGACTGTAACATTTTCAACTTAAATTTGCTGCAGTTAGCATTGGTTATGTCAGTAAACCAAAATATTTCAAATATTAATCATTAATTCAAATGGCAAACACAACAAAATTCCTGTATAACTCGAAATACGTGCAATGACTGAACATGCATAACACCGTTTAACAAAGCAATAAAATTTATAAGCACACATCAAGCAATTTATTCATCCTCAGAATCCGCGTTATCGGAATCAGCATCAAGCGTTCGCATTATTTCATCGTCGAGGCAATCATAATAACCATTATCATCATCGGCATCATCACCATCGCGGTAGGGATCATCTAAGAAGTCATCTGTACACTCATCGTCCCCGAAAGTATCGCGAAAAGCAAATCCACGGGTGAAATTGTTAAAAATATTCCTAGGCTGTGCCTTTGACATAGTGGAACTACAGGGTTGAAATCGGTAAATGGACATTTTTGAGGTGAGGAGGAATGATCGATTCAGAATCAACGGTCGAGATGAGGTGGAGAGGAGCCTCTTTAAGGCAGCGAATGACGTGATAGGCGTTGATCGAAGCATTAGTTCTTTTTCAGAGATTTGTTTGAAGGTGTGGCGGCTGTTAAGTTTAGGTTTTCGAGTAGGGTTTTAAGTGGTTTTTAATAACGGGTCTAGTGGTGGTTTCTGGAATTTTGGACCGTTTTCATGGGTTAAAAGGCGACTTGCGGAACAGTAAATAAGCGACTTATTCTGTTTCCCGGTCTAATAGAAATTGAATGTAATATTATATTTTATAATCACTAATAAAACTAACAATAAAAATTAAAAGTTTCAATTTAGTAATAAACAATTCAACCAACTACACGTGATTTAACGTAAAAATATAACTAAATATTCATACAAATTATTTTCTCTTAAATGCATTAAATATATACAGTTTATAAAAAAACAATTCAAGCGCAAAGCACATGCTAGAATGCTCGTAATAAAATAAAACATCACACTCACTGTCGAAGTTCAGTATGGTCAATGCATGAAAACTTACCGAGCACGGCTATAACAACGAGTGTTCCTAAAAGTGTTTATTTGTTAGACCTAATTGATATTAAGATTAGATAACATTTGTAACGACCCTGCATTTTGGCCATATTATTTTAATAAATATTAATCCAATTAAATAAAATGTAAACTGATCATTTTAAAATGAATAAATCTTTTGGAATAATTGCCATTTGTTTATATAAATTTGTATTTTTAAAAGGAAATTTGATTCTGGAAATTTGAAATAAATCCCTTAAAAAATATACAATAGAAATTTATCTTATATAATTGAAATAAAATATTTTACTTTGTTTACATTTGGTATAAATATATATAGATGATAATGTTTAAAACAAAATCAATTTCTATCAAAATAAAATATAAATATAAAATATAAGTCAAACTTATGTATATAATTTAAATATTGATAGTTAGAATATAAAATATAAACATAAACAAGTAAGCATGAATATCATTTAAATATTGATAGCTAAAATACAAATGCAAATAAATATAAGTATAAGTAAACCATATGAACATTGATAGTCAAAATATAAAATAAAAATGTAAATATAAACAAGAGTTAAGTGAAACACTAAGTATGAAAACGAAGTAGAAAAATGGAAATCAGTCAAAGTATAAAGTATAAACCTGACACCCACATATGTATGTAAATTACTCAAACTAGAAGTTAATAAAAACAAAACAATAACACAAGTATCTTCATCTACAATCCAAATTCCTAACTGCAAAGTGAACATTTGCATATAAAATATCTTCACACAGTAAACAAAAGGATAATTATGTAAACATATTAAGCAACAAAACATTTAATGCTATCATCTCCAGCCCAACATTTTGTCTATTCAAAATATTTAGCAAATCCTTACTTTTCAGAAATGAAAATATGTTCAAAACGGAATAAAATAATGAAGAAGCTTACCAGTTAATATCTTCCTTCATACACCTGTTATCTTCTATATATGTATACATCTTTCTTTTTGATTCGTTCAGCAAACATATAAGAATACTTGAGAAAAAACAAAAACAAGAAAAAGAAACAAATTCAAATTTTAAATTCAAACAAAAACAGGGAAGTGCTCAAGACAGTTTCACCTGCAGATTCAAAAAAAATACATCAGAGTGTTCTTTGTTCAGGAATTATGCAGGTGAGTAAACATAAAATTTTCAAGTTTAAGTTTAATTAAAATAGTAAAGATGATTCATTGACTATACAGTGTTGTATGTGTTTTATTTTTGATATGGATCTGCGTTTACATACAGATTGTTCTATGGATATTTTATATGTGGTTCTTCTCTGTTATTTGTTCCAGGTTACATATTTCTTTCTAAACTCAAATTTTTGCTCATCAAATTAGGGTAAAACTTTCAGTTTCAATCAAAATAAGATTTTTAAAACTTAAACAAAGTTTTTCAAGCTAGTCAAACATGTTAGTGGATTATTCTTTTACTTGAAGGCCTACTGAAATTTATGATTTTTAATACGAAAATGAAGATTTTTAGATTGGTATTTCATGAGCAGTTCGTATTTGAATAAAAACTGCATTTCCACAAATTCCAGGAAATTTAATCAATTTAAAAGGTTGGGATTTAAATTGAAGCAAGTATAAACATTGGGGATGTCGTGAAAATTATCAGATAAATTTTCCATTGAGTAAATTTAAGAAACAAGATCATTTTAGGGTTTAGACTCGAGCTTTTGAACGTGACTTTAATAGAGGGGTGTTCGTCGCATTTGCGTGATCGAGCATCACGAGAATTTGGAAAATGGAAGAATGATGTGTTGTCATGGTATGGCCGAAGGTTGAGGGTCTCCGGTGGTCTCGGCGGCGGTGGTGAAGTCGTTTTTGTCGTTTTGGTTGAGCTACAGGTTTCGAACTGTATGTTAATTTCGTATTCGAATTTTTGTAAGCAATTTGTGTTTGGATTTCGAATCTAGGGTAGATTTGTGACTCGTCTATGATGTTGGAGTTCGCCAGAGGTCGGTCGCGCCGCCATGCACGTGTACGGCGGTGGGATTTGGTGTCAGTAACTTTGAGGACGTGCGTCTCGAGCCGTGCTCGAGTAGATGTGGTGGTAGCTTCGGGTTTTTGCCGAGTGCGTTCGAGTGAAATAATTTGTTTGCTGATCTCTTTACTTAGTTTAAAAATTTAAACCTACTGTAAAAAAAAGAGAAGAAGATGGATTGCATAGAGATGGGGTGTGTGGCTCGAGGAAACTGATGTGCAACGCGAAGTGTTACTCGAGTTAGAGCAAAGGGAAGTCTCAGGTGTGTTGTTTTCAGTCTGCTGTTTTATAAATGAAGTTAGGTGAAATATTTCAACAGGTGTTAAGAACGGTAGATTTAACAAATGTTTAAGAAAATTAAGTTAAACTTTAATACAAGTTTAATTATGTAGTTAATGCTTTACTATGTTTTTAGCTCTTAATTAATTATTTTAATTAAGTAATTAATTTAATTAAGTATAAAGTAAATTAACAATTAAGTTTGTAGTTAGTAATATAATTGATTTTCAAATTTAAAAAAGACTTTTAAAATGTTAATTAAGTTGAATAATCAATATTAATTGATTATTTTCTGAAAGTAATTAAGAATAATTACTTTTTAATTGTAATTAGTAATGGATTATAAGTAATAAATAAATTGTAATTAACTACTTAAGTTAATTAATGAATGATTAACAGTTAATTAATTAAGTAATTTAAGTAAGAATTAATAAATGATTAACTAAGTAATTAGCAGTTAATAAATGGATAATTAAGTTTCATTAATTAATAATTAAGGTTATTAATTAATGATTAAGGAATGGTTAATTAAGGTTAAATAAATTGATTATGAATTAATTAATTAAATAGTGTGAAATAAATAAGTAATTAAGTAATTAAGACTTAATAACTGATTAAGAAATGATTTATTAAATAAATCATTTGAAAAGAAATAAGTAATTAATTGATAACTAATGATTAATTAAACATGATTAAAAGATTAATTATCAAGTAATTGATTTAAATTAAATTAATTACAATAAGACTCAAAGATGATTGCTTATGGATGTTGTGTATGTTGAATATCTGATTTGTGATATCTATTTGATGATAATTCTGTGATGCACTATGATATGCTTTCAATATATCTATGATGATTGTGTATGATTTATCTGTGATAAATGCTATGTGAATTCAAATGTTGAATTTAAACTGTTTAAATTAATTAAACAACCTGGCCTTTAAAATGACGTTTGGATTTCGATGAGACAGGGATCGGGTGTCATTTATGATTATCCGAAAACCACATCGATCCAAATTAAACGTTAGGTCGTGAATTCTCAAGTGCAGATCGAGATGATGTTTTCAGAATGCAAGGGTTATTGTAACGCCCCACTCCGAGACCCATTCTAACAAAGAGTATTACGGAGTAATATCGTCTGCTGGAACGGAGAATAGAGTATAATGGAAGCGACCATATGTAATCAAGCTATAACTATCTACTGAGTACGTCGAAATGTGGTATCGCTTCTTTTTTTTCAAGTGGTTCGACATATCCAATAGATATTTATAACGAAATTACAATGGCTAAGGAAAATAGGTTCAGAACAAACATAATACTAAATGATAACATCATCACAGAACAGTCGCATAACAGTCACAGAACATAGGTACAATATATCGTCAATACCGATCCAAATATCAAAAGGTGGGTACAAAGCCACCGCTCAGACATGTGAGTCAAAAATATGTACATAAAAGACTGAATAATCAGAGTATCAAAATAGTGGACAAATATAAAGAGCTATCTATCAGCATAGCAGATAATGTCCAAGCGGAAGCACATAAAGCTAAGTCCAGAGGCCTAACCTGAAACAACTCGGTCTGACCCGAGCGAAAAATACTTGGGTCAGGCTAGCTAAATAATCAGTTAATAAACTGAGATAAACATAATAATGCGGTACGTAAATAAAACAGTACTTCTCCAAAGAGAAGAGTATTATGGACTACATGAATATAATGACGATCCCCAATCATCAATAAACAGTAAAAATCTCCAAAGAGAATATCAACACCAAAGTGTTAAATAAATAAAATCGCCTCACATCATCGACGTAGCCAAAGTTATATAATGTTGCCCATAGGCAATAATCCCAAGAGTGACCAGAGTCTGTAATCAATGCCCAAGCAAATATCGATGCTCCAAAGAGCAATAGGGATATACTGAAAAGTCAATGAAATCGAATACTGAAAAGCAGTGTCCAGAGACACTGTGAATCCACAAGGTAATTGCACTTACATCGTATGGTTCCATAGAACCAACACCGAAGGGCGGTACTCGAATGGATATAAAAATCATCAGATAATACAAGTATAGCACGTGCACCGACCAGAGTCGTTATTGCCAAGTACTATAGAGTTGTGATCGATCACTCACACAGACGCGGAACGCGCGAGACGGCGAGATCCTTCCCAGAAGGATAAAGGCCCAGAGGCACATGCCGAAAAACTGCTCCATAGAGCAGGTGTCCAGAGATGGTTGCCTAGAGGCGTAGTGACGCAGAGGTCCAGTACTGGCCGCCCAGAGGCTAATGTGTCACAAACTTCTTGGAGAGGAACCCGTAAAGTGTTAAAAATGAGTCCAATACCCCACGTTCGCACTAAACGGTTTACTAACCAATAGCAAGCTCACACTCCAAACAATAAAAAGTCCACCTCGTATCATCGGTAAACTAGACCCAGAGGTCAAAACAATCAATCGAATAGGTCGGGGATTAACCGGAAAGAAAATACACACGGTTCCATAGGCCGGAGATTTCCTAACTGTTTAAGCACCTTCCCACTTCGCTCGACGTGCTAAAAAGTGAGTGTGAGATTTTTATTATAGAAAATAATGGTGCGAAACAGATTTATAATTGGTTTTGAAATCACTTTAAAACGGCTTTTGAAAACTCTTCTATTATGGAGTAAATAGTTTAATAATTTAAAAATAACATTATAAAATAATTTCGAAAGCCATTTAGGAGTGAAAAATCCTTTTAAAATAGTTCATAAAACCCGTGTACGAAATTGTTTGCGCAAAAAATGGGCAAACACCTCAAAGTCGTATGATTCCTTTGATTTTAAGTTGTTTTTAGCGATTTGGGTGATTTATGCAAATATATAAAAAGCAGAGACTAAACTGTAAAAGACACACAGATTTATAGTGGTTCGGCCAGAACATGCCTACGTCCACTTTATATGTTATTCTCCTTTTCTCTTCAGATTACAAGTACAAAGCTTTGATTACAAGTAACTGAAAGTTGTTTGAAAGTTCTATCTGTGCTTGAGCTCTCAAACTTGTCTGCCATTGTTGTACCCCTGCCCCTCTATTTATAGAGTGAGGCTGGGGGTAGAGGTCTTGGATGTATATAGCCGCTGGTGGACCTGGGCTGATGCAATCTGGACTGGCAACTTTGGTTCGGCAAGGGCTTGGTTCGGTAGTTCATGGAAGTGGAGTTGGTCCGGTGGGACGTTGGTTCGGTGAAGGTGTATCCGGTGGTGAGTGGATGGAGCTTGGTTCGGCTATGCAGGGAGTGGTGTTGGACCGGTAGGGCTTTGGTCCGGTGGTAGGAGTATGGTGGTTCGGCAAGGGATCGTGTACTTTGGTTCGGTAGTAGCTAAGGTCTGGTTCGGTGGAAGATGGAGAAGCTTTTGGACCGGTGGTGCCTTCCTCCTGGATCGGTGGTGTGTAGTAGGTGGAGTGCCGAATGAACTTCTATATTTGGGAGTGCCGAATGAGCTTTTGTATTGGGAATGCCGGATGAACCAAGGCATCTTGAATGCCGAATTAGATTTCTCTCTACATTGCCGAATGAAACTTTAAACCTTTGATACCGAATGGACTTTTATACTTGAATCATGAGTGAAATCCCAGACTTATATACGCTTGCTGGCTGCTTCTTCTTGGTTTGGTCATGGTGGAAATGCACACAACATTGATATTCCAGTTTTGACCAAAAATGGGATAACACTTTGCCCCCCAAAACATGCCTTGCGATAGGAAGGCGTGTTTTGTAATGCCATGAGCTGGATGTTCATATCCTGTTGACAACCTGTAAAGAGCTTGATATTTTATATGGCCCCAAATGACGACCGTTCGGGATCGAGCTATTCGGGATGAAGCGCGGCCGTTCATGGTCAAGCGCCTAACTTCAAATGACGACCGTTCGCGATCGAGTCATTTGAGGTGAAGTGCGACCGTTCGCGGTCAAGCGTCTAAATCCATGCGACGATCGTTCGAGATCGAGTCATTTGCGGTGGAATGTGATCGTTCACGGTCAAGCGCTTTACTTCAAATGACGACCGTTCGGGATCGAGCCATTCGAGGTAAAGTGCGACCGAGCCCGGTCAGAGGGCGGACCTCAAATGGCGACCGTTCGCGATCAAGCCACTTGGGGTGAAATGTGACCGTTCACGGCCGGTGCCGTTCGCGGCAAAAGATGAAATGGGACCGTCACGGTCAAGCGCCTTACTTCGGATGACGATCGTTCGAGATCGAGCCATTCGTGGTAAGGTGCGACTGTTGGCGGTCAGAGGGTGGACCTCAAATGGCGACCTTTCGCGATCGAGCCATTTGTGGCGAGATGAGTTGTGCCGTTCGAGGCGAGTTTGTGACTGTTCGAAGTCGGGTGCCGTTCGAGGCGAATTGTGACCGTTCGAGGTCGGGTGCCGTTCGAGGCGAGTTGTGACCGTTCGCGATCGGGTGCCGTTCGAGGTGAATGGTGACTGTTCGAAGTCGGGTGCCGTTCGAGGTGAATCGTGACTGTTCGAAGTCGGGTGCCGTTCGAGGCGAATTGTGACTGTTCGAAGTCGGGTGCCGTTCGAGGCGAGAAAGTGTGCCCGGGAGGGCTTGGGGTGCCGTTCGAGGCGAGAAAGTGTGCCCGGGAGGGCTTGGTATTACTGATGCCAGGCTCACGTTCAAGTGGGTCCTTGGATCGTTTGTGTGCCTATTGGAGGTGAATAAGTGTGCCCGGGGGGGCTTACTATTATTGATACCAGGTTCACGTTCGAGTGGGTCCCCGGATCGTTTGTCAGGGTGGTTTATCGCCATCTCAGAGCATGCCTAAGGACCGTTCGTGACCCCGTACATGTGTAAGTAGCTTAGCTATCAAAACAAAATATTCATTCCACTGAAGAGTTTCAAAGCAAAAGTGTCCGGCAAAATCAAATTCAGCATACAAAAGGCAAAAATGAAACAGTGACGTCCGAGTGCAAACATCCACATAGTTGTGTCAGAGCATGCCTGAGGATCGTTCACGGTCCCGTACATGTGTGAACAACTTATTCGTGTCGGTGTGGAGTTTTGCCACTCATTCGTTATTTTCTTAATCAACTGATAATCAAATGGTGTCCCTGTGCAGGGCCAACCCTGGCTGATGTAGACGGTGGTCGCTCTGGCTCCACCGCTGGAGCTCGCCTCCTCACATACTGAAGAAGCATACCGTTCCTGATATGTCCCTCCACCTCATCTCTCAGATGCCTGCAATCGTTGGTATGATGACCGTTCAGGTCGTGGAACAAACAATATCTGTCTGATTTCCTTTCGTCAATAGTTGGATCCCTTCGCATTGGTCTACGGTATGGAACTTGCACTCGTGTATCTTGGTAGATTCGCTCCAAACTCTCATTCATATCTGAATAGGTGGTGAATCATGACTCTCTTCGTAGCCGCTTTGTCCTGTCATCATTATCCTCGGCCTTTCTCTTTCCTTTGCTAGTCTCCGCACCCTTTCCAGGTGGGTTTCCGCTCTTGATTGCGTAAACGTCATCTTCTTCCTCTCTTTCTGCACTAGCATCTTCCAAACGCAGAAACTTTTCAGCCTCATGATAGAACTCTCCCAGATTCATAGGCGGGTCCTTAGTTAACGAATTCTTGAACTCTGTACTATCAGCTATTCCAAATACAGCCGCCATCATGACCATAGATGGATCTGGTCGATCCACTGATGCTGCCGCCGCATTAAATCGTGTTAGAAAGCTCCTCAAAGTCTCTCCAGTTTTCTGCTTCAAGGTTGCCAAAGTCATCACATTCTTGGGTCTCGCAATATGAACCCTGAATTGCCTCATGAATCTCTCAGTTAAATCTGCCCACGTTCCTATGGAGCCGCTTTCCAATTGCCTAAACCATAACGCTGCAATGTCCGTATAATACAGTGGAAAGCACCGGGCCATGATCTCCTATGATGCCTGTTGGATCATAGGTTTTGATTGCTGACAAAAATTCACGAATCTACGACTACGAAATCATCCTGACTCAACGACTCAAAGTATGGTTCATATAGTTATATATTTTAACAAGAGTCATCAAATATGTATATAGAGTCTAGTAAGTGCTTTGTTAAAATCTTTCCTCAAGAATCATCATTCACATTCAAATAAACTTGCATGCATATTTTAATCAAAATCAAGTTTTCAAAAAATGCATGGAGCAGGGCTCGAACCCGGGTCATTAATTTAGAAGGCATGTGCTCTAACCAAATAAGCTACTGTTGTTTTTGTTTAACAATAGAATTCAGTCGACTGAATAACCTGAGTCAGTCGACTGAATCTGTGCAGTTTGACATACATGCACAGTTTCAGTCGACTGAATTTCCTGCACAGTCGACTGAATTTGGTCCTGAAAATTTTACTTCATATTTTCAGTTGACTGAATTTCCTGCTCAGTCGACTGAATTTAAACCTGCGAATTTTCTCTGAAAAGACACCTTCTTCTTCCCAAGAGTTGCAACCTTTCATCAATGGAAATGGAAGCATCTCTTGTTTGCAACCTTTGACAACATATGCATCTCTTCTACAAGTATAAATACATGATTATAACATCATTTAATTCATCGAATTCTCTTGCTTTAATCTAACTATTCTCTTGTTCATATTTTCTAGATACTCTCAAAGCATTCATTAATCTATTGCTTGGATCACTGTTTTTGTTTATAACATTCTTTTTGATTCATAGCAATTCACATTTCCTAAATCTTCACAAATACATTGCATATTCTCGAGGATAAGATTATAGGAATATTGTACTACATTAGACTAATTAGTGTTGACAAGAACACAACAAGTCGAATATTGTATTTTAGTAATTGAGTTGAAGTCCTCTTCGGTAGTTGAGGCAAGAAATCCCATTCGGTTGTTCGGGTAAGTTGTAAATCTATTCCTCCGGGTGAAGTGAGGGTGTTAGTTAGTGAAATTCCTAAAAGGAGCTTAGGGACTGGACATAGGACGAGAGGTCCGAACCAGTATAAAAGTCTTGGTGTCTCCTTGCATTTACCTGCTTTATCTACATAGACTATTTCATTATTCCATATTACACGATCCTACCGCATAGCCCCCTCTATCAATGCCCCCAGCACTTCCATGTGCCTCATATACTTAGTAAGATGGACCGCAGGGTCTGTCCTCCCATCGTACATCTCTATTGATGGTAGCTTGAATTCTGGTGGGTTCCTAACCATCCTAATCGCAGAAGAAAAAGGACTCCTGTTTACATCTTCCAAGTCTCTGTTTACTAAACCGCCTCTCATAGCTCTTCTAACCATCTCTGCTAATCTGTCATTGTCTCCAAGCTGTAGTCCTCGTTCACTGCCTTCGACCTGCCCCCCGAGTCCGCGGGAGTTTTCATGTGTATGCCTCCCCGGCTGAACGTTCATTCCTCTATTGCTACCAGGTGGATCGGATGCCCCCATCTCTCTTCCCGGGGTCAGATCAACATGCTCTGCGTGAGTGCCCCCTAGCTCTGGTGCTACGCCAGATGGTCCTGCTTCGTTCTGAACTCCAGTTGCTCCTTGGTTTTGTGCTCAAAGTTGCCCAATTTGCTGAAGCAAGTTCTGGATCATCTCTTCTTGTCTTCTCATCATAGCCTCCATCTCATCCCTGGTGATGAAGGCTGAAGCTTGGTTTGCTCCTGAGGAAGCCTCTTAACTCCCTTCCTGTTGACTCTGCTCTGGCCTTGGCCTTCTGCTTGATTGTCTCGCCATGACTCTTCCAATCTGAATCTCTAAACTCTTAAATTCAACTTCCAAGCGGTAGGTCCTTGAGTTCAACTCTCAATGAAAGCACCAAAAATGTTTGCGCAAAAAATGGGCAAACACCTCAAAGTCGTATGATTCCTTTGATTTTAAGTTGTTTTTAGCGATTTGGGTGATTTATGCAAATATATAAAAAGCAGGGACTAAACTGTAAAAGACACACAGATTTATAGTGGTTCGGCCAGAACGTGCCTACGTCCACTTTATATGTTATTCTCCTTTTCTCTTCAGATTACAAGTACAAATCTTTGATTACAAGTAACTGAAAGTTGTTTGAAAGTTCTATCCGTGCTTGAGCTCTCAAACTTGTCTGCCATTGTTGTACCCCTGCCCCTCTATTTATAGAGTGAGGCTGGGGGTAGAGGTCTTGGATGTATATAGCCGCTGGTGGACCTGGGCTGATGCAATCTGGACTGGCAACTTTGGTTCGGCAAGGGCTTGGTTCGGTAGTTCATGGAAGTGGAGTTGGTCCGGTGGGACGTTGGTTCGGTGAAGGTGTATCCGGTGGTGAGTGGATGGAGCTTGGTTCGCTATGCAGGGAGTGGTGTTGGACCGGTAGGGCTTTGGTCCGGTGGTAGGAGTATGGTGGTTCGGCAAGGGCTCGTGTACTTTGGTTCGGCAGTGGTTAAGGTCTGGTTCGGTGGAAGATGGAGAAGCTTTTGGACCGGTGGTGCCTTCCTCCTGGATCGGTGGTGTGTAGTAGGTGGAGTGCCGAATGAACTTCTATATTTGGGAGTGCCGAATGAGCTCTTGTATTGGGAATGCCGGATGAACCAAGGCATCTTGAATGCCGAATGAGATTTCGCTCTACATTGCCGAATGAAACTTTAAACCTTTGATACCGAATGGACTTTTATACTTGAATCATGAGTGAAATCCCAGACTTATGTACGCTTGCTGGCTGCTTCTTCTTGGTTCGGTCGTGGTGAAAATGCACACAACATTGATATTCCAGTTTTGACCAAAAATGGGATAACAGAAATCTAGAGACAAATCTCAAAGAAATCGATAAATCAGAAAAATCACTGAAAATCAATATTCGTGTTGGAAAAATATTCCGAATGGTTGTGAACCAAAGTTCGACAAAGAAACAATCAATTTGAAGCGGTTGCACCAAAATGGTGCAACCGGTGGGTCGGAACCCGCTGCATCAAAATGGGTGCAGCCCATTTTATAGAAGCCGGCTGCACCGCATGTGCAGCCCGTTTCTGTGAACCAGGCTGCACCATGCAGTGCAGCTGGTTCGGTCAAGCCCCAGCCCGCATGGGCTGGGGAGAAACAGCAAGCCCCCAGCCCGCATGGGCTAGGGAGAAATGGCAAGCCCCCAGCCCGCATGGGCTGGGGAAGTGGGGACGCGGGCTTCGGCCCGCGTCAGGCACTGAGTCGTGCGGGCCATGCGCCCACGCGCTGAAGGTTTAGCCCGCACGGGCCCTGCGCCCGTGCGTTGGCATGTGGGCCGCGGGCCTTGTACCCGCGCGGGAGAGGGTATAGCGGGCCGCACCGTGCGGACCCGCGCTGAGTGTGCGCGCCAGCCCACTAAGGGCTGGCCTGCTACCGGCTAGCCTGCTGCGTCCGAGAAGCAGCCTGGGTGCAACCCAGGCTTGCCCTGGTGCACTCGGACCACTGTTTCAGCCTGTTTTCAGGCTGAAGCATTCCAGCCAGCTGAAAATGCTGTTTTTGGTGATTTTGGGGTGTTTTTTCAAGTTTTTGGCATCAAATTTCACCAATATCAATCACTAACTACCATATAATGATTACTACACTATATTAAAGGAAACAAAGGGCCAAAGCTTAGCATTAACTTAGGAAGCAATATCACAAGCACCTTATGTGCACACCCCAAAATGAAAGCAAAGATGATCAAAGAGCTATGATTCACATGTTACATAATAAAATATGTGTTACTAAATGATTACCGAAATCAAAAGATGATTAAACAGATATTAGAAGAGGTTTTTAGCAATATACCTCTCTTGAAAGTAACAAAGACCATTATAGCATCAACCCAAGTTAGCAAAAGATGATTAGGAGGCTATAAGATCAAAAAAACACATAAAACATGTGTTACCAAATAAATTTCAGAAATTAGAAAGATATAAAAACGGATTTGAGGTGGGTATTTGCATTACCTTTACATAGAATGACTATCATAAGCTATAACTAGGAGGTGAAGATAGAGGCCATTTTTGTTAAGAAAGCTTTAGGAAATGATTAGGGTTTTGATTAGGGATGAATGAATGAGGTTAGGAGAGTTTAAGATAATTTATAGAGGAGGTTTAGGGTGGGTTATTGGGCTAAGTTTAGTAACCCAATAAGAAGAGAGTTATTTACATGTTTCCAAAAATTAGTCTAAGTGTTCATATATGTTTATAAAACTCATTTTTTTTTCTTATCCAAACCCGTTTTAAAATCTCTCCTAAAATATTTAGCTTTCCAAAAATAACATTTTATCCTCATTTTAAAATCCCATATTTCCCATTTAATTAAAATAGTCATTTTCAAATAAATTTTGTTACTCCAAATCCTTTTATGCTTCATTAAAATAAATAAAAATCCTAACTTTTATTTATTAATTGGTAGTGCAAATCCTGGGTTGTTACAGACTCCCCCCTTAAGAAAATTGCGTCCCCGCAATTCCTTAAGATAGATGTCGTCTATAACGTCAAATCCACAAAAGAAGTGATAGAGATAAAATAGAGAATTCTTACCCGCAGAAGAAGATGGGAGAAAGCCAGAATAAGAGCGCTCGATAGATTCTCTGGTCTCCCAAGTGCAGTCCTTAGGATTCGGTGACCATTGAATCTTCACGAGTGGAACCTCTTTGTTGCGAAGGCGTCTAACCTCCGAATCAAGCACACGAAGAGGTTGCTGCTCCAAAGATAAATCAGGTAAGATCTCTAAATCAGGCATGACATGCGGCTCAATGATAGAATCAGGATCACAAACACACTTGCGAAGCTGAGAAACATGGAACACGTCATGCATTCCGGAAAAATGAGCAGGTAGAGCCACATGATAAGCAACGGGGCCGATGCGTTCCGTGATAGGAAATGGTCCAACATAGCGAGGAGCCAATTTCCCTGTAGAGCTGAAACGCACAACCCCCTTCATAGGGGAAATCCGAATGAAGACAAAATCACCAATGGAGAACTCAAGAGGCTTCCTACGGTTGTCCGCGTAGGATTTCTGGCGGTCCTGTGCCTCCCTCATTCTCTGACGGATAAGAACAATCTTTTCAGAAGATTCTCGAACTGAATCTGGACCAAGAATGAGCTTCTTGCCAGATTCTAACCAACAAGCAGGAGAGCGACATGGCCTTCCGTATAGAGCCTCGAAAGGTGCCGTGCCGATACTAGACTGAAAGCTGTTGTTGTAGGAGAACTCGACAAGCGGTAAGTGATCCTCCCAACTACCTCCGAAATCCAGAATACAACAGCGCAGAAGATCCTCTAAAACACGATTCACCCTCTCCGTCTGACCGTCGGTCTGAGGATGATAAGCAGTCGAGAGATTCAGCTTTGAGCCCAAAGCTGACTGTAGGCACTTCCAGAAGTGACTAGTAAAGATAGTGTCTCGATCACAGACGATAGAGCTAGGAATGCCATGAAGTCGAACGACTTCCTTCACATATAGCTTGGCAAGCCGAGGAGCAGTCCGAGTGAACTTAATAGGAATGAAATGAGCTGATTTGGTCAAGCGATCGACGATGACCCAAATAGAAGTATGGCCTGACCTCGATCAAGGCAGACCGTCAATAAAATCCATGGATATCTGATCCCATTTCCATAATGGAATCTCTAGAGGCTGAAGAAGACCAGATGGACGCTGATGCTCGGCCTTGATCTGTTGACAAGTCATGCAACCACTCACATAACTTGCCATATCTCTCTTCAAACCCTCCCAATAATATAGCCGGCACATATCGGCATACATCTTACTCGCACCGGGATGTATAGTGTACTTAGTGCGATGGCACTCATCCAGAATGTCATGCCTAAGTGATAAATCAGATGGTACAATAATATGGTTCTTCCTACGAGGACACCGATGAAAATCAAGAGAATAATCCAACAATGTCTCATCACTGGATCCTGACTCGAGAAGATGAATGAAATGCAATAGGTCTGGATCCTGCCGCTGAGCATGGGCAATGCAATCCAACAAGATGGGACGAGCTTCCAAGCTGGATAATAAGACAGGAGCATCAGAAGATGGAGTTCGATCTCTAATATCACATAAAGATAGAGTATCAAGAACATTCCACTCGACAATCATCATAGAAACAACTGCCGAGTGTTTGCGACTGAGCGCATCTGCAACACGGTTCCCCCTGCCAGGGGTATACTGAATATCCAAATCATATGAGGCAAGAAACTCAAGCCATCGCTGCTGCCTCATGTTGAGATCTCTCTGGCTGAAAAGATACTTCAGAGACTTATGATCGGTGTAAAGAGTGAAGCGTTCGCCTAATAGAAAGTGACGCCACGTCTTCAAGGCAAAGACGATAGCTGCCAACTCAAGATCATGAGTCGGATAGCGAACCTCATTCGGACGTAGCTGCCTAAAAGCATAAGCAACTACCCGATCCTTCTGCATAAGCACAGCACCGAGGCCGCTACCACAAGCGTCGGTGTAAACAACAAGATCCTGGTTACTCTCAGGAACCACAAGGATAGGAGCATGAGTGAGAAGTTCCTTCAACCGCTGAAAAGAAGCTTCACACTTATCAGACCAAATAAAGCGAACACCCTTACGAGTCAACGTCGTAAGGGGAAGTGCAACTCGAGAGAAATCCTTGATAAACCGACGGTAATAACCCGCCAGACCAAGGAAGCTGCGAATATCATGAACGTTCTCGGGCTGCTTCCAATTCCGAATAGCTTCGACCTTGACAGGATCAACAGAAATACCCTCAGAAGAAACAATATGACCCAAGAACTTGACCTTGCTCTCCCAGAAATGGCACTTGGAGAGCTTGGCCCTAAGCTGATGCTGACGAAGAGAATCCAAGACGATCCGCAGATGATGAGCATGCTCTGCCTCGGATCTAGAATAAACAAGAATATCGTCGATGAAAACCAGAACGAATCTATCGATGTATTCCCGGAATACTCGATTCATGAGATCGACGAAGAAAGCCGGAGCGTTCGTCAAGCCGAATGGCATGACCAACCACTCAAAAGAACCATAACGAGTGCGAAATGCTGTAAGAGGAATGCTGTCTTCTACGACTCGTAGCTGATGGAATCCGGTGGCAAGGTCGAGCTGAGAGAAGACTTTCGCACCGCTCAATTGGTCAAACATGTCGTCTATCCGAGGAAGTGGGTAGCGGTTTCTGATGGTCAACTCATTGAGCTTGCGATAGTCAATACAAAGCCTAAGAGAGCGATCAGCCTTCTTGACGAAGACCACAACAGCACCCCATGGCGAAGAACTGGATCGAATGAACTGCTTCGCTTCAAGCTCAACTAACTGGTTCTTGAGTTCCTCATTCTCCTTAGTAGACATTCTCGTAGGAGGACGCCCAACTGGATGAGAGCCTGGAATGAGATCGATGCGGAACTCAATGGCCCGCTTTGGCGGCAAGCCTGATACTGGCTCGAATTTATCGGGGAAATCCCGAACAACAGGAATATGAGATAAGTCCAAATCCTCATCTCGTGAATCAAGAGAAAATAAAGTAATATCAAAAATCCCAACATCCTGAAGAGCAATAGCTAACGGAGCAGACGAATCAGGATGACGAAGAAATAATATCCGCTCCGAACAAATGATTTTTGCGTCGTACTGAGCGAGCCAATCCATGCCAAGAATCATGTCAAATCCCAAATACTCCATAACGTACAAATTCGCACGGAAATAAAATCCACAAAGATCAATATCTATATCCTCACAAAGCAAGCTAAGGGTCGTGGATCTGCCGATGGGATTCACAATCCTTAATGAAGAAACCAACCAAGTAACATCCAAAGATAAAGTATTACCTAGTTCCTTTGATACGAATGAGTGAGAGGCACCCGTATCAAAGAGAACTCTACAAGATCTACCATGAAATAAAATAGAACCTTCGAGAATGGAAGGATGCGTACCTCGAGGCTGAGCTGAAGATGTAGGAGCCTTGGCAGCATTAAGCTTGCCAGATCTAGGAGGTGCAGTAGGACAAGTGGAGATCCTGTGTCCCTCCTTCTTGCAGAAGGTGCAATAGAGAGGTTTGGGACACTCTCGAATAAAGTGATCAGGAGAACCACAGTTGAAGCATTTCTTCGAAGGACGTGTCCCACTAGACTGAGCAGGAGTCTGGGACTGAGAACGATCTGAGGCTGAGTCTGAAAAGTAGAAGTGCCAGTCTTCTTCTTCTTGTTTCAAGGCTTGGTCTTCTGAAATGGACCCCGCTTCTGATTGGGGTTTTTAGAACCCTCACCATCTCCATCACTGTCTCTCTCACGCTCAACCGCTTCAAGGTGAAGCGCTGCGTCAACTAGCTCATCAAAAGGGAGCTTAAAAGCTGTTTCTTCAAATATTTCTTCAGGCCTTCTACAAATTTGAGATTCTTCTTATAAGGAGTGCTAATGAACTCGAGGCCATACTTAGAAAGGGCCTCGAAAGATGATGAATAGTCAGCAACAGAGGTCTTCCCTTGCTTAAGGTCAATAAAGCGGCATGCAAGGGCTATCTTCTCGGACTCGGGAACAAACTTGAGCAAGAAGCGCTCTCGGAACTGATCCCAAGTGAGAGTGGCCTCATCGGTCTCAGAAATAAGGAGCTCGTACCAATCCAAGGCACGGCCCTCAAGATGGCTAGAAGCAACAAGAACTCTGTCATGGTCAGGAAGGGTCATGCGAGTGAAATTACGCTCGCAAACTCTGATCCAAGCCTGGACCTCAAGAACAGTCTCGGAGCCATTGAACGGCTTCCCTCCAAGATGAGTAAAGTCGCTGCAGAGGCGCTCAAAAGCAGACTTGCGCGGTGCATCAGAAACTGGTGCAGGAGACTGAGAGTGCGACTGAGAGTTACGAACCAGCTCCATGATCTGGTCTGTGGTCATGTATACGCCCTCTGGGTGAGGGTTGCTGGACTGTCCAGCATCAGTAGAACGGAGGTTCCTACCTCTACCAGCCATACTGAAAGATAAGATAAGATACGAGTTAAGCATGATTCAAAGATAGATAACTCATTAAGGAATATTACGGAATATAATAGATTCCTACACATATTCCTAACTTATTTATCTAAAGGTGGATATGTTCAATTTGGATCGTATTATAACGTATTATACTACGTGTCTATTCTGTGTTTGTTATGCTTAATTTTGAACCTTAGCTCTGATACCAAACTGTAACGCCCCACTCCGAGACCCATTCTAACAAAGAGTATTACGGAGTAATACCGTCTGCTGGAACGGAGAATAGAGTATAATGGAAGTGACCATATGTAATCAAGCTATAACTATCTACTGAGTACGTCGAAATGTGGTATCGCTTCTTTTTTTTCCAAGTGGTTCGACATATCCAATAATTATTTATAACGAAATTACAATGGCTAAGGAAAATAGTTTCAGAACAAACATAATACTAAATGATAACATCATCATCACAGAACAGTCACATAACAGTCACAGAACATAGGTACAATATATCGTCAATACCGATCCAAATATCAAAAGGTGGGTACAAAGCCACCGCTCAGACATGTGAGCCAAAAATATGTACATAAGAGACTGAATAATCAGAGTATCAAAACAGTGGACAAATATAAAGAGCTATCTATCAGCATAGCAGATAATGTCCAAGCGGAAGCACAAAAAGCTAAGTCCAGAGGCCTAACCTGAAACAACTCGGTCTGACCCGAGCAAAAAACACTCGGGTCAGGCTAGCTAAACAATCAGTTAATAAACTGAGATAAACATAATAATGCGGTACGTAAATAAAACAGTACTTCTCCAAAGAGAAGAGTATTATGGACTACATGAATATAATGACGATCCCCAATCATCAATAAACAGTAAAAATCTCCAAAGAGAATATCAACACCAAAGTGTTAAATAAATAAAATCGCCTCATATCATCGACGTAGCCAAAGCTATATAATGTTGCCCATAGGCAATAATCCCAAGAGTGACCAGAGTCTGTAATCAATGCCCAAGCAAAGATAGATGCTCCAAAGAGCAATAGGGATATACTGAAAAGTCAATGAAATCGAATACTGAAAAGCAGTGTCCAGAGACACTGTGAATCCACAAGGTAATCGCACTTACATCGTATGGTTCCATAGAACCAACACCGAAGGGCAGTACTCGAATGGATATAAAAATCATCAGATAATACAAGTATAGCACGTGCACCGACCAGAGTCGTTATTGCCAAGTACTGTAGAGTTGTGATCGATCACTCGCACAGATGCGGAACGTGCGAGACGGCGAGATCCTTCCCAGAAGGATAAAGGCCCAGAGGCACATGCCGAAAAACTGCTCCATAGAGCAGGTGTCCAGAGATGGTTTCCCAGAGGCGTGGTGACCCAGAGGTCCAGTACTGGCCGCCCAGAGGCTAATGTGTCACAAACTTCTTGGAGAGGAACCCGTAAAGTGTTAACAATGAGTCCTACACCCCACGTTCGCACTAAACGGTTTACTAACCAATAGCAAGCTCACACTCCAAACAATAAAAAGTCCACCTCGTATCATCGGTAAACTAGACCCAAAGGTCAAAACGATCAATCGAATAGGTCGGGGATTAACCGGAAAGAAAATACACACGGTTCCATAGGCCGGAGATTTCCTAACCGTTTAAGCACCTTCCCACTTCGCTCGACGTGCTAAAAAGTGAGTGTGAGATTTTTATTATAGAAAATAATGGTGCGAAACGGATTTATAATTGGTTTTGAAATCACTTTAAAATGGCTTTTGAAAACTCTCCTATTATGGAGTAAATAGTTTGATAATTTAAAAATAACATTATAAAATAATTTCGAAAGCCATTTAGGAGTGAAAAATCCTTTTAAAATAGTTCATGAAACCCGTGTACGAAATCTAGAGACAAATCTCAAAGAAATCGATAAATCAGAAAAATCACTGAAAACCAATGTTCGTGTTGGAAAAATATTACGAATGGTTGTGAACCAAAGTTCGACAAAGAAACAATCAATTTGAAGCGGTTGCACCAAAATGGTGCAACCCGGACTCGGTTGCACCAAAATGGTGCAGCCGGTGGGTCGGAACCCGGCTGCACCAAAATGGGTGCAGCCCATTTTATAGAAGCCGGCTGCATCGCATGGTGCAGCCTGGTTCACAGAACCACGCTGCACCATGCGGTGCAGCTGGTTCGGTCAAGCCCCAGCCCGCATGGGTTGGGGAGAAACAGCAAGCCCCCAGCCTGCATGGGCTGGGGAGAAACGGCAAGCCCCCAGCCCATGCGGGCTGGGGAAGTGGGGACGTGGGCTTCGGCCTGCGTCAGCCACTAAGTCGTGCGGGCCATGCGCCCGCGCGCTGAAGGTTTAGCCCGCACGGGCCCTGCGCCCGTGCGCTGGCATGTGGGCCGCGGGCCTTGTGCCCGCGCGGGAGAGGGTATAACGGGCCGCACCGTGCGGACCCGCGCTGAGTGTGCGCGCCAGCCCACTAAGGGTTGGCCTGCTACCGGCTAGCCCAACCGGGCTAGCCTGCTGCGCCCGAGCAGCAGCCTGGGTGCAACCCAGGCCTGCCCTGGTGCACTCGGACCACTGTTTCAGCCTGTTTTCAGGCTGAAGCATTCCAGCCAGCTGAAAATGCTGTTTTTGGTGATTTTGGGGTGTTTTTTTCAAGTTTTTGGCATCAAATTTCACCAATATCAATCACTAACTACCATATAATGATCACTACACTATATTAAAGGAAACAAAGGGCCAAAGCTTAGCATTACCTTAGGAAGCAATATCACAAGCACCTTATGTGCACACCCCAAAATGAAAGCAAAGATGATCAAAGAGCTATGATTCACATGTTACATAATAAAACATGTGTTACTAAATGATTACCGAAATCAAAAGATGATTAAACACATATTAGAAGAGGTTTTTAGCAATATACTTCTCTAGAAAGCAACAAAGACCATTATAGCATCAACCCAAGTTAGCAAAAGATGATTAGGAGGCTATAAGATCAAAAAAACACATAAAACATGTGTTACCAAATAAATTTCAGAAATTAGAAAGATATAAAAACGGATTTGAGGTGGGTATTTGCATTACCTTTGCATAGAATGACTTGCATGAGCTATAACTAGAAGGAGGTGAAGATAGAGGCCATTTTTGTTAAGAAAGCTTTAGGAAATGATTAGGGTTTTGATTAGGGATGAATGAATGAGGTTAGGAGAGTTTAAAATAATTTATAGAGGAGGTTTAGGGTGGGTTATTGGGCTAAGTTTAGTAACCCAATAAGAAGAGAGTTATTTACATGTTTCAAAAAATTAGTCTAAGTGTTCATATATGTTTATAAAACTCATTTTTTTTCTTATCCAAACCCGTTTTAAAATCTCTCCTAAAATATTTAGCTTTCCAAAAATAACATTTTATCCTCATTTTAAAATCCCATATTTCCCATTTAATGAAAATAGCCATTTTCGAATAAATTTTGTTACTTCAAATCCTTTTATGCTTCATTAAAATAAATAAAAATCCTAACTTTTATTTATTAATTGGTAATGCAAATCCCGGGTTGTTACAGTATTGACGTTGACTCTGAGGGTAATTCTAATATGAGTGTAACGAGATAATGCCTTCGGCTTCGTTCGAACCCGGAATGAACTTGTATGGATTGAATGCTTTCAGCAAATCGTCAGGCGGACGATGAGCATTCTAAGAGATACGTTCTGTAAAGTTAATCACAGCCTCAAGCCTCATCAACCGGGAATGGCTAAAACAGGGGATGTGCAGCATGGTTAGGTGGGTCATGCGCAAGCAGGACGAGATATACCCCTGTCTAGATGTCCCTTTTTATTTCGGCTGTGTGGGCGGTTGCTAGCTACAACCGCGGAGTTATCTTGTTCGGGACTGTTCAGTAAGGAATGATTACGGCCTTGTGTTGCAGGGGAGTTAGGGTGGCTCCTTGGTACGGTGATCTAAGCCACGTACTGTGACGGGCAGTACCCCAGTAGCGTTGCCATTGTTGGAAATCCATTTTCCCTGCGAGACCCTATGGTTTTGATTTGTATTACCCACTTTTGTGGCTTGTAGCTGGAATATAATGAATGTAACAATTTCGGCTATTTTCTATTTACTTGAAAACCCTAGACACTATTATAATATCACCGGACTTCCTATAAAATGTTTTGGTTAGCGTAAGGTAAAAACTTACCAATATTTATGTGTGGGGAGTCTTACGTGATACCTTTATTTTCAAATGTTTTTCAAAGTTAAACAACTTTAAACCATTTACTCATACCAGACCCATGTCTGACCTGGCGTTTATATTTTTTTTTCCATAAACTCTTGGTTACTCAAATTTTTATGAGTAGCCAAGTGATAGGTTTGGATTTTGATTTCTAGGAGCTTGGAGCAGGGGTTCCAGACGTATGTATATATCTATCTAGTTCCGCTGTGTAGTTGATGTATGTTGTATCTCTGATGTATATAGTGACAGATGTATGTATGACTGTCATGTGAATGATATTGTATAACTCTGATGTATGTAAAACTATGTAATAGTTATGTGATGTATTACATTTTGTTCCGTTTCCGCTGTGAGATTCTGATGTTGTTATTCTTTCTTTCTATTCTTTTCTATTTCTATCCCTTTCTTTCTTAATGATGATACGTCTTTCTGGGTGTAGAAGGGCGGGTCGTCACAACATTTGCAGACGGAAGTTTTGAACTTGTAAAGCAAGTTTATTTATCAAATCATATTTTTAAGTAATATTTAGGTTTGGTAATATTGGTAGAATGACAATTTGAATTTATAAAGAAAGTTTATTGGTTGGATCATATTTTTAAATAATATTAAGATTTGATAATATATATGGAGCGTCATTTTGGTAGTCATACAGATACCAAAAAGGTATAACACCAAATGTATTACAACTATCATTACGAACTTTACGGCAGGCGCACCGCGCATGAATTACAAATTATATATGTTTAACACATTCGACTAAAGATGATTCGCACCAATATTTAACAATATTTTTATATTGAAATCAGTATAGTTATTTTGAGTTTTTATCTCTACATCTAATTATTATGGATAGTTTGTACTTTTCTTTATATTATTAATTAATAAGAAATGAATTTGTAGAGGAGTTTATTGTTCGATCCTATTTTTAAGTGATAATAAGATTATATATAGAGGACGTTTTTGGTGGTTCACGCTGATATCCAAAAAATGTGACACCAAAGGTATCACAACTATTATTACTGATGTTTTAATTAATAAAAACAAATTTGTAAAAAAAGTTCATTTGTTAGATATATTTTTAAGTGACATTAAGAGTTGATAATATTTTACCGAGAGACGTTTTGAATTTGTAAAGAAGATTAATGTTGGATCCTATTTTTAAGCGGTATTTAGATTTAGTAATATTTATAGATGATGTTTTTAGTTGTTCATACCGATACAAAAAAAAGTGTGACAGCCAAGATATTACAATTATTATTAAAGATAAATATTTGTAAATAAACAAAATCAAAATCTCCACCAATTAGACATCTTGGTAGATTTAGGAGCTAAATTGTCCAATTAACAAGTACGTGTTTAATAAGTGCCTACTAACCTTTATAATAAACATACAAACTTTAAACGCTCATTAGACAAATATCCAAAGTCAAACGTCTGTAAAATCCGCTTCTAACTCGTTTTTTACCATTCAATCCACTTTTTTATACACTTTTATTTAAAAGACCGATGAAATGTTATCATGATTAGGAAAATTGATAGATAGACAAAACATGCATAGACTGTTGTTGAACTTGGATCAATACATATCCATCCAGTACAAGATAAGGCTTACCACAATCTCGGTGTTATGTAGGAGTTTCCATTTGGATATGTTCATACACAATCTACCGCGTTTCAAACCGAGTAGGTATTTTTTTTAAATTAATACATATTATTGAATTGATTAGTATAATATTGTTCCTATACTGCATTTAGGCTTGTTATAAAAATATAAATTTAAAAACTGTGAAATGGTAATCACGAAATATTTGTAGCCATTGCCATGGTATTTTAGGTAAAATAAATATCAATTTTGTAGTTATTACTATCGTATAAACTAAATACATTGCACATTCCCCACAATATAATAGACAGGTGTCTAGAGAGTCCATTTGGTTTGTTCGTATCAATCCGTCTATCTAGTCCTATAACTACTGTTTTCTTCAAGCCTTATCAGAGAGATGGTGGTCCACTATCCATTGCTTTCAACTTCATGAGTTATGAGTTTGGAGTTACCCCAATTGAATTGTATGTGTTAACTAACATGCAGATAGGAGTCCTTCAGTGTAACCCCATGTCATTTTAGGATGAGTTCGAGAATTCAAAGTATGATATGTTATTGTTGGATTGTGGGTCCATTGGCAAATGGACAAAAAAGCGCGAATTTCCAAAAAATATTTTGTTAACTATTGAACTTGATCTTTTGTTTGTGTTATCATGAATACTTTTCTAACATTAAATCATATTTGATATTATTTGGGTTACATATATCAATATATTTATGGCTTAGAAATAATTAATAATTTAATTATCAAAAAAATTATTTAAACACTTATAATTTAACTAAATTAAAATAAATCATTTACATATTTTTTTAATTACAAATATATATATATATATATATATGAGTATCATGAAAATTAATATAACATTTATATTAATTGCTTCCATTTTAATTTATAATATCTATAAATTAATTCAAATTAATTAAATTTGGAAATATGTCGATAAGTTTTGTTACGTGATTCCTTGTTGTGTACTTAGCCTTTAGTAATTTTAAAAAAATTAAATATTAAAGCATACACATGCTTTGTTGAAGTACAACGGTAGACACGATTTAACTTGCTCACAAATCATTAGAAGAAATCCAAGTTCTAATATTTATTAAGCTACACCGGAAGTAACTATATTTGCACACGATTTCTTTTCATCATCACTATGTGAGTGATATATATACACACACACACATGCATACACACACATGCAAGCGTTACGGCACGCGCTTCGCGTGTGATGATGTTACATGCTTCGCGCATGATTATGGTATGTGTTTCGCACGTAAATTTTTTCCTATAGATTATATACGATTAACACACTCAAGGAAAAATGATTTGCACAAATATTTAGCCATGTTTTTACCTAGAAATAATGTGTAGTTAATATAAATTTTTATTTCTAAGTTGCAACATCTAATTTTTTTCTTTGTTTGAATTTTATTTATAATATTAAATAGTAAACAACGAACTTCTAAATTATATTTACTTGCTGTTGATGAACTCAAGGTAATATAAGACTAATCACTCCAAGGCACGAAATAATCGTTGTCTTTCAAGAATGTTTTCCCCTTCTTTGTCACAACGAGTTGTATGAAAACCTTCTTTCAAGATACAATGGAGATTTATCTGTGCAATTTGTGATTACTTGCTCAGATCAGAAGAAACACTCAGAAGTTAATAATGCTATCGATTTTAGATTTAGAGGAAAAGAGAAGTGAAGTCTGCGTTGATGGAATACACTGTTATATAGGGAGTGAGATGTCTATTCGTCTACAGGTGCCTATTCGAACGGTCGTGACCGTTTTCTGTAGCATGGGCGTTGCCCCCGCACCCCCACCTTGGGGGTTTGCCACCCCCCCGGACCCCCCTCCATTAGGGATCTTATTGGACAAAAATTTTGTTTTTCAAAAAACATTCAACACCTGCTAGATCTTATTTTTAAGTATAGAGAGACATTTTGAATTTGTAAAGAAATTTAACTGTTAGATTCTATTTTTAAGGGATATTAAGATTTTTTAATATCTGTATAGGGACATTTTTGATAGTTCATGCTAACACTAAAAAAGCGTGACACCGAAGATATTACAACTATTATTAAAGATATATACACACACAACACACACACATACGCGGATATCGCTACAATAAATACGGTCATTTCCGATGGCTCCAAGCTGTCGATGGCCATCGAAAGCCGTCGAAAATGTCATTGGTATATAGAAAATGGCTTTCGTCCATTTTCAGAGGAAACGACGACAGCATTGCGACAGCCTCCGACGGCTTTTTTGACGGCAGTTTCGACGTTTTTTCTGACGGTGCTAACATCCACATGCCTTTAAAACATGCCAGAAAACAGTCGAAAATCGTAGGAGTTTTCGACCGGTTAGCCGTCGGAATATTTCGACCTATAAGCCGTCGGAAACCATCTGTAGCCGTTGAAAATCTGGGTAATTTTTTTTCCAGCAGCCCAATAGCACATCAATATCAATATATAACACAACACGTCAAAATCAATATATATACATATATATCAAATATTTAAGCTAAAATCAATATCAATATCAATAGTAATATAAAAATCAAACATTACCATCTCAAACTCAAACAATCCAATCAATACAAACCAAACCATCCATCATTACCCCCACAATGTCTAAATCCAACATTAATGTACAATATATACATCCTACATCAAACCCCACAAATCAATATCAAGCACCAAATGTCCACAAATCAACCTCATCATCTCTCATTGTTTATATACACAGGTTTTAAAAATAAAAACTGCAAACGTACCTCATGACTCCTCATCGGCTCCGGAACCACCAGACGAAGGGAGTGCTCAATGACGCTCCATATACTCGGTCAAATGCTGATTTAGTTGCTCCATTTATGCTACTCGGAAGCGGTCCTGCTCCTGCAGCTGTACAATATGTTGTCGAAGCTCATTAATCTATGCAATGTCCTGAGCCTTTTGTGAGACCCAAGCCTACAAAACAAGTCGAAATATGTTTAAGTTATTGCATAACTTTTATAAAATTAAGCAATTTTTACAACTTAGTTAATATTTATAAATTACCGATTGATTGTCATAGTCATAGCGCCTATTTCTCTGTGTCAGGTCCATAATGGAGTAAAAGATAGCGTCCTCCTCATCAGTGGTCAACTACTTCCATCCCGAATGCTCAAGCATTTGCGCATGTGCTTGCATAAATCTTTCCTACAACGCAAAATTAAATACAAGTAAATATTACATGACATTATCATAATATTTTATAACTAATTAACAAAAGTGATCATTATTAATAACTTATAACTTAAAATATACTTACATGTGCGGCGTATGCTTTATCATCCTCATGTTAGGCATACGTCATCGATCCCTCGTTGTTGGATTATCTAATGGCATGAGTATGCACAAATACATCCATATACGAGACAAGAGCCCCACCCGTTTTTTCTCGCAAAAATTGGTGTATATTATTGTTGTTCATACAAATTTATAAAAAAATTAATAATTGTTCATAATTGCAGTTAATCAATTTACCACGTCCTCGTGATGATGATGAAATGATTTTGAGCCACCATGGTATGTGACTGGATTTTTCTGCCTGTTTGCTGAGTTCTCGTCTGACTCCACTTGCAAATTAAAAATTAAGATTATATTTTATATGTATAAATTATGCATTCTCTACCGAACAAATTAAGGTGACCATTGATAGACTTGGTATGAATTCACGCTATCCCACCATGCGACCCAAGCATCCCATAAATTAGCGCCCATCCAGTTGGCTTCTTTCCAGATTTTATGATGGTAAACATAGTATCCCGATAATTCTTTACAATTTTAGAGTTCCAGAGGCGCTAGCAAAGAGCAACATCCTCCTGCTGTAGGTATATTGAAAAAATATAAGTTATACATTTATACTTAGTCAACAAATTGTAAAGTGATTATATATAATAATATATAATTTTACACTTGCTAATATTAGAACCTCGGTTTTTTGATTTTAATGACAACAACTATACAATTATGTCAAAGAATCTCTAAGCTAATTTGCAGTTACATGAGCATTAAAAAGAGATAATCAAATACATTCAAAATGAAGATACACGTTACAAAAGGATGAAAGAATGTATATGGAGATACAAGAAGTGATATATACGATAGAGACAAGACGAAGGTGACAAACAAAGTATTATTATTCATATAGTGTCGTATCTAGAGTTTACAAATGTTAAAATCTTCTTCAAATGGTATATACACATATACATTCATATTTTAAATGAAAAATCAAGTTTTCAACATTTGCATGGAGCGGAACTCGAACTCGGGTTACTAGTTCGAAAGGCAAGTGCTCTAACCATTTGAGCTATGGTAATTTTTTGTTACAGGCTAAATTCAGACGTCTGAATAATGTCATTCAGGCGCCTGAATGCTGAAACAAAATTATGGTTCCACAATATTCAGACGTCTGAATGAAAATATTCAGACGGCTGAATAAGGCCAGATTTAGCCTATTTCCTTTCTGGTTTGAGCTCGTGCAATTTCAGAAGTCTGAATTATTCAATTCAGAAGTCTGAATATCTACAACGGCTGTATTTTCAAGTAGGCACTTCCATTCGTGAAGAGATGCATCCTTCATTTTAACAGATATGACCATATCTCTTCATGATAACTCTTCATGAATATATGCACCTATTTATAATCTATATAAACACATTAGAATCATGTTTTCAATAACTTAATTCAATCTATTCTTACTCTACTCTCATATTCTTTGATTCCAATACTCTTGTGCATTCAATTTCATACAAATTCATTCTATTACTTCCTTAGTCTTCACGTATTCATATATACATCATAAAGGATAAGATTATAGGAAGGGTGTACTATAATTGACAAATTCATGTTATTAAAAAACACATAGAGTCAAGAAAACTTTATTTGTAAAGGTCCTATTCTGCTGCGTGTGTGAAGTCCTTTTCGGCTGTTGAGGTGAAATCCTATTCTGCTGATCAGGTCCCTGTTCGGATGCTCAGGGGTTGTGCAGACCTATCCATCCAGGTTAAGTGAGGGTTGTTGTTTTAGTGAAATTCCAGAAGGAGTCTGGGACTGGACGTAGGACGGTGCTCCGAACCAGTATAAAAATTCCTGGTGTTTTCCGCACTAGTATAGTATAATTCCATATAGCATGATCCGCGGTCTTTTCAGCCAAGAAGTCCTGCCAGATGCTCTCCCGGACATGCTATGGGATCCGACTCCATTTCGACCAGCATGCAATCATACAGCTCATGTATCCTGCCTAGATATGCTGAGCACTATATTTGATGGCTCAAGCTCAAAACTCTTGCATTAAATATGATACAGACTGTGATGACCCAAAATTTTTGGGCATTTGAAATTGGAATATTTAGTTGATTTTAAATATTTAGAATTCAATGTTTAACTTGAATTTCAATATCACCACTATTTGGAATTTAATTATTGGATTTAATCACTAGAAGCTGGGTAAAATGTTGAATCTGGAGTTTAAGCCTGTTAAAAATTATTTGAAGGCTTGTAAAACTTTATATTGATAGTACTGAAGATAGTAAAAGTGTTAAACTTGAATTTGGAAGCGTTGTGTTAAGTTTTGAAATTTATCGTTTAAATTGACATTTAAAAATAGCCTTCCGAGGCACAGTCTCGGAATTCGACGAAACCAGTTCCATTGGATCCATAATATTGAATTATAATTGGATTTCAAATTTCGTGGTGATTGGAGTTGTTGTGTGAGCGTACGATATATAAACGCATAGAAAATTTATACTGAGACAACTTGAATTTAAATATATTTTTTTGGACTAGTCAATATAATTCACATCAGTTGTTTTTCTGGCTCATCCAAATTACTGTAGCCCTGCCTGTATATGCTACTTTCTCCTCAACATCGTGTCTTGTCCTTTCTTTTCTTCTTTTTTAAATACGCTAGAGCATACCAGAACTTAAACGAAAATCACCTTCGTTACTCCTCTTCAATTCACAGAAATAATTCGAAAATATTTAAAAATGGCCGCTCTAAATATATATATATATATATATATATATATATATATATATAAATGAGAGGGCCGAGGAAATCGCGAGTAGAAATTTATTGAGGTTCGAATCCGATCCCCGCTCCTAAGTTCCATCCAATTTCCTACTTCATTCTTTGGAAAGCTTCAGCCTTTCGCACCCTCTCTTCGATTTGGCAGAGTTTGTTCGTGTTCCAGATCCTAGAGTCTAATCGAATTCGTTTCTAAGTGAGAGGGGACTCGCGATCAAATCGCGACTGATATTGAGAGAGTGCAGTAGGGCTTCTCGAATCTTTCCGCTGCCTGGTCGCGGCAACGTGGCGCGTGGGAAGGCGTACCAGTGTGAGTCTCGAGGAAGAGAGGGAGCTCGACTTGGAGGATGCAGCGACGTAGTATAGTCGACCGCGTTGGAGGCGAGGTTGTTGCTCGTGTCAGCAGGAGCTCGTGTTCATGTTCTGTGGTTAAGGTAATTTAGGTAAAAAAAATTTAAAAACGAAAATGTTGTAAACTAGGTTAGTTTAATTTTATTAAAATAGGTCAATTTAAAAATATATATATAACGAAAAAGGATGATAGCATATTCACACTAACACATTTTAACTCACATGCCTAGTTTAAAATTTTATATATGCATACTTTTACTGCAGAAAAAGAAAGAAATGAAAATGAATATGTAGTTGATTTTAAAAAAAAGAGGGAGATAAACTTGTATAAGAAGAAATAATTGAATATAAACTGTTTTATGATTCTATTTTTGTTATACAGTTAAATCTTGTATTTCATAAAATTGATGATGAAATTATAATTTGGGTATAAACTGTTTTGTAACAAAAAGATTTAAAGTGATTTATTATAGAGATTTATTTGTTTAACTTATTTGCCTAATTATTTTAGTCACCAAAACAATTAAAGGAGTTAGTTTAAAATTAATGTTTAGTTTAAAATAAAATCATTGGTTAACTAATTTATTTAATGGAAATTTATCGTTTGGTTTATTTCGAATATTTATAAACCGTAAATATTTATACAAGGTCTAAAATCGAGGGACAAGCTGGTTTGGAAATGGATAGCAAAATAAAATCGAAGTTGAGTTGATCTCACTCAGCTAAATTTAAATTTAAATTTAAATGATTGTTTGAATGGTTGAATTGATTGATGTGCTAAAGTATGGTATATTTTGGAATTGGCATTTTATATTGTGCTAATGTCTGTGGATGCAGGGAAAACAGGTTGGAGGGATCCAACTGGATCCCTCAACATTTATTTAAATTATTTAACATCCTCTGTTGTGATTATTTGATATTCTATGATGAATTATATTGCAATATTGAATGCTATGGTTCGATTGGATATAATTGAGTATAATGAATTTCCAAAAATATATAAATTGGATTTTTGAAAGAAAAATAAAAGAAGTGAATTTGTAAGTAAAATAATTATGGAAATTTGAATAAATTTAAGAATGAAAGGAAAAAGAAATAAAGTGGCTTAAAAAAAGAATTCTAATAAATAAATCTTGAGTATAGAAAGGGTAATTTTGAATAAACAGAAGACTAATGAATTTTAAACTTCAGTATGATCATTTTAAAAGAACAAAACATTTATTCAAAATTTAAGATTTAAATTATTGAAAAGAATAAAGAAGAAATTAGGAAAAGCTGAAATTCGTATATTTCAGTTAAAAAGGTTTAAAATCAAACAGAAAATAATAATAATAATAAAGTCCATGATTAACGAACTTTGAAAATGAATTAAGAAAGTAAATATAATTATTTCAAATGGAATAAATTGGGAATCAATTTGGAAAATTGATTTAAGTGATTGAGATTTGAAATTCTCCCTGAATAACCAAGTACGTTTTCAAAGTAAATTTTTAAATATAAATTAAAGGTTTAAAAAGTCGTTTTGAAAAGCGAGTTTTGGAATATTTATTATTTCTAACATTTAAATTATAAAGTAAGTATTTCCTTTTAATCTATTATAGCAGTAATTATTTAAAGAGCGACTTAGTATTTTGTTTTTAAAAGTGTAAATCTAGTTTTATCTTTTATTAAGTAACTTTATTTTCAAATATCCATATAGTATGTATTTTTAACAAATTATTGAAGTAATTTTAACTTGAATGTTTTAAAGTATATTTTAAAAGTAAAGTGTTTTAAATTATTTTAGAAAAATCTAGTTTTGTGCTTGGTGATTTCAGTGGAGATAGAAAATATTTGGGAAAGCTTATTCTGGAAAAGAAAGATGGTTTGGAAATTGTTTTCAAAGAATCGAAAATAGAAATATATCTTGTAAAGATATTTTGAGATAAATAAATAATTTGGGAAATTATTTATTGTTGGATGGTTGTTTGTGAATATTAATTGATAGTTAAATAACCGACTATCAATATTGGCCAACTGCGTTGATCGTTTCGAAGAGACCGGGATCGAAATTTATTTCTCGAAAACCACTTCGATCCAGTTTGTACGTTTTCGTGGGAAAATGAGTTTGGATTCAAAGATGGAGCAGTGAAGTGCAAGGGCTAGTCGCTACTAATCCTGAGGATATTTCCAAAGATGTAGTAGGAATAGTGCCTTCGGTTCCGTTCGAACCCGGAACGGACTTGTATGGATGAATGCTTTCGGAACATCGTCAGGTGGACGATGGGCATTCTAAGGGATATGTTCTAAAAAGGTAACGCTTAGCCTCAAGCCTCATCAACCAGGAATGACTGAAAATCAGGGGTTATGCAGCAAGGCTAGGTGGGTAGCACCCAAGCAGGGTGAGGTCATCCCTGTCTAGATGTCCCTTTTTATTTCGGCTTAGTGGGCAATTGCTGATCCCAACCGTGGGGTGATCTTATTCAGGATTATCCAGTAAGGGTTAGTCCCGATCTTGTGTTGCAGGGGAGCGGGCGTACTCCTCGGTACTGTGATCTAGGCCACGTATTGTGACAGGTGGTACCCCATTGCCTAGTCATTAGTTGGAAATCCATTTTCCCTACGAACCTTATACGAGTTTTGTTTGTATTACCCACTCTGGGGATAGTAGCTAGAATTTAATAGATGTAACAATTTCGGCTATTTTATAAGTATTTGTATATGGACCCTATTATAATATCAGAGGATTTCTATAAAAATTGTTTTAGCTATCGTAAGGTAAAAACCCGACATGTTTATTTGTGGCGTGGTCTTACGAGATGCTTTTGTTTTCAAAGGATTTTTAAAACTTTAATAATCAATTGAGTGTGATTTTCTCACGCTGATATTCCAGACTGACTCGGGTGTTATTTAACTGTAATGCTCGGGTCAGACTGAGTATTATAGGATACAGGATATGATGTTGTGGAGCTCAGGAGATGAGCTGGATGACGATACGTACTTTCGTACATGTTTTATATATTCCGCTGTGCTGAGTAGTTGTGTATCCAGTTGTATGTTATTGATGTTGAGCTGTAATTGATGTACTCTGATGATGTAATATATAAACAGAGATATTTGATTTTTGAGTAAAGATTATTTATTATCTATTATATTTTATTCCGCTGCGATGGTTAGATTCTGTTGTTGTTTTCTATTTTCTTCTTCTACCTCTTTTTCTTTAACCCAAATGGTTTGTATTTCTATACAACTTGAGTTGATTTAGGTAGAATAGTGTTGACTCAAGGGATACGGATTTGCGGGTCGTTACACAGACAAATCATGATTAATATATCAGACTAAATATTTATAATGCTGAATTAAATTTAATACTTATGAGCCATCTGCTGGTAGCAATCTAACCACCGTACGCGGCGCCTCCTGTGATGGGTCGTTGCCATCAACTCCGCTATGAACGGTCCCTCTCTGAGACGAAGAGGGGGAACCAGACTACGAAGAACTCTGCCGCCTAAAGAAGACATCTTAAATACCTGTCATATACATATTTTATTATGGCAGAACATATAATTCAATTATGAGTAAATATATCAAGATTTAACAAAAATAATCGCATATAACATACAAAAAAGTGTAACACCAATACTTCCATAAATTACCTTTTTTCAACATGTATACTATTAAATCGGTCATCGTCGTTTTTTGATACAGACTCGGTCTCGTACTCTATATTTTTTCCTCTATAGTCTCAGATGCTTCTACTAATACATTTGATTCACCATTTAGAGGCTCAAAATCGATTTGATCATCTACTATTGTAATTTTGTCATTTTCCTCGATGTCTGCTTGGTACGCTTGTTCGTATAGAATATTCTTTCTATCAAACATAAATTTTGCCTTCGTTTTAAAAACTGCCGATCAGTCTGCTTTATCTCTTTTTGGAGATGGGTAAGAAGCATTATAAACTTGTAGGGATTGTTTTGCTAGCATAAATGAATTGTACTTATGATAACATGATGTATGCTTTATTTCAGTAATATTATATTTTTGGTGCACGTTGATTTTAGAACCTAGAAAATTACTGAACCAGTTGCATCTAAACAAATAAACTTCTTCCGCAAGTCTGGTGAAATTTGTTAATTGCCAAATCTGATTTAACACGCTGTAAAAATCATTTATATGATCATTTGGTTCATCACTACCTTTAACATATACATCGGTGTTGTTTGTTAATTTTTCAGCCTCATATTCTTTGGTGTTGAATTTGTGTCAATTGACAAAGAATATTGAATATGTCTGGACTTTTCTTTTCGATCCCATCGTAAGTTATTCAACCCTTCGTCGACCACACAATTTACCAAATCATATACGTGGTTCAAAAACAAAGTAGCAAATTTTTTGCTGATATCGTCGCTTGGATGCTGTCATTCGTAAATACCGCATATACAGATAATATATTGCATTATAACAAATACACATATTTATTATTCATGTAAGTAATTTTAGATTTTTATTTATAATACCTAACAAATGGCACAACTTCTACACAGTTAAGATGAAAATATGTGTGTGCTACATGGTAATCTCTGTCGTCTAACCATACTTCCACACATTTTCCGATAGGGTGTCCCCGCTGTCTAAAAATAGATAGCACTGATTCAGAAGAATCTCGCTTAATGCCCTCGTCGTTTCGCATAGCACTTTCGAAAGATATGTTCATATGGTCACTGAAATGATGAAAGAAAAAGAACAAAGCTTCTTCTTCGATATATGATTTGAATATCGAACCTTCATGTGACATCCCGAAAATTTGGGGCAATATCAATTTAATAATCTACATTAAAAATTAAATTGATTTGATAATATTTGTTAATAATATTTAAATTGATCTAATAATCTTCTTTTAAAATAAATATTTAACTGGTGATTTATCTTTAAAAAGCTAGTAAATTGTTTTCTAATAATATATATATATATATATATATATATATATTTGTGTATAATCTAAAGATCAGTTTTAAAATTTAATAAATAAGAATTTGTTTTCAAATTCTAATGTTTTGATAATTTGCAATTTGATTTAAAATATATCTATTAAATAAATAATAATTTGGTTTTAAAGTATACTAAAGATAAAGTTAAAATTTGTTTAAATGATTTTGACTTAAATCTAAATTTAACAAAGGTTGTTTTGTTTTTGTTTAAATATAGTTGATAAAATAAGTAATTTATTTATGTAGTGATTTCATTTATGAATTATTTTAAATTAATAATGAGTTATTTTAAAACAATAATAATAATGTAATATCTTTACAATGGATTTTAAATAAATAGGAATTATTATTTTAAACTTATGTTTATATATATACACGTATTTTAGAAAGCTATGATTTAAAATAAAATCTTTCAACAATGTTTAAAAATAAAACAAACTTTATAAACATGAAACATAAGTGTAAACCAAGTATAGGGTTATAAAAATTAGTTTGAATACATAAACTTAAGAAATTGTGATATTAACATAAGGATAAGAAATAATAAGTAAATAAAGTAATAAACCAAAGCAAATGACTAAACCAAATTTTGAAATGTGTATGTAAAATACAAAAGCATGTAATCATGTCTGTACAATAGTTATGTTGGCAATTAAACAAAATAAAATAAAATGCTAGTAGCATGTAGATTAAGATTCAGACAAGTATAAACATCAAGTATAAAACAAAATAAAGTAAGAAAAATATGATGCAGGCAAATGAATAAGCTAGGTGTGTAGCTGCAATATAGTATGCAGGTTAGAGAAGAGAAGTGCAAAGCTAAGTAAAAATATCTATACATAAGAAATGATAAAATTAGCTAAGTAGGGAACATAAGTACTTAAACATTAAATGATAGCACAACTTAAGTCAGTTCGAATTGCTTAAAAATCAACTCAGCCTCCTAATTAAAAGATCTTCCCTGATAAAACAAGAATATACAGTGTACCAGGCATTTGCAAAACCCAGTTATCACCTTACCCTGAAACTTCTTTATACACGTCATATTATGTTTTTGTTCGTTCATTAAACATATCAAACCTGAAACAAGAAATAATAGCAAACATTTCCATTTATACAAACTTGAATAATGTTTGCAAATCCAACAAAGACAAGAAGATTAAGGAAATAAAGGCAGACAACTTTCCAGTTTTTAAAATCCAAAATTTTCATTCAAGCATGCTCTGTTCCTCTTTCCAAAAGAAATGGTGAGTAACTAAAATTTACAATTTGCTTAAGTATATTCAGTTATGTTTGTTATGTCTAGAATAAGTATGTTTATGTGTATATATACTGATGCAATTCTATGAATATATGAAGCTTGTCTATATAGTCTGAAAACATCTCTGTTTATCAGATTTGAAGCTCAGATTTAAGATAAAGATCATCTTTGTTGAATTTATTGATTTATATGACTTAGTATCTACACAAATATGTTTGTTTGATCATAAAGTAAATTATAAAAATCTGAATTCAAGTTTAACAAGGTAGAACTGCTTTGAAAACCTTAGAAAAACAGTCATTACTTAATAGGAGTGAGATTTCAAACATCTTAAATTATTAATTCAGGTTTATAAATGGAATTCTTATCTAAAATTAGGATTTTTAATACTAGAATTTTACTTTTTAGTTAAGGATTGATGGTGTAGTCTTAAGTTGTACTGTTTTTGGTTTCTTGGGGATTCCTGATGATCTATGCGGCTGGAGATGGTCGGGTTGTGTGAGGAGGTGGGGAAGCTTACCGAGGTGATGGGAAAAATGTATGGTTGTTGGTCTGAGCACGGTGGCGAGGGTGGCTGTCATTTGAAGTATGTAACCCTAATTTTTATGGTAGTCGAATTTTTGATCACCGTAACTTCTACTGTGCATCGAGTTGCACAAGGCCTCGGGAGGTGGTAGCTTGGTCAAAGGCGAGTTCATGGCCGGAGCTGTTGACCATCAGGTGGTCGGGGTTGGGAGAATGCGGCGTTGACAGGTACGAGAGGGGAAAAGCTGTTGTGTTCCAGGTTTGGCTTTCGAACCCATTATCGATTCGAGTTGTCGTGACGAATTTGAGTGGTCGTGATGTTATCTAGAGGTAGTCGGCGACGTATTGAAGTCCCTGTGGGTGGCCGGAGGTGGCTGGGGCCACGGTGCACGTGCACCGTGCCCATTGTAGTTCTGTAAAGTTTTGTGGGTGCAGAGTATTTTTGACTCGGGGCATACTCGAGTCACTCGAGTACGTGACTCGAAGTAGGGGAAAGGAAGACTCGGTGCAATATTAGTTTGCGTCGAGTAAATGGTTGTTCAGGCTTTCGGAGAAACCTGGAAACAAAATTTGATTTTTCAACAAATTCAAATGAAACCTATTTAAAAATAAATAATGGATTTAAACTAAGTTTAAATTCAGTTTGCAGCATGGATTCAAACCTATATTTTGAAATCTAAAATAAAGTTTAAATATTTAAATGAGTTTTCAGGTTTACAAACCTGGTAATTTCCAGATTTTTAAAATTTTTAATCTAAAACAAAAACTCTAACAGTAGTTTAAGTTTGAGTTTTAAAAGTATTGATTCAAATGAATATTGAATCTTAAGGTTTTAAAATAGATTTGGATTTGAAAAATCAAGTTTTTAATTCAAGTTGTTGAAGGGAAGTTTAAATCAAAGTTTTTAAATCAAAGATAAATTGATGGATTCGAGTTTAGTTCAAATTCAAATCTGAAGGATTAAATCGGTTTTTAAGCATGATTTTTAAAAATAAGTTCAAATAAAATAGTTTTGAAAGTAAATTTGTTGAGAAAAGTTTTTAAATGGAAAGTAATAAATTGTTTTAACTTGAACTTGCAAGTTAAAACATTAGTGTATTTTGGAAATTTAAATTTAAATGAAAGTTAAGTAGTTGAATTTAAAAGGGATTTTCTTATATAAGTTTCATATGTAAGTAATTAATGTTATTTACAAGATTATAAATTAAATTTAAATTTGATTAATGTTTAAATAAATAATCCTTTTGAATCTTAAATTCAGAATGGAATTTGAATTTAAATTTAAAAGTGTAATGTTCTAATACACTTTAATATTAATTAAGTCATTAAATAAGAAATAAATTATCTTAAGAATAATTAAGGCATTAAATGATTTAATTAATAAGATAATAAAGGAATGGTGTGTTTATTAAAGTTATAAATTAATAATTTAGATTAATTTATAAATAAAGATAAATTAAGAAGTAAATTAAGAGATGGTATTAGTTAATAAAGATAATTAACTAAGGATTATTAATTAATTAATTAATGTGATTAATTTTGATAATTAATCAGATTAATTAGATAATCTTTTGTAAGTGGTTAAGTGTAATTACTTGATAAAAGTAAATAAGAGATTAATTACTACTTGTGATTAATTTTGATAAAATGATTAATTTAAGTTAATTAATGTAGTTTAACTAATTTAAGAAATCATTTGATGATTTGATATGTGTAATTACTTAGTGTAATTAATAGAGCATAATTACTTAGGGAAGTAATTAGATGATAATTACTGGATGTGATTAATACAAGATGATTTGTAAATGAAGTAATTTGGATAATTACTTTTGAAATTAATCAAGGGATTAATTAGTGGAGATAATTAATTATGGAGTAATTAATATAAGTTATTAAGGGTAGTTAATTACTGGTTGATATTAATCAAAGGTGATTAATAATTGTGTTTAATTAAAGATTAATCGCTTAATTTAAATAAAGTAATTTAATTTAAATCTAAATTAGAGATAATTAATTAATATAATTAATGATGTAATTTATAATGGATTAATTAAGAAATAATTAATAATGGGGTGATTAATTGATGTAATTAATTAAGAATAAACGTAATCAATTATAATTGAAGTAATTAAATGTTAATTACTATAAATGATTTAGGATAATTAATTTGTGAAATTAATTAAAGATTAATTACTTATTGTAATTAGAAGTGTTTAATCAAAGGTGTTTAATCAAGATGAATATCTAGAGAATAATTAATTAATTTGATTTATAGTTAATTAATGGTTGTATAAGCAGGATTTATAGATAAAGAATTAATTTAATTTACTTTAAATTAATTAGAGATTGAAGTAGTTAATTTAATTCATTTTAAATTAATTACAAATGGTATGATTATAAATCATTGCTTATGGATGAATGATATTGATACTTCATTTGATGATTGTGAATTAGATCTGACATGAATAATATCTATGTGATATGGATGCTTGGTTTAAGTATGATAATATTTAATTATCTGTTTGGACGATAATATTAATTATCTGTTTATGATGATGTGATTATCTACTGTGATATTATGAATTATCTATCTCTGTGTATTGGTTATATTGAATTAAACTGTTAAGACTAAATAGACACCTTGGCCTTAAAAGACACGTTTTGGATTTCGATGAGACCGGGATCGATTTTCCTTATTTGGAACATCCGAAAACCACATCGATTCCAAATTAACGATAGGTCGTGAATCTGAAGTAAAGATGAAGATTCAGAATGCAAGGGTTATCGTCGTTAACTCTAAGGATGATTCCAAAATGAGTGCAACGAGATAATGCCTTCGGTTTCGTTCGAACCCGGAACGAACTTGTATGGATTGAATGCTTTCAGAACATCGTCAGATGGGCGATGAGCATTTTAAAAAATGTATTCTCTAAAGGTAATCGTAGCCTCAAGCCTCATCAACCGGGAATGGATAAAACAGGGGATGTGCAGCAAGGTTAGGTGGGTCATGCCCAAGTAGGACAAGGATGTTCCCCTGTCTAGATGTCCCTTTATTTTTCGGCTGTGTGGGCGGTTGATTGCAACAACTGCCGGGGTTATCTTGTTCGGGACTGTTTAGTAAGGAATGGTTCCGGCCTTGTGTTGCAGGAGGTCGGGAGTGATCCTCGGTACGTTGATCTAGACCACGTACTGTGACGGGCGGTACCCCAGTAGCCCTGCCATTGTATGGAATCCACAATCCAATAAGTGCCAACGGTTCTGATTGTATTACCCACTTTTGTGGCTAGTAGCTGGACTTTAATGAATGTAACAATTTCGGCTATTTTCTATTTACTTGAAAACCCTAGACCTATTATAATATCGCTGAATCTCCTATCAAATGTTTTGGTTAGCGTAAGGTAAAAACTTACCCATGTTTATTTGTGGGGAGTCTTATGTGATACCTTTTATTTTCAAAGGATTTTCAAAATTAAGCAACTTTAACCTGTTACTCACACCAGACACATGTCTGACCCGGAGTTTATTATTGTTTTTCATAAACTCTCAGGTACTCAAATTTTTACGAGTAGCCAAGACATTCAGGTTAGCTTTGACGAATTCTGGAGGAGCAATGGAGCAGGAGGCTTCAGCGTTGTAGATATACATATAGTTCCGCTGTGTTGGTATCTCTGAGTCGTATTGATTGAGTTGATTGTGTTATGTTGTATTAACTAGACAGGTGTTTATAACTGTCTAGTATGTGATGTATTGTATGTATAACTTTGATTGATGTTGTATATTATGTAAATACTTATGTGATTATTATAATTTATTCGTTCCGCTATGAGATTCTGATGTTGTTGTTCTTTCTTCTCTATCTTTTCTATTTTCTCACCCCCTTTCTTTCTTCAAGACGAAACGGTTTTCTGGGCGTAGGAAGCCGGGTCGTCACAGTTGGTATCAGAGCGCTAGGTTGAGTGAATACCTAGGCTCTTGAGTGATTTCTTTTCTAAGAGAGCGTATTTGATATATATATATATATATATATATATATATATATTTCTACCTATTGTTGGGTTACCTGTTCGGGTTTTCCAATATAAGCTATAAAGGTAGATAGGGTAGTGGTGTGCGTAACACAACTACCAATGGTTGGAGTTTGAATGTTTGAGGTTGGAAGTGTAATTGTCGAGACTGTAGACCTAATACCGTCTCGAGTGAGCTTTGGATGGTGTAAGGATTTCATTACTCTTTAAAGAAAATCGGTTAAGATTCGGAGTTCATTTTTGAAGTGTAATTTGGATGAGCTAGATTTTGGATCTGTCGGGTGGACAGAAGCAAGTCATGATATCTTGATACATCAAGGTGTAGTAGCTGTGTGATGAGACGCAGTGACCATGGATGTCTCCGAAGATGTTTCTTGGAACAAGTTAAGGAAGAGTGACTGCTTCGGTGTTGTGGCTGTGTTCAGCTGGGTGTTTCTGTTTGCTTTGAGGTCCGAGTTTCTCGAAGGGCTTTGGATTTGAAAGTCTTCTGGCTTAGCAGTTTTCTTGGGTGACTTTAGAAGCAGCATATTAGTTCCATTTCTTCGATGGATTGGCTACATAAGCGTAAGCTGTTCTGATTTGTAAAGAGAAAGCTGTATCTTTGGAATGAGGCTGGATTGATCGCAAAAGTGACTTGCGATAGTTTGAGTGTTCTCTTATGTTTCTGAGATTTTCTGGATGTCTTCAAGAAGTCATAGATTTGCTAGCATCTGAAGATTGAGTTTGGTATCGACTGGATTCCAGAAGTGATACCGATGGATCAGCTTAGTAATAGGATGATTTTGAGTTTGGGGAAGTAGCTCAGATTTTGGAGGAACTTCTGAGTTTTATTTTTGGATATGTGAACTTTATTATTGGAATGTGTTGTCCAGTCTATGCTTGAGTTTATCTTCAGCATTTTCATCTGTTCAGTCAGAGTTGCGCAGTGGAAGCATGGTGGTAGCTGTTTTAGTTTGGAAGCAATTAGATGTTGCAGTGTTTGGATTGGAGAGTTCTACAGGAAATTTTTCATGATCCAAGGCCAGATTAGAGTGCACCTATTGTATCTTTTCCGGTTGAGAGAAGTGAGTTCTGTCTTCTGACTTTGGAATAGAGTTTGTGTTCTGAGTTTTGGTCGATCTTGGAAAGATCATTTTGTTGGATTGTTTTTGGTCCAGTTTATTTCTACGAGTATCAGCAAGGGTTGAGCTGATCAGGTAAGATGTACGCAGCACAGGATCGTCCGAAGAGTTTTGTGGATAAGAGACGAAGGAATTTGGATTCTCAAGTTGGAGATTCGATTTTGGATTGAATTGTCAGTTTAGATAACTGGAATTCGTTGTGTTTCACGTATCTCTGAGGGAGTACGTCTAAGATCTATCTCTGGTTGTAGAATCAGCAGTTCAGGGAGTTTTGGTTGTTGATTCAGACTTGTCTGTAGTCTGATATCCTGTCTTGTTTTGTAGATCTAGATGAGTAGAAGTTCTGTAGAGCGAGTATCCCGGTATTTTTATTTGGGAAACTCAAGAAAATTCTATCCGGAATTTTGTCTGGATAGTTAGATTTGCTTGTTTGGATGAATTGGTTGCTATGATTATTAGCTTATGATTGATATACGCTTGTGTTTTAAAATTAAATCTTTAATTAGATTATTAAATTGCCTTTGTTTTAAATTTCGGGGACGAAATTCTTTTAAGGGGGGAGGAATGTGACATCCTGAAAATTTGGGGCAATATCAATTTAATAATCTACATTAAAAATTAAATTGATTTGATAATATTTGTTAATAATATTTAATTTGATCTAATAATCTTCTTTTAAAATAAATATTTAACTGGTGATTTATCTTTAAAAAGCTAGTAAATTGTTTTCTAATAATATATATATATATATATATTTGTGTATAATCTAATGATCAGTTTTAAAATTTAATAAATAAGAATTTGTTTTCAAATTCTAATGTTTTGATAATTTGCAATTTGATTTAAAATATAGCTATTAAATAAATAATAATTTGGTTTTAAAGTATACTAAAGATAAAGTTAAAATTTGTTTAAATGATTTTGACTTAAATCTAAATTTAACGAAGGTTGTTTTGTTTTTGTTTAAATATAGTTGATAAAATAAGTAATTTATTTATGTAGTGATTTCATTTATGAATTATTTTAAATTAATAATGAGTTATTTTAAAACAATAATAATAATGTAATATCTTTACAATGGATTTTAAATAAATAGGAATTATTATTTTAAACTTATGTTTATATATATACATGTATTTTGGAAAGCTATGATTTAAAATAAAATCTTTCAACAATGTTTAAAAATAAAACAAACTTTATAAACATGAAACATAAGTGTAAACCAAGTATACGGTTATAAAAATAAGTTTGAATACATAAACTTAAGAAATTGTGATATTAACATAAGGATAAGAAATAATAAGTAAATAAAGTAATAAACCAAAGCAAATGGCTAAACCAAATTTTGAAATGTGTATGTAAAATACAAAAGCATGTAATCATGTATGTACAATAGTTATGTTGGCAATTAAACAAAATAAAATAAAATGCTAGTAGCATGTAGATTAAGATTCAGACAAGTATAAACATCAAGTATAAAACAAAATAAAGTAAGAAAAATATGATGCAGGCAAATGAATAAGCTAGGTGTGTAGCTGCAATATAGTATGCAGGTTAGAGAAGAGAAGTGCAAAGCTAAGTAAAAATATCTATACATAAGAAATGATAAAACTAGCTAAGTAGGGAACATAAGTACTTAAACATTAAATGATAGCACAACTTAAGTCAGTTCGAATTGCTTAAAAATCAACTCAGCCTCCTAATTAAAAGATCTTCCCTGATAAAACAAGAATATACAGTGTACCAGGCATTTGCAAAACCCAGTTATCACCTTACCCTGAAACTTCTTTATACACGTCATATTATGTTTTTGTTCGTTCATTAAACATATCAAACCTGAAACAAGAAATAATAGCAAACATTTCCATTTATACAAACTTGAATAATGTTTGCAAATCCAACAAAGACAAGAAGATTAAGGAAATAAAGGCAGACAACTTTCCAGTTTTTAAAATCCAAACTTTTCATTCAAGCATGCTCTGTTCCTCTTTCCAAAAGAAATGGTGAGTAACTAAAATTTACAATTTGCTTAAGTATATTCAGTTATGTTTGTTATGTCTAGAATAAGTATGTTTATGTGTATATATACTGATGCAATTCTATGAATATATGAAGCTTGTCTATATAGTCTGAAAACATCTCTGTTTATCAGATTTGAAGCTCAGATTTAAGATAAAGATCATCTTTGTTGAATTTGTTGATTTATATGACTTAGTATCTACACAAATATGTTTGTTTGATCATAAAGTAAATTATAAAAATCTGAATTCAAGTTTAACAAGGTAGAACTGCTTTGAAAACCTTAGAAAAACAGTCAATACTTAATAGGAGTGAGATTTCAAACATCTTAAATTATTAATTCAGGTTTATAAATGGAATTCTTATCTGAAATTAGGATTTTTAATACTAGAATTTTACTTTTTAGTTAAGGATTGATGGTGTAGTCTTAAGTTGTACTGTTTTTGGTTTCTTGGGGATTCCTGGTGATCTATGCGGCTGGAGATGGTCGGGTTGTGTGAGGAGGTGGGGAAGCTTACCGAGGTGATGGGAAAAATGTATGGTTGTTGGTCTGAGCACGGTGGCGAGGGTGGCTGTCATTTGAAGTATGTAACCCTAATTTTTATGGTAGTCGAATTTTTGATCACCGTAACTTCTACTGTGCATCGAGTTGCACAAGGCCTCGGGAGGTGGTAGCTTGGTCAAAGGCGAGTTCATGGCCGGAGCTGTTGACCATCAGGTGGTCGGGGTTGGGAGAATGCGGCGTTGACAGGTACGAGAGGGGAAAAGCTGTTGTGTTCCAGGTTTGGCTTTCGAACCCATTATCGATTCGAGTTGTCGTGACGAATTTGAGTGGTCGTGATGTTATCTAGAGGTAGTCGGCGACGTATTGAAGTCCCTGTGGGTGGCCGGAGGTGGCTGGGGCCACGGTGCACGTGCACCGTGCCCATTGTAGTTCTGTAAAGTTTTGTGGGTGCAGAGTATTTTTGACTCGGGGCATACTCGAGTCACTCGAGTACGTGACTCGAAGTAGGGGAAAGGAAGACTCGGTGCAATATTGGTTTGCGTCGAGTAAATGGTTGTTCAGGCTTTCGGAGAAACCTGGAAACAAAATTTGATTTTTCAACAAATTCAAATGAAACCTATTTAAAAATAAATAATGGATTTAAACTAAGTTTAAATTCAGTTTGCAGCATGGATTCAAACCTATATTTTGAAATCTAAAATAAAGTTTAAATATTTAAATGAGTTTTCAGGTTTACAAACCTGGTAATTTCCAGATTTTTAAAATTTTAAATCTAAAACAAAAACTCTAACAGTAGTTTAAGTTTGAGTTTTAAAAGTATTGATTCAAATGAATATTGAATCTTAAGGTTTTAAAATAGATTTGGATTTGAAAAATCAAGTTTTTAATTCAAGTTGTTGAAGGGAAGTTTAAATCAAAGTTTTTAAATCAAAGATAAATTGATGGATTCGAGTTTAGTTCAAATTCAAATCTGAAGGATTAAATCGGTTTTTAAGCATGATTTTTAAAAATAAGTTCAAATAAAATAGTTTTGAAAGTAAATTTGTTGAGAAAAGTTTTTAAATGGAAAGTAATAAATTGTTTTAACTTGAACTTGCAAGTTAAAACATTAGTGTATTTTGGAAATTTAAATTTAAATGAAAGTTAAGTAGTTGAATTTAAAAGGGATTTTCTTATATAAGTTTCATATGTAAGTAATTAATGTTATTTACAAGATTATAAATTAAATTTAAATTTGATTAATGTTTAAATAAATAATCCTTTTGAATCTTAAATTCAGAATGGAATTTGAATTTAAATTTAAAAGTGTAATGTTTTAATACACTTTAATATTAATTAAGTCATTAAATAAGAAATAAATTATCTTAAGAATAATTAAGGCATTAAATGATTTAATTAATAAGATAATAAAGGAATGGTGTGTTTATTAAAGTTATAAATTAATAATTTAGATTAATTTATAAATAAAGATAAATTAAGAAGTAAATTAAGAGATGGTATTAGTTAATAAAGATAATTAACTAAGGATTACTAATTAATTAATTAATGTGATTAATTTTGATAATTAATCAGATTAATTAGATAATCTTTTGTAAGTGGTTAAGTGTAATTACTTGATAAAAGTAAATAAGAGATTAATTACTACTTGTGATTAATTTTGATAAAATGATTAATTTAAGTTAATTAATGTAGTTTAACTAATTTAAGAAATCATTTGATGATTTGATATGTGTAATTACTTAGTGTAATTAATAGAGCATAATTACTTAGGGAAGTAATTAGATGATAATTACTGGATGTGATTAATACAAGATGATTTGTAAATGAAGTAATTTGGATAATTACTTTTGAAATTAATCAAGGGATTAATTAGTGGAGATAATTAATTATGGAGTAATTAATATAAGTTATTAAGGGTAGTTAATTACTGGTTGATATTAATCAAAGGTGATTAATAATTGTGTTTAATTAAAGATTAATCGCTTAATTTAAATAAAGTAATTTAATTTAAATCTAAATTAGAGATAATTAATTAATATAATTAATGATGTAATTTATAATGGATTAATTAAGAAATAATTAATAATGGGGTGATTAATTGATGTAATTAATTAAGAATAAACGTAATCAATTATAATTGAAGTAATTAAATGTTAATTACTATAAATGATTTAGGATAATTAATTTGTGAAATTAATTAAAGATTAATTACTTATTGTAATTAGAAGTGTTTAATCAAAGGTGTTTAATCAAGATGAATATCTAGAGAATAATTAATTAATTTGATTTATAGTTAATTAATGGTTGTATAAGCAGGATTTATAGATAAAGAATTAATTTAATTTACTTTAAATTAATTAGAGATTGAAGTAGTTAATTTAATTCATTTTAAATTAATTACAAATGGTATGATTATAAATCATTGCTTATGGATGAATGATATTGATACTTCATTTGATGATTGTGAATTAGATCTGACATGAATAATATCTATGTGATATGGATGCTTGGTTTAAGTATGATAATATTTAATTATCTGTTTATGATGATATTAATTATCTGTTTATGATGATGTGATTATCTACTGTGATATTATGAATTATCTATCTGTGTGTATTGGTTATATTGAATTAAACTGTTAAGACTAAATAGACACCTTGGCCTTAAAAGACACGTTTTGGATTTCGATGAGACCGGGATCGATTTTCCTTATTTGGAACATCCGAAAACCACATCGATTCCAAATTAACGATAGGTCGTGAATCTGAAGTAAAGATGAAGATTCAGAATGCAAGGGTTATCGTCGTTAACTCTAAGGATGATTCCAAAATGAGTGCAACGAGATAATGCCTTCGGTTTCGTTCGAACCCGGAACGAACTTGTATGGATTGAATGCTTTCAGAACATCGTCAGGTGGGCGATGAGCATTTTAAGAAATGTATTCTCTAAAGGTAATCGTAGCCTCAAGCCTCATCAACCGGGAATGGATAAAACAGGGGATGTGCAGCAAGGTTAGGTGGGTCATGCCCAAGCAGGACAAGGATGTTCCCCTGTCTAGATGTCCCTTTATTTTTCGGCTGTGTGGGCGGTTGATTGCAACAACTGCCGGGGTTATCTTGTTCGGGACTGTTTAGTAAGGAATGGTTCCGGCCTTGTGTTGCAGGAGGTCGGGAGTGATCCTCGGTACGTTGATCTAGACCACGTACTGTGACGGGCGGTACCCCAGTAGCCCTGCCATTGTATGGAATCCACAATCCAATAAGTGCCAACGGTTTTGATTGTATTACCCACTTTTGTGGCTAGTAGCTGGAATTTAATGAATGTAACAATTTCGGCTATTTTCTATTTACTTGAAAACCCTAGACCTATTATAATATCGCTGAATCTCCTATCAAATGTTTTGGTTAGCGTAAGGTAAAAACTTACCCATGTTTATTTGTGGGGAGTCTTATGTGATACCTTTTATTTTCAAAGGATTTTCAAAATTAAGCAACTTTAACCTGTTACTCACACCAGACACATGTCTGACCCGGAGTTTATTATTGTTTTTCATAAACTCTCAGGTACTCAAATTTTTACGAGTAGCCAAGACATTCAGGTTAGCTTTGACGAATTCTGGAGGAGCAATGGAGCAGGAGGCTTCAGCGTTGTAGATATACATATAGTTCCGCTGTGTTGGTATCTCTGAGTCGTATTGATTGAGTTGATTGTGTTATGTTGTATTAACTAGACAGGTGTTTATAACTGTCTAGTATGTGATGTATTGTATGTATAACTTTGATTGATGTTGTATATTATGTAAATACTTATGTGATTATTATAATTTATTCGTTCCGCTATGAGATTCTGATGTTGTTGTTCTTTCTTCTCTATCTTTTCTATTTTCTCACCCCCTTTCTTTCTTCAAGACGAAACGGTTTTCTGGGCGTAGGAAGCCGGGTCGTCACAGTTGGTATCAGAGCGCTAGGTTGAGTGAATACCTAGGCTCTTGAGTGATTTCTTTTCTAAGAGAGCGTATTTCATATATATATATATATATATATATATATATATATATATATATTTCTACCTATTGTTGGGTTACCTGTTCGGGTTTTCCAATATAAGCTATAAAGGTAGATAGGGTAGTGGTGTGCGTAACACAACTACCAATGGTTGGAGTTTGAATGTTTGAGGTTGGAAGTGTAATTGTCGAGACTGTAGACCTAATACCGTCTCGAGTGAGCTTTGGATGGTGTAAGGATTTCATTACTCTTTAAAGAAAATCGGTTAAGATTCGGAGTTCATTTTTGAAGTGTAATTTGGATGAGCTAGATTTTGGATCTGTCGGGTGGACAGAAGCAAGTCATGATATCTTGATACATCAAGGTGTAGTAGCTGTGTGATGAGACGCAGTGACCATGGATGTCTCCGAAGATGTTTCTTGGAACAAGTTAAGGAAGAGTGACTGCTTCGGTGTTGTGGCTGTGTTCAGCTGGGTGTTTCTGTTTGCTTTGAGGTCCGAGTTTCTCGAAGGGCTTTGGATTTGAAAGTCTTCTGGCTTAGCAGTTTTCTTGGGTGACTTTAGAAGCAGCATATTAGTTCCATTTCTTCGATGGATTGGCTACATAAGCGTAAGCTGTTCTGATTTGTAAAGAGAAAGCTGTATCTTTGGAATGAGGCTGGATTGATCGCAAAAGTGACTTGCGATAGTTTGAGTGTTCTCTTATGTTTCTGAGATTTTCTGGATGTCTTCAAGAAGTCAGAGATTTGCTAGCATCTGAAGATTGAGTTTGGTATCGACTGGATTCCAGAAGTGATACCAATGGATCAGCTTAGTAATAGGATGATTTTGAGTTTGGGGAAGTAGCTCAGATTTTGGAGGAACTTCTGAGTTTTATTTTTGGATATGTGAACTTTATTATTGGAATGTGTTGTCCAGTCTATGCTTGAGTTTATCTTCAGCATTTTCATCTGTTCAGTCAGAGTTGCGCAGTGGAAGCATGGTGGTAGCTGTTTTAGTTTGGAAGCAATTAGATGTTGCAGTGTTTGGATTGGAGAGTTCTACAGGAAATTTTTCATGATCCAAGGCCAGATTAGAGTGCACCTATTGTATCTTTTCCGGATGAGAGAAGTGAGTTCTGTCTTCTGACTTTGGAATAGAGTTTGTGTTCTGAGTTTTGGTCGATCTTGGAAAGATCATTTTGTTGGATTGTTTTTGGTCCAGTTTATTTCTACGAGTATCAGCAAGGGTTGAGCTGATCAGGTAAGATGTACGCAGCACAGGATCGTCCGAAGAGTTTTGTGGATAAGAGACGAAGGAATTTGGATTCTCAAGTTGGAGATTCGATTTTGGATTGAATTGTCAGTTTAGATAACTGGAATTCGTTGTGTTTCACGTATCTCTGAGGGAGTACGTCTAAGATCTATCTCTGGTTGTAGAATCAGCAGTTCAGGGAGTTTTGGTTGTTGATTCAGACTTGTCTGTAGTCTGATATCCTGTCTTGTTTTGTAGATCTAGATGAGTAGAAGTTCTATAGAGCGAGTATCCCGGTATTTTTATTTGGGAAACTCAAGAAAATTCTATCCGGAATTTTGTCTGGATAGTTAGATTTGCTTGTTTGGATGAATTGGTTGCTATGATTATTAGCTTATGATTGATATACGCTTGTGTTTTAAAATTAAATCTTTAATTAGATTATTAAATTGCCTTTGTTTTAAATTTCGGGGACGAAATTCTTTTAAGGGGGGAGGAATGTGACATCCCGAAAATTTGGGGCAATATCAATTTAATAATCTACATTAAAAATTAAATTGATTTGATAATATTTGTTAATAATATTTAAATTGATCTAATAATCTTCTTTTAAAATAAATATTTAACTGGTGATTTATCTTTAAAAAGCTAGTAAATTGTTTTCTAATAATATATATATATATATATATATATATATATATATATATATATATTGTGTATAATATAATGATCAGTTTTAAAATTTAATAAATAAGAATTTGTTTTCAAATTCTAATGTTTTGATAATTTGCAATTTGATTTAAAATATAGCTATTAAATAAATAATAATTTGGTTTTAAAGTATACTAAAGATAAAGTTAAAATTTGTTTAAATGATTTTGACTTAAATCTAAATTTAACGAAGGTTGTTTTGTTTTTGTTTAAATATAGTTGATAAAATAAGTTATTTATTTATGTAGTGATTTCATTTATGAATTATTTTAAATTAATAATGAGTTATTTTAAAACAATAATAATAATGTAATATCTTTACAATGGATTTTAAATAAATAGGAATTATTATTTTAAACTTATGTTTATATATATACATGTATTTTGGAAAGCTATGATTTAAAATAAAATCTTTCAACAATGTTTAAAAATAAAACAAACTTTATAAACATGAAACATAAGTGTAAACCAAGTATACGGTTATAAAAATAAGTTTGAATACATAAACTTAAGAAATTGTGATATTAACATAAGGATAAGAAATAATAAGTAAATAAAGTAATAAACCAAAGCAAATGGCTAAACCAAATTTTGAAATGTGTATGTAAAATACAAAAGCATGTAATCATGTCTGTACAATAGTTATGTTGGCAATTAAACAAAATAAAATAAAATGCTAGTAGCATGTAGATTAAGATTCAGACAAGTATAAACATCAAGTATAAAACAAAATAAAGTAAGAAAAATATGATGCAGGCAAATGAATAAGCTAGGTGTGTAGCTGCAATATAGTATGCAGGTTAGAGAAGAGAAGTGCAAAGCTAAGTAAAAATATCTATACATAAGAAATGATAAAACTAGCTAAGTAGGGAACATAAGTACTTAAACATTAAATGATAGCACAACTTAAGTCAGTTCGAATTGCTTAAAAATCAACTCAGCCTCCTAATTAAAAGATCTTCCCTGATAAAACAAGAATATACAGTGTACCAGGCATTTGCAAAACCCAGTTATCACCTTACCCTGAAACTTCTTTATACACGTCATATTATGTTTTTGTTCGTTCATTAAACATATCAAACCTGAAACAAGAAATAATAGCAAACATTTCCATTTATACAAACTTGAATAATGTTTGCAAATCCAACAAAGACAAGAAGATTAAGGAAATAAAGGCAGACAACTTTCCAGTTTTTAAAATCCAAACTTTTCATTCAAGCATGCTCTGTTCCTCTTTCCAAAAGAAATGGTAAGTAACTAAAATTTACAATTTGCTTAAGTATATTCAGTTATGTTTGTTATGTCTAGAATAAGTATGTTTATGTGTATATATACTGATGCAATTCTATGAATATATGAAGCTTGTCTATATAGTCTGAAAACATCTCTGTTTATCAGATTTGAAGCTCAGATTTAAGATAAAGATCATCTTTGTTGAATTTGTTGATTTATATGACTTAGTATCTACACAAATATGTTTGTTTGATCATAAAGTAAATTATAAAAATCTGAATTCAAGTTTAACAAGGTAGAACTGCTTTGAAAACCTTAGAAAAACAGTCAATACTTAATAGGAGTGAGATTTCAAACATCTTAAATTATTAATTCAGGTTTATAAATGGAATTCTTATCTGAAATTAGGATTTTTAATACTAGAATTTTACTTTTTAGTTAAGGATTGATGGTGTAGTCTTAAGTTGTACTGTTTTTGGTTTCTTGGGGATTCCTGGTGATCTATGCGGCTGGAGATGGTCGGGTTGTGTGAGGAGGTGGGGAAGCTTACCGAGGTGATGGGAAAAATGTATGGTTGTTGGTCTGAGCACGGTGGCGAGGGTGGCTGTCATTTGAAGTATGTAACCCTAATTTTTATGGTAGTCGAATTTTTGATCACCGTAACTTCTACTGTGCATCGAGTTGCACAAGGCCTCGGGAGGTGGTAGCTTGGTCAAAGGCGAGTTCATGGCCGGAGCTGTTGACCATCAGGTGGTCGGGGTTGGGAGAATGCGGCGTTGACAGGTTCGAGAGGGGAAAAGCTATTGTGTTCCAGGTTTGGGTTTCGAACCCATTTTCGATTCGAGTTGTCGTGACGAATTTGAGTGGTCGTGATGTTATCTGGAGGTAATCGGCGACGTATTGAAGTCCCTGTGGGTGGCCGGAGGTGGCTGGGGCCACGGTGCACGTGCACCGTGCCCATTGTAGTTCTGTAAAGTTTTGTGGGTGCAGAGTATTTTTGACTCGGGGCATACTCGAGTCACTCGAGTACGTAACTCGAAGTAGGGGAAAGGAAGACTCGGTGCAGTACTGGTTTGCGTCGAGTAAATGGTTGTTCAGGCTTTTGCAGAAACCTGGAAACAAAATTTGATTTTTCAACAAATTCAAATGAAACCTATTTAAAAATAAATAATGGATTTAAACTAAGTTTAAATTCAGTTTGCAGCATGGATTCAAACCTATATTTTGAAATCTAAAATAAAGTTTAAATATTTAAATGAGTTTTCAGGTTTACAAACCTGGTAATTTCCAGATTTTTAAAATTTTAAATCTAAAACAAAAACTCTAACAGTAGTTTAAGTTTGAGTTTTAAAAGTATTGATTCAAATGAATATTGAATCTTAAGGTTTTAAAATAGATTTGGATTTGAAAAATCAAGTTTTTAATTCAAGTTGTTGAAGGGAAGTTTAAATCAAAGTTTTTAAATCAAAGATAAATTGATGGATTCGAGTTTAGTTCAAATTCAAATCTGAAGGATTAAATCGGTTTTTAAGCATGATTTTTAAAAATAAGTTCAAATAAAATAGTTTTGAAAGTAAATTTGTTGAGAAAAGTTTTTAAATGGAAAGTAATAAATTGTTTTAACTTGAACTTGCAAGTTAAAACATTAGTGTATTTTGGAAATTTAAATTTAAATGAAAGTTAAGTAGTTGAATTTAAAAGGGATTTTCTTATATAAGTTTCATATGTAAGTAATTAATGTTATTTACAAGATTATAAATTAAATTTAAATTTGATTAATGTTTAAATAAATAATCCTTTTGAATCTTAAATTCAGAATGGAATTTGAATTTAAATTTAAAAGTGTAATGTTCTAATACACTTTAATATTAATTAAGTCATTAAATAAGAAATAAATTATCTTAAGAATAATTAAGGCATTAAATGATTTAATTAATAAGATAATAAAGGAATGGTGTGTTTATTAAAGTTATAAATTAATAATTTAGATTAATTTATAAATAAAGATAAATTAAGAAGTAAATTAAGAGATGGTATTAGTTAATAAAGATAATTAACTAAGGATTATTAATTAATTAATTAATGTGATTAATTTTGATAATTAATCAGATTAATTAGATAATCTTTTGTAAGTGGTTAAGTGTAATTACTTGATAAAAGTAAATAAGAGATTAATTACTACTTGTGATTAATTTTGATAAAATGATTAATTTAAGTTAATTAATGTAGTTTAACTAATTTAAGAAATCATTTGATGATTTGATATGTGTAATTACTTAGTGTAATTAATAGAGCATAATTACTTAGGGAAGTAATTAGATGATAATTACTGGATGTGATTAATACAAGATGATTTGTAAATGAAGTAATTTGGATAATTACTTTTGAAATTAATCAAGGGATTAATTAGTGGAGATAATTAATTATGGAGTAATTAATATAAGTTATTAAGGGTAGTTAATTACTGGTTGATATTAATCAAAGGTGATTAATAATTGTGTTTAATTAAAGATTAATCGCTTAATTTAAATAAAGTAATTTAATTTAAATCTAAATTAGAGATAATTAATTAATATAATTAATGATGTAATTTATAATGGATTAATTAAGAAATAATTAATAATGGGGTGATTAATTGATGTAATTAATTAAGAATAAACGTAATCAATTATAATTGAAGTAATTAAATGTTAATTACTATAAATGATTTAGGATAATTAATTTGTGAAATTAATTAAAGATTAATTACTTATTGTAATTAGAAGTGTTTAATCAAAGGTGTTTAATCAAGATGAATATCTAGAGAATAATTAATTAATTTGATTTATAGTTAATTAATGGTTGTATAAGCAGGATTTATAGATAAAGAATTAATTTAATTTACTTTAAATTAATTAGAGATTGAAGTAGTTAATTTAATTCATTTTAAATTAATTACAAATGGTATGATTATAAATCATTGCTTATGGATGAATGATATTGATACTTCATTTGATGATTGTGAATTAGATCTGACATGAATAATATCTATGTGATATGGATGCTTGGTTTAAGTATGATAATATTTAATTATCTGTTTATGATGATGTGATTATCTACTGTGATATTATGAATTATCTATCTGTGTGTATTGGTTATATTGAATTAAACTGTTAAGACTAAATAGACACCTTGGCCTTAAAAGACACGTTTTGGATTTCGATGAGACCGGGATCGATTTTCCTTATTTGGAACATCCAAAAACCACATCGATTCCAAATTAACGATAGGTCGTGAATCTGAAGTAAAGATGAAGATTCAGAATGCAAGGGTTATCGTCGTTAACTCTAAGGATGATTCCAAAATGAGTGCAACGAGATAATGCCTTCGGTTTCGTTCGAACCCGGAACGAACTTGTATGGATTGAATGCTTTCAGAACATCGTCAGGTGGGCGATGAGCATTTTAAGAAATGTATTCTCTAAAGGTAATCGTAGCCTCAAGCCTCATCAACCGGGAATGGATAAAACAGGGGATGTGCAGCAAGGTTAGGTGGGTCATGCCCAAGCAGGACAAGGATGTTCCCCTGTCTAGATGTCCCTTTATTTTTCGGCTGTGTGGGCGGTTGATTGCAACAACTGCCGGGGTTATCTTGTTCGGGACTGTTTAGTAAGGAATGGTTCCGGCCTTGTGTTGCAGGAGGTCGGGAGTGATCCTCGGTACGTTGATCTAGACCACGTACTGTGACGGGCGGTACCCCAGTAGCCCTACCATTGTATGGAATCCACAATCCAATAAGTGCCAACGGTTTTGATTGTATTACCCACTTTTGTGGCTAGTAGCTGGTATTTAATGAATGTAACAATTTCGACTATTTTCTATTTACTTGAAAACCCTAGACCTATTATAATATCGCTGAATCTCCTATCAAATGTTTTGGTTAGCGTAAGGTAAAAACTTACCCATGTTTATTTGTGGGGAGTCTTATGTGATACCTTTTATTTTCAAAGGATTTTCAAAATTAAGCAACTTTAACCTGTTACTCACACCAGACACATGTCTGACCCGGAGTTTATTATTGTTTTTCATAAACTCTCAGGTACTCAAATTTTTACGAGTAGCCAAGACATTCAGGTTAGCTTTGACGAATTCTGGAGGAGCAATGGAGCAGGAGGCTTCAGCGTTGTAGATATACATATAGTTCCGCTGTGTTGGTATCTCTAAGTCGTATTGATTGAGTTGATTGTGTTATGTTGTATTAACTAGACAGGTGTTTATAACTGTCTAGTATGTGATGTATTGTATGTATAACTTTGATTGATGTTGTATATTATGTAAATACTTATGTGATTATTATAATTTATTCGTTCCGCTATGAGATTCTGATGTTGTTGTTCTTTCTTCTCTATCTTTTCTATTTTCTCACCCCCTTTCTTTCTTAAAGACGAAACGGTTTTCTGGGCGTAGGAAGCCGGGTCGTCACAGTTGGTATCAGAGCGCTAGGTTGAGTGAATACCTAGGCTCTTGAGTGATTTCTTTTCTAAGAGAGCGTATTTGATATATATATATATATATATATATATATATATATATATATTTCTACCTATTGTTGGGTTACCTGTTCGGGTTTTCCAATATAAGCTATAAAGGTAGATAGGGTAGTGGTGTGCGTAACACAACTACCAATGGTTGGAGTTTGAATGTTTGAGGTTGGAAGTGTAATTGTCGAGACTGTAGACCTAATACCGTCTCGAGTGAGCTTTGGATGGTGTAAGGATTTCATTACTCTTTAAAGAAAATCGGTTAAGATTCGGAGTTCATTTTTGAAGTGTAATTTGGATGAGCTAGATTATGGATCTGTCGGGTGGACAGAAGCAAGTCATGATATCTTGATACATCAAGGTGTAGTAGCTGTGTGATGAGACGCAGTGACCATGGATGTCTCCGAAGATGTTTCTTGGAACAAGTTAAGGAAGAGTGACTGCTTCGGTGTTGTGGCTGTGTTCAGCTGGGTGTTTCTGTTTGCTTTGAGGTCCGAGTTTCTCGAAGGGCTTTGGATTTGAAAGTCTTCTGGCTTAGCAGTTTTCTTGGGTGACTTTAGAAGCAGCATATTAGTTCCATTTCTTCGCTGGATTGGCTACATAAGCGTAAGCTGTTCTGATTTGTAAAGAGAAAGCTGTATCTTTGGAATGAGGCTGGATTGATCGCAAAAGTGACTTGCGATAGTTTGAGTGTTCTCTTATGTTTCTGAGATTTTCTGGATGTCTTCAAGAAGTCAGAGATTTGCTAGCATCTGAAGATTGAGTTTGGTATCGACTGGATTCCAGAAGTGATACCGATGGATCAGCTTAGTAATAGGATGATTTTGAGTTTGGGGAAGTAGCTCAGATTTTGGAGGAACTTCTGAGTTTTATTTTTGGATATGTGAACTTTATTATTGGAATGTGTTGTTCAGTCTATGCTTGAGTTTATCTTCAGCATTTTCATCTGTTCAGTCAGAGTTGCGCAGTGGAAGCATGGTGGTAGCTGTTTTAGTTTGGAAGCAATTAGATGTTGCAGTGTTTGGATTGGAGAGTTCTACAGGAAATTTTTCATGATCCAAGGCCAGATTAGAGTGCACCTATTGTATCTTTTCCGGATGAGAGAAGTGAGTTATGTCTTCTGACTTTGGAATAGAGTTTGTGTTCTGAGTTTTGGTCGATCTTGGAAAGATCATTTTGTTGGATTGTTTTTGGTCCAGTTTATTTCTACGAGTATCAGCAAGGGTTGAGCTGATCAGGTAAGATGTACGCAGCACAGGATCGTCCGAAGAGTTTTGTGGATAAGAGACGAAGGAATTTGGATTCTCAAGTTGGAGATTCGATTTTGGATTGAATTGTCAGTTTAGATAACTGGAATTCGTTGTGTTTCACGTATCTCTGAGGGAGTACGTCTAAGATCTATCTCTGGTTGTAGAATCAGCAGTTCAGGGAGTTTTGGTTGTTGATTCAGACTTGTCTGTAGTCTGATATCCTGTCTTGTTTTGTAGATCTAGATGAGTAGAAGTTCTGTAGAGCGAGTATCCCGGTATTTTTATTTGGGAAACTCAAGAAAATTCTATCCGGAATTTTGTCTGGATAGTTAGATTTGCTTGTTTGGATGAATTGGTTGCTATGATTATTAGCTTATGATTGATATACGCTTGTGTTTTAAAATTAAATCTTTAATTAGATTATTAAATTGCCTTTGTTTTAAATTTCGGGGACGAAATTCTTTTAAGGGGGGAGGAATGTGACATCCCGAAAATTTGGGGCAATATCAATTTAATAATCTACATTAAAAATTAAATTGATTTGATAATATTTGTTAATAATATTTAAATTGATCTAATAATCTTCTTTTAAAATAAATATTTAACTGGTGATTTATCTTTAAAAAGCTAGTAAATTGTTTTCTAATAATATATATATATATATATATTTGTGTATAATCTAATGATCAGTTTTAAAATTTAATAAATAAGAATTTGTTTTCAAATTCTAATGTTTTGATAATTTGCAATTTGATTTAAAATATAGCTATTAAATAAATAATAATTTGGTTTTAAAGTATACTAAAGATAAAGTTAAAATTTGTTTAAATGATTTTGACTTAAATCTAAATTTAACGAAGGTTGTTTTGTTTTTGTTTAAATATAGTTGATAAAATAAGTAATTTGTTTACGTAGTGATTTCATTTATGAATTATTTTAAATTAATAATGAGTTATTTTAAAACAATAATAATAACGTAATATCTTTACAATGGATTTTAAATAAATAGGAATTATTATTTTCAAATTATGTTTATATATATACATGTATTTTGGAAAGCTATGATTTAAAATAAAATCTTTCAACAATGTTTAAAAATAAAACAAACTTTATAAATATGAAACATAAGTGTAAACCAAGTATACGGTTATAAAAATAAGTTTGAATACATAAACTTAAGAAATTGTGATATTAACATAAGGATAAGAAATAATAAGTAAATAAAGTAATAAACCAAAGCAAATGGCTAAACCAAATTTTGAAATGTGTATGTAAAATACAAAAGCATGTAATCATGTCTGTACAAAAGTTATGTTGGCAATTAAACAAAATAAAATAAAATGCTAGTAGCTTGTAGATTAAGATTCAGACAAGTATAAACATCAAGTATAAAACAAAATAAAGTAAGAAAAATATGATGCAGGCAAATGAATAAGCTAGGTGTGTAGCTGCAATATAGTATGCAGGTTAGAGAAGAGAAGTGCAAAGCTAAGTAAAAATATCTATACATAAGAAATGATAAAATTAGCTAAGTAGGGAACATAAGTACTTAAACATTAAATGCTAGCACAACTTAAGTCAGTTCGAATTGCTTAAAAATCAACCCATCCTCCTAATTAAAAGATCTTCCCTGATAAAACAAGAATATACAGTGTACCAGGCATTTGCAAAACCCAGTCATCACCTTCTCCTGAAACTTCTTTATATATGTCATATTATTTTTTTGTTCGTTCACTAAACATATCAAACCTGAAACAAGAAATAATAGCAAACATTTCCATTTATACAAACTTGAATAATGTTTGCAAATCCAACAAAGACAAGAAGATTAAGGAAATGAAGGCAGACAACTTTCCAGTTTTTAAAATCCAAAGTTTTCATTCAAGCATGCTCTGTTCCTCTTTCCAAAAGAAATGGTGAGTAACTAAAATTTACAATTTGCTTAAGTATATTCAGTTATTTTTGTTATGTCTAGAATAAGTATGTTTATGTGTATATATACTGATGCAATTCTATGAATATATGAAGCCTGTCTTATAGTCTGAAAACATCTCTGTTTATAAGATTTGAAGCTCAGATTTAAGACAAAGATCATCTTTGTTGAATTTATTGATTTATATGACTTAGTATCTACACAAATATGTTTGTTTGATCATAAAGTAAATTATAAAAATCTGAATTCAAGTTTAACAAGGTAGAACTGCTTTGAAAACCTTAGAAAAACAGTCAATACTTAATAGGAGTGAGATTTCAAACATCTTAAATTATTAATTCAGGTTTATAAATGGAATTCTTATCTGAAATTAGGATTTTTAATACTAGAATTTTACTTTTTAGTTAAGGATTGATGGTGTAGTCTTAAGTTGTACTGTTTTTGGTTTCTTGGGGATTCCTGGTGATCTATGCGGCTGGAGATGGTCGGGTTGTGTGAGGAGGTGGGGGAGCTTACCGAGGTGATGGGAAAAATGTATGGTTGTTGGTCTGAGCACGGTGGCGAGTGTGGCTGTCGTTTGAAGTATGTAACCCTAATTTTTATGGTAGTCGAATTTTTGATCACCGTAACTTCCACTGTGCATCGAGTTGCACGAGGCCTCAGGAGGTGGTAGCTTGGTCAAAGGCGAGTTCATGGCCGGAGCTGTTGACCATCAGGTGGTCGGGGTTGGGAGAATGCGGCGTTGACAGGTTCGAGAGGGGAAAAGCTATTGTGTTCCAGGTTTGGGTTTCGAACCCATTTTCGATTCGAGTTGTCGTGACGAATTTGAGTGGTCGTGATGTTATCTGGAGGTAATCGGCGACGTATTGAAGTCCCTGTGGGTGGCCGGAGGTGGCTGGGGCCACGGTGCACGTGCACCGTGCCCATTGTAGTTCTGTAAAGTTTTGTGGGTGCAGAGTATTTTTGACTCGGGGCATACTCGAGTCACTCGAGTACGTAACTCGAAGTAGGGGAAAGGAAGACTCGGTGCAGTACTGGTTTGCGTCGAGTAAATGGTTGTTCAGGCTTTTGCAGAAACCTGGAAACAAAATTTGATTTTTCAACAAATTCAAATGAAACCTATTTAAAAATAAATAATGGATTTAAACTAAGTTTAAATTCAGTTTGCAGCATGGATTCAAACCTATATTTTGAAATCTAAAATAAAGTTTAAATATTTAAATGAGTTTTCAGGTTTACAAACCTGGTAATTTCCAGATTTTTAAAATTTTAAATCTGAAACAAAAACTCTAACAGTAGTTTAAGTTTGAGTTTTAAAAGTATTGATTCAAATGAATATTGAATCTTAAGGTTTTAAAATAGATTTGGATTTGAAAAATCAAGTTTTTAATTCAAGTTGTTAAAGGGAAGTTTAAATCAAAGTTTTTAAATCAAAGATAAATTGATGGATTCGAGTTTACTTCGAATTCAAATCTGAAGGATTAAATCAGTTTTTAAGCATGATTGTTTTAAAAATAAGTTCAAATAAACTTTGGGGACAGGGAGACTATGTCGCCCTGACCTTTGGTTAGACTGGTTTTATAGTGCCCAGACCACTCATGCCTCATACTTTGTGGCCGCTGGGAATCGATCCGGTGCCACTACAACAAGATGTAGCCACATCCACTAAGTCGTAAACCACTGGACCACTAGTACTTGGCAAAACTTTGGGGACAGGGAGACTATGTCGCCCTGACCTTTGGTTAGACTGAGATTTATAGTGCCCAGACACTCATGTCTCATACTTGTGGCCGCTGGGAATCGAACCTGTGCCACCACAACAAGATGCAGCAACTCACCTCATGTCGTAAACCACTGGACCACAAGTACTTGACGAAAAAACTTTGGGGACAGGGAGACTATGTCGCCCTGACCTTTGGTTAGACTGGTTTTATAGTGCCCAGACCACTCATGCCTTATACTTTGTGGCCGCTGGGAATCGATCCGGTGCCACTACAACAAGATGTAGCCACATCCACTAAGTCGTAAACCACTGGACCACTAGTACTTGGCTAAACTTTGGGGACAGGGAGACTATGTCGCCCTGACCTTTGGTTAGACTGGTTTTATAGTGCCCAGACCACTCATGCCTCATACTTTGTGGCCGCTGGGAATCGATCCGGTGCCACTACAACAAGATGTAGCCACAACCACTAAGTCGTAAACCACTGGACCACTAGTACTTGTCATTAAGCTAATAGTGTACATCAGGATTCCTCTCATGTCTGTTCCTCTCTCTCCTACCCACGTCCTATCCCATTCCTCCTCTCCTACTAACAGTACTATTCCCATACTTCCTGTCCTTCCCTCGTCCTCTCCCCCTAACTCTGCCAACTTCACCACCAACGACCCCGTCCTTTCTCTCCCATCTATTCCATCAGTCCACCTCAACTCTTCTGTTCTCCCTTTTACCACTGCCATTTGTGATGTGGCTCCCCTGGTGCCCCGTCCCGCTGTCTCTGACCCTACTCCACCAGTTCCATTGCCACTTGTTCCTCCTGACCCACCTCCAACTCTGTTGGCATCCAACTCGAACCCATCTTCATCTTTTGACTCGTCCCATCCAACTCTTGGTCAACAGAAATGGACTTCCCTTTTTAAGCATAAACCGTTGAATGCGGGGAAGTACATCCCTGTTGATCTGGTCCCGGTGTATGAAAACAACATGCTGGTGCCTCCGAAGGTTGTTTTAGAAGCTGGTGACTTGATATGGAAGGACTCTCTGGTTGGCTTCTTCTTGGATAAGCCTCTTTCTTACACTGCAGTAGTATACAGACTTAAGTTATTATGGAAACTTAAGGGGTCAGTAAGAGTTAAATCTGATGGAACGGTATTTTTATTCAACTTCTCTTGTGATGATGATAGAGAAAAAATTCTACAATGTGACCCAGTTATTATTAAAAACAAGCTTTTCATTATAAAGCCATATGATGCCACAGTCAGCAATATTAGTGGTTCTGTTCCTTCTGTTCCAGTGTGGGTTCATTTCTATAATCTGCCCTTATATGCATGGTCTCCTCTTGGTATAAATTGGCTGAGTAGTCACCTTGGCAAGCTTTTGTGTATGGATGAGATGACTGAGAAACAGAGTAGAATGAGTTATGCGAAATGTTTGATAGAAGTAAAACCAGATAGAGAACTCCCTCATGAATTTCTGGTTAAACTGGTTGAAGGAGGGGTTCAAAAAATTTATGTACAGTATCAATGGAGGCCTGATGTTTGTATCAAATGCAAGAAGTTTGGACATGCAACTAATAACTGTGACGCTGTTGTTACTGGTAACTCAAGTAATACCAAAGAGAGAAACAAAAAGGATAGACCCCCTCCTGGAGAAGCAAAAGTGAACAAGGTTCAAGGGAATAGAAACTTCAATCCTCCCCTTAATATGAATGATAGAACATGGCAGAAAGTTGTAAGGAAGAAATCAGACAATTTTATTAGGAATAAAGACATAATTAATACTGCGGGGGATAAGGTAGAAGAGTATTCTGAAGTAGAGGAAAAAAGATCGCTAGTAAATCAAAATGATGAAGGGAATAAGCAAGACCATGTCAATATTATTATTGAAACTTCAAAAGAACAAGGGGAAATAACTGATGAAGATGTGGAGGAAATCTGTATTCCAGATGAGACTGAGGAAGTTAATGAATTAGGGATAGGCAATAATTTGGAAACTAATGTTGATGTAACAGTTGAGGACATATTGTTAACTAATAAATTCGATGCTCTGATGGAGCTTGAAGACACTGAGAATGTGGATGCAATGCTAGAGGAAAATGAAAATAGTACAGAAGTAGAAGAGCAAGAAACTAAGGGAAAGGAAAAAAAAACACCAAGCAAGGCAGAATGTATTCAACTATTAGCAGAACAAGGTGGTATCAAAAACAAGCATGTTAAAATAAAACCAAAAAGACAAGCAAACCAACAAGAACTTCAGTCAATATACAATTCTGCTATTAGGAATGGTAACATGCAGTGTGAAAAGGATAAATTCAAGTTAAATGAAGTAGCTACAACATCTAATGGTATGAAGATCCATATGTCTCAAAATCAGGGTGGTCACCATGCCTTGTCTGCAGCTGATAACATGCACAAGATACCAATGACATGCACAGATGTCTCTTCTCATCTTTCTGATAATCCAACTACTCCCAGTCAATTTCAAATCAATCATTATTCTGATATCATCCCTCCTAAGGCTTATAAACCTCCCAAATCTTCAACTCAAGCATTACCCAATAAGTCTCTCATATCTCCAATAAAAGACAGACCTTCCAATAATGATTTGACCCCACTATCAGCAACTATTCCTAATTACTTGGCATCAAAGCATGCAGTAACAAGGAAAATGAAGTTAGAGATGCTTAATACCCCCAAACTCTGATGATGTCCACCATAGGCGCATGGAATATACGTGGGGGTCATAATATAATCAAACTTGACCAATGCAAACACCTTATTGCTTCTAACAACTTATCAATCCTAGCTATTCTTGAAACAAAACTGAATCTTCCTCTTACTCTTAAGGCTGCTGAATACATAAATAAAGAGTGGAAGCTCATTCATAACTTAAGTAATTCTCCATATGGGAGAATTATGATCCTCTTTAATCCCCTTCACATCTACCTAACCTCTCTCCTATCCACTGATCAAATGATTCATTGTCATGCGCGAGATATCAATGATAACTCTACCTATTATATTACCTTTGTTTATGCAGCGAACTCTGCTAATGCTAGGAAAACTCTTCATGAAGTCATCCCATCTTTGCGGCAGAATACACATCCTTGGTTGATTTTTGGTGATTTTAACTGCTGTTTAAACCTATCTGATAGAGTTGGAGGGAACCCACCGACCCCAAATGAAATTCAACCATTAAATTCAACTCTGATGGATGCTGATCTTATCCCAGTGAATTCTGTTGGGATGCAATACACATGGAATAATAAAAGAAGAAATGGTGTTAGAACATTTTCACGAATTGATCATTCCTTTTCCAATCATAAAGCCCTTCTACAATGGCCTCTCTTGTATAATTTCCTTCCCCCTCCTATCCTCTCTGACCATTCCCCACAAATCATTCACTTGAGAGTTATGGACATGAGAAGAAAATCAAATTTTAAATTTTTTAACTCTTGGGTTCTTGAACCTGATTTTGAACAAATTGTTACTAATGTTTGGAACAAGACTAAAAGAGGTAATAGTATGTTTGTTTTGCAGGAAAAATTAAAGGACTTAAAGGCTGTTTTGAAGCAGTGGGCTTACAACAAGTATGGTAAAGGGAATGGTCTAAGTGCCTCTATTCTGTTGAAGCTTGGAGAAGCTCAGAAAGCAATGATGAATGATGTTAATAACTCTCAACTTTCTGAAGCAGAAGCTGCTCTCACCAAGCAATACTATGAAGCATTAACTGTTGAAAAAGAGATGATGAGGCAAAAGTCTAGAATTAAATGGTGGGATAAAGGAGATAGGAACACTGCCTATTTTCATGCATGCCTTAAAAACAATCAGAGCAAAGAGAACTTAATTACTGTTGTTGATAAAGATGAAGTTCAACATTCTACTTCTGCAGGAGTGCAACAAGCTTTTGAAAACTACTTCAAATCTCTGCTTGGTAACTCTAATAATTTCAAGCCTGATATTGATTCCATTCCTTCTGAAGTATTACCTAAACTTGTTCAGAATGACTATAATTATCTGTGCTCTGAAGTCACCACTGCTGAGATTCATGATGCTATGTTCTCTTTAAAAACTAACTCATGTGGTGGACCTGATGGAATGAATGCATGCTTCTACACTGCCTGCTGGCCCATAGTTGCTGATGATGTTTGTAAAGCCATCTGTCTTTTCTTCAAAAAATCCAAACTGTTTAGGACATTTAACTATACTAATATTGCCTTAGTGCCCAAGATCAAGAATGCTTTGCATGTTAAAGACTATCGTCCTATATCCTGTTGTAACACTATTTATAAGTGTATCTCGAAAATTATAGCCTCTAGATTAAGATTAGTCCTTCCCACTATTATTTCTAGCAACCAAGCTGCATTCTTGCCTGGCAGAAGTATTCTTGATAACATTCTTCTTGCTCATGAATTACTTAAAGGCTATAATAATAAAAACTCTGCCCCTAAAGCTATGATGAAACTTGATATCATGAAGGCCTTTGATATGCTGCAGTGGGATAGTATTGTTCGCATAATGGGATATATGAATTTCCCTCCACATTTTGTTGCATGGGTTTACGAATGTATGTCTACTCCAACCTTCTCCATTAACATCAATGGTGTGATGAAGGGATTTTTTGGAAGCAAACAGGGTATTAGGCAAGGGGATCCTCTCTCTGCTTATATTTTTATTTTAGTTATGGAGCTTCTTACTAGAATGATTAATGATGCCATTCAACTTAAAAGAATTAGGCTACACCCTAAATGTGCTGCTCCTCAGATTTCTACTCTAATGTTTGCTGATGACCTTATATTGTTTTGTGCTCCTGATCTTGACACTGTGCAGGAAGTTATGAATACTCTTAATCATTTTTACAACATGACTGGTCTTAAAGTGAATATTCAAAAATCTTCTATATCTGTAGCTGGTGTGAGTGTGCAACAAATTTCTCAATTAGTCAGTATCTCTGGTTTAACTCTGAGCATGGCCACTGATTCTTACCTTGGTTTGCCTCTATCTTCTTCCAAGATTACTATTTCTCAGTGTCTTCCTTTATATCAAAGAATTACTGCTAGAATGAATTTGTGGACCACCAGAAAGCTTAGCCAAGCAGGAAGACTTACTCTAATCAAATCAATCATTTTTGCTATGCAAGTGTACTGGGCCAGGATGTTTGTTCTTCCCTTCAAGCTTATTAAAATGATCAGAAGTGCAATTATGAAATTCTTTTGGACTGGCAATACTGTGGGCAGGTATCTTACTCCTGTTAAATTCAATGCTCTCGAGGCACCTTTAAATAAGGGAGGACTTGGTCTTTTCAATCTCAAACAGTGGAACAAAACTGCCTTTGCCAAACATATTGACACTTATTTCAATAATACTGCTAGCATTTGGACTTCCTGGTCTGAAAATAATGTAATCAAAGGAAAAAACTTGTGGAGTATGAACAAACCACAAAATTTAAGCTGGACTTGGCAGTGCATTTTCAAACTAAGGGACACTATCCTCCCTCTAATACAAATGAATACTGATCCTATCTATAAGGCTAGCTTCTGGGAAGACCCTTGGCTTGATAAGGGGTACATTTTAAAAAGAGAACTGACTTACAATGAAATAATGCAATCTGGCATTCATCTCTCTGCTAAGGTTATGGATGTTCTATACACTTTTCAGGGTGGAGGCAGGAATTCTTCCAATCAGCGTTTGCAAAATATTTGGGATAAGATAAAAAACTTTACTCCTATGCAGCCTACCTATGCAAGAATTGTATGGGGTGAAAAGAATAATGAGTTTAAAGTTGGTGAAGTTTATGAGAGATTACAATGTAACAGTGACAATCTGTGCTGGCCTTGGTGGAAAACTGTTTGGAGTAAAGATAGTAGTATGAAACATAATTTGATACTATGGAAGGTTCTGAAGGATGCTCTACTAACTAGGGTTAAATTGGCTAGCAAGGGCATGAGCATTGCTGTGATGTGTCCCTTCTGCGGTATCAATGAAGAGACTGCTAATCACTTATTCTTTAACTGTGACATAGTGCTGAGCAGATGGAATGATATCATGGCTTGCATTGAAGGAGGTACTCCTTCTCCTGACAGCAATGTTGAGTGGAACAGAATTCAAAACAAGACAAAGGGAAGGAACCAGTGTAAGCGTATTTTCACTGTGGCTTTAAAAAGCTTTATTTATGCTGTTTGGAATGAACGGAATATTAGAATTTTTGATTCTAGCAAGAGTAAGTCTGCTGTGTCATTCAAACTTTGGATTAGGCATGAAGTGAAGAGCTCCTTGGATATGCTGTTTTTTCATGATCCCGGTATACACATGTTTATGCATTTCTAGTGCACAGTCCTCCTTTTGTCTTAGTTTGTGTTTGTGTGTCTCTGCCTTTGTGTGTTTGAGTATTGCTTGTGTGAGTGTTCCTTAATGTTTCTCTGTTTTCTTTGTTTTCTATTTGTACTTTATGTTTTCGTGAGTAATAAATTGGTCGGGGACCAATTAACCCCGTCGGCCATGCCAAAAAAAATAAGTTCAAATAAAATAGTTTTGAAAATAAATTTGTTGAGAAAAGTTTTTAAATGGAAAGTAAATAAATTGTTTTAACTTGAACTTGCAAGTTAAAACATTCGTGTATTTTGGAAATTTAAATTTAAATAAAAGTTAAGTAGTTGAATTTAAAAGGGATTTTCTTATATAAGTTTCATATGTAAGTAATTAATGTTATTTACAAGATGATAAATTGAATTTAATTTTGATTAATGTTTAAATAAATAATCCTTTTGAATCTTAAATTCAGAATGGAATTTGAATTTAAATTTAAAAGTGTAATGTTCTAATACACTTTAATATTAATTAAGTCATTAAATAAGAAATAAATTATCTTAAGAATAATTAAGGCATTAAATGATTTAATTAATAAGATAACAAAGGAATGGTGTGTTTATTAAAGTTATAAATTAATAATTTAGATTAATTTATAAATAAAGATAAATTAAGAAGTAAATTAAGAGATGGTATAAGTTAATAAAGATAATTAACTAAGGATTATTAATTAATTAATTAATGTGATTAAATTTGATAATTAATCAGATTAATTAGAAAATCTTTTGTAAGTGGTTAAGTGTAATTACTTGATAAAAGTAAATAAGAGATTAATTACTACTTGTGATTAATTTTGATAAAATGATTAATTTAAGTTAATTAATTTAGTTTAATTAATTTAAGAAATCATTTGATGATTTGATATGTGTAATTACTTAGTGTAATTAATAGAGCATAATTACTTAGGGAAGTAATTAGATGATAATTACTGGATGTGATTAATACAAGATGATTTGTAAATGAAGTAATTTGGATAATTACTTTTGAAATAAATCAAGGGATTAATTAGTGGAGATAATTAATTATGGAATAACTAATATAAGTAATTAAGGGTAGTTAATTACTGGTTGATATTAATCAAAGGTGATTAATAATTGTGTTTAATTAAAGATTAATCGCTTAATTTAAATAAAGTAATTTAATTTAAATCTAAATTAGAGATAATTAATTAATATAATTAACGATGTAATTTATAATGGATTAATTAAGAAATAATTAATAATGGGGTGATAATTGATGTAATTAATTAAGAATAAACGTAATCAATTATAAATGAAGTAATTAAATGTTAATTACTATAAATGATTTAGGATAATTAATTTGTGAAATTAATTAAAGACTAATTACTTATTGTAATTAGAAGTGTTTAATCAAAGGTGTTTAATCAAGATGAATATCTAGAGAATAATTAATTAATTTGATTTATAATTAATTAATGGTTGTATAAGCAGGATTTATAGATAAAGAATTAATTTACTTTAAATTAATTAGAGATTGAAGTAGTTAATTTAATTCATTTTAAATTAATTACAAATGGTATGATTATAAATCATTGCTTATGGATGAATGATATTGATACTTCATTTGATGATTGTGAATTAGATCTGACATGAATAATATCTATGTGATATGGATGCTTGGTTTAAGTATGATAATATTTAATTATCTGTTTGGACGATAATATTAATTATCTTTTTATGATGATGATGTGATTATCTACTGTGATATTATGAATTATCTATCTGTGTGTATTGATTATATTGAATTAAACTGTTAAGACTAAATAGACAACTTGGCCTCAAAAGACACGTTTTGGATTTCGATGAGACCGGGATCGGTTTTCCTTATTTGGAACATCCGAAAACCACATCGATTCCAAATTAACGATAGGTCGTGAATCTGAAGTGAAGATGAATATTCAGAATGCAAGGGTTATCGTCGTTAACTCTGAGGGTGATTCCAAAATGAGTGCAATGAGATAATGCCTTCGGTTTCGTTCGAACCCGAAACAAACTTGTATGGATTGAATGCTTTCAGAACATCGTCAGGTGGGCGATGAGCATTCTAAGAAATGTATTCTCTAAAGGTAATCGTAGCCTCAAGCCTCATCAACCGGGAATGGCTAAAACAGGGGATGTGCAGCAAGGTTAGGTGGGTCATGCCCAAGCAGGACAAGGATATTCCCCTGTCTAGATGTCCCTTTATTTTTTGGCTGTGTGGGTGGTTGATTGCAACAACTGCCGGGGTTATCTTGTTCGGGACTGTTTAGTAAGGAATGATTCCGGCCTTGTGTTGTAGAGGGTCGGGAGTGATCCTCGGTACGTTGATCTAGGCCACGTACTGTGATGGGCGGTACCCCAGTAGCACTGCCATTATATGGAATCCACAATCAATAAGTGCCAACGGTTTTGATTGTATTACCCACTTTTGTGGCTAGTAGCTGGAATTTAATGCATGTAACAATTTCGGCTATTTTCTATTTACTTGAAAACCCTAGACCTATTATAATATCACTGAATTTCCTATCAAATGTTTTGGTTAGCGTAAGGTAAAAACTTACCCATGTTTATTTGTAGGGAGTCTTACGTGATACCTTTTATTTTCAAAGGATTTTCAAAATTAAGCAGCTTTAACCTGTTACTCACACCAGACCCATGTCTGACATGAAGTTTATTATTGTTTTTCATAAACTCTTGGGTACTCAAATTTTTACGAGTAGCCAAGAGATTCAGGTTAGCTTTGACGAATTCTGGAGGAGCAATGGAGTAGGAGGCTTCAGCGTTGTAGATATACATATAGTTTCGCTGTGTTGGTATCTCTGAGTCGTATTGATTGAGTTGATTGTGTTGTGTTGTATTAACTCGACAGGTGTTTATAACTATCTAGTATGTGATGTATTGTATGTATAACTTTGATTGATGTTGTATATTATGTAAATACTTATGTGATTATTATAATTTATTCGTTCCGCTGTGAGATTCTGATGTTGTTGTTCTTTATTCTATATCTTTTCTATTTTCTCACCCCTTTCTTTCTTCAAGAGAAACGGTTTTATGGGCGTAGGAAGCCGGGTCGTCACACTTCAACTCGTGTTTTTCATCTCACTTTTTTCTTTTGATGATTTAAGTACCCATTAAGAATAATTAAAATTAAAATTTATTACATGTAATTAAATTAAAATTATACATAATCAATATTAATGCCTTCCAATTGGATACATCCATCCATATTGCACAGGACCTCGAAGACGTGCTTCAAGCGAAAGATTAACAGGTAAATGCTTCATTACATTAAAGAAACCCAGAGGAAGTATTTTCTCCAGTTTGCAGAGCAGTATAAGAATTTCTTCCTCCAGTTTACATGAACGATAAACTTTCAACCTAGTTGAAAAAAGCCCCTTATAAAACAAACTAAGTTTTGGTACAACCATCCAAACTTTTGTGGGTAACAGTTCTTTGAAAGCGATGAGTAAAAAATATTCCATCATTACATGATAATCATGAGTTTTCATCCCACTCTGTTTGTCATTCTTATAGTCGACACATCTACATAGATTAGAGGAAATACATACCATCAAGAAATCTTAATCTTTCCGCCCTCTTTCAGTACATTAACTTGTTTACTATCTAACTTATAGCATTCTTTGGATTTTTTGTATCATTTGGCTTCATATGAAGCTCGAGACGATTGCATATTGTGTCTTAATTTCAAATCGTTTTTAGTATTTCCTTTAACATTCAGAACAGTGTTAAATGCATTGTCGAATATATTTTTCTCATTGTGCATTACGTCGATATCATGACGAATTAGAAGATTTTTCCAATAAGGCAACTCTCAAAATATACTTTGTTTGCACCAATTATGAATCGTAGATTTACCTTGAATTTCAATTTGTTCGTCGGTTTCATGTATCTTTGGATAATCCTTTATAAGGTCATAAATATCTTCCTTTGACCAAAGCATTGGTGGTCGTAAGGTCTCAAGTCTATTAACTGTAAAGTAGTTTTAATCTTTTCTAAAAGGATGTTTAATATGGAGAAAACACTGATGACGGTCAAACCATGATATTTTCTTCCTATGTGATAAAAAAATGCTCGTGTTTTTTCCATGCAATAAGGACAATCTAGACGACCAGTCATACTCCGAACCGAAAGCATTGCATGCACAGGAAAATTGCTTACAGTCTATAACAAAAAAACGAACATACGAAAATTCTTTTTTTTGAAATTTCGTATGTTTCAACACCTCCATACCATAATGTTTTCAACTCTTCAATCAACAGTTGTAAATATATGTCAATTCCTTGTGTCGGATCATCAAGGCCAGGTATGACAATAGTGAAAAACATATACGGAGTTTTCATACACATCCATGGAGGTAAATTGTAAGGTGTAACTATTATAGGTCAAGATGAGTATTTTGAACCAAATTGAAAAATTGGTGAAAATCCATGCATACATAAACCAAGTCTAATAATATGGCTCTCTGCTAAAAAACTGGGGTATGTCTTATCAAAATGCTTCCATGGTTCTCCATCAGCTGGGTGTATTAACATACATTTGTCATGTGTTCTCAAATAGTACCATCTCATATGATGCGCGGTTACAGAATATGCATATAACCTTTGAAGCCTAGAAGTAATGGGTAAGTAATGAATACGCTTGTACGGAACTTCATTTCCCTTCTTTTTTCTTGGTTTGTATCTTTTCTAATCACATATTTTACAATTTCTAAGATTGATGCCTTCTTTCTAAAACAAAATGCAATCATTTAAACATGTATCTATTTTTTTATATGGCAAACCAAAAGCAGACATAAGTTTTTTCACTTCATAATGATTTTTGCACATTAAGTTACTGGTGAGATATGCCGTTTTGCAGCTTGTACTATAGCTATAAACCCGACTTCTGTGAAGTTGTATTTTGATTTCACCATAATGTATTCTGCAGTTACTGATAGTTGAGTACCGCTTGTACAACCATCCCAAAGGAGTTTCTTAGCAGCATCCAATAAATCATAAATTTTTATGCTCCAATACTTGGTTCTTCTTCGATATTAACATCATTACTATCAACTTCAATAGTAGAGCACATTGAATGTGCTACATCTTCAACCATATCTCTATGAGTTTCGTTGGAAAATTTTCAGCATTCACATTCTCCTCCGAATGTATGGGATTATGTGCTATAAGTTCTCCATGACGATCCCACACCAAATAATTCGGCACGAAACCATATTGGCGCAAATGAACTATTACCATATCCGGTATCAAATGCTTCAATAATTTATATCTACTACATGGACAATGAATTTCTTCATCATTCCCATTATTACTTAAAGTGAATTCAATAAAGGCGTGCACACCATTTCGAAAATGTTCGCTTATTGAGCCTCTAATTTCTGTTCTTTGTTGGTACATCCAGTTTAGATCGATAAAATAATTGACTATTTTTTCTACTTTAAAACATTTATGTATTAATCATTTACGTGTTGACATTTTATTTTTCAATTAAATCATACATTTAAAATTTTGCAAACACATAATATTATTCTATTTAATTTAATTTTCAAACGGATTTACACAAATTATTATATGAATATAATCTACAATTTTTAGGTAACTGTTTTACACTTTGATGGTTGGTCTTCCTACTTCCCATTACAAACACAGTAGTAGTTATATTTTGTAAATTATTTCATTTTAAACGTTTCAACAAAATTTCGACAGATCTTCCCCCTTTTCTCCTATATCGTGCACAAATACGTGTATATAGGAAATAAAAAAGAAAGTGTTGTCGAAATTTTGTGAACCCTTTAAAATGAAATGGTTTGCAAAATATAATTACTCTACTGTGTTTGAAACTTGTCCAATATTGGGACAAATCACAAATATTTTATCGGATGAATATAAATGTCCGTTCTATAATAAAAACGAACATCCATACATTGATCATATACAATACTTGTCGGACGAGGCCAAAAATTCTCTAAGGGATTTATAAAAAGTAAAGCGTATTATACAATAATTTTTTCAATAATTTATTTACATTCTAAGAAACGTATGCACTAAATCGTCATTTTTGTCATCTTAAAAACGCATATACTAAATCCTAAGCATCGACTCTAATTAATCCAAACTAGCTTAATGCATGTAAGCACTAATTAATCAACAATCTCTACTACTAATAAAGATAATTCCTTGAATAGAATTCAACCATGTCTTATTGAAATACCAAAATTACCCTTTTTCCGTTCGCCTCTTTCTTCTCAACATGTTTGCTTCTTCTCAATCTCAATTTGTTCAACTTTCTTCGTTAACCCTAATCGTCAAAGCGATTCAACCCCATCTCCTTCATGCAACCTAATCCATTATTATTGCTAATCTATGGTTATATGGACCAGTTGGTTGTAGTAGATGTCTCAATGAGTATCCATTATACCATAAATGGATGTAGATCAAGATAAGTTAGATACCTATTATTCGTGCTGATGTACCAACATACTCTATAATATAGATCAATGACACATTTTTTTTTTTGCATATACTTTGATATTTTTGACATTTTTATTTCACTTCAATGACTCATATGGCCGCTCCTGTGGAAATAAACTGTTAACGATAAACTTTCCAATATTTAGATAGCTGTCATATTATGACCAACTAAATTATCCCATTCGATTTAAAAAATATATTTATATTCATAAATGTTGTGAACCATTAAACAATTTTTCCATTTCATTTGAATAAATTTTACCATTGCTATTACTATAAATACACCTTTATCATTTCTTTTTTCAGGAAATAAAAAAAATGATGAACAACAAATCAAGCGATTAAGGTCCATAAATGAAGAGTTGTAAGTGGTAGTCGAAAATAAGGTTAGTACTTGATTTCGAAAATCAATTGTTATTGTTAGAACAGAAAAAGTAAAGATTTGATATTTCTCGATTAACAAAACATATGTATATGAATGTATCGAAAAATTACTATGAGGTAAGTTTTTGAGAGCTTTATAAAATTTTAGCCCATTACTAATCTATGTGCATATTTAACATTTTGTATTTATTCTCTGGATATAAATGGTTATTTCAACAACTGTGCTTCCTTCGTTAACTTCAAACTGTCTAATATCTATGAAATATTTTCATTTGCATATTAGGCAATGATTTCAGCTGCAATTTGGTTCTACCATCATAGATTAGGTTGTGGTCAAATAGTAATAATCACTTTTGAGTACACGGTTGAAAATACTTTGGTATGTTTGAATTTGACATGAAAGTGGTATAAAATGTGATAATTAACTCATTTAGCATGCTCCAACTTAATCTTTTCAATGTCCAATTTTTATTATGGTGATTAATTTAAATTTACTTTTTTTTATGTTCAAAAAAAGTTGCACTCAATAAACTTTGTATCCATGCAACGCACGGGCTACCTACATCTATTATGATAAATTTACTTAAATTTAATGGAGGAGACAAAGGATGGTCTGGACTAAATGTGGAGAAGGACATCAAACGAATGATATTGATCCATGTAGGAAATAAAAGTAATGCCATTTATTTACTAACACATAAACTATGTGATGTGTTAACACCGTTAATGTTGTTCCCCCATGTCTTAGCTTATCCATGATCTATTAAAACTTGCTTCTGTATTTTCCTTCCTAGATTAGATAAGTCTAATTTCTTCAATTCCCAACTTCTCCAAAAATCCTCATTCCTTCCATATTTTCTTTTTCACTTTGTATTTTGTCGAAACCTAATTTGGATCTATTGAAATCAAATTTCAGTGCAAAAGGCGGTTCTCTTTTCTGTTCGTTCCTCTTCTTTGACTTTGATGGGTATTTTATTTTACTTTTTTTTCTGTAATTTCATTCAAAAGTTTCATCGGTTTTTTATAGGTATTTTGATTTTTTCAAATTCAATTTTTGGAATTTCAACCAATTACTTTGTGTTGTTATTTTTTATATACACTGTCAGTTGATGCTTTCACGACTTAATCATGGGACATAAAATGTGTGCCAAATGATCTAACTGATAATATGTTTTTTTGCAAATACAGGATTTGACCAAGCATGTAGACAGAGAAGCAGTAAACAATGAAACATGTAGGTATTAACATGGTTTTAACGTTAAAATACTATACGCTTCCTCTGATGCTAATGTTAAGTTATAAAAAAGATATATTGTCCATTTATTTAGATCAAAATTAAGCTAAAATTTAGTTTAATTAAGGCTTATTTTTGCATTGTTTACATATAAACAAGCCTGTATTTGCAATTGAACTTTTTATGTGATTTTTAGCTTAGGTACAGTTTAAGGAAATGCTTTGTCAAAGCACTCTATAAGTATAGAAAGATAATATTCATGCAGGCGTGATTTATGTTGGATGATGCTTAAAGGAAGTCTTTTGAATTAGGTCCAGCTTAGTTTTTTTGGGGTAATCCTTTTTGTTGTTTTTTTTTGAACGAAATGACAAGAAATGGCACAAAATGCAGTACAAAAGATATTGCACTAGCTGAGAATATGAAATGAATTTTTTTGCAAAAAATGCATTAAAAATATATTTTACCACCCGACCATATGAAATGCAAGTAAATTGCATACATATTACTTTTCACAGCCTAAACACCAATATTAATATACCCTTTTCATATTTCATTTATATTTTAGTTATTACTTATGCACATTTGATTGATCGTTTTTCTTGCTACGTGGCCTAACATTATCATCATGAAAAATTTCTTATTATGCACTCTAGAGTTTCTTAAAATTATTTTGTTCCTTCTTCAAATTAGAATCGCTGTCACTAGAAATTGCAGAATTTCTTCGGCCTTTGCTTTTTTTGGTAGGTACTTTCAACTTTGTTATTTATGTTCACCGTTTGGTGAGTGGATATTGTATTATCATCTTTTATTTTAACTGTCAAGTTAATGCCCCAAAGATCACATTTTTCAACTGGTCACAGTTAGTTGCAGAATTAAATTTACATATTCATGAAATAATATGGCACATTGAATCATGTTTTGGTCATATGATCCATAATTGTATGTTTATAATTACACAATTTCGATTTATATATGCTTAAAGGTTGTCGTTAATAGTTTAAAACTCTTATCATCGCATTTATTCACAGTGTAAAGCTTGAGTTGAACAAGGAATAGATACACAGGCCAAGATAATCTGTTGGCATATTATCCACGTTTTTATAATCATTATTTTATATACTAGAGAAAACTCACTGATTTTCTATATGGTTATCTATTATTTTTTAAGTAAAAGATATAAAATTACATTACATATGCTAGAGAAACTAATAGCATTATCATGGTATATGCTAGAGCAACTTACCAATTTTCGTCGTATTGTTTTGCTTTTGTTGAAATTTAATATCTAAATTACGGGGAAATGGATTGTTTGAGGACTCTCAATTAGGGTGTTGTCTTCAACTTTCAATCAAAGAAAGCCTGCACATAATATACTATTACATCAGACAGACATCAGTCAAAGGAAGCCTACACATAATATACTACTACATCAGACAAACATTAACTAAATGAAGCCTACATAGTTTCTTCTTTTGAAATTGGATGGGTTAAATAAATTACCAGATATCTTTAAAGCAACATTTAGTTTTTCTAAAAAACACATACATTTGTGTGTGTATGTGTTACATGCATGTTTTTACTACATTGACCACTATGGCCACTTTATTGCTTATATAGCTGCTTTACATGCCATTGGAGTGGACCAATCAAGCAAAGGAACTCAAACTCAAGCATCATTTCTCAAAGGGGATAACTTACTTCATGAGACAAGTCATATGTCCAAACAAAAGATAGATTACTGTTACACGAATGCTAACCACAGTCGCGAGTCTAAAGTACCTAAGCCTGCTTCTATATTCCCTAAAGATATATGGGCTGCTACAGCTTAAGCAGCTGCATTGAGTTTTTCAGTGCAGGAGAAACGCAAAGATGTTATAGACGATGAAAATGAGGAAGTTGTCTTTGATTTGCCTGATCTTTTGCTTAAACTCGAAGGTAGTTTTAGTTGCTCCAGTTCTTGGGACTGCGGCTGGATAAGCCTTTTCTTTGGGAGTGTTGTTAGATCCATTATATATTGGGAAGAGTGTGTGTGTGTGTGTATGAATATACATATTTAGTTAGTATGAAGACTTCCAGGCAAAAATTCAAGTATGTTATGAAGGAAGGGTGGTCCATATTATATGTGCCATTATTTGTTTGTAATCAATAATTATGTTCGGGAAGACTTAAAGATCTTTAGCACATGAATATGAATGTTGTTCCCAAGGTTTCTATTGAATGTATACCTTTTTATTTACCTTTTAAAGCATCTTCAGCGTTATTATTATTTTTACTAAGTTTTTATGAGTTTGGTCATGTGCTTTTATCGCATGGAAAGTGAATATATTTCTAGCGCTAAAATAACCATGTAACTAAGAATAAAGGTAGTAAACACTTGACACTTAAACTGTGAGTTACGCTATTTATATAGGGTAATTTTATTTGGCATAAAGAGCATAAGCATCGGGGATTTTATTGTGTGATAAGCTTTGGTTGATTGCAAAATCTAAATAGTCCACTATAAAAAAAGATTTGAGATATCTTTGCATTAATCAATATAATAGCTTTAATTAATTAATTGATATTATGGTAGCATGGTTCAATCATAGGCCCTAATACATATAAAGTGTGATAAGCAATGCCAGAAGGCAATAACAGTAAGGTTGGAGTAAGCTTGTGCATTAATCAATACATCTATAATCATTAATTGTTTGTTGAAACCTATTGTAATATTTTGGGCTAACCCGTTTTTCATACATTATTCTAGGATTTGGTTAAAGTTGTAATTAGGTGAAGAACATTAACATAAGGTGAAAAACACATCATGCATGTTTAGCCGAAAGTGAGTTTTAAGTTAGCGAACAATTTTTTAAACTTCATTGACTGAGCATAATTTTCATCAAATGTGCATTATTCTCATTAACCGGGCTTTCATTGCACAATTTCACTGTACACTAACAGATCTAGAAAAAACAAGTGCTTTAAAGAACTATTATATCCACTATTTCCTCTTTCTTTTTATAATGCATATTAGGTTGCCATTATATTCCTCTTAATCTGCTGTATCCACACATATAGATGTATCATATTTGAATCAAGGATGTCGTGGGTGATAAGTTGATTTTGTTTTAACAAGTTGGTGGATGACTCTTGAATTGGTAAAGTGGAGTATCTGGTTTGAGCAATTTAGCTCAAATTTGTTTTGTGTATCAGCCAAAACTTAATGTAATTCACCTTTTTTTTTAAATGTAGATGAGTTGGGTAACAAGTTAATTACATAATATTTGGTTTGAAAAGATTTTTATTATATTTTGAGTTGTAATGATTTATTCCATTGGATGAGCGAGTAAAAAATGAACATACAATTAAATTTCTCATCAATAACATAGATACATAATCATCATGTACATGGTACACATTTGGACATGCAAACCATGTAAAAGTCATACAAACACACGACTAAAGTAGGATCACATGCAAATTCTCAAAGTTCACTTGGTTAATCTAGCAAAAAAAATTAACATCTCCAACGACACCTTCATTCTTTTCATCCTTCTTCTCACTACCCTTCTTCATCTCCTCTACTTTGGCTGGAACTTCCGACTTGAGCTTCTCTACATGGGCACCTACTTCCTCCACACACCAGAACAAATCTACTTCTGTGTTTGCTATTATATGCCTGTTTCTATGTCTTCACATATGGATGTATGCATGAATTTTTTTCAACCGGCCCAACCTTATCATAAGGCAATAAAGACTATTTTTTGCTCATAGGCCACATTAGCTAAAATAGCATATGCATGTAAAAGTGAAAGTATTATTTCCATTTCCAGTATTATAAATAAACCAAAACAAAAGAGACGATTGATAAAATTATGAATGCTTATAAGTTATTGGTTCTATGAATGTTCTTCAGTTGTATCGGTCTTCTCGATTGTTGCTTCAGGTTCAGTTTATATTGAAAATGGTAGTATTAAATTTACTTCCAAAGGTTGTGTTAAATTTACTTCCAAAGGTGCAATTATAAATGCATGCACGTTGTGATTAAATGCAGGTCCACCTTGGCGGGCATATATACTCGTATACACCAATTAACGCACATATACACTAAACAAATTTTCTCTCTCAATAATTGAATGATAAACAATTATAATAAAAACCTAATTAGCGCTCAATAGGGTATATTAAACAATCAATATGGTATCATACAACTATAACAACAAATTAACCCTAATTTAACAATTCAAAATTAATTAAGGTTTACCAATAAATCCTGATTAGAGATTGATGATGGGCCTAGGCTTATTGAGAGTGGAGTATGATGAAGTTGGAGATGACCGGGGAGGCACGGGGGCTGATGGACGACAGGAAGGTGGCGGTGGGTTAGGGATTTGGTTGATTTTGGGAGAGAGGGAATAGTGAAGATGGCTCTCGTCCTGGAGCCTGTATACACGCTAATTTCCGCCGGCTTTCGACGGCTAACTTATGTCGGTATTCGACGACCTTCGACAGCCACCATATTTTATTTACGAAAACGCCATGGAGTTCATGAGCCGTCGGTAGTTGTCGGAAATCGCCATCGGCAGCTTCCATCACTATTTAATGTATTCCTTGCAGTTTATGTGTGTGTATAATTTGATCAATGGTCAGAAAGACTTATATTATCTATAGTTAATTGAGTAGTACCACTTTAAAGCTCTCGATTTGTTGATTAATCGATTTACTATGACCTAAAATTTAGACTTTGAGTTCGTTATGGTGATACCAACCTTCGACAATTGAAAAGCGAATTATCTCTTGAATAGTATTTCACTTCAAGTAGATCGATGTATACCAAAATATGGTTGTAACATATCGCCCTTTCACGTGTTTAACCAAAATCACAATACAGTCTATATGTTTAAGACCAATAGTACTCTCAATTCTGAAGCATTATGCACATCATTATATAATATTTTCTATTTTGACTTAGATGTACTAACATATGAAGACTCTTGCCGAACTATTCTATGATTGTTCCATTCAACCACAAGTACGTAAGCCCTTGGTTTCCTTAAATGCCATGAGTAATATACCATCCATTATATGCAAAGCATTATATACATTAGTCTCAATGGATGTATTGATATCCTTTTTCTTGATGCATCTTGATTAGAAACATTTTAAGGATAAGTAATTTAAATTTTTTATTCAATATTCATGGTGACGAACACATTCACAACTAAAATCGATTAAATACCTTCCTTAAGGATATTTTTACTTGAATATATCAAATATATTCTGATCATTACTTGTATCACAATTATAATAATACATATAATATAAAAACCTAAATCTTTCGAACAAGACTTCCATGCAAGATTTAAGTTACATAAAAAATTACATAAATGTCCATGGAGCACACTCTTAACTCTATCATTCACTCACTTGCATTTGGGACCAATTATGTTGTCCCATGCACATACCTTTGATTAGTCTTGCTAAATTAGCCCGAGAATGGGCCTTAATCAATGGATCTGCAAGACACTTCTCCATTATTGATAACTATTGAGTGTGTTCAACAAAGTTACACAATTATTCAACTAATACATAATGTATGGATTAAGTGTTCTTAACAGCCGCATAAACATTTAGGATTACATAATTGAATGTAAATGATAGAGAGCAGACATATTTAAAAGTTCATACATATATGATAATGAGTGATATTTAAAGTAAGGGATGCCAAGTGTTCAAAATACTCAATGACACCAAATGAGATTACATTATATATTACTCATTATATTACATGCATGAATCCCTTATACCTATACGGGACTTATTTCCTTTTGATTTTGACTTTCATCTTGGTACACTTTAATATATATCCGTGTGTGTGTGTTTGTGTGTATGTTTGTTAAGACCTTGAATAATGGTTTGATGGCAACAACCATATAAATGGTGCTACTAACTATTCAACCAGTTGTATACAATTTTTAGACAAATTATAGGAATACCATTATAACAACGCACATTTTCAATCCTCAGAAGTAGACATTAATACATCTGCGGTATTCACATACTGAACATCCAAGTATCGGAAAGACAGATCATTGGGGCAAAAGAAAAGAAAAGGACAAAGCAAAATCTTACAACATGAAGAGTATTCTATAATTATCAACGAATCTTTAAAAAAAGAAAACTTTTATATGAATACATCAATCAAAGTACAATTATCGGATCATAAGACCCTAGACAGTTATAACAACATGTCCTTACAACTGCTGATTAATAAAGACAAGCACAACAATGGAAGATAAAATATGGCAATACATCTTAAACCAGCTCGTTTCCTGCAGCTCTAAGTGTCCCGCTAATATCTGAAAAATATGCTCGGGCTGACCCGAGCATTTTAAGTAAAATAACAATCGGATCAATCTAGTAAAACCATCATGAGAAACACAATCAAATGGATTCTTATATCTTATAAAACCTTTCAAAATAAAAAGATATCTCGTAAGACCACGTTGCATATGAACACAGATGGGCTCGTACCTTACAATAACCAAACCATTTTTATTATACACTCCAACGATATTATAATAATGTCTAGAGGGGAAAATAAATATATAAAATGGTTCAAATGCTTGCATCTCATATTTCAACATAGTTGGGCATAACTAAGTTCGTAAAGGCACGAAGTGGAGACTGGATTTCCATCAATAACAAGGCTACTGAGGTGCTACCTTCCGAAGTACGCCTCTAGAAAAATGTACCGAATGCCCTATATGGACCCATACAAATCAGAGCTGATCTTCCCCCTAGAACATGACAAGCTGGATTACTGATGTGCACGTAAATGTGCATATTTTTACCACCATATTTATTCTATTTAAATCATTTTGATCATATTGGGTATTTTAACTTGTTTTAACCAAAATCCATATTAATTTCAAATTGTCACATATCCATCTTCATATAGGGACAAAACGGTCATTTGTGTGCATATATTTCATTGAGAAAAATTAATTAGAAATTTCCATACTATTTTGTAGGAATTTGATTTCGATTACAAGTTGTTTCATGAAAAAGATATGCATGCACAAAAAGAACACAAAGAAATGAAGATGGAAATAATTCAAAGTGAAGATCATGGAGGACCCCACCTACCCACCACCTTAATGTACAAATTAGAGGCTAATACACATGCTTATGGAATTAATGGCTTCATGTACACTTAAACGGGGATTATGACATGCTAATGATTACTTGGTGGCCACACTACCTCAAAGACATTTTGGACATTCTTCAAAAATATGAACTAGGATTTCATACATGTATAAATACCTATATGTTTCATGTAATCTCCTCCTCTTCCTTAGTCTCTCTTAGATTAGTTTAGGCTCAAAATAAAAGAAAGCTCTCTTTCTCTTTTCATGGCTACTTAGCCATTTTTATTCTATGTAATTTTCTTTTCATTTTATGAAATGTTAATTATTGTTTCTTTTTAATTACATGTTCATTTCCTTTTATGCAAGTAGAGTAGATCTCTCTTATTTCATGCAAGTAGATTAGTTTTTCCTTTCTTTTTGCTCTCTTTTTCCTCTTGTTTGTTTAACGTTGCTTTCTACATTTGTTCAAATGGTAACAAATATGAGAGCTTAATCCCTTCAATTCAGGGGTAATGAAGCTCTCTAGTATGTAGATTCAACATTTTGATATTATTTCTCTCTTTTTGTGCTTAATGACAATGCTTGAAGTGGTTTAACTTGTTGTTTTTGTTTTGAATTTGATAGCCTATATTGTTGACACAAAATATGCTATACTTAAACAATTACTAACACAAATGCCTCTTCATCAAAATATGATTATGGCATAAGAAAGTGATTTGAAATTCAAATTTGATGGTCTATATTTCTAATTAATAGTTAATAGGCCATACTTAAAATAGATTTTATTTTCAACTTTGTTGTCATTTCGTTAGAGTTAGTAAATGGTTTAAGTGGCGTGTTATTGTTTGATGGCTTAAGTTAAGCTAATTAATAGTATAAATAAGTCATACTTATGATAAACACATCATTTAACTTCACTAATGACCAAAAAAGAGAGATCATAATTTCATTTTTGTTGAACTATATGATATATGGAGTGAATTTATCTCTAAATTGTTTTTCTACTCTCATATTTTTATCAATTTTCTTTTGCTCATTTTTCTACTTTTTTAGTTTATCACACTTTTAACTTTGGTTAATTTGATTGAATAGAATTTTAAAATCATCAATTCTCTGTGGATCGACCCGTATTCGCCACGTGCTACATTCATACACCGTGCACTTGCGGTTATTTTTATTTCTAAAATTTTCGACGATTTTTTAGAATTTCCGTCGATTAACAAGTTTTTGGCGCCGTTGCCAGAGAATTTCTTTGATTTCAATTTTATTTTCTTCGGATTATTTTTGTTTGATTTTTGTGTGTTTATTTTATGTTTTAGTCTTGTAATTAAATAATAATAATTTGTTGTGTGATTTGTGTGCTTGTTTTTCTTGTTGTTTTGCATTGCATAGTATATTTTAAAAAAAATTATTCCATTCATTTTCCATTTCATTTACAAGTTCTTGTTCTACCATTTTCATCAAAAAAAAGCCCCAAACAAACTGTGCACAGCTTTGTAGTATTACACTTGCACCTCTCTGTGCATTCTGCCCATCCCTTCAGTCGATTTATGGTACATCTCCCCTCTGCAAACTGCTTTACATACCATATCTTTCTACCATCATCTCGCCAATATGCATATAAGCTCATTTCCACCAACTGCTAGTTGCAACTTCTTCACCATTTTACAGTCAATCTACATCGAACTCCCCCATTGCTCCTCATCAAACTGCGAGCACCATTACTTGAACACTCCTCCAACATCATAGAACTTCGACCAAAACTCACACAACAACTTCCACAAAACAGTCAGCTGCTACACCTCTATTGCCTGTCCCCATACTACCACAATATCACCACATCTCTTCCACAATACAAACCAATTCAAAAAAAAAAATCAAACATCCCTTCTTCATCAACATCAAACATCTCTGCCTGTAGCACTAAAACAACTCTACCACATCACAAACCCCAAACTGCTTGCTTCAACCATCAAACCAGTCACTCCACTTCCATATTCAACATCACTACCCTATGCACATTCCACTTCCATCTCCACAACTACCCCCATAAACAACATCACTGCAAACAGACATCATTCAACTACACTCCTCCCAGTCATATCCACCTGCTCTTCTGCTAAATCTTCATACAACCCTGTCATTCATCTCCTCTTACCCCACCGCCAACAGACAATTCTGTCACTACCCCAAATCCACCATCACCTCCTATCGGATATGCACGCAACTACTGACCATCATCAAGTTCCACAAACTTCATTCACCACTGACAACAAGCAATTGAGCCAACCCCCTTCCTACAGCCCATCTACATCATCAAAAAATCATCGCACTTCACCAATTGTAGAAACCAGCCATCTGCAGCCTCCACCTCTGTCTTTCGTTCACTACCACTTCCAACTCAGTGACTTAAAACCATCAATTCCCAAATACTCACCTGGAACATTGCTGCCCTGATAGTTCATCATCACTAACATAGATTCATTGAAGCCAAAGTCGCCGGCAATCCTCCTCCAACCTCACCCAATTCTACATTCGAACCCATTAAACTCGAATTCCTAGAATTTCCCAAAACCACCTGAAAAAAAGCAGCATCCTCCCACTACAAATGAACTCATCCCACAGTAAGCTGAAGCCACTGCTATTGCCCCAGCTCCGCCTCGAGCAACTCACTGCCCCATCCCCAAATACGATCGACAACCACTAGGACCCAATTCCATAGCCGACGTGACGCCTGAACCGCCGTAAACTTCTGCAACCCGATCCCCAAATCATTTCACAAAAAGCCTTAATCTCCAATCATCGAAACCCCCTTCCCACCCATCTACAGCTCTCCACCAACAAGTTTTTATTTTTGACTACAGCCAGTTCCTCCAGACTTCGGCAACACAATCGCCTCGCCGCGATCAATTCCAAACCACGACTCCATCACACTCGATTTCATCAATCCCAAGATTCAATTTTCATTTATTATTGGGATTGTGTTTCGTTTTTTTATGCATGAAGTTTGATTTACAAAATACATCGAACAGTGAAAGGCAACTGGTTTGTTAATTGGGACGGGTTGTATTTGAAATTATTTTATTTTAAGTTTGTTTCAATTTGTCTTCAGTTTGGTTTGTTTTATTTGTATTTAAAAAAAACTCTTTTAACTTCTTTTCTTTTGTTCAACTTGCGTTGTTAGTTTGTTTTTAGTTTCATCTTTTCAATTTTTTTAAAAGTAAAACTTCACTTTTAAATTTTGTTTCCTTTTCAAAAGAAAAGAAATAAATTTTGTTTAGAGTAGTTTTCTTTCCAAAACTTTTCCTTTATAAAAGAAAAAAAACAACCAAATAATAATAATAATAGTAACAACGATTGTATATATCATGTTTCTGATTTTCAGGTTGCCAAACCAGGAAATAAGGAAGAATAACTTGCTGAAAACTGCCGCTCCGCTTTCCAAAAATAAATTGCTAGCTTGCTTATATAAGAAAATTTGCTGCTTTTAACATCATCTCTAGTTTTATTTGAATTGCATTGTTGGTTACTTGCATTTGCATTTATAAAAATAAATTTTAAAAAATCCATTCGTAGTTGCATTGTAAATACACGTTTAATTTCTGCTTTGCATCTCATTTTAGATTTTTGTTAATAATAACAGTTAGACATCGATAACACTTAATTGTATATTGACAATTTGTCTTCTTTGAACAATTTAATTTCTAAGTGTCTAGGCTACGTGTAACAACCCGGGATTTCGCACCAATTACTTATAGTCATTTGGTGATTAATTTTGCTGGCTAATTGCTATGGGAGTTTTTTTAAAATCAGGTTTAAATTCTTTTAAAAATTGTTAAGGGTATGCGGGCTTTCGATTGAATCTTGGCCCACGTTTTTGTTGATGCTGTGATAATTAACAAAGGCCGATGTCGTTTCCCCTTCATTCATTCTCTACACAACCCTAAAAACAAATCAAAACGAAAAAGAATGGCGGCTCGTTCTTTCCTCAGAAAATAGGGCTTCGTGGTTTTTCGAATCGACGTCTCTCGAGATGAATTCGGCTGCGATTTGGATCGTTGGGTTTTTCGAATCAAAGGTGAGAGAATTTTCACTCACATCTAGTTCATTCTTAATATTGTGCTTCTTCAGTTCGATTTTACTTCGATGTTGTTCTATCTCGGCCGGTGATTGAATCTGTTTCTTATTACTTGTTCAAAACTGTCATTGATTTAAAACAACATTGATTTGGAGTTGGGATTTCTAGATGATTTTCATTTGCCTCTCTGACAGTTTTAAAATTTACTTTGGTATAAAAAAAAAATTGTCTTTGACTTTTCTTTGTTGACATCGGCTTTGACTTTGTTGAATTTCGATTAATTGACTTGTTTAATGTTGGCCTTGGCATTTTTGTTGACATTATTTGAAACTGCAGCATGTTTAGTTTCAGTGAATCTGGTATGACTTGAGCATTGCCTCCGTTTTCACTGTATATGGCTTTGAGTCTTCTTTATGTTGCATAGCCTGTTCTTTTGTGTTGGGCATTTGTATCTGTAGTCTTCACTGCAACATTTGTCTGCATATTGAGTTGTTTCACTGATGCATCACGTGTTGCCATTCACTTGAATTCACTGTTGCAATGCTTCTGATCATATAAGATGATTCCATCATGTTGCCTGATTGGATATTGAACTTTGGGGTTTGGTCAGAACTGTTGTAGTTGCTGTGCACTGTGAATTAGACGGCCTCGAGCCTGCCATAGTGTTGCAGTCTCCAACCTGCACACATTTATACTGATACGTTGTATTGTTGCATTGTATTCATTTGCATTTGGTCACTGTGTTTCACAGGTGACACCATTTTCATTTGAAGCTGCTTTGTGTCTTTTACTTATTGGTCTGTAGCTTCATGTTGCATTGAACTTTGTTGACATGTGTTTTGCCTTTGACTCGGCCATGACTTTGTGTTGGTTCGACTTTTGCACTGATTTGTTCTATATCGACTTTGTCACTTTTGTTTACATTATTTGAACACTTGATTACTTGCGACTTTGTTCGATTTTACTTGCTATATATCATTTGCTGGAACTTCTACTTGTTGCTTGTATTCATCTGGAGGTTTTGCGTTGTTTTGCTTTGAGCTTGGAGCTTGCTGATCTAGTTGCACCTTTGTGTACTTGACCTCGTGCATCACCTTACCTTTGCTACATGTTCATGATTGGTTTGTGCACTTGGTTTTGTGAGCTGCACTTTTATTTTAGTTTTTGGTACATGACTTTCTGAAGTGTTTCTCATTTTATGTTATGTTTCATCTGAGCACTTGTGTTGAGTCATTTTGCTTGACTGTTGCATCACTTTGATAGTGATGCTTCTCTGTTGGCATGTGTTTTGCTCTTGATTCGGCCACGACACTGTTTTGGTTCGAACCACCTATGTCACTTGTACCAGTCATTGTTCTCTGGTGCATCGCATGACTCATTGACATATCTGGTATATGCATTTGTGTGCTTCCAGTTGCATGTTGTCTTCAAGTTTGAAGTTCTGTAGCTTAACATGTGCATTTGTACCACTTGATGTTGCACTTGCTTGATCCAGTTTTGTTGTTGCATACTTACAGTGCACTGATTTTTTGAATTCATTGCATTGGGTTTTGTTGCACCACAGTTGTCATCTGTTGCAGTTGTCATGTTTGTGCATACATATATTTGTATGTGTGTGTGCATGTATTGTTGGATCTACACGTGTAGTTGCCATTCACCTGATTCGGTCTCATACCACCTGCTGTTCATTTGGTCTAGTCACTGTTTCTATTTTTCACGGACCACTGGGTTCACATGCATTTTTCCATTGTTAGTTTTATTGGGTCAGCACTTGCTGTTAATATTTGGAGTTGTGTTGACATCATATGCTGTATTGGCGAGGCAGTACATGTGAGCGTGTACTGCAGCCAATCAGTATTGATGTTTTAAGTGATATTTCAATTGTTTGAATTGTTTCGTGTGTCCAATTCAATATTTTGAAATTGTATTTTGGTTTGGTTTAATTGGATCATTTTGTGATATCTGTTTATCTACTGGATAATTAGATTATGAGTTTTCTAATTATCGTATCGATAATTAGATTTTGTTGTTTCTGTTGTTTCACAGGCTAGGGTTTTGCTTTGGCCACTTACTGTTAATTGTTGTTTAGGCAATTCTGTTGTTTTCTAAATTATCTTCATTGATAAGCCTTTTATTTATCTTTGTTGATGATTTGGCTTTGTTGATTTGTTGTTTATTGCTGTTACGTGTTATTTCTACCGTTATCCGATTCTCTTACGAAGGATTGGATATACGAGATTTATTGAGACTATCGTTTATTTGATTATTTAATTATTATTGCTTCCGTGCATTAATAACCGAGTTTGAATTAGACTGACCCGCGTATTATTTTCTTTTGACTTAATATTCGGGTCAGACCGAGTTATTACAGGTTGTTGATATCTTGCTTTTGGTTGCTGCTTGAGCTATGAAGTTTCTTCATATCTTTTGGAGTTGTCATAGTCATTTTATAGGATGATATGTATTCATGTATATTATTTACTGTAATGTACTTGTATATGTAACTTCCAGTGTTGACAGTTGTAGTTGTATCATATGTATAGTATCACATGTATTGTAACTGACTTCAGTTATATATATATATATATATATATATATATATATGAGATTTTATATCATTTGTGTTCTATATTTAGCTTATCTGTATTATTATTATATATGTTGTCCTAAACTATTATGAACCATCGTAGTTCGTTTTATACTGGAATTGGATATGTCGATGGGAGTAATTAAATAAAGTGATGAAAAAAAATGAATATTTACCACTCCTATCGAGATAACCAATACTAGTGTAAGGCCTAACTACGGATGGCCGCTCCTATCCAGCCTTATTCTTCGTAATAACAGACAGTATTTCCTTTTAATACTCTTTGTTATTGTGAGCATAGAGGTGGGGCGTCACACTACGGCGAGTAATAACCATTTATAAATATTAACATGATTCGTAAATATTGTAGTGGTTGTTCCTCTGAAGGTGCTTAAACCTTCGGCTGCATTGCTGCGGTGATTCGTGGTGCACCGATAAATCCTGCCTATTGCCTGGCTGAGAACTATCTTGTTAAATTAAGACAATGTGTGATTATATAATTTTGGGTTAACTTAGGATAAATCATTTGTAATTAACCCTTGCATTCATTTAGTTGCATTAGTTCATGTATAAAAATTCAAAAAAAATCCAAAACTAAAAAACTAATTGTAAATATACCTTTTTTTCTTTAAATTTTTTAAATCCTTTTCCTTTAAAATTTCAAAATTCCAAAAAAAATAAGAAAAACGAAAATCCAGAAGAAGAAAAAATCTTTCAAAAAAAAATTTGAAAATCCCAAAAACAAAACAAAAATCGATTTCCCTTTTGAAAGATAATTTTTCTTTGTAAATATTTTTTCCTCTGAAAAAACAAAAACAAAAACATTCTTGAAAATGTTCGAATTTCTATATTCACTTGAATTTTACAATAGTTGTGAAAATCAATATAATCCATACGATTTCACTCCAAACTCGTATGTATATTTTAGCGACAACTATTATGTAAATAATTCGAATTTCGAACAACAAAATTTTCAAAACTATGACCATCCCTCGACTCTTGAAAATAGCATTTCATCTCTACTCGAACTCTATACACAACAAAATCAAGAGATAAATGATTTGCTGAATTCATATTTGTGCAATGATTCAAGACCAAGTTTTAAAAGTGGCCAAAACTTGAATAATTCAAAATTCAAACGATTTTGCTTATAACCCATGCCGATTCAATTTCGAACTCCAAAATGAATTTCAAACTCAAAATGAAAATGGAGTCAATTTTTCAAACGAATTTGGCAATGAGAATAATCTTAACCACATTACAATTGAAAACTTTTGTCGTCAACAATTTCAAAGTGAAAATCCTCATGTTGATAACTATAAGTTGGATTTTATTGAGCAAATGAACGAAATTTACGATGAGCACACGAATTCGTTGTTTGAAACATATATGAAACAACATGAAAAACAAAATAAAATTCCAACATGTGACGAGTCAAATACTAATCCATCTTTTACCCAAATCGACGATTTTCAAATAACAACTTTTGAAACTGAAAACGAAAATCTTTACGAAGTTGTTGAAAATTTGGTAATTGAGTTGGATTTCAATTCTTTTGAGGGTGAGAAACTTGATTTAAATTTTAAACTTCCTTTTCTCGATTTTGAAATTTAGAATACAACAACTTTGGATTTTGAACTTGAGATACACAATGAAGTTGTTGATAATCCAACAAAGGAAGACGAATTTAATGAACATGAATTTTTTGGACTTTTGGACGATGAGTTGTTAAATTCCGACGGGGAAGATGAAAATCACTGTTTTTATTTTGAAATCAATAACTCTAAAAATGTTTTCAATGATAGGCTTGAATTTCAAATTGGTGAAAATAAACTTGAACTTCAGTCAATTGTTTTATCGACCCCAAAAATCATCGAAAACAAAACAACTCGTACAACTTTCAATAAAACAACATTCGTTTTTTCAAATCAATGTTCAACTTCAAAATCTTTTACGATTTGGTTTTTGTGCTTAATCTGTGTCTTGCACATTTGACGAGACAAATGAATCGATCTTTAGAAGACCGTTTCATTTACTTTTTGACTGTATACTTTCTCATCTCATGTAAACAATAATCTTTTATGTAAATATAGGATTTTTATTTTATTTTTATCCTTCCACTTGGGTTTACTGTGGGGACACAGTCAAAATCAAGTGTTGAGGGGGAGAGACTTGTCTTCATTTTTATTTTATTTTTCATGGTTTATTTTTGTGTTTTCTTTTACAATCTCAAAAAAATCCCAAAAACAAATTTTCTTTTGATTTATTTTTAAATAAACACTACAGGATAAATATATGGTTTTGGTTTACTAAATTGAAATTTTTGAAAAATTATTCGTCTTAACAAAAATAAAAATAAAGTTTTATTACAAATAACATTGGTTTAACTAGTATATAGGAAGATTCATACGTGTTAATTATGAAATACATCCTAATTGAAAATCTTTGTTTCAAAAAGCGGTTGATTTAAAGTAAAGATATAACATTTTTTGTCTTCTAACTTAAATGGTGCTAAGATGATTTTGCAACTCTCTTAAAAATAAAATAAAAAATAATAACATCCAAAGTATTCACCCTTATTTAAAATCCCTCACGGTTATGCATGGGTGAATTACTTAGAATCTTTGATTATGTGCTTTCATACTCATTTAAAAGTCCTCACGGTTATGCATGTATGGAACACACGTAAAAAAAACAGACTTAATAAATACTACCTACGGTCGATAGGTATATGCACGAAAGTGTGTGCACTCGCCATGCTCTGTACTCCCCTCATATAAGCCCGAAAGGCAGTGCATGGGTGGTATATCTGGCCTCAGTTTACCTGAGCTAGGTGTGTAATTTTTCTTGCAAATAATGAGGGAGCAAGCAATTGAAATCCTAGCACTATTTTACTTATTTGATTTGATTTGTTTTTGAAAATAAATGAGAATACCACTTTGATAAACTTTGATAATCAACTAAGGATCCATTTCATAGTTACACTGTGTTATTAACCAAAACAACGAGTTAAACTATAGTCTATTTGTTACGATAACTTCGTTTTTATTGGAAATATTGACAGGTAAATAACTTAAATTTCAAGATCATGACCAAAACCTATATTTAACTTATTCTTGTCAATTTAAAAATAAATCCTTCATTTGTAAATATTTTCAAAAACTCACATTCATCTCTTTGTAAATAAATCTTGCATTTTGTAAATGTTTTCATCCTGCATTTGGATTTTGTGGGTATTATCAGCTGAAAACCCTCACGAGACAACACTCATTCTACTTGGGACACCCTGAGGTTTAACGGCTTGTTGCATACGCTCAATGCAATCGTGCTCCCTACGAAAAGGATTTATCTTAGTTTTAGTTTACTCGAGGACGAATAAAAAGATAAATGTGGGGGTATTTGATGTGCACGTAAATGTGTATATTTTTACCACCATATTTATTCTATCTCTACTACTAATAAAGAAAATTGGTTGAACTAATTTACTTGGTGTCTTTTTGAAATTCCAAAAATGCCCTTGCTTTCCTTTTACATGTTTTGCACTCAAACAAAACATCAACGTATATAATAATATAAACAGCCCGTGTGCGAAGCATGGGTCCATCTATATCTTTACTTCTCTACTACTAATAAAGAAAATTGGTTGAAATAATTTACTTGGTGTCTTCTTGAAATTCCAAAAATGTCGTTGCTTTCCGTTTGCATGTTCTGCACTCAAACAAAACATCAATGTATATAATAATACAAACAGCCCGTGTGCGAAGCATGGGCCCATACTAGTTTAAATTAAATAAATGATAATATTGGGTATTTTAACTTGTTTTAACCAAAATCCATATTAATTTCAAATTGTCACATATCCATCTTCATATAGGGGTAAAACGGTCATTTATGTGCATATATTTCTTCGAGAAAAATTGTTTAGAAATTCCCATACTATTTTTAGGAATTTGATTTCAATTACAAGTTGTTTCATGAAAAAGATATGCATACACAAAAAGAACACAAAAGAATGAAGATGGAAATAATTCAAAGTGAAGATCATGGAGAACCCCACCTACCCACCACCTTAATGTACAAATTAGAGGCTAATGCACATGCTTATGGAAATAATAGCTTCATGTACACTTAAATGGGAATAATGACATGCTAATGATTACTTGGTGGCCACACTACCTTAAGGGCATGTTGGGCATTCTCCAAAAATATGAATTAGGTTTTCATACATGTATAAGTACCCATATGTTTCATGTAATCTCCTCCTCTTCCTTGGTCTCTCTTAGATTAGTTTAGGCTCAAAATAAAAGAAAGCTCTCTTTCTCTTTTCATGGCTACTTAGCAATTTTTATTCTATGTAATTTTCTTTTCAATTTATGCAATGTTAATTATTGTTTCTTTTTAATTACATGTTCATTTCTTTTTATGCAAGTAGTGTAGATCTCTCTTATTTCACGCAAGGAGATTAGTTTTTCCTTTCTTTTTGCTCTCTTTTTCCTCTTGTTTGTTTAATGTTGCTTTCTACATTTGTTCAAACGATAACAAATATGAGAGCTTAATCCCTTCAATTTAGGGGTAATGAAGCTCTCTAGTATGTAAATTCAACATTTTGATATTATTTCTCTCTTTTTGTGCTTAATGACAATGCTTGAAGTGGTTTAACTTGTTGTTTTTGAATTTGATATCCTATATTGTTGACACCAAATAGGCTATACTTAAACAATTACTAACACAAATGTCTCTTCATAAAAAATGATTATGGCATAAGAAAGTGATTTGAAATTCAAATTTGATGGTCTATATTTCTAACTAATGGTTAATATGCCATATTTAAAATATATTTCATTTTCAACTTTGTTGTCATTACGTTAGAGTTAGTAAACGGTTTAGGTGGTGTGTTATATTTTGATGGCTTAAGTTGAGCTAATTAATAGCATAAATAGGCCATACTTATGATAAACACATCATTTAACTTCACTAATGACCAAAAAAGAGAGATCATAATTTCATTTTTGTTGAACTATATGACATGTGGAGTGAATTTATCTCTAAATTGTTTTTCTACTCTCATATTTTTATCAATTTTCTTTTGCTAATTTTTCTACTTTTTTAGTTTATCACACTTTTAACTTTTGTTAATTTGATTGAATAGAATTTTAAAATCATCAATTCCCTGTGGATTGACCCGTATTCGCCACGTGCTACATTTGTACACCGTGCGCTTGTAGTTACTTTTATTTCTAAATTTTTCGACGATTTTCTAACTCGATAGAATTTCCGTCGATTAACAATTACATCATTCTCCCGGAACAAGGCTCCAAAACAATGTACACCAGCTAAAGCCTCACTTCCACGCGCACACTAAATTCGTAAATATAATTCTAGATTGAGGAATGATTGCTCCTTATGGTAGGGAACCACGTAGCTCTGAAGCATATCCCATATTTTAGTCATTGCCGAGCTATGAGACTTATGAGGTCACGATTTCATCTTTTAGCAAATTCCACTTGGAATGCTAACACTGCCCTCCAGGCAACAATGTAATCCCAACATTCATCCATACAAGTTATTCAGGATATGAACAAACTAAAGGCACTGCTTCTACTACACTCATTTTGGATTCATTCTCGGGATTACTACCAAGTAGCCCTTGAACTTCAAAGAGCTCCATCTTCGATTCTATCATCTTCAAGATGTCTTCAATACGATGCTTTAGTTGGTTCAAAGTGGTTTTCGGATAATTCATACTTACCCGATCTCGGTTTTTTCGAACCAACATTCATAATTTTCAGTTAACTCAACTCTGATTCTTTTAGAAGTAATCGGACAATACATAAGAGCGAAGACCACCTCCTATACATTTAAATGGATGGATTTCTTTATCATTTATCCAAGATGAAGAAAACAAGATTTATACACATGGTACGACATCATCGAAGATGACTGTGCCATATAACCCCCGTGTTTCTCCTAGATATTTCTAGAGTTATATTTTGGTCCAGATTTGATAGTCAGCTATTTCACTATCAAATAACAAGAAATCACTTATATATTTAATTCCATATGATATCCATGAATCCTTTATAAATAAATCTTTAAATTATTAAAATCTCTTTCAATTATTTGATTCAAAAGACCTTTACAAAAGATATATTCACCGACCCTTACACTCTCCCCAATACTTGAGAAAACCATCATATACTTATTTCAGTGGTATAAGTATATTTCAAAACATTATATTTTCAATATTTAGGAAATATCCATATACTTATCTCAACTGTATAAGTATATTGACAAAACTTGAGGGAGATTTTCTCTTTCCAATATCATATTTTAAATAGGCCAAACCAAATATTATTTTAAATATTTCTTACTCTAAACCAAACTACCATCCTTCGGTGTTAAGTATGGAAAGGATGTTTCCATGCCACCATAATTAAGAAAGATTAATTATCAAAATCAAATCTCATTTCTTTTTATAAAATTCTCATTTTATAAGCCTATTTCGTACTTCAATTCCTTTTATAAATCTCCAAATTAATTTATAAAACTTCTTTTATAAATCTCTTAAAATGATCTATAAACTCCTTATAATAATCCTTTACCAAATATCATTTATAATTTCCTTTACAAAATATCATTTGTAGATCTCCTTAAATATATCCTTTTTACTAAGTACAATCCTTTTTATAAAATGATTTATCATTTTTAAACACCTTTATTCGATTGATTAAATACTTTTAAACATTATAAATAAATAATTAATTAATTAACTTTGAAACACATTGATAAGATATGTAATTAGTTTTAAACACATCATCAATTAAATAATTAAGTAATTTTACACAAACTAACAAATTAACTAACACATTAATAATATCACTAAATAACTTAAAATAATATAATTAAATATCTTTAAACATCTTTAATAAGATAATTAAATAAATTAGTATAAAACATCATTTATAAACCACTTAACCTCAAATTGTTATACCATTAAACTTATTTAAATCTATAACTTTACTTGCCATTTAATTCAATTTGATTTTCAAGTCGTATAACTAGTATTTACATAAGCAACATGTTTGTAAATCAAATCCATAATTAATCATCCATAGTTAATGTGTTATTTATCCCATATAAATCGATTGGCATAAAATTAAATGTTCAAATTAATTTAACAGCAAAACAAAGATTTATTCTGCTAAAAAGATGTCATCACTAGTCTATTTCATTTAATTATAGTAGAATAAATATTTATTCTTCTAAACAGATGCCATCAATAATCTATTCCATACTTGATTGGCTACTTAATGGTACAGACAAAGAGAATCCCTCATTTTAAACTTATTTACTTATAAAAGAAAGCTGCATTTAAGTGAACTGATCCTTAGAAATAAAGAAATTAAAATTAAAATTTTTATTTAATTAATATAAAATAAGTTTAAACCTTGATTTAATGATAATTAAATCTTAATCAAAACTTAATCGAATCTTAATTAATTCTTAATAAAATCTTAACTTAATTAGTAAGTAATTAATAATTAACCCTGCCTGATTATTAATTAAACCTCAATTAATTAACCTTTAATTAAAAATTAAACCTTGCTTAAATAATAATTAATTAAATAATTAATATCAACTAAATTAATAAATATTTAATTAACCTTTACTTAATTAGCTAACTATCATTATCTTACTTAATTAATAATTAAGTACTAATAACTTTACTTAACTAATAATTAAGTACTAACTATCTATAGATAATTAATTGACTAAATAATCATTAAAACTCATACTTTATTAACAAGTAATAATTACCCCTTTATACTGAAAAATGCATCTGAAATACTTTTTCAAAAACATTTAAAAAGGAAACCACTTTAGTTTATAAAAGGTGTCTGTTTTATCGAACTGCATCCATAGCGACTATCGTTATGGGTATCATAACTTTTAAAACCAGTTTACAAACGGCGTTGATTTCGAGAGTGACCTCAAACTCAAACATATTATAAAACTCTTTTAAGAATATTAGTATCCATAAGTACTTTCAAATAATACTACTATTATTTTTTAAATCTTGAAAATCAATTTCAAAGACATCGGGATTTAAGTTCTTAAAATATTAGTTTAAATCCTCTTCATTTATAAACCATATATAAAAATCAGTTTCTTATATATAATCATTTCACAAATATTTATTCCTAAAATAACTTATTTTTATTTGGATTATAATAAACATCTTTTATTAAAGTAAACTTCTGCCCCAACATCATCAACGAATGCCTTATAGTCAAACTGTGAAATACTAATCACAAGGTGTTTGTTTTAATGAACCCACAAACAATGTCTATCCAACCCTTATAGTAAAAGGGTAAATTGCTCATAAACTGCTCGAGCACAAATCAACAATCAATGAAGATGATATTGCTTATAAATTAACAAAGCTAACTAATCAATCTACAAATGATAACAATGCCCATAAATTGGTCGAGCATAACTATCCAATCTACAAACGATCGCAATGCTCATAAACTAGTTGAGCATGACTAATCTAATCAACGAGGGATAATAAATGAACATCATTATTCCCTATATTAATTAAACTATACTTACAAATCACACTTATATAAGTTACATATACATACATACATACATACATATATAAGATCCTTTTATTTTCATAGTTGAAATATCTATAAGGCATACGTTTATAACAAATACAAATATGCTCTCATATATACAATACACTCAACTCATACCAGGACATCACTTACCTTATCTCTAATGAGTTATACCGAACCAAAGATAAGGTTCTCGCTTACCTTCGACTCTGATACCAAGTGTAATAATTTGCATTTACGACCCCAAATGCTGACACTAATACATCCAAGGTATTCACGTTCTGAGCACTCAAGTGCTGGAAAGACAAATTGTTTGGGTAAAATAATAAGAAAAAGAAAAGGAAAACGAACAAGGAATGAAAGAACAAAACATATGAATGTTACAATGAAATATTAATATATAATATCAAAAAACAACACAAAGAGCTACTCTAAGATACAAGACTATTCAGAGTTACAATCCTATGTATTATCATCAGTCCAGATAGTTATAAGAACCCTTCCTCACAATTGCTGATATATATACAAACTATAGTGCAAGGGAAATAAAATACACATATAGACGAATGGAAGCATCTAGCTTGTCTCTTGAAGCTTAAAAAAAATATCAACGTAAACTTGTCTTTCTTAGATTACTCGAAAGAGCACTCGTGGAATTAAGGGAAAGATAAAAACCACGAGTCGAACATAAGTCTAGTGTGAGAAACTCAAGAAATATGTGTACCGCAACAATAACTTTTTGAGACCGTTCGAATCACCGTAACGGTTTTTCCCTTAAAACAACAAAGCCATCTAATAAGTATATATGGTGATATAATAGATAGTGTTTAGGGTATAGAATATAAATCATAAAATAGTCTTGCTGCTTGCATCTCGAAACACAATAATATTAGAAGTACAAGTAAAACTACTAAGGTACATTTACATATGGATTTCCGTGGAGGTCTCCTCGGTACATCGAGGCTGGCCTCCTGATAAGGGTCAGAAACTACCTTCCAAAACCACACATATCTCTTGATAAAATACATCGCAAAGGAAAACTTAACTGATCCATGTCTGAACATATGATACCGAATACCAACAACTTCCGCATGCCTCCATCGAAAGCATCAGCATCTTTTGCATGAGTCTTTATCACTCAAACGAATCTTTAACCTCTCCATAGATCCTGGCACAAGTTGTTCAACGGATCTTAACGTTGACCTCTCTCTTCGACTTAACCTTAGGATATATATTTATAACATTTGTCCAGAATGTTAACTCTGACCCCTCCCTTGAAACGTAACTGTAGGATAAACAGTTCAACTCTATAACATTCCACACCATAACTGCTTCCAAAACATAGAACTTGTATATCAGTTTTAAAGTAGTTTTCGGTAAGTAATACATAAATACACTTATTCGGTCTTCAAAACTAAATCTGTGAATTTCTTATTAACTCAATTCTGGTTCTTTTAGAAGCAAGTGAACGGTATAAAGGAGTCCTCTCCGGAGGATCTTGTATATATACACTCTTAAAGCAAGAGAAGTTTCATACCAACGAGTCCTCCTCGGAGGATCTCAAACTGTATGAAGCCGTGGAGGTTTTATATAAAAACCTAAGTTAATTGGCAAGTTCAATAGAATTAAAAGTATCGCGTATGAAAATTAAGTCTCATATACTTATCATCGTTTCCGATCTTATCAACTTATGCTATCCCTCAGTCAAGAGTGAAGCCAGGTAGGTTACTGGTTGCATCCAAGCTCTACCTAGACGCCTTATTCTTAACTTTCATAAATAGAACAAGTCTACTTTGTCGGCTTTTAGTGCTAAGTATATGATTAAATACATTTCATAAATGATTAGACACACAAAGCGTGATCAAGTCACATAAGCGAATTTTAATCTCCTTTTCATTTAATTTATTCTTTTATCAATTAAGACTTCTTTTATCAAATAGTTACTTCCTTTAGAAGTAAGATAACGACATATAGGAGTTCTCCCTAGGGATCTCGAATACATACATTCTAAAGGACAAGGATGTTTTATACGAATGAGTCCTCCTCGGGGGATCTCAAACCGTATAAATCCGCGATGCTTTTATTTACTTCCTTTTTTATACTTGTAATAATATATTTAAAGTGTAACAATATATATATATACACATTTGTACTACTATTTCACTATTCATTTCTACTCATTAAAATATATTCATATTTTATCCCAAAGATATACGATATTCAAAAATCTCTTAATAAGATTTCACATTTCTTTATTGTCCCGTACACTGTTATAAGTGTAGAGAATAACCAAGTTATGTGCTTTCACAATATATTTACATATATAAACATTTAACACAAGTTTAACAGAAGAGATTTCGAAGTGCACTTGTACCGGCCTTTCTCCCTTTACACACTTTCGAAGACACTTCAATGTCACACATAATCAAATCAAATATGAAAACCCAAATTCAAAGCCATGTTATTGTAAAAGGTAATGGAAGTGCCAATATTACACATAGAGTTATCACTTGCTTTTCAAAGCAAAGGGGTCCAAAATTTATAACTTGCATGGTTCATTAACTTTATATTTCAACACAATATATACTCACAATATGTAGGAAATGCGGATTACGGATTTTTAGGCTGGATTAACACTAAGGGGAGGTGAATAGTATTTAATGGATTTTATAGACTTTTTGAAATCTTTTCAAATTAAACACATACAGATGCAATTTCACAAACATAGAGACAACCACAGAACCAGATGCAGATGCAAATAGTAAATAAAAGCAGTAAAGGAAAGAACACACCAGAATTTTATGCCGGTTCGAAGTTATCCTACATCCATTCCCACACAGTTTCTTTTCAAATATAACGTCGATATTACAACCTCGATTTCAAGGCCATAAAATACACCCTCTTGTCTCGACTCTAGGGAAAACTCTCTTGATTTAAACAGGCTACAAGATCACCTAATTGATTTAGGGGCTACAATAACACCCAATTGATTTACGGGCCACAATCACACTGTTTCCAATCGCACTTCGATAAAGAGAGACTCGATACACTTCTTTGATTACAAATGATCCTATAACTCTGAATAGCACTGAGATTATTGAGGGGGAGTGGCAGAGAATCAAACTAAAGCCAATCGAGTTTGATTCACTTAGAATTTCGGTAAAGTTTTGTTAAGGCATTTGGAATATAAGAGAATATTTGAATGGAGAAGAAGGAGCGACGACATGAAGAAAAACTAACTTAAAATTCGTTGAAAACAACTGGTTTTTATAGGAGAACAACGGTTATGTCCATTTGCGAAAGGTTATGACAAATAGACACTTCTTTTGAAAATTAGAAATTTGAATTCTATGACTACCGTGTCGACATGAGGGGATGAGGGATGTCGACGTGCCTATGTTATATTTGAAAATAGATTTTTCTTTAAAATGATTTCTATTCTAAAACTTGTCCGAACAATTTCTAAACTTTGTAAACCATTTTGAATATAGTTTAACTTATAAAAGAGTTTTAGAAAGTAATCTTACAACATATAATCAATAATATAAAAGTAGTATTAAAAACTAAGTACAGATTTCTTTAAAATATATTTAAGCTAAAATATTAAAATCAAGAGATGGTTTAAAAAACAGGAGATGATTTGATTAAAAATAGTTTTTGAATTAAGGTTAAATATTTAAATTGACAGAGATGACTTTAAAAAGATAGTTTTCAAAAAAAAATCATTTTGAAAATTCCGTGGATTCCATTCCACTAGAGAAGATTGTGGGTTCCATCCCATTAAAGAGGTCTTGGGTTCCATCCCACTATTAAAGCGAGAAGGTGGATTCCATTCCACAATTAAAATCCGAATAAATATTTTAGTGCTATTATGAAGTTTTAACATAAATCTAGACTCTATTACTTATCTTGATATCTTGAACTCTTAAACTCTTGATACTCATGAGTCTTCAGTCTTGATTTCTTCAATCTTGAATCCATCAGTCTTGAATCTCTATATTCAGTCTTGAATCTTTATACGATACAGTCTCCGTTCTCAGTGCCTGCATACACACACACACACATATCTAGACAAGAATATTAGTATTTATATTTTATAACAAGTCCCAAGGTTGGTGTCATCAAAACCATCATCTCAAGAACTAACAATCTCCCCCTTTTGATGATGACTGTCTATGTTTATAAAATATACTCCACTAAACTCTTACTCCTCCTTATTCCAACAACTCCCTCTTAATCTACTAACTCCCATTAATCTAAGCCTAATTAACCTGTTTTATAATTCTCCCCCTTTATCATAAAAAAAAACTAATCCTAAATTACATAGCTCCCCTTAAATCTTAGACTATAGCACTGGATAGGATAATGACACAGTATAGTAGGATATAAATGAGACAGATAATAATATGAATAAAAAAACAGTAAGGTAAATGTGAGAGATATGAAAATTTCAAACAAAATAAATCAATATAGACATCATGTTCTTATCAAACCACACCATGATCAATCATATATTACACGCCATATTCAAATCAATCCAAACCATACCAAATCAAATCAAATCAAGCCAAACAATTCAAATCAAATCAAAGTAAATCAAACCACATATGTCAAATCAAATATTTCTTGGAACTTGAATCCATCCTTCTTCACCGAAGATAGGATCTGCCTTTATAGCATCCCATTCTTCATTATCTTTTTTCAGAGTTCCTTCTGGATTCGCTTCAAGTTCTTTATTGAGGACTGAGATCATCCATTGAATGGCATCGAAATGTCTTTCCTGTTCTTTTATCAGCTTTATTTGGCTTAGTTCTAAGTAACGTTGATTGCAAATGATAAAAGTAAGTATGTTCTTGAAGGAATTGAGAGTTTCTTCAAGATTCTCACTTAGATTATGAATAGGAGAGGCCATTTTTTGATAAAATATAAAGAAATTCAATAGAAAATAAAGAGAATTGAAAGTATGCATTTTTCTTGAAAAAATGGGTATTAAAGAGTTAGAAAGTCATTTGAAATGAAAAGATATAAGATATTTATGCCAAATTTCAATTTCAGAACAAAATCGTTTTCTGTCGTTACATGTCGACATGGAGGGTAGGGGGATATCGACATGCCCCTGTTAATTTGGGCAATTTACTTTGTTTCTTTATATTATATACAAATATATGTATAAAAACTTATATAATATAATAAAAAGCATTCCAGAGATATTTTAGAGTTAATAAGCAGAAATAAAAGATTTTCATTGATAAATTTAGTTAATATTACATAAACGATACACAGCGTTAACTAAAGAGAGATACAAATTAATACAACATGAAATGAAACTAGTATTAGTTAGAGGATGATGAAGATGATGATAATCCAAGCTTGCAACTCATTTTTCCTAAAGAATTTGTTCATTTTGGTGGAAATCTTGTCCAACTTTTACTAACGTATCTTTTGAGAATCCGTTGGTTTTCCACGATAATCTTTTGATTCATGAGAAGCGTTTTGGTGGATGGATTGTTATGAGTGATAGCGTATTCGATGCTTTCCAGTGAAGTCTCTTCCTCATCCTCTCCTTTTTTAATTTCCATCTCCTCCCTTCTTCCTCATCCTCTTCTTCTTCCATCTCTTCATGAGCCAATCTCTCATCCTTTTCGGCAAGTGTTTCATATGGTTGAAACACAAACGGAATTTTCATGAGGGTGATGTTAGCATGGTTAAATACTTTTCTAGAAACGAACTCCTTCTTCTTTATAATCAACACCAAAGCAGTTAAAAATTCTAGTGAGATAAATCCCATGATATAAAGTGTTTTCACCTAAACTAAAAAATTTGGAACGAATTTCATTTAAGATCACTTGTGCCCAATTAATGTCATAGTGCCCAAAAATACCAAAAAGAGCCTTACAAACTTTTAAAGTAGGGTGACTGAAATTTCTCGATCTTGAAGTTAAGGTATGTTGCAAAAGAAGGTTTACAATTCTAGCTTTAAGACAGAAAATTTGGTTTACAAACTCAGAGTTAACATCTCCTTCAAAAATGTGATGAAATGTCACACGGTCATGTTCATCAATTTGAAAATCCAAAAGATCAATTCTGTATACTTACAACAAAGAATGTTACCCAAAATCTCACATTTTAAAACAATACGCATTTCTTTAATGCTACTTCACAATTCCTCTTCATTTCCTTCATAAAAACCATGATTCAAATTTGCATAAAACATTTTGACAAGATTTGGATAACAAACAAAATCATTTTGAGAATCATCAATTAAGCTAAGAATTTGATTCTCTTAGAAAAAACATTGATTTCATATCAAGAAAAATCATTAAAGATGGCAAATTTTCCTGTATGGACTTTTCCAAAGTTTACATAGCTTACGTAAGAATTGATAGCTTCACGATCATTGTAGAGGAACTCTTTGGTGGCCTTGGATAGTCTAAGGTGAATGGAGTGCTTGAGGAAGCCATTTTTGAAGAAAGTAGAGAGCTTGAGAGTTTGAATTTTGAAATGAAAGTGAAAAGATAGGATAAAGTTAAGAAGATAAGTAGATATGTAAAGGCCATGTTCTCTGGTCAAGAGTCACCTTTTTAGAGCTTTGGAGTTGGTGAAAAGGTGGAGAGAAATTCAAATTTGAATTTCAAATTTCTGGAGGGATGTCGACATGGGGGGTAGGGTCATGTTGACATGGGCCCCTTAAATCATATGACTTGTATTTTTTATTTTATTTAATATATATATATATATCCTATAATATAATTTATATTTTATCTGAAATAATATTAATATAATAACACTTTAATATTAATATTTTAATATTAAAATATTATTAAAATAACATTATTTTGAAAATCAAGAATTTAAATTCAAACAACAAGCAATTTCAAAGCATGCAAACAATCAAATATTCAAACAAGAAATTTTAATCAACATAATTTAAATGCGTACCTATATTTAGATCCATATTTCCGAGATCATCAGAATCGCGAATAGCTATAAAGCACATGTTTGAATTTTCTGTCTCTTGATCTTCATCACTAAAGGATGAGTCTGAATCATCCAGTGTAGCAGTATATGCTCTCTTTCTTTTCTTTGACGAACCATTAGTTGGAAAAAAAAAATTGTTTAGAAGGTTGCGGACAATCTCTTTATAAGTGGCATAACTCATCACAATTGTACCTTCTGACGTTGTTTTGAGTTTCATTATTGTTTTCAAAATTCTTGTGATCATTTCTCTTGTAATTGTTCATCTTTCTGTATTTCAGAAACTTTTTAAAATTTCTTGTCATCAATGTTATTTCTTCATCATCGTCATTGTTTGAGTCTGAACCATCTATTATTGCATTGAACATTATTGACTTATTTTCCGAGCCTTGCTTTCTCTTCTCCCTTGCATTTGTCCTTCAAACGATATCAAATTCCCAATCAATTCTTCAATTTTTAGAGTACTAATATCATTTACCTCTTCAATTGCTAGAGTCTTCTGATCCCATTCCGGAGTGAGTGAATTTGGAATTTTTCTAACTTGATCTTATTCGAAAATTCCTAATGTAATTAGTGAGTGCACAATGTCTTTCTTGAAACCTACTGTACATGTCTAAAATTGACTCATTTGGATTCACCTTGAATAATTGAAACTGATTGGTCAAATAGATATTTTAGTTTGTTTAACTTTGTTTGTTCCTTCATGAGTAACTTTCAAAGTTTTTCAGATGTCGTATGCAGAATTACAGACAAACACTCTATTAAATCATTCCTATCAAGTGAAAAAAATAGAATATTCATGGCTTTGGAATTGTTTTGTGCAACAGTCTTTTGCTCAGCAGTCCACTTTGCAAAATCAGTTATGGATTCAATGTACTCAGTTTGTGTGATATTCCAAGTGTCTAATCCTATTGACTGTAAATAAATTTTCATCCTACATGCCCAATATGCATAGTTACTGCCATTAAAAAGTGATGGTCTGGCAATAAGTTAACCCTCTACAAATGAACTAGTGATAATGTTGACATTACCAGTGTTGGAAGCCATTTGAAAATTTTTCAAAAATCAAATTATGAAAACTTTGAAAACCAATGCTCTTATACCAAATGTAGAAAATGCGGATTACGGATCTTAAGGCTGAATTAACACTAGAGGGGAGTGAATAGTGTTTAATGGATTATATCAAAATTTTGAAATCTTTTCAAATTAACCACATACGGATGCAATTTCACAAATACGGAGACAACCACAGAACCAGACACAGATGCAAATAGTAAATAAAAGTAGTAAAGGAAAGAACACACCAGAATTTTATACTGGTTCAGATTTACCCTATCCAGTCCCACATAATATCTTTTCAAATATAATGTTGATATTACAACCTCGATTTCAAGGCCACGAGATACACCCTTCTGTCTTCGAGTGCAGGGCAAACTTTCTTGATTTAACTAGGCTACAAGATTACCTAATTAATTTACGGCCATAATCACACTTTTTTAATCACACTTTGATAGAGAGAGGCTCGATACACTTCTTTGATTACAAATGATCCTATAACTCTGAATAGCACTGAGATCTTTGAGAGAGAATGGTAGAGAATCAAACTAGAGATAATCGAGTTTGATTCACTTAGATTTTCGGCAGAGTTTTTTCAAAGCATTTGGAATATAAGAGAATATTTGAGTGGAGAATAAGAAGTGAAGATATGAAGAAAAACTAACTTAAAATTCGTTGAAAACAACTGGTATTTATAGGAGAACAACGGTCATGTCCATTCGCGAAAGGTTATGACGAATAGACACTTCTTTTGGAAATTTGAATTTTGAATTATACGACTACCGTGTCGACATGAGGGAACGAGGGATGTCGACATGCCTACGTTATTTTTGAAAATAGATTTTGCTTTAAAATGATTTCTATTCTAAAAATTGTCAAAACAATTTCTAAACTTTGTAAACCATTTTGAATATAGTTTAAACTTATAAAAGAGTTTTAGAAAGTAATCTTAAAATATATAATGTATAATATAAAAGTAATATTAAAAACTAAATATAGATTTCTTTAAATATATTAAAATAAAGAGATAGTTTAAAAAATAAGAGATGATTTTGAAATTAATATGACTAAAAATGGTTTTTGAATTAAAGTTAAAATATGTAAATTGATATAGATAACTTTAAAAAGATAGTTTTGAAAAAAATAAATCATTTTGAAAATTTTGTGGATTCCATTCCAGTAGAGAAGAACGTGGGTTCCATCCTACTAAAGAGGTCTGGGTTCCATCCCACTATTAAAGCGAGAAGGTGAATTCTATTCCACGATTAAAATCCAAATAAAGATTTTAGTTCTATTATGAAGTTTTAACATAAATCTAGACTCTATTACTTGTCTTGATATCTTGAATTCTTAAACTCTTAATACTCATAAGTCTTCAATCTTGATTTCTTCAATCTTGAATTTGTCGGTCTTGAATCTCTATACTCAGTCTTGAATATTTATACTGTACAGTCTTCATTCTCAGTACCTGCATGTATATATATATATCCTGCATATATATATATATATAGACAAGAACATTAGTATTTATATTTTATAATAAGTCCTAAGGTTGTTGTCATCAAAACCATCATCTCAGGAACTAACACAATATTTACATTCAATTGTGAGTAAACTCACCCCAAAACGATCCTACAACCGAACACATGCCTTAAGAACGCTAGAGCACTTCCTAACATCACCAAACATCCAAAGATCCAATATTTAGCTCACTTTTGCTCTCGGTCTCCTCTCCTTCTCCCATATTGCTCATGGCCCAAGTTGGGGTAGGGTATTTTGCTACTTTTCTTCATGCTTTGTGTTACTATTCCTTGTTGTTATATTGCGTAAGGCCTATAGCTTGAATTTGGTGAAGTTTGGTGTTGATTTGCATAAATTAATAAGGAGGGAAGAGGATTAAGACTAAGTATTTATATGTTTAAAAATTAAAAAATGGATTAATATAACAGATGATGGGCCTTAAGTTAAATTAATAAAGAGGTTACCATCCACATCTTACCCTTCATGGAAGGTCACAAAGCAACCTCCTTCTCATGTGTCACTTTACACCTCACTTTCCTAAGAAAAATATCTCCTCAAAATATCTTCTGCCTAATAACATAACCCATGACATCATCCTACTCCACCAGTTATCATTAGTGCAAAATATATTTAGTTGCTAATTAATTACACATTAATATTCTAAGTAAGCTCAAAAATTTCGAACAATTTTTATCGAGTAAAAGGTCATCTATCGATAATTCGGTCACATTATCGATATTTCTTTGAAGTGTTTATTTTTGTAAATATTTTTCAAAAACAAGTTTACCATCATTAGTTGTTAATTAAAAGGGGTTTAACAAGGTTATAAAATCCATTTAATCGCATTAAATCCAAGATTCAAATATTTAAATAATTCAGATATTTGAATACGAAATGTTCGAAATTCCAGGCCGTTACAGAATATGATATAAATATTGAAAATTTCATATTTTTATGATTTATTAGACAAATTAACGGTAAATAGTTTACTAAATGTATCTAAGCAATTTTATATTTATCTCATTAGTTCTATAATGGAGCTAAATGTAAAATATTAGAAGGGAACCAGGGAGGGTTTTATAAATGGTTATAGAAGTTTTAAAATGAAAATATTTGAAATAAAAAAAGATAATTTTATAATTCACCATATGATGAATTTATCGAGATCAATGAATTATAAATTGAATTTTTTCTTATTGTTTATGTATATTTTTTATGTTATGCGACTTATGTATCCTTACTTTAATGAAAAGGTAATTTTACCACTTTTGCTAATATGCGTGTGGTGTAATATTGTAATCTTTGTATTTTCATAATTTAGAAGATGAACTAAAGAATATTATTTAATTGTATTTATCTAAATAGTTCAAAATCTATGTTGTAAAAATCCTTCTAGGCTCCCATCTAGGTGCTAGACTAGCCTTACCACATATTATTTTGATTAGTCCACTTAGAGGAGACTTACTACATTATATATGCATATAAACAGATTTATAGGCACCATCTTTGCACCAATTTAGGCTTGATGCCTTTTATAAGCATCAAAATATTTGTTTCAAGTGATTTTGTCTCCACGGCTACTTCTAAATCCATCCAAATTCATGATATCCCATTGTGGATCAGTTAATACTAAACAAAATACTATAATTTTATCCAAAATGTACGAGTTTATCAAAAACACATAGCTTCATGTAATCCTCTATTAATCTCCTAATCCTCGATAAATTGCCTAGACGATTAATCTTTGTCCATACTTACCACGTAGCATCCACCTAATGACTTTTACAACCATGGTTCAAATTTAGCATTGCATAATTAAGTTAAATAAAATAACTGAAATGTAAAATATGAGGAGAAAAGTGAGATGGGTACTGTAGATAATTGTGCTAGTTTGAATGTATGTATATGAAGTTAAAAGCAGAATTTTACAACAAAATGTATGATTAATTCATTTACATAAACGAATAACAAATTAAAAAATTTATCGTTGTTTTATGTGATTTATATATTATAATCGAATTAAAAATTAATTTTACCATTTTGGTTGGTATACGCATTGTGTGACGACCTGATATTTTCAACCATTCGCATCCGCACATGTCGGACTTGAATTGTTCAAAATACCGCGTTGTAAATAAAATTTGGCAAATCTCAAAATATGCAGTAAATAATTAATCACAGAATAACAGACATAGAATCAGAATACTTGCAGCGGAATTTAAAATACTTAGTGGTTCATGAAGCCACTATAAATAGTCTCAATCAAATAAAAATTACATAGTCTTTAATCCAAATATGGTTTTAAATCATCAGTAGAACAATCCAAATGTCCACTAGTCTTGATTTCAAAATTTTAGATAAAGAACTGGAAAGAAAGTTGCCAGCAGCTTGAAAGTGATCTACAGAAATCCTACCCCCGGGATGAAAACTGAACTGCAACTCAGGCTGACCCGAGCGTAACATAAAACATAAACACTCGAGTCAGGGCATACATATATTTATATAGTGTAAGCTGATTCAAGTGTACTGTAATATAGAGCAAGTAACTTAAAGGATGCTTAGGACCGCCCATCCTCTAAGGATCCGTTAAACTATTTACTATGTAGTAATATTTTCGCTATTATAATAGTGTCTATATTAAAATAAACTTACTTTTAAATAGCGTTAAGGAGTGACCCAATATTCCCCTTAACACGTAATAGTCCTAGTAGTCCATCCAATATCATGGTCCCTCCTGATCGGGAAGCCACCAGAGGATACCACACGGGCTACGGGAGAAAACCAAACTCGTACAAGGCTCGCTATGGTAGGTGACACGACACAACTAGGCAATGCCAGGGTAGATATACCAATTACGCTTCCGGACCGATGGTAACGCGTAGCGCGCAGCAACCGCCCACCTCGAACAGCACTCCCAAATCAAAGGTGCGCACCAATACAATCACATAAGTAATAGAATGGCATACGAAAAAGTGCGTCCGATCAGAGGTGCTACCTCATTAATCCGTCAATCGCTCCTGTTTTAGCCACCTTATGCCAACTCACGGGAGTCGGGTCCACGTATTTACCTCATAGAAAACGCCACCACCATCCTACTTCATTCTAGAATCTCCACCGCGTACACGGTTGTCAAAGTGGTTTTCGGCATCGACAGAGAGTATGCCAGATATCCGATCCCGGTCTCTTTAACAACCAAACGTTATTGTAACCCGTGGTTACAACTTTTAAAATGGTATTTATACTTTAAAAATCAAAATAAATTTCAAATACATTCAATATCATAATATCATTTCAAACATCATTTATTTAAACATCAGTCATTTTATAAAATACCATTTAAATCTATTCATTTTTTTTAGGAATTAATTGCCTTTTAACTCACATTTAAAAGTTAAAATTTTCCATTTAAAACCATTTAAAGTCAATTAATTACATATTAAGTTCCAAAATTTAAGCCCCTTAATGCTACCTAAAGTTATAGGGTTAAGACAGTTATTTACAAAAAACAGCATTTAAGTGCTGTAATAGATTATTAACTTAACAATTAAGTTTAAAATTCCCAAAATATAACTTATTATCAATTATTTTACTTAACTAAAATCTCACCTTTAACAAAAGTCAGAATTTCCCAAAATAAGTTATATTCCAAAATTTTACTTAAACATTCATTTATTTAACATTTTGACTTATTCAAAAATCATTATAAATTTTATAAAAAATCCTTTAAATACATTTAAACCAGAATATTGTAAACTTCCATTTAAAAATATATTTTTTTAAAACATTTCAGAAAAATATTATATAAACCACGGGTCTGTATATAGTTTTCTAGCCTAGGTCAAGTGATACGGATATATATCATTTCAATCCGCAATTTACAAAGAAAACCCGGATTCTATCATTTCAAACCCGTAATCCCAAGTTAAATAATAAATAATTAAATAATTAAATAAATGAATAAATAATTATCGTTCAGGCCTATCATTTCAGCCTATAACGATCTCAAATTTACAGGGAACTTGCAGTGATTAACAATAAATAAGCATTAAATAGTATAACTGCAATAATATTAAAATAAATAAACAACTGATGATGTGTCAATTAATAATGGGGTTTAACATCATACGCTTATATCACAGGCAGATAAAATTTTGATAAATAATTTACAAATACACTTGTGATAAATCACGGATATATAGGTATGTTTGTCTGGTGAGAAATACTCACCTTTCGCTGCTGAAGATTCAAATCAAACAATGGTATCTATCCCGAAAGAAATGAACAGAGGCACGATAAATCCAGCAGATGTGACACCTCAATTTCGAACTTGAAAAGTAAACGAATAATAAATTACGCGATTATGAAGCGATCAAAGCAAAATTTAATACAACCGGAACGAGATTTATAAATTAAAAGATTTTTGACACCCGCAGCTTGACCACTCCATCACTCAATTTGTTCAACATCTCCAATCCTCTTCCCTTTCCAAATTTGTTATTTATATGCTTTGGGAAAAATGCTTTTTTAAAAATAAATAAATAAATAAAATTCTTTGTTAAATCAAATAGGCTGAGTCTTGAAACAAAACGTTATTAGATTCTCATAAAAAAAATACTTGGAAAAAATGTATGCACGCACTTATGAAATGACAAGGTCGTGTGATTTGTTTCACACGCAACTAATAAACCACAAATCATTTTCCAGGTTTGTCTCCATTACACACTTCCATTTGTTAAAATCTTCAAAGTGGCTCACGCATGCAAATTCACATGTCCACCAAACTACAGGCGCATATGGTTTCTTCTCCAGTAATGCAAAAAATGAAAGATATTTATTTTGTTTGTTAATTTTATTCAAAAGTGACGCCCTTATTCAATTTCACGTGGCCACAACTACAGGGACGCAGGCTAATATGTTCTACAGCATGCAAAAGAAGGAAACTAGGCTTGATTCCCTATATTACTGGACATGCACGGCAAGATCAGGAGGAAAGGAGATGCATGCTTATCAGGGATGGCAACAACATACTTGAGAGGTGGAGTAGTCGAACATGGTGGAACGAGGAGAAGGAGCAAAGTATGCAACGTGAAAAGCATGAGAAGTAGAAATAAAAATAAAATAAAAGACAGATGCGTACCATCAACACACGCATGCAAGAAAAGAAGGTGAAGCTCTCCAGGTGATGTAAAATTTGTTTTGAACGTGTGTTGTATAAATATAGGGGAAGGTCACGTTGATTTTAAGGATGAGCAAGATTTCAGGTAAGGAGAAAAATTTAATGCGTGAAAGAAAAAGGCAGGAAGTCTTTGCATTTGAAATTCAACGTTAAAAGAAATGACTTCTTGCATTTTTAAGAGTGCGTACATTTCAAGTAACGGTTGAAAAAAAAAATGCGTAAAAGAAATTTGATTGATCCAAGATACTATTTCAAGAGAAACGTGCGTTGATTTAGATGAGCAAAATTAAAGGTGGAAGAAACGGCAAGGAATTTATTTGTTTCGGATGCTACTTCAAGGACAGATTTTATACTAAATATAATAGCTGTGTGTTAAAAATTTGTTAGGCTAAAAGATGTATACATATACATAGAATTTCGAAATCTGGGTAAGAAATAAATGCAGACAAGAAAGAAACGGCAACTAGAAAATTTAAAATTTCTGTGCGTTGATAAAGAGGGATGAGTGAAATTTATGGTGAAGAAACGGCAAGTGATTAATAGATTGGTTCATTTCAAACTTTTTCGTCAATTAATGATTGCGTGCGCTTCTTTCTTTACATAGGCTGAGTGATTTTAGCAAGGATTTTACGCCAATTTAAAACCAATGAAAGCTGTGGAAAAAATAACGTTTTGCTATAAAAATCTACTAACTGATTTATTAATTCATATAGATATTGCAGTATGCATTTTAAATACGCCAAACCGACGCAATACAATATGCCCAAAATTTATGCAAAAGTAACATTTTTAATTTATACGTTTATACATTACTTATACCATTACAATGCGTACCCTTTTTAAATGCGAAATTTAACAGTCTGTAAAACACTGAATTTTACAAAGTTATTACTTAACTAAAATTTTAACTTGTTTACATTCTTCGTATTTAAAATATACATAATTCATTTTTATTAAAATTCCAATTAGAGTTGTCTTTTAACAAAGTAAAAATTTCAAAACTTCCAATGTTATATTTAGACTTTTAGGAAATGATTAAATCAAGTTAAAATTTATATTAAATTTCAAGGTTTTATAAATAAAAAGAAATAAAGAGTAGGCAATTAAAAAGGCAAACAATTAAGACAATATAACGCATACCCTTTTAGTTTCTTCCAAGCCATAAATAAAAGATATAAACAAGCAATAATCTAATAAATAAACATGACTGTCAAAAATAAAAATAGAAAGATAAAATAGAGGTGGATATATGAAATAATAATAATAAGAACATATATATATATAATATGTAATAAAAGTAGAAAAATTTATTGCGTGTAAAATGTTGTATTTTATCAAAAGAAGTATAAGTTTTAAATTCCCAATAAATCCATATATTTAATTTCTAAATCATGTTATTGAATCGACTATTAACTTATCCTCTTATGGGTAATATTAAAATTGGTTTTTATACTAATACATAAAAAAATTCCCAATTCATCCAAATTTCAATTAATTACTTTCCAATAACTACCATGCTTTAATCCTACTCTTTTATTAAATCTGTTATCACTTTATAAACCTAGTTATTATTTGTTTATCTTTCCTTACAAAAATATATATTCCAATTTTCATCTTTCTTTTGTAATAACTTGTTATTTTCAATTATATTGAATTTCCCAAATATATACATTTATCATAAATAAAACCTAAATCAATTTATTCAACTTGGTTTCATTCCTTTATTTCATCTTATGAATAAAATATAAATTTCCATTTATGTCATTTCATTTACATTCACACATTACATTTACAGTCCTATCTCACATTAATGAACATTTACCTACATTTAAATGTAATTGACTTCCTACTCTGAATTTAGCAGCCCTAAATAAAAAGGTGACTTGCATAAATGTTGTCGCTAACTTTATATTACACTCAAGTTTATTATTTCCACTAATTATCAGAATTGCTTATATAATGTTGAATTGCTTATATAATGTTGAATTCACTCCATTACCATACGTTTATTTGCATATATTCAATTTAATACCCAAATGTAACAGTTAAAACTACATTAATAGACCAATTAAATAGTAACTTACAACCGTTACTATATCCCTATTATTTTCATTTCATTTTAAACACTCACTTCATTATAAATTATAAAGGTTTTTTTTTCTTCTTAAATTTAATTACAAAAATCTTATTAAATTAACCAGTTTAATTATCGAAATTTACAGGTCATTACACATTGAAATGTAAAAAATCTGAACCACCCATTATTTCCAGGTTTGATGCACGAAAAATCTACCTTAAAACATATTTTCAGTTACCCAAAATTATTTTCGACAAATTTGCTGCAAATATTTTCATTTTAAACTGCAATTATTCACACTGTTTAAAAGTGAAAATATTTGCATTTTATCTAAAACTAAAAATAACGGTGTTTTCAAAACATGTTTTTAAGGAAGGACGGATGTGCGTTTTAAAACTCAAAAAGGGTATTTTACAAAAATTTCCTTTTGAAATTTGAAATTGTCGCTCCTTAGTATCTATTAGAAATGGTAATTGTTTGCGCCAAAATTAATCACAAACCCCAAATATCGCGAAAGCACCAGTGTATGAACATAGATTAACAATAAATGACCACAAATCACAGATCTAAGTAATGTAGAGGATAAAAAAATGAAGAATAATAAACTTAAAACGGAAAAAAATAGACAGAGACACAAGATTTATAGTGGTTCGGCTATCTCCGGCCTACATCCACTTCAAAAGTTAATCTTTTATTGACTTTACTTGCTGGTTACAATTGATTACAGCGGATTACAGTGATGAAATTCGAGTACAACGGAAGTCTTGTAGTGCAATGGTGTTTTCGGCAGAGTCTGGATGTCGGATAGCCAAAAGATCCTTTTTCTGTTGGCTCTGGGATGGTATTTATAGACGTAGGCTGCAAATATCTGGCTCAAATCACGAGAGACTTCTTCTGGCACGTGAATGGGCCCACGCGATCGATCCAGGGATTTCGACTCAATCCGTGATCAGTACGAACGAATTTCGTATCGATTAAGATTTGACCTAATCGAGTTGAAATTTGGCATGAACATTCTTTAGGTTGTACGCAAGCTTCTGTGAAAATTTGATGGCATTTGGACTCATGGATTGCAAGATATTATCGATACAAACTGTAGTTTGTGTGGAGGCTGAAGCGTTCGTCTCCATCTGTTCGACTCCATCCCTTTATTTTCATCGCATCGATGATGTGGCTCGGAAGTTCAGGGAAGATCCACTATTGATGCCGAGTTGACCGCTTCTTCATCCAAACGCGTCTCCTTCGCATCGATCGAATGTTATGCCCTTTGTATCCTTTACCACTCGTAATTCGTATCCATGTGCTACCATCCATCTGTTAACGTTTTCAGTCTTATTCGTATTCATCAATTATGCCTCTGTTCGCACCCATCGAGCACCCCTCCTTCGCATTGACTCGAAGTACCCAATGTTGATCGATACGGACAGTATCGATTCGAAGTAGTCATGTTGATCGATACGAACAGTATCGATTTGAAGTAGTCACGTTGATTGATACGAAAAGTATCGATTCGAAGTATACTACTACGCTCCATCCTTATTGACACGAACCATCAAGTCGAACAAACCATCATGCGTCTTTCTATTAATCCAAGTTCACAGCCATCGAGTCGAAAACCGCTTAACCTTTCTATTTGATCGATGCAAACATCTTGTTCGTATACATGGGCATCGATACGAAACGTATGGATACGAATAATATTGATACCAAACCAGTCCCTTCCAACATTGATCCTCCATATCTTGAGCATACAAAATCCGGTTAACCTGAAATTTGAAACATAGCCTCTCCTAGCCTGGATCATCATCCCCAGTCGATCCCGCCTTGATTGGAGCTCGGTAAAATATTGATGACATCGATCATAGCCTTGTTTCTAATCGATCTCCAATCCTGATATCCATCATTTCTATCCAATTTGTTGATATTCCAGCTTTGACCAAAAGGTGGGATAACATTTGCCCCCCAAAACATGCCTTGCGATAAGAAGGTGTGTTTTGAATAGTTCTGAATCCGACATCCGAAGTCCATATGCCGTCTATAGCCATACTGTAACAACCCGATATTTTCAGCCATTTGCATCCACACATGCCGGACTTGAATTGCTCAAAATAATCAAATAACTATTTATCATATTAAATGTTTAACATGTTAAATATAAAAAAAATGGTTCATCCATGTGTTTCAACCTGCTTTCCCTCCTAGCTACTTTTCCCTACCTTCTTTCAGGATGTCTTCCAACCTATTGTTCTTTCTAGTTGTTTCTCTGCTTCCTTCCTTTTTGAGGACGAAAAGATTTGAGTGGGGGAGAGTGTAACAACCCAAGATTTTTATGTATATTTTAATTTTGACTTTATGTCATTTTTGAAATTATTTTAAACTTGTTTCATTTCAAACATTTCATTTTAAATATAAACTTTGATTATTATGTGAATTATAATTTCAAACTGGTATAAATTGAATATTTTCCTGAAATGTTGATTTTTGGTCAATCTGGTCAAGCTTTGACTTTTAAAATTTAAAATTTAAATATCTTAATTTTTTAATTTTATCTTTTATTATAAAAATATATTAAATTTCAAGAATACTGCTTTTCGTTTCGTTGAAATCCTATTTATATTGTGAAAGTTATGTTTTTTACAATATTGTACGTAAATTGGTTTATTTAATAAAATTATCTATTTTAATTTATATAATAATATTTTATTTGTCAAGTCATGTTATAATATGTGTTATATGACATGTTAGGTATATATTTTATTTTAAAACATTTTAAAGTGATGTTATACTTTTTCCAAATTTAGTGTATTTATTTCCTATTTTTAAATGTTGTTTTCTTATTTTCTGCTATTTTCTTCATTAAAATTTTATTTAAATTAAAATTTATATATTTATTTTGTGAATTCATTTTTATTTTATGTTGTTATCTTTGTTTAAAAATATTTTACAAGTCGATATGAATTTTCCAAAATTTATTCCATTTAGTTTCAAATTTTCTAGACTAGTTTTCATTTTGTACTATTTTTTATTTTAATCATATATAATTAATATTTTTTTATTTATATTTATTTATATTTGTTATATTTTTGAATTTTTAACTGAAATTATATGTATTTTCAGATATTTAAACTTATAAAAAGAAAATATAGAAATTTGAAAGGTTTTGGTGACTTTTTATCTCCTAAGGCCTTTTATATTCCTACCTTTTCACATTTTAACCATATCTTTTCATTAATTGGCCATTACTCCTCACATTCTTCAGGAACTTCTCTCACTCCATTTTCACGTATTGGAAACCTTCTCATCATCAAAATTCATGGCCTTCGTTCCTGAGCAAAAGTTTGGTAAAATTCTTCTTCTTTTCTTCTCATTTCTTCCTTGTTTTTCTTATGTATTTGCACTTGCCTTCACCTTTGTAGCTCAGCCCTTGCTCTTCCTTCACCATGGCCACCTCTACCACTACCACATCAGGCTACCATCTCCTATAGCCCACTGACCTTCCATAGCCGTGGCCTCTCATGAAGTAGATCCACCTAAAAAATAAACAAAACTCCACATAAATGTTCATAGATTAGCCTAACTTGTTCCACCACCTCTCTCCTCCACTTTGGATGGCCAAACACCACCACCACCAGCAACAACCTGATCCTTGGACCTTTGTAGCACCTATAGTTGATCTTTCCAGATCAGGCCATGCCCAATAGTCCCTTGGCCGAACCCATTTAGGCCTTGAAATCTATGTTGTTGCTTGTAGTTGTGTTGCCTTGTTTTGAAATTCACGCACATATCCTTAATCTCCACTTTATATTGCTATGGCCGACCCCTGTATGACCTGAACCTGATCCAAAACCATCCCATTACATTGTCTTTCCAGGCCATAGCTGAAGTAAAATTGGTTGAATGCAAGTGCAAAAGCTCTAGCTTTGAATTGTGTAGTTATTCCTAGCATTGTTTGTAATATTTTGGTTTGTAATTCATGTTTTTTTTTGTGTAAATATATTCAAGGCAATTAGTGTTGGCTCTCCACACTCAAATCGTATTTGAGTTGTCATGACTTCATAGTCTTTGTGTTGTGTGCTTTGTTGGCAAATCTTCAGCTTTGACAGGTGAGTAATACTCACCAGACAATTTGTACCTATATAAGTAGTAAACTGACATCGCTTGAATCTATAATGCATTTCATCATGTTATAACTGCTATATTATTATCACATGATGTTCATACCTGTTATTACACCTGTTATATCATACGTCACTGTTATTTCATGTTATTCTGTTATTTATATCAGTTATCACCATTGCAAGTTCACTGTAGAATAGAATCACCATGGGTTGAAATGATACATACTCGAACGGACTTTAGAATAGGAGAAAATCATTATGGGCTGAAATGATAGGCTTGAATGATTTTCAATTATTTTCATTTACTTGGGATTGCGGGTTTGAAATGATCAAACCTGGGTTTTCTTTGTAAATTACGGGTTGAAATGATATATTTTACCCGTATCACTTTACCTAGGCTAGAAAATGAAATACATACCCGTTGTTAAAATATATTTTTCTAAAAAATTTAAAATATTTTAGAAATGTAAATATTATAATATTTTGATTTAAAACCAAATTAAAAATGATTTTTGTAAAGTATTATTGATTTTTTGAGAATTTATAAGTGAAATAAATAGCTGGTAAAGTTAGAAATTTGAAATGTAAGTTATTTTGGAAATTCTAATTTGGTAATGAAATGGAATTTGAATTTAATATGAAATATGATAAATTTATGATATTTTGAATCAAATGAATTTAAAATGATTTTATAATATATTAATGATTTTTAATAAAGTTAAAGTGTGAAATGAATGAATATTTAAGTTGAAATTTTGAACTATAACTAAAATTGGAAATTTGTGAATTTGGCTTGAAAGTGAATTTTTAGTTAAGAAAATAAAATTGAAGTTAAGTTATATTTGAAAATTTTAAACTTAAGTGTTAAGTTAAATTTAATTTAGTGAATTTAAAATTTAAGGTTGGAATTTAATAAGTGAATTATTATTAAATCTTGATTTTTGAATGGAAATTTAACTTTATAAAATCATGAATATAACGGTATTTAAATGATTATAAAAGTGAAATTTTATGATTTTATAAGTTAAAAATGATTTAAATAAAAATATAATTGTTGTGAAATTCTACCGAATATTTGAAGTTAATTAACTGCATTTCTAAAATGCTATTAATTCTAATGTAAATGATAATACAGTATTTGTAAATGTCGTAGTGGATAATAATGAACCAAATGGCTAAGTTTAATTAAAGGCTATTATAGCATTTTTGTAAATGTTATAATTGTTGAATTTAACTAAGTTTTATTGAAACTGATGTAACTCTATTATAGCATTTTTAAATGCTATCTTTTGTTAAATTGAACTGTTTTGAATGTAGCTTTCTGTAGCAATTTCTAAATGCTGCGAAAGTTGAATTTTCATCTATTTTAATAAATTAAGTGAATAAATGAATTTTGAAAGACTAAAATTTTGGAAATTTAATAATTTAATTATTAAATATAATAACTTCATTTTATGATTTAAAAAGGAAGTAATTTGTTTCGAAATATAAACTATTTTGAAATGTGTTTTGTAATGGTATTTAAATTAAATAAAAATGAATGTGGTTTGGAAGATATTATATTTTTGATATTTTGAAATGGATTTTGAATGATATTGAATTTTGAAATGATATTTGATTTTGAAGTATAAAATACCATTTTGAAATTTTAACTACGGGATGTATTTAATTTATAGTTTAACTGATTCTTAAAGGATGGGCGATCTCAAGCATCCTTTAATTTATTGTGCATTTCTACTACGGTTCACTTGAGTTGGTTTACATTATATAAATATATATTGTCCTGAATCGAGTGTTTTGTGTTTTACTTTACGCTCGGGTCAGCCTGAGTATTTACAGCTTAGCTTTGGATTTCTTTTCTAGAGCTAGGAATTGCTGGAGATTCTGCTTGTCTAGTTATCTATCCATTCAGTTTCAGTTGTTCTATTTCAGCTTTGGTATTGATAAACTGTTATGTAATTGAGATTTCTATTGCATATGTTTTTTTCACACTGATATCATGTATTATGTTTTGAGAGTTTGTTATAGTAGCTTCATGAACTACTATGGTATTTTAGTTTCCGCTGCGAGTTATTCTGATATTTCTGTGTCTGTGATTCTGTGATTGTATTTCATTTGCTCCAAAATTATTTACAATGCGATATTTTGAGCAATTCAAGTCCGGCATGTATGGATGCGAATGGCTGAAAATATCGGGTTGTTACACATACGATCCGATTCATAATCCAATCCATCACCAAGCCATCCCATCCGAGTGCATCAATCTTGATTGTTCTGAGTCAATGTCCTATTCAAATCCAGTAACCAAAGCCTTAGCCAATTCCATATCCATCCAAACTCGACAGCAAAGATTTAATTCATCCATATCCAATGATCGATAACCGAATCCAGGGCCTTTACGGGTCGATATCTGAATCCTTAGCCGTTCATAGCCGATATTTGTATCCATAACCTCTCCGAGTTCTTGCCAAGCGTAATCCACACTCAGCGAACTATGCCGAGCAATGCTTTGGTATCCACGGTCCAATGTCCCTGAATGTTGGGTAAATCCACAGATTGAGTCCTAAGCCGAATCCTGGTCGCTCCGAACCCTTGCCGAGCATAGTCCATACTCGACGACCTGAAATAGTAACCGATAATATAGGGCCTAAATTCTAGGCAGAATCCTGGTCTCTCCGGACCCTTTCCAAGCATAGTCCATACTCGACGATCTGAAAAAGTTGATTCGCCACACTCGAACAAAGCGACTTACCCCTTGCCAGGTATAATCCATACCCGACGACCATTTACCAAAAGCCAGATAAAAATCCAACCAAAGACCAATCCGAAATCCAGATCAAATCAGAGAACCAAATATTCGCATCAGAAATCCAAATCAATATCCAACCCAGAAAACAATCATCCAAACAAAAGTCCAAACCAGAAAACAAAAGAAATCAGGAGTTTAAGCCAAATTCTAAAACCAAACCAGAAAAAGCAAATGTCCAAACCAAAGAAAAAACAGATTTCACAAATCATAGCGTCACGGTTTATCGTCATTCAAAGCATGCCTAGGGGTCATCTCCGTCACCGTACATGAGTAAATGACGTGGCCGTTTGCCTGTAGTTTGCTACTTATTTAATATCGTCCCTGTCAACTGATAACCAGTCGGCCATCATTCCTGGGCCTCGTGCCATTGGTGTTTGATGTAGATGGTGGCTGCTTCTGTTCCATCGCCACATTCCGAGCCCCGACGTATTGTCGTAACTGGCCATTCCTTACATGATCCTCGATTATATCCTTTAGATGCCCGCAGCTGTTGGTATCATGCCCATCCAAGTCGTGAAAGAGGCAGTGCCTTCCCGATGCCCTCTTAAGTTCCGATGGTTCTTTCCTAGTAGGCCTTCGGTAGGAAAGGCGATGCCAAGTCTCCATGAATATCCGTTCTAACATCTCGTTCAATCCTGTGTAAGTGGAAAATTTTGGCTCTCTCTAGTGCTTCCTAGCTTTTCCTGCTTCGTCATCCAACTTCCTTTTTCCGTTATCTTTATCTTTATCCAAGCTTCCGCTGGATGGCCCTCCATCCTCAGCCGCGTTCACCTCCTTTAATTTCATATCTGAACATGCATCTTCCTACCGAAGGAATCTCTCAGCGTCGTGAAAGAATTCCCCAAGATCCATTGGTGGGTCCCGTATTAGAGACACTTTGAAATCCAAATTCTCTCCAACTCCTGACACTGTTGCCATTAAAACCATCGATGGATCCGGCCTATCCACCGAAGCAACCAATGCATTGAACCGAGTTAAAAAAGCTCTGAGCGATTCCGCTGTCCTTTTCTTTACCGATGTTAGTGTCATTACGTTCTTCGGCCATTTGATATGAACCCGAAAGTGCATCAGAAACATATCCACCAATTTTGTCCATATCCTGATAGATCCCTCTTCCAGTGGTCTGAACCACATAGCAGCTATATCTGTCAAGTACAGAGGGAAACATCGGGCCATAACTTCCTCTGATGCCCCCCAGCACTTCCATGTGTCGTGTGTACATCATCAAGTGATCGGTAGGGTCAGGCTTGCCATTGTATACCTCTAGCGTAGGTAGCTTGAATTCTGATGGATTTCGAGCCATTCTGATGTCACGAGTAAACAGACTCCTGTTTACTCCTTCCAGATCTCTGTTTGTCAAACCTCCATGCATAGTTCGTCTGATAATCTCAGCCAATCCAACGTTGTCTGTCAAGGGTTGCCCCCCGAGTCCCTAAGGTAATTTCGGTACCTACTCTTCATCATGCGCTCCCGCATTCCTACCAGCATCTTGTCGTGTGGTGTCATCTGGAATTCCTCCATGAATTGGTCCATCGTTGCCAGGTGGCGTGCCTCCGAGCCTGGATCCATCCCGATTAACAGTCGTGTGCTGATTAGGGGCTGCACCCTACTGAGCTGCTTCATTCGATTGCCTGTTGCGTCTTTCTGCTCCAGCTCTGTGGATTTGAACTCCTAAAGCTCCAGCAGTTCCTGCTTGTCCAAACTATTTGAGGAGGTTCTGCATCATTTTCTCCTGCATTTTCAGAAACTCTTCATGCATACCTCCCATCATCATCTCCTTCTCGTCTCGGGTGATGAAAGCCGAAGTATGATTAGCCCCTGATGATGATGCCTCCTGGCTTTCTTCATGCGGACTTCTCTCTGCTCTTTGTCTTCTACTTGATTGCCTTGTCATAACTTTTCAGATTTGAATCCTTAATCCTTCAAATTCAATATCCAAGTGGTAGAACCCCTGAGTTAGCTTTTCTTAGTGAAAGCACCAAAGTGTTTGTGCCAAAATTGATAAAAAAACCCAAATATCGTGAAAGCACCAGTGTATGAACACAAAGTAGCAGTAAATGACCATAAATCATAGATCTAAGTAATGTAGAGGATAAAAAATGAAGAATAATAAACTTAAAACAGAAAGAAATAGACAGAGACACAAGATTTATAGTGCTTTTGATATCTTCGGCCTATGTCCACTTCAAAAGTTAATCTTTTATTAACTTTCCTTGCCGGTTACAACTGATTATAGCGGATTACAGTGATGAAATTCAAGTACAACGGTAGCTTTGTAGTGCAAAGGTGTTTTTGGCGGAGTCTGGACGTCAGATAGCCAAAAGATCCTTTTTCTGTTCGCTTTGGGATGCTATTCATAGGCGTAGGCTGCAAATATCTTGCTCAAATATCAGAAGACTTCTTCTGGCACGTGAGTGGGCCCACGCGATCGATCCTAGGTGATTTCGACTCAATCCGTGATCGATATCAACGAATTTCGTATCGATCAAGATTTGATCCAATCGAGTCGAAATTTGGCATGAACATACTTTAGGTTGCACGCAAGCTTCTATGAAAATTTTGTGGCATTTGGACTCGTGGATTGTGAGATATTATCGATACGAACTGTAGTTTGCATGGAGGCTGAAGCGTTCGTCTCCATCTGTTCGCCTCCATCCCTTCATTTTAATCGCATCAATGACGTGGCTCAGAAGTTCAGGGAAGATCCACTATTGATGCCGCGTTGACTGCTTCTTCATCCAAACACGTCTCCTTCGCTTGATCGAATGCTATTCCCTTCGTATCCATTACCACTCGCAATTCGTATCCATGTGCTACCTTCTGTTAACGTTTTCGGTCTTCTTCGTGTCCATCAACTATGACTCTGTTCGCATCCATCGACCAACCCTCCTTCGCATTGACTCGAAGTACCCAATGTTGATCGATACAGACAGTATCAGTTCGAAGTAGTCATGTTGATCAATACGAACAGTATCGATTCGAGGTATACTGCTACACTCCATTCTGATTGACACGAAATCATCGAGTCGAACAAAACATCATGCGCTTGTCTATTAATCCAAGTCCACAGCTATTGAGTCGAAAACCGCTTAATCTTTCTATCTGATCAATGCGAACATCTTGTTCGTATCCATGGGCATCGATATGAAACGTATGGGTACAACGGTATCGGTACCAAATCAGTCACTTCCAACATTGATACATCCATATCTTGAGCATACGAACTCCGATTAACCTGAAATTTGAAACGTAGTCTCTCCTAGCATGGATCATCATCCCCAATCGATCCCGCCTTGATTGGAGCTAGGACAAATATTGACGACATCGATCATAGCCTTGTTTCAATTCGATCTCCAATCCTGATATCCATTCTTTCTATCCAATTTGTTGATATTCCAGCTTTGACCGAAAGGTGGAATAGCATTTACCCCCCAAAACATGCCTTGTGATAAGAAGGCGTGTTTTGAATAGTTTCGAATTCGACATCCGAAGCTGTGTAGTTAATGCCCCGCTATTACCCCGCTACAACCCCGCTATATCTTATAGCGGATTTCTACCGCTGCGATTTTTCCATATAGCCCCAGAATATAGCCTTTCCGCTTTAATCCCCGCTATTTCCGCTATATCCCGTTATTTCCGCTATTCCCGCTATACCTTTTTTAATAAAACGAATTGAAAAATTGCATTTATACATTATAAAATTATGAAACTAATTTATTTGATTTAATTTTTAATATGTTTTAAGAAATGAAAATACTCTAATATTCTACCAAATTCAATTATGTTATATAACAGTTTTTCATTTATTTAAAGTATATTCGCACATGTTTTTATTTAAAATTATTTATGTATTATTTATAATTCAATTGAATGATAATTTTTCATTTAATTTCATTTATATATTTGTAAAAACATTAAGTACGAGTTTTATATGCTATTTTAGAGCCATCTGCTATATCCCGCAATATCCTCGCTGTATCCCCGCTATGACTTTTTGCACATCCACCGCTTTGAATCTACCAAGCGCATTAACTGCACAGATCCGAAGTACATATGTCGTATATAGCCATACCATCTGATTCATAATCCAATCCATCACCAAGCCATCCCATCCGAGTGCATCATTCTTGACTGCTCCGAGTTGATGTCCGATTCCAAATCCAGTAACCAAAGCCATAGCCAATTCCATATCCATCCAAACTTGACAACCGAGATTTAATTCATCCATATCCAATGATCGATAACCGAATCCAGGGCCTTTCCGGGTCGATATCTGAATCCTTAGTTGTTCACAGCCGATATTCATATCCATAACCTCTCCGGGTTCTTACCAAGCGCAATCCACACTTAGTGACCTGTGCCAAGCAATGCCTTGATATCCGCGGTCCAGTGTCCCTGAACGTTGAGTAATGCCACGGCTTAAGTCCTAAGCAAAATCCTAGTCGCTCCGGACTCTTTCCGAGCATAGTCCATACTCGACGACCTGAAATAGTAACCGATAATATATGGCCTAAATCCTAGGCCGAATCCTGGTCTCTCCAGACCCTTGTCGAGCAAAGTCCATACTCGACGACCTGAATAAGTCGATTCGCCATGCTCGGACAAAGCGACATACCCCTTGCCAGGTATAATCCATACCCGAAGACCATTTACCAAAAGCCGGATAAAAATCCAACCAAAGACCAATCCGAAATCCAGATCAAATCAGAGAACCTAAAATCCGCATCAGAAATCCAAATCAATATCCAAACCAGAAAACAATCATCCAAACAAAAGTCCAAACCAAAAAACAAGCAAAATCAGGAGTTCAAACCAAACTCTAAAACCAAACTAGAAAAAGCAAATGTCCAAACCAAAAGAAAAAACAGATTTCACAAACCATAGCGTCGCGGATTATCATCATTCAGAGCATGCCAAGGGGCCATCTCCGTCCCCGTACATGAGTAAACGACGTGGTCGTTTGCCTGTACTTTGCTACTTATTTCATATCATCCCTGTCAGTTGATAACCAATCGGCCATCATTCCTGGGCCTCTCGCCATTGTTGTTTGAGGTAGATGGTGGCTGCTCCTGTTCCACCACCGCATTCCGAGCCTCGATGTATTGTCATAACTGGCCGTTCCTTACATGCTCCTCGATTATATCCTTTGGATGCCTGCAACTGTTGGTATCATGCCCGTCCAAGTCGTGAAAGGGGAGTGCCTTCCCGATGCCCTCTCACGTTCCGACGTATCTCTCCTTGCAGGCCTTCGATAGGGAAGGCGATCCCGAGTCTATGAATAGTTGTTCTAACGTCTCGTTCAATCCTGTGTAAGTGGAAAATTTTGGCCCTCTCCACTGCTTCCTAGCTTTTCCTGCTTCGTCATCCAACTTCCTCTTTCCTTTATCTTTATCTTTATCCGAGCTTCTGTTAGATGGCTTTCCATCCTCAGCCGCGTTCACCTCCTTTAATTTCATATCTGAGCATGCATCTTCCTGCCGAAGGAATCTCTCAGCTTCATGAAAGAATTACCCAAGATCCATTGGTGGGTCCCGTATTAGAGACACTTTGAAATCCGAATTCTCTCCGACTCCTGACACTACTGCCATTAAAACGATCGATGGATCCGGCCGATCCACCGAAGCAACTGTTGCATTGAACCGAGTTAAGAAAGCTCTACGCGATTCCTTTGTCTTTTGCTTTACCGATGTTAGTGTCATTACATTCTTCGGCCTTTTGATATGAACCCGAAACTGCTTCAGAAACCTATCCACTAATTCTGTCCATGTCCTGATAGATCCCTCTTTCAGCTGTCTGAACCACATAGCAGCTATATCCGTCAAATACAGAGGGAAACATCGGGCCATAACTTCCTCCGATGCCTCCAGCACTTCCATTCATTAAGTGATCGGTAGTGTCAGCCTTGCCATTGTATACCTCTAGCGTAGGTAGCTTGAATTCTGGTGGATTCCGAGCCATTCTAATGTCATGAGTAAACAGACTCCTGTTTACTCCTTCTAGATCTCTATTTGTCAAACCTCCGTGCATAGTTCGTCTGATAATCTCAGCCAATTCAGCGTTGTCCGTCAAGAGTTGCCCCATGAGTCCCCGAGGGAATTCTGGTACTTACTCTTCATCACACGCTTCCGCATTCCTACCAGCATCTTGTCGTGTGGTGTCATCTAGAATTCTTCCATGAATTGGTCCATCATTGCCAGGTGGCGTGCCGCCGAGCCTGAATCCATCCTGATTAACAAGCGTGTGCTGATTTGTAACAACCCATAATTTTGTAAATATTTTAATTAAGTTTTACTTGAAAACGTTGTTTTTTTAAAGTAAAATTTTCAATAATTAAAATTTTTAAGTTAATAAGTTTTGGTAAAAGAGGGAAAGAAAACTTATTGTAATTTAAATTTAAGCCTTATTTAATGTAATATTTCTGTTATTGATTCAAATAGAAAACATATGTAGTTTATTAATGTTTGCATGTGTTCATTATTTAAATCCCATCTTTTGGTTTTTGCAAACTTTTGTTTAAAGTTAAAAAAAGGGGCTTCTTTATAAAAATAACTTGAATATATTACAAAATATCACAATTCCTTTTATTTCCTTTTAAATTAACGTTAGACCTTAATTTATTGCTTAATATTAAAGAATTTACTAAGTTATAAATTTTAACATAAAGATGTTGTATTAAGTTTAAGACATTATTTACAATGATTTGTATATACATATGTGTGCGCGTTAATTTGACTTAAGATTTATAAGATGGACTTGTATGCAAAGTCATAACTTTTTTAATCTTAGACCCTTTTAATCTGGAGATTAGGTTCAAAATTGTTGTCTTTAATTTTAGGCTCATAAAATAGTGAAACTTAATTTAAACACATTTATATGTATAAGTCTACTATATATATATATATATATATATATATATACGTATACGTATATGTTTTTAATAATACTATGACCAATAAAGATATATATGAAGGAAACATCACCTTTGTACACAATCTAATATTTCGCTTACATAATTTACTATAGAATACATTTGGACAACGAAATTAAAAAGGATATAGTAACGGTTGTAAGTTACTATTTAATTGGTCTATTAATGTAGTTATAACTGTTACATTTGGGTATTAAATTGAATATATGCAAATAAACGTATGGTAATGGAGTGAATTCAACATTATATAAGCAATTCTGATAATTAGTGGAAATAATAAACTTGAGTGTAATATAAAGTTAGTGACAACATTTATGCAAGTCACCTTTTTATTTAGGGCTGCTAAATTTAGAGTAGGAAGTCAATTACATTTAATTGTAGGTAAATGTTCATTAATGTGAGATAGGACTGTAACTGTAATGTGTGAATGTAAATGAAATGACATAAATGAAAATTTATATTTTATTCATAAGATGAAATAAAGGAATGAAACCAAGTTGAATAAATTGATTTAGGTTTTATTTATGATAAACGTATATATTTGGGAAATTCAATATAATTGAAAATAACAAGTTATTACAAAAGAAAGATGAAAATTGGAATATATATTTTTGTAAGGAAAGATAAACAAATAATAACTAGCTTTATAGAGTGATAACAGATTTAATAAAAGAGTAGGATTAAAGCATGGTAGTTATTGGAAAGTAATTAATTGAAATTTGGATGAATTGGGAATTTTATTTTTTATGTATTAGTATATAACCAATTTTAATATTACCCATAAGAGGATAAGTTAATAGTCGATTCAATAACATGATTGAGAAATCAAATATATGG